>CM054126.1:40602057-41802057 GCA_028751855.1 Ambrosia trifida
TATGTTATGGCTGTAAGGGAAATGGGCCAGCTACGGTTGGTGGAGACCCAACCGAACCCCAACCCGAACCCGAGCCCAACCCCTCCTGCTCGGGAGCCAACCGTGGAGGAGTACGAAGCTGTAAGGGATGCTATGGATGAAGAACGATACTATGTATTAACTCCTGAGTATTGCCGCATCCGCTCAAATGCGAGGTCCGACGGTCGTGATAACGATCATTTCGTGTCCCCACCGGAGTACACTTTAGAGGATTGGGATAATTATTCTACGTAGGGGAAAATTTAGGATTAACAATGTAATGTTTTAATGAGTAGTTTAGGATTATGTAGTGTTTAAATAAGTAATTTAGGATTATGTAATTTTGTATATTTATATTAGTTGTGTGTTTTAATATTATTTGTAACTTTTTTTATAATATTTGTCTTTTTTTTTTTAATTTAGTTAAATAGTTTTAAAAAAATAATAAAATAAACAACCAATCAGAAACAGTGGTCTTATCTTTTTCCCACTACCACTACACCTCATTTTCACTTCAAACCCCATTTTCACTTCAAACCCAATGCTGACTTAGCTGCCACGTGTACCAATAAAAAACAGGGACCTTATCTTTTTCCCTTCCCCACTACACATGACTTGTGGTGTAATTGTATTGACTATTAAGTCACTTGTAAAAATATTTAGAGGACAGTTGTATGATTGGTCCCTATGGTTTACAGATATTACATTCTTGGTCCTAATGCTTTAATAATTACAGAGTTGGTACTTGAGGTTTTAAAAATTTGCACTCGTGTGGCCTCTGCTCCTAACGTCAGTTAATTTACTTAGTTAATTGAGTATGAATGAACTATTTTACCCTTGTAGTTAAGGCCTTCTTCTTCACCCAACCCTAACATCCCTTCACCATCCACCATTCCCACCCATTACCCACCTTCACAAACCATCACTTCCACCTTTAGTAATCCAAAACTTGTAGAAGTAATTCAAAATTACAATTGTAGTCTTCGTTTGACCGAATTCACAAGAATTTCTCAATATTACAGTCAGTCACCAAGATAAGCCCAAAGTCATGCAATGCTTGACTTTTTTATTTTCTCCGTTCTCAATCTTGAGATCTCTCTTTCACGTAGATATCCACCTGGTTAATTATCAAATTGGAATTGCAGATCTAATTCCATTTCTTTTCAAGCTTTTTGATAAACCAATTTACAAAACTCTAAAACCCAAGATTACCTCTAAGAAACAAGCCTAAATTAATTTTAATGAGCCGTCTATTAATCTTGTTAAAGGTGGATCTCAATTATATCAAGTCAACAAAAGTCTTTCCAATTGTCAAAGTCAACGACGATCAAGTTCAAGCTAAGAATAATAGAAGGTCCAAACTTTAGGGACTATTTTTGCCAAAATAAAACTTCGGTTGTTAAGAAGTCGTTATTGTAACATTTCGCACTAAATAAATTTACGTTACGGATTAAAACGACAAGCCTTATTATTATTATTTGGTGAAATTTTGAACCCCAATACAAGGAAAATTATTCATACATATATATGTATATTAAAGTTAATAATAATAATAATAACAATAATAATAAAATCAGCTTTGTTTAAACCAAGCCCAACCAAACCAAACCTGAGCCCATTAACCAGCCCAGTCCAGCACCTGGCCCAACCCCTCCCCTTTACTGTTATAAAAAAAAATGGAGTCCTTGCTTGGTATCGAACCCGAGCCAACAACACACAACCCGCACACACTAACCAGCTGATCTAACCATCATATTTGAATCAAACCCGGCTTATTATAATTATATCCCGTCTCCAAAACCTCTCAGTTGAATCTAGGACTTGCCAAAACCACATCAATTAACCGTTAATTGTTGAGGATTGACTGAGGGGCTTGATTACCGGCCTAATACGACTCATTCGCACAATAATTAACTGCCAATTGTTACCATATTGTTCGATCAACGCGTCACACATTCAAATCATAGTCAACGTTGCCAAATCGAACCTCCAAACCATTACACTATAAATTGTTCATTTCTGGACCATCTCAACTCGCCACTCAATCTCTCTCAACCTCCAATTTCCATTATCAAACCTCTGTTAATCGTTTTCTGTTCGTATTTTGACCCGAGTCTTTGACCAATCAAATCGTGATCAAATCGTGATTGTAAGTGTAATTTTTATTGTGGGTTTTGTTAATCGGTGTATGCACAACATTAGCCCTATCTTTAATTGGGTTAATGTTGTGAGAATTGCCTGATTGTAGATCTAGGGCTCGTAATTGAGATTTTGGGGATGAACATCTTTCTGTATTTATTTTATATTAACAACAACCAAACACAACCACTGGCTTGGACCAGGTGGTTGTGTCTGGTGTCCCACAGCCGAGTCACGCGGGTTCGAGTCCCGGACGTGACATTCTTTTTTCTCTTTTTCATTTTTCAAACAAACAAATCAATTAATATATATATTAAACATTTTAATCTTATAAATTCGTTTTTAAATATTAAAACTATTTTATAAATTCTAAAAAAATTATATTTATTAAATCTGAGATAAAAGTTTTATTTACAATTTTTATTTTTCTGAAATTCATTTATTTAATATTTATAATAATTAAATCAATTTTATACTATTATATTTATAAAAATCCATTAAAATATCAAAACAATTTTATTAATTTCTACAAAAATTACCCTATGATTGTACAATATTAAACTTTACGGAAATAATTCTTAATTCAGAAAAATCATTTATTTTATATTTTTAATCAATTTTTGTTAGATTTAATCATAATTAAATCATAATAAATTCAATTTTTATTATTTTTGCACCAAAATTTTATACAATTTATTTTTAAATATTTAGAACAGAAATATGATTTTTAAAACAATAATTCTTTAATTTTAGTATTTTTGAATATTAAAGTTAAATTTTGACAATTTGTAATAAATAGATTTAAAAATCTATTTTAAAGGAAATAATTTTATAAAAAATTATTTTTGTACTTTAAACACATTATTGGGACCATCCTAAATTTAAATTTCATAAAAAGATTTTTGGTTATTTATTTTCTAATATTCTCTCATTTATTAAACAATTTTCATATTAATCAAACAAGCATTTATCCCCAATTCGAAGCCCTAGAACTTATACATTTGTAGACTTGATAGACTTAGACATATTTATTACCTCATTATAGGGTGATACTTGATACATTTGAGCAACACACAATTTTCAACAGATATAACATTTTACCAAGGTGAGTTTTACATAGCCCATTTTCTATTTATCACCATTTTTGGGGTGAAACATGTTACAACAATATTTATGCAATTCAATCATCAATGTGTCTATGTGTATTTCTATGTTGCATTATGTTTTGAACATGACTAGGGTAAGCACAATTCTAGCATAAACATTCATCAGCCAAACGGTATACATTGATAGATCTATTGGACTGACAATCCCACCCGGATACGTGCCTCCTACAAAGGTTGCGTGGGTGTTTGTTACTGCAATTTAAACGAGTGAACCATGAGCGTATGGGATGTACCACAATTACAACAGTCAACAAGGTTGATTATGCACTCGATTTACTTCTAGTATGTTTTCGCATATGGACTAGATTGCCATGACACATGAATTGCACAACAAATTCTATTATCAAAACCTATGTAATTCTCACCAACTTTTGTTGACCCAAAATATTTTCAACTTAACATGTTTCAGGTTTTACTTGCTTGAAGATTTGAGTTAATACTTGAAGATGCGTAGCTAGTATTTGTTGATTTGATGTACAAATTCTTAGAACAATTGTATGTAATTTATTTAAATCATTTAATGAAAATTTATTATTCACCATGAGCTACTGAACAATCATCAATACGTGATATCCCGATGTTTCCGCCATCGGTTGGGGTGTTACAGATTGGTATCAGAGCCATGGTTATAGGAAATTAGGTTATTAGAAAAATAATCTAGTCTATAACCATAGGATTTAATCAGTACTTGCTTCTTTTACTTGCTATACTCTATCTCCCTCCTACTTCATATCCCTACTTTCATCCCTACAAGAAGGTTGCTCTCCATCACTGGATCCACTCCTAGACTAATAGGACAAAAATCCTCAGGTTTAACCTGAACCACCTTGAGATCTCGTCGAAATTCTAGATTTTAATAACGAACACGTGCAATCTGGAAGGGTGAACGCCTGTATTCTGAGTCTTCTGTCTAGGCTGGCATTGCGCATATATCCCAATCAGACGAGGGACCCGGATGCCTACCTGGGAATTCTCGGGATGAGTGTTCACTTATAGGCTAAAGTACGCCCTGATAATGGAAGGTTAATTCATATAAAAGAATTGAACCTCAATCAAAGGTTAAGTCGTGAACACACTCAAACCTTAATCAAGAATTAACCCACTAATAGACTTGAACCTTAATCCAAGGTCAAATCATAAATGCATTCAAACCATAACCAAAGGTAAATTCCTAAATGGATTTGAACCTTAATCAAGAGTTAAATCACAATCACCTTTGAGACTTAATAAAGATTTACTCATAAGTAGACTTGAACTTTAACAAAAGGATCAAGTCATAATTTATTTAAAGAATGGAAGGTTTTGATAGAAAATCAGTCAAGTAAGAAGCTCAAGAAACTGAGGACTGATAATGGATTAGAATTCTGTAATAACGAGTTCAATTAATATTGTAAGTCTCAGGGAATGGATAGACATTTGACTATTCCTGGTACCCCACACCAAAATGGTCTAGCAGAGAGGATGAATAGGACTTTGCTAGAAAGAGTGAGATGTATGTTGTTTTGTTCTGGTTTACCAAAGAAATTTTGGGGAGAAGCTGTGTCAACTGCAGCTTATTTGGTAAACAGGTCTCCCTCAGCTGCTTTAAAGATGAAAACACCAATGGAGATGTGGACTGGTGTTAAACCAGAATATGAAGACTTGAAAGTCTTTGGTTCATTGGCTTATGCACACATAAGTCAAGGAAAGTTAGAGTCCAGAACTGAGAAGTGTGTGTTTCTTGGTTACACAGCTGGTGTTAAGGGCAGTAGACTTTGGAGGATAAGTGATGGAAAAGTTATTAATAGTAGAAATGTTGAGTGGAGAGAAAATGTGGTTTACAAAGATTTGTTTGGTAAGAAAAAGGAAGACAACTTGAAAGGGGAAGTTCAGATTGAGGTGGAGCCAAAAGATTCAGATTGAGGTGGTGCCAGTTGCATTTACTACACTTGGGGAAAATGCCAGTATAAGGTTTTGGGCCAGATTGGGCTTGAGGTGCGGCAGGTGGGTTAGTAGCGGGAATTTGATTAATAGGTGCAACAACAACATAATTTTGACTTCTACCTTTACGTTTCTTGTTGGATCCAGATGTAGAGGCAGAGGCAGAGGTAGTTTTAAGAGGTTCAGTAGTAGCAGGGGTTGAAGAGGTTTCAGTGGTTCGCTTAGTACCTTTACGAGTCAGAGTACCATCTTTGACATGCTTGTCGGTAAGAGATGCTGCCAGACGAATGGCATCCTCTACAGTAGCAGGTTTACTCCCCATAACTGTATCATGAATCTGAGGTGGTAATCCCTCAATATACTTCTCAATGGCTAAGGGCAGTGGTGTCACCATGCGAGGAATCAGTAAGCTCAGCTCGTGATAACGATTGTTGTAAGGAACGTTGTTTCCACTATCCTGTTTGAGGTGATAGAATTCATCCTCCAACTTCTTCATCTCACTACGGGGACAGAACTCAGTAGTCATGGCAATTTTGAAATTATCCCAAGACATAGCTAAAGCAGCTTCCGTCCCTCGAGCATGTTTTTCACCATTCCACCAAGTGAGTGCTCTCTTTTGAAGAACACCCGTGGCATGACGAACACGTAAGTTGGCTGGACAGTCGCTATTAATGAACGTATTCTCCATACTTTCGAACCATTCAAGTAACCCAGTGGCTCCCTCAGTGCCATTAAACTTGTTGGGATGGCAAGAGTTGAAATGTTTGAATGTGCACTTATTCTCATTAGTTCCACCATTTCCACCCGCATTCCCGTTAGAGTTCCCATTCGAGCTACCGTTCGGGTGAAGGTTTGGAATAATAGCATTAATAATGTTAGGAACAAGGGTTTCCAGCTTGTCATTGAGCATGGTCGCGATACGCTGATCAGACTTCAACTTAGCTTGACGCTTAGAAGCTCTTTTACGGGATTCGCGATCAGACATCTACAAAAATAAAGCAACACCTATGAGATTTAGTTCCAAGATTTTGAATGACACATAGCATACGAGAAACTGCATAATTAAAGAGTAATATAGAAGAATTTCCAATAGATTAGTAATGAAAATCAAATCATGATAAAAGCAAATGAAATATCAAGAATAAAATTGAGATATTTGGGATTGTTTCTCATGAAACTGGTGACTAACCAAAGAAATTGAAATATTATTAGTGACTCATGGGGGCGTACTTTAGCCTATAAGTGAATGCTCATCCCGAGAATTCCCAGGTAGGTAAACGGGTCCCTCGTCTGATTGGGATTTATGCGAATTACCAACCTAGCCAGAAAACTCAGAATACAGGCGCTCACCCTTCCAGATTGCACGTGCCCCGTCACAAATAATTTTCCAAAACCTTAGCGGATCTCGAGATGTGGAAATATATATCCTTGAGATGTGGATTTCACTCCTAACTCAAAGATATATTTCCAAAAATTAAAAATACGTTGGAGTGAAACGGGTCACTAAGTTAAGGATATCACTCCTAGCTTAGTGATTTAAGTTTCTTTTGGAGGGATAGATTCCTTGAGATTTGGACGTCTCCTATCTCGAAAGGAAAATATTCCAAGATAAATAAATAAAATATGTAAGGAGTGAAACTATTCACCAAGATATGAATATCACTCCTAACTTGGTGTTTTCGTTTCGTTTGTGGAATATGATCTTCTTGAATATAATGAAAAATAAGAGGAGAAAAATCTGTCTAAAGAAATATGAGAATAAAAGAAAGCATATAATGGGTAGCTTAGTTATAGTCTAGGTCAAAAGCATTTACTAATAACCTAATTCCCTATAACCATGGCTCTGATACCAATCTGTAACACCCCAACCGATGGCGGAAACATCGAGGTGTCACGTAGTGACGATTGTTCAATAGCACATGGACTAAATTGTAAATATTAATAGTAAATAACTTCCATTGTTCAAAACGAAATACAAAGAGTCTTAATAGAAATTTCAAACATAGATAATAAATGTTCAACTTTTATTTAAGCACTAGGTCCAGCCTAAGCGTGAAAGCATGTAAGATCAAACGTCACCTGAAACATGTACAAAACAATTTTGTCAACACATATAATGTATTGGTGAGTACACCCGTTTGATATATATAGTATAGAAATAAAATGTTTCGCAATTCATGTGTTGTATACCGTTTGCAAATATGTAATTAAGTAGTATCAGTCAAAACCAAACCTGAGAAGAATGACTAACACATGACTAACAAACTGAATAATGAATTAACATGACAATGACCAAGATCCTCTCATAAGAGTGTCAAGGGGGTATACCATAGTACTATTCACTGAAATGCTAGGCCGCCCAGCGGTTAATGATTAAGCATAATACACACCAAATCACATAAGGCAAACACACATGAGAATTGCATTAAGTATAAGAAATAAAACTTGTTTAATAGGTACATGAATCATCCCGAAATAGTAAAACAGTAAAGAAAAGGGAATGATATACTCACAGTTCGTTAAATATAAATTCCGAGAAAGTTCGTCGTAAAGGCTTAAAAATTCCGAAGAATTCAACCTATATATAAAAATACTAATTGAGGAAAATAACAAAAGATTCCAAGACGACGAATCATCTAAGGCATTAGGGCTTGTTAGACTCGTATTAGGGAAGATGAAATTGTTAGTAATAATTTGAACGACTGTTTTTGAAATAAATATATATATAACGAATTTAGTAAATGACTAAAACTCTTATGTGTTTCACATATAGGTATAAATTTCATTTTATAGAATAATAGCCTTGAAATAGAGTTAACGGTTTATATTTAATTAAACTATTTATTATTAAATCCAATTTAAATACCAATAGCAATAATACAAGATATGATCCCCAAAATGTTATTATTATGAGAAATAATTATTTTATGATGTGGAATTCTAAAATAATATTTCCATAATTTATTTGCATTTAAAACATTTTTAATGAATTTAAATGATGCTTAAATGATTAAAATTAGTAAAAATAACAAAAATAATCATTTTATAAGGAATTATATTTTATTACAGTTTATTATTCATAGAAATAAAGCTCCAGAAAATTTGAGGTTAAAATCTCTTAAAATGAATTTTTAATTGATTAATTATGATTAAAAAGATTAAATTCAATAAAAATATAAAATTTAGACATTTTCCGGAAAATAAAAGTGTGGAAATCTCATTTTAGATGTCAAGATGTCATGTCTAAATTTTCATGATTTTTGGTTAAATAATGAATTTATTACAAATATTCTAAGTGTATATGTCATATATATGCATAATCAAGGAAAAGAAATATAAATCAAAAAAAATGGTGGTCCAAGGGGGGGTCGAACCCGAATCCCCATTGTATAACCCAATAGCATTAACCACTAGTCCATCTATTCCATTTGTTAATATATCTGATCATGAATTGTATTTATGTTATTAATAAAAGTGTCTTCTTCCCCAATTTATCTAACCATAAACCCTAACCCTAACACAAAATCAATAACACCCAATTCGTTTGTATGAATAATCTGTAATAAGGGGGTTTTAACCCATAATGCTCGACTAAGACAAAGCAAGCAAAATTAGACACTTACAACTCGTTTTCGGCTCACACTTGAAGCTTCTTTGATTCGCAAAAAAAAACGCAAATTGATGGCTTTCTGGACGTTTTTTTTGTATGAATTTGTTGTGGGTTTTGTTATGAAATGGTGCAGAGGTAAAGTGGTGAGATCAATTGTATATATAGGCGAGGAAAAATAAGCGTTTCACTTGGCTTAAAAACTTCCGACCGGTTTCAGATTTGAGGTCATTAAAATCGCCTTAAAACCTTGTTAAAACGTATAATTATTAGCCAAATGAGTCGAATAATGTTGGAGAAAACGTTTGGAACGATAAAATGTTGAAACGGACGCATAAATAGCGAGGCTTCGCCGGAATTAAAATCCGGTGGCCGGAATTCTGCCTTGGCCGGAAAAGCGTGAAATAGCAGCAGATATGAATATTTTTTTTTAACTTTCAGCAATTGGCAATAAAGGCCCCTCATACTTTTCTTAGTTAGTTTTAATGTTTTCCTAGCTAGTTTTCCCTTTATATTCACTAACTAAGTTAATTTACTAACTCAAAACTTATATAACTTGAAATTTTATGATATATACATATACATATTTATTTATTTTTCCGAATAATGTTGCAACATACGCGTTAGATTAAATCGATATCGAGATCCAAAATACATGCAAATAATATAACTTAAATTTCGCACATATATTGAATTTGAAAGCGACAACAATTACAGGAAATATTAGAAGGACTAAAATTGTAAATTAGATAAAAGTCGAGGGTGACGGATGTCACAGTCTCCCCTACTTTAGAAAATTTCGTCTCGAAATTTATTTCAAGTGGAGGTTCCTGTAAAGAGATGAGGGTACTTCGTCTTCATTTGGTCTTCACGTTCCCAAGTAAATTATGGGCCACGTTTAGACTCCCAATGAACCTTGACAATAGGAATACGGCTACGCTTAAGAGTCTTGACTTCACGATCCATAATTTCCACGGGTTTCTCCGTGAAACGCATCGTTTCGTCAACTTGAATATCCTCCAGTGGAACATGTAAATTCTCATCCGCCAAACACTTTTTCAAGTTCGATACATGGAAGGTAGGGTGAACATTGCTGAGTTCATCGGGAAGATCTAGCTTGTAAGCCACTTTTCCAACTCTTTCCAAAATCTTAAATGGGCCTACATATCTCGGAGCCAGCTTTCCCTTTTTCCCGAACCGAAAAACACCCTTCCAAGGTGAGACTTTAAGAAGAACCATGTCACCAACTTGAAATTCCAAGGGTTTACGCCTTTGATCAGCGTAACTCTTCTGTCTACTCTGAGCTGCCAGTAAGGATCCACGAATAACCGCAATTTTGTCTGTTGTTTCCTGGACAAGTTCGGGACCGGTAATGAGAGTATCACCGACCTCACTCCAGCACACAGGAGAACGACATTTGCGACCATAAAGAGCTTCAAAAGGTGCCATACGGATACTGGCATGATAGTTGTTATTATACGAAAACCCAACCAAAGGCAAGTGTGAATCCCAATTACCACCAAAATCTATGACACAAGCTCGAAGCATATCCTCTAATGTTTGAATAGTACGCTCCGTTTGACCATCTGTCTAAGGATGGTATGCTGTGCTAAGATTTAGTTTGGATCCCAACGTGTCATGAAGAGTTTGCCAAAAACGAGAAGTGAACTTGCTATCACGATCAGAAATGATGCTCAAAGGGGTCCCGTGACGACTAATGATCTCGGCGATATAAAGATTAGCCAGTTTCTCAGCCGAATAAGTCTCACGAATGGGTAAAAAGTGTGCAGATTTGGTTAAACGATCCACAATGACCCATATACTATCATGACCTCGTGCAGTGCGGGGTAATTTAGTAATGAAGTCCATAGCAATGTTCTCCCATTTCCACACAGGAATCTCTGGTTGTACAAGCAAACCAGATGGACGTTGATGTTCAGCTTTGACCTTGGCACAAGTAAGGCATTTAGCCACGTAGTGAGCTATATCCTTCTTCATACCGGGCCACCAATACATGGGACGCAAATCCTGATACATCTTATCTGCACCAGGGTGAATGGAGTAACGAGTCTTATGAGCCTCGTCCATGATAAAAGTTCTGAGATTATCACGATCAGGAATCCATAGACGATTGGAGAGATAAAGCAATCCATGTTTCGTTTCCAAAAGATTTTCAGCTCCACATGACATTTCGTTGTACATATTGCCTTCAGTAACCGAAACATGTTGGGCTTCATAGATTCGAAGTTTGAGATCATGAGTCTGAATGCAGTTAAGTTGAGTATATGCCTTGCGACTAAGGGCATCAGCCACAACATTCGCTTTTCCAGGATGATAGCGAATCTCACAATCATAATCATTTAGAAATTCAACCCATCGACGCTGACGCATATTTAGATCTTTTTGGTTAAAAATATGTTGAAGACTTTTGTGATCAGTAAAGACCACACATTTAGTACCATACAGATAGTGTCTCCAAATTTTCAACGCGAACACAACGGCTCCAAGTTCAAGATCATGGGTAGTGTAATTTTTCTCAGATGTTTTCAATTGTCGTGATGCATAAGCGATGACCTTGCCTCGTTGCATGAGAACACAACCAAGGCCTAGGTGAGATGCATCACAGTACACTACAAAATCGTCAACACCATCAGGAAGAGAGAGAACAGGAGCGTCGCAAAGCTTTTGTTTCAAAGCTTGAAATGCTTCTTCCTGACTGGATCCCCATAAGAAAGGTTTATCTTTGTGAGTCAAAGAAGTAAGTGGAACCGCGATCTTTGAAAAGTTGGCAATGAAACGACGATAGTAACCAGCAAGACCAAGAAATGAACGAACCTCAGTGGGAGTTGTGGGTACAATCCAGCTTTTTATGGCTTCAATCTTAGCAGGGTCTACGTGTATTCCTTTGTCGTTTATTACGTGACCAAGGAATTGAACTTCCTTAAGCCAAAATTCACATTTGGAGAACTTGGCATACAGTTGCTCATCACGAAGAAGGCTTAAAACTTGACGAAGATGCTGTTCGTGGGTAGTCCTGGATTTGGAATAAATGAGGATATCGTCGATGAATACTATTACGAATTTGTCCAAGAAAGGTTTGCAAACTCGATTCATAAGATCCATGAAAACCGCAGGTGCATTGGTTAAACCGAAAGGCATAACCATGAACTCATAGTGACCGTAACGAGTTCGAAAGGCGGTTTTGGGAATGTCATCCTCATGAACACGAAGTTGATGATATCCAGAACGAAGGTCGATCTTCGAAAAACAGACGGCACCCTGAAGTTGATCAAAAAGGTCATCGATGCGAGGTAGAGGGTAATGATTCTATATCGTAAGCTTATTAAGTTCACGATAATCGATGCACATACGAAAAGTCCCATCTTTCTTCTTAACGAACAATACTGGAGCTCCCCAAGGCGAAGAACTCGGACGAATGAAACCTTTGTCAGTCAATTCCTGAAGTTGGCTAGCAAGTTCTTGCATTTCCGAAGGTGCAAGACGATATGGAGCTTTAGCGACGGGAGTAGCACCGGGAACAAGATCAATACGAAAATCAACAGAGCGAACAGGAGGTAAACCAGATAAATCCTCAGGAAAAACCTCTGGAAAATCACACACAACTGGAACATCTTGAATACTCTTACCCTTATCCTTCTTTTCCACAACATGAGCCAAGAAAGATATATACTTCTTACGAAGATATTTTTGAGCTTGAGTGCAAGACATGAGTTTCAAACCCTTCGATGTCGTTTCCCCATAAACAGATAAAGATTCACCAGATGGAAGTGGAATTCGAATATATTTCTCGAAGCAAACAACCTCAGCATGGTGTTTAGAAAGCCAGTCCATGCCTACTATGACATCGAAACTACCCAATTTCATGGGTACCAGGTCAATAGAGAAATCATAGTCATTTAGATTCAACGTGCAATTGCGAATCACAGATTTTATAACAATAGGATTTCCATCAGCAACTTCCACGGTAAAAGGATGTGTAAGGTGAGAACGTTCACGAGCAAGTAAGGGTTCAAATTCTAACGAGACAAAACTCTTATCCGCACCGGTATCAAACAAAATTGAAGCATACAAATTGTTAATAAGAAATGTACCGTTGACCGCATCATTGGCAGCTTGAGCTTGACTTGCATTAATGTTAAAAGCACGTCCGCGAGCTGGAGCTGCTTGGATTGCTGGAACTGCTGGGGCTGCTGGAGTTTGCTGACGAGACTGGATAAAAGCAGTCAGATGAGGACACCTATCTTGCCTATGGTTAGGATCACCACAAGCATAGCAAGTTCTGGGTTGACCAGTCCTCTGGTTCTGAGCATTCCCAGATTTGGTTTCTCGACAGTGAGAGGTAGTATGGCCTGTTTTGCCGTAATTATCACACTTCCAGCAAAGTCGGTCAGTAGGGTGGTGCCAGTTGCATTTACTACACTTGGGGAAAATGCCAGTATAAGGTTTTGGGCCAGATTGGGCTTGAGGTGCGGCAGGTGGGTTAGTAGCGGGAATTTGATTAATAGGTGCAACAACAGCATAATTTTGACTTCTACCTTTACGTTTCTTGTTGGATCCAGATGTAGAGGCAGAGGCAGAGGTAGTTTTAAGAGGTTCAGTAGTAGCAGGGGTTGAAGAGGTTTCAGTGGTTCGCTTAGTACCTTTACGAGTCAGAGTACCATCTTTGACATGCTTGTCGGTAAGAGATGCTGCCAGACGAATGGCATCCTCTACAGTAGCAGGTTTACTCCCCATAACTGTATCATGAATCTGAGGTGGTAATCCCTCAATATACTTCTCAATGGCTAAGGGCAGTGGTGTCACCATGCGAGGAATCAGTAAGCTCAGCTCGTGATAACGATTGTTGTAAGGAACGTTGTTTCCACTATCCTGTTTGAGGTGATAGAATTCATCCTCCAACTTCTTCATCTCACTACGGGGACAGAACTCAGTAGTCATGGCAATTTTGAAATTATCCCAAGACATAGCTAAAGCAGCTTCCGTCCCTCGAGCATGTTTTTCACCATTCCACCAAGTGAGTGCTCTCTTTTGAAGAACACCCGTGGCATGACGAACACGTAAGTTGGCTGGACAGTCGCTATTAATGAACGTATTCTCCATACTTTCGAACCATTCAAGTAACCCAGTGGCTCCCTCAGTGCCAATAAACTTGTTGGGATGGCAAGAGTTGAAATGTTTGAATGTGCACTTATTCTCACTAGTTCCTCCATTTCCACCCGCATTCCCGTTAGAGTTCCCATTCGAGCTTCCGTTCGGGTGAAGGTTTGGAATAATAGCATTAATAATGTTAGGAACAAGGGTTTCCAGCTTGTCATTGAGCATGGTCGCGATACGCTGATCAGACTTCAACTTAGCTTGACGCTTAGAAGCTCTTTTACGGGATTCGCGATCAGACATCTACAAAAATAAAGCAACACCTATGAGATTTAGTTCCAAGATTTTGAATGACACATAGCATACGAGAAACTGCATAATTAAAGAGTAATATAGAAGAATTTCCAATAGATTAGTAATGAAAATCAAATCATGATAAAAGCAAATGAAATATCAAGAATAAAATTGAGATATTTGGGATTGTTTCTCATGAAACTGGTGACTAACCAAAGAAATTGAAATATTATTAGTGACTCATGGGGGCGTACTTTAGCCTATAAGTGAATGCTCATCCCGAGAATTCCCAGGTAGGTAAACGGGTCCCTCGTCTGATTGGGATTTATGCGAATTACCAACCTAGCCAGAAAACTCAGAATACAGGCGCTCACCCTTCCAGATTGCACGTGCCCCGTCACAAATAATTTTCCAAAACCTTAGCGGATCTCGAGATGTGGAAATATATATCCTTGAGATGTGGATTTCACTCCTAACTCAAAGATATATTTCCAAAAATTAAAAATACGTTGGAGTGAAACGGGTCACTAAGTTAAGGATATCACTCCTAGCTTAGTGATTTAAGTTTCTTTTGGAGGGATAGATTCCTTGAGATTTGGACGTCTCCTATCTCGAAAGGAAAATATTCCAAGATAAATAAATAAAATATGTAAGGAGTGAAACTATTCACCAAGATATGAATATCACTCCTAACTTGGTGTTTTCGTTTCGTTTGTGGAATATGATCTTCTTGAATATAATGAAAAATAAGAGGAGAAAAATCTGTCTAAAGAAATATGAGAATAAAAGAAAGCATATAATGGGTAGCTTAGTTATAGTCTAGGTCAAAAGCATTTACTAATAACCTAATTCCCTATAACCATGGCTCTGATACCAATCTGTAACACCCCAACCGATGGCGGAAACATCGAGGTGTCACGTAGTGACGATTGTTCAATAGCACATGGACTAAATTGTAAATATTAATAGTAAATAACTTCCATTGTTCAAAACGAAATACAAAGAGTCTTAATAGAAATTTCAAACATAGATAATAAATGTTCAACTTTTATTTAAGCACTAGGTCCAGCCTAAGCGTGAAAGCATGTAAGATCAAACGTCACCTGAAACATGTACAAAACAATTTTGTCAACACATATAATGTATTGGTGAGTACACCCGTTTGATATATATAGTATAGAAATAAAATGTTTCGCAATTCATGTGTTGTATACCGTTTGCAAATATGTAATTAAGTAGTATCAGTCAAAACCAAACCTGAGAAGAATGACTAACACATGACTAACAAACTGAATAATGAATTAACATGACAATGACCAAGATCCTCTCATAAGAGTCTCAAGGGGGTATACCATAGTACTATTCACTGAAATGCTAGGCCGCCCAGCGGTTAATGATTAAGCATAATACACACCAAATCACATAAGGCAAACACACATGAGAATTGCATTAAGTATAAGAAATAAAACTTGTTTAATAGGTACATGAATCATCCCGAAATAGTAAAACAGTAAAGAAAAGGGAAAGATATACTCACAGTTCGTTAAATATAAATTCCGAGAAAGTTCGTCGTAAAGGCTTAAAAATTCCGAAGAATTCAACCTATATATAAAAATACTAATTGAGGAAAATAACAAAAGATTCCAAGACGACGAATCATCTAAGGCATTAGGGCTTGTTAGACTCGTATTAGGGAAGATGAAATTGTTAGTAATAATTTGAACGACTGTTTTTGAAATAAATATATATATAACGAATTTAGTAAATGACTAAAACTCTTATGTGTTTCACATATAGGTATAAATTTCATTTTATAGAATAATAGCCTTGAAATAGAGTTAACGGTTTATATTTAATTAAACTATTTATTATTAAATCCAATTTAAATACCAATAGCAATAATACAAGATATGATCCCCAAAATGTTATTATTATGAGAAATAATTATTTTATGATGTGGAATTCTAAAATAATATTTCCATAATTTATTTGCATTTAAAACATTTTTAATGAATTTAAATGATGCTTAAATGATTAAAATTAGTAAAAATAACAAAAATAATCATTTTATAAGGAATTATATTTTATTACAGTTTATTATTCATAGAAATAAAGCTCCAGAAAATTTGAGGTTAAAATCTCTTAAAATGAATTTTTAATTGATTAATTATGATTAAAAAGATTAAATTCAATAAAAATATAAAATTTAGACATTTTCAGGAAAATAAAAGTGTGGAAATCTCATTTTAGATGTCAAGATGTCATGTCTAAATTTTCATGATTTTTGGATAAATAATGAATTTATTACAAATATTCTAAGTGTATATGTCATATATATGCATAATCAAGGAAAAGAAATATAAATAAAAAAAAATGGTGGTCCAAGGGGGGGTCGAACCCGGATCCCCATTGTATAACCCAATAGCATTAACCACTAGTCCATCTATTCCATTTGTTAATATATCTGATCATGAATTGTATTTGTGTTATTAATAAAAGTGTCTTTTTCCCCAATTTATCTAACCATAAACCCTAACCCTAACACAAAATCAATAACACCCAATTCGTTTGTATGAATAATCTGTAATAAGGGGGTTTTAACCCATAATGCTCGACTAAGACAAAGCAAGCAAAATTAGACACTTACAACTCGTTTTCGGCTCACACTTGAAGCTTCTTTGATTCGCAAAAAAAACGCAAATTGATGGCTTTCTGGACGTTTTTTTTGTATGAATTTGTTGTGGGTTTTGTTATGAAATGGTGCAGAGGTAAAGTGGTGAGATCAATTGTATATATAGGCGAGGAAAAATAAGCGTTTCACTTGGCTTAAAAACTTCCGACCGGTTTCAGATTTTAGGTCATTAAAATCGCCTTAAAACCTTGTTAAAACGTATAATTATTAGCCAAATGAGTCGAATAATGTTGGAGAAAACGTTTGGAACGATAAAATGTTGAAACGGACGCATAAATAGCGATTTAAGGCCTCGCCGGAATTAAAATCCGGCGGCCGGAATTCTGCCTTGGCCGGAAAAGCGTGAAACAGCAGCAGATATGAATATTTTTTTTTTAACTTTCAGCAATTGGCAATAAAGGCCCCTCATACTTTTCTTAGTTAGTTTTAATGTTTTCCTAGCTAGTTTTCCCTTTATATTCACTAACTAAGTTAATTTACTAACTCAAAACTTATATAACTTGAAATTTTATGATATATACATATACATATTTTTTTTTCCGAAAAACGTTGCAACATACGCGTTAGATTAAATCGATATCGAGATCCAAAATACATGCAAATAATATAACTTAAATTTCGCACATATATTGAATTTGAAAGCGACAACAAATACAGGAAATATTAGAAGGACTAAAATTGTAAATTAGATAAAAGTCGAGGGTGACGGATGTCACAGTAAAGGTAAATGTGCCAAAGCCAGCAAGATTCAGAGATGATGACTTGTAAGCTATAGTGTTTCTAGCTACTGAGAATGAAAGCTTGTTTGAGCCATTGACTTATACTGAGGCAGTGAGTTCAAATGAGAGACATAAGTGGCAGTTAGCAATGCAAGAAGAGATGAGTTCATTAGAAAAGAATGGTACATGGGAGTTAGTGAACAAACCTGAAGGACAGAAGTTAGTGTCATGCAAATGGGTCTTTAAGATCAAAGAAGGGCTAACTAAAGAAGAAGATCCAAGGTTTAAAGCACGACTAGTTGCAAAAGGGTTCACTCAAAGGGCTGGTTTGGATTACAATGAAATTTTCTCCCTTGTTGTGAAGCACACCTCACTAAGGGTAATTCTGTCATTAATTGTTGTTTTTGATTTAGAGTTGGAGCAATTAGATGTTAAGACTGCATTTCTTCATGGGAATTTGGAAGAAAGGATTTATATGCAACAACCTCTTGGATTTGAAGTTAAAGGCCAAGAGGATAAAGTGTGTTTGTTAAAAAGGTCACTGTATGGCTTGAAACAATCACCTAGACAATGGTACAAGAGGTTTGATGAGTATGTGATTCATAATGGATTCTCAAGAAGCTCTTATGTTAGCTGTGTTTATTTCAGAGAATATAACACAGGTAAGTTTGCATATTTGCTACTCTATGTAGATGATATGTTACTTGCTTGTGAAAGTAGATCTGAAATTCAGAGTATAAAAAACATGTTGAAGTCTGAATTTGACATGAAAGTGCTTGGGGAGGCTAAGAAAATTTTAGGAATGTAAATTGTGAGAGATAGAAGCAATAAAACTTTGAAGTTAACTCATAGTTCATATGATCAGAAAGTGATTAATAGTTATGGAATGAGTAAGGGTAAAACTGTCAAAACTCCTTTGGTAGCTCATTTCAAGTTATCAAGTCATGATTCTCCTAAGTCTAATGAGGAAAAGGCTTATATGGAGAAGGTCCCTTATGCTCAAGTTGTTGGCAGCCTTATGTACATGATGGTATGTACTAGACCTGACATTGCTTATGCTGTCAGTCTAGTGAGTAGATATCTTGCCAATCCTGGAAAGAATCACTGGAATGTTGTAAAATGGATACTAAAATATCTGAGTGGTACTAGACATGTTAATTTAGTGTTTGGTAGCAAGTCTGATGACAAAGGTAAAAGGGTCATTGGGTTTGTAGACTCAGATTATGCAAAAGATTTAGACAAGGGAAGATCCATTTCTGGGTATGCATTTGTGGTTCTGTGGAATTTGGTTAGTTGGAAAGCCTAGTTGAAGCATGTGGTAGCTTTGTCTTCTACAGAAGCAGAATATATTGCTTTAATTGAAGGGGTAAAAGAGGTACTATGGTTGAATGGGCTTGTGGCTGAACTAGGTTTTGATATTGTTGAAACAGTGATTGGTTGTGACAATCAGGGAGCTATTCAGTTGTCAAAGAATAGTGTGTTTCATGACAGGACAAAGCACATCAAAGTTAAGCTTCATTTCATAAGGGACATTGTCAATGATAATGAAGTAAAGGTAGAAAAAATGGATACAGATTCAAATCTAGCAGACATGTTTACAAAGTCTGTTCCTGGTCCAAAGTTTAAATTCTGTAATGATGCATTAGGTGTTGGTTAATCTTGATGCAGAGTTGTTCTTGATATTGGATCTAAGGTGGAGAATTGTTAAAGGTAGATCTCAATTATATCAAGTCAACAAAAGTCTTACCATTTGTCAAAGTCAACGAGGATCAAGTTTAAGCTGAGAATAATAGAAGGTCCAAACTTCAGGGACTATTCTTGCCAAAATAAAAGTTCGGTTGTTAAGAAGTCGTTATCGGCTCTAGGTTAATAAATAGAGGCCTAATCATCCAGATTGGGCATCCTATATTCTTGTAATCTTTTTTCAATTCGTTCTTGTAATATTTCGATTAGAAGTTTATCAATAAAAGATCCTACAATCGTTGGCTATAGTTTCCGTTCTTTGTGTTTTCTCTGTTCGTTTTACAACAAATCGCAGTTGCATAGTCTACTCTGTTGGATCGTTTGATGTGTTGTGATGATTTTCTACACCACAGGCGTGATGTACTTACAAGGGTTTTATATGGACTCGTACGTACTTGGGTGGCTGCAAATGGTGGTGGTGGTGGTGATGGTTTGTGAAGGTGGGTGGGAATGGTGGATGCCTAGATGGTGAAAGGAGTGGAGTTGTGTGAGGAAGAAGACTTTAACTACATGGGTAAAATAGTTTATTCATACTCACTTAACTGAGTAAGTTAACTGACTTTAAGAGTAGGGACCACACAAGTGTTGATATTTGAATCTCAAGCACCAACTCTGTATTTATTAAAGCATTATAACCAATAATGCAATATTCATAAACGACATGGACCAACCATACAATTCTCCCAAATATTTATTTGATTTAAAACATTAAATTCAAAAACAGTCTACTTTTTGCTAATTTCTTCCCCTATTTTTTACACCTCTTTCTTACACCCCTTATTTCATTCTCTTTTAAATATACTTTTTTTTTACCTTTGATTAGATTTGAACCCAAAACATCCCCTTTAAAATTATAACACCTTTACCACACACCACAAACAGAAATAATAATGGTAGTTATATTCTATAAAATTTTAGATTAATAACTAAATGTTAATAAACAGAATGTTATCACAAAGACGCGTATGAGCCATCTACCACACACAAAATGAGTTCATTTGCTACTTAGAGCATTCACAATCCATCCATCAAATCATCTCCATCAAATTACACTAAAAATCACTACTTCATCCTTAAATCTTCTCTCTCTTAATAAAAATAATAATACTTTTTCATACTTTTATCATTATATTTTCTCTTTTCTCACTCACAACCACTTACAAAAATATTAAAATATATATAGGGGTGAACAGTAGTTTTTCAAATATAGGGGTAAACAGTGCTTTCACCAAATATTTTCTCTCTCCTCCACTCACAATCACCCCATAAAATTTGAGGGAACCCCTCACAAAATTTGATGGGTGGGTTGTGGATGCTCTTAGATATATGGTATTTAGTACTCCATCCATTCCTTTTTAGATGTCATTTCATTTTAGATGTCATGGGCCCACAAACACACAGAATAAAAAAAATCCTTGATTGTATGTTATAAAATGACCATAATATCCTCAAGTTATTAGGGTTGGCAAAAAAAACCCGAGCCTGACAGGTATAACCGAAACCCGAAGCATTTGGGACGGGTATACCCGATACCTGACGGGTATGGGATGGGTTTGATATTGTTAAAAAAAATATTTCGCGGATATGGGACAATTATGGTAGTAGGTGATACCCGACCCGGTTACCCGAAACTAAATACCCGTCTACCTGAAATATATACCCGAAGACTTATAAGTTTTATATGTATCTTTTGTTAACTATTTTTAGTAATGTTTCATTCTAATAGATTCATTATTTGAAAAATAAACTTTTCGTCTAAAATATATGTTCTAATAACATTATTATTTATATTTATATGCTATGAAATATAAAAATAGTTTTCAAAATTCAGTCAAACCGACACAAAGATTTCGATCGGTTGCGACCAACCTTGACAGAACTATTGGCCCCCATCTCAGTCAAACCGATGAATTGTATTGTGGCCATTGGGGTAATTTGAGAGAGGGTAAGAGTAGAAGAGATTATTAGACTATCTTTAATGCTAAGTGTGCTCTTAGGCACCCTTAGCTGCCTAGTCAGCTGCCACATCATATACTTCTAAATCCTTACAAATCCTTGAAAATCCTTACAAATCCTTAAAAGTTAAAATCCCGTTATTTTATCTCCAACCATACAAACATCTTTACATGTCCTTACAATTTCCAAATCATCACTCATTTTTCTTATTTTAAATACATAGAAGTAATACTTTGAATAATAAAAAAAGAAATAAATAAAAACGTAATATTAGTTTATAAAGTATAATAAATAAATAAATAAATAAATAAATAAAAAGTAAAAAAGAAAGTTTGTAATAAGTAATAGTTATTTTGAGATTTAAAAAAAAATAAAAAAAAATAAATAGATATAAGAAATAAAACTAAATAGATATAAAAAATAAAAACGTAATTTTTTTTGCCAATAAAAAAAAGTAATATAAATAACACGATTTATAGATAGCGCATTTGGTTATATCTTAAATTAATGCTACCGTTGAATAAAAATAAAAGAATAGAATTGGAAATGCACAAGAACCTAGAAAAGTCAAGCCCTTAACTTTGGGCGGCTAACAAACAGCGCAAATTCCATTTTTGGGCTTTTCCTACGTGGGTCGGACATTATGAGTTCGGGCGGGCTGGAGAGAGCCTTAGATAGAGATAAGAGATCGATGGCTGTATTTCTTTGTATTTGCACGTTGCAATAGTTATGTGGTGATATAAAAAATGCCCCTTTCACGTTCAATTCCTGGTGTCACTACGTATGGTCTTATAAATGTAAGGTTGTGGATTTAAATCCTTGCAAATGCAAAATTAGGTGGAATAAATGTATAATAAAAATTTGCCGTTCAAAAAAAACTTTGTGGACCATCCAGTAAAGTCAATCTGTATTACTTGTTGATATCATAAAAACTTAAATTATTTAATAAATACTTTTAATTATAGTGGAATTTAATTAACATAGTTGTGTTTTTATTTAATTAGTATATTTTCTTTATGTAACTTATAATACTATCAATTTCATCATTAATAATTTTAATTATTTCAATATTTTGATTATTAATTATATAACATAAATATTGAAATAATTAAAATTATTAATGATGAAATTGATAGTATTACAAGTTACATAAAGGAAATATACTAATTATATAACATTAATAAACAAACCTAATGAATAGTGATTCTAAATGAATAGTAATTATAATATTATTTTATTCATATTATTTTACTTAAAAACTTTTTTTTAATTATCTTATTATTTTATTCATATTATTTTATTCACCACTTGACCTCTGGTTCGCTTCTGTGTGGGTTGTTGTGTACCCATTGATGATGACTAAATACATGGCTTCTGGGTGAGGTTAAGTCGAATGATTGTGGGTTTTCATCATATTGGTTGAATTTTGAATTAACATATTTGTTACGGAATTGAATGATAACATGTTGGGCATTAAGTAAGTTTGTTTAAATATTGTGTTTGGAAAATCCGCATTAACGCGTCATGTGAAAAACGTGCAACGCGCGTATTAATACACCTAGTTAATAATAGTAATTTAAGTAATTAAATTTAAAGAACAAATATGTGATGACTTGGAAAAAGTAAGGATTTGTAAGGATGTTTGTATTGTTGGAGGTGAAATTTGAGGGTTTTAAGGATTTATAAGGATATGATGTGCCAGCTGAGTAGGCAGCTAAGGACGCCTTTAGCATTGCAGATAGTCTAATAGTTTTTAGATCCATCGCCAATTTCCTCCTCCACGTAATATGGACTTTCTCCAAAATCAATGGCAAGCGTCGGAGGAGGTGGTCTGGTTTGCTTAGGTCCTTCTGGCTTTTGACACCTTTGACTCCCTAGCATCGGAAATTATCCGTTTCCTGACCAGAGTCTTATGGGTTATCCATAATCATATCTCGACTCCAGGGACACAGGAGTTTGTATTTAGTAGATTGAGGTTTGCAATCTAGAAAGTTTTTTTTAAAGGTATGGGTCATTGGTGAAATCCTTGTCCATGAAAGCCAGCTGCCTAAGTTCGAACCTCTGGAACCCCACACGTCGGTCCGTTTCAACCGCTATTGGAATTATTTTTTGATGGACGGTAGGAGTCGAACCTGGGATCCCTCCAATGTGGGAACCTCCAAAGGGGTAAACCCCCTACCTCCACCACTAGGCTATGGCTTCATTGGCCGCGATGCAACTTGTTGCCCACCGCCTGCTTGCTATTTTGGTGTAAATTGACAATTATGAAATGAAAGTATATTTTCTTTAAAAAAAAGTATATGTTTATAATGTTAGAGCAGGTATGAGCATTCAAGATACAAAGCTTAGAAAAGTTGAAAGTGGAATATTTTATTCATACTGCAAGGTTGCTTAAATAGGGAAACCAGAAGTCTTACGTAAACAAAAATAAAAAATAACAAACTAACAAATGGGACCTATAAATAGGAAAGCAAGTAGAGAATCGGTCATTTATACAACAGATAACCATCACGTGCTCTTGAACTCAGCAAACACACAAACGGCTAGTTTGAATTACCTCCAATACTCTCCTTTAATTCAAACCTTCCAACACCCAACCTTTCCCTTAAATAACAAAACTGCTCTGCTGCTAGGGGCTTTGTCAAGATATCAGCAACTTGGTCTTGTGTATAACATGGCTTCAATACCACTTGATTTGTCTCCACCAAACTCTTTATATAATGGAACTTGATGTCTATACATGTCTTATGCAGAGCTGCGTTTTTGGACAAAAATATTGTAGAGAAATTATCACAATGAATTTTAGTTGCCATTTCTTGCATGTAACCAAGTTCATCCATTAACTGCCTCATCCACACAGCTTGACAAGCTGCACTGTTGGCTGCCACATACTCGGCCTTAGTGGATGATAATGCTACAACCGTTTGCTTCTTAGAACTTCATGATACCGCACCACTACCAACTAAGAATACATGAGCTGAGATGCTTTTACGATCATCGATAGAGCTTGCCCAGTCACTATCCGTGTATCCCTCCAAGCAAACTTCTTTACCCTTGTTATACCATAACCCGTATTCAACAGTTACAGCCACATACCTTAGTATCCTCTTAGCAGCCCCATAATGTTGTACGGATGGTTTTTGCATATATCGAGCAACATACCCTACAGAAAATGCTAACTCAGGTCTAGTGTGAGTTAGATATAGTAATCCTCCTACTAAGCTTCTGAACATTCAGCCATCAACTTGGTTACTAGAGTCACCATCTTGTAGCTTTTCTCCACTGTTCATTGATGTCACTGCTCCTTTGCACTTCTGTATACCAAATTTCTTGAGGAGATCTTTTGCATACTTCTTTTGAGATACAAACACACCACCTTTTATCTAGTTTAGTTCCAACCCAAGAAAGTATGCTAATTTCCCAAGATCACTCATATCAAGTTCACTTAAGATATTTGTCTTAAACTCCATTAATAACTTCTTGGAAGAACTAGTGTAGATAATATCATCAACATATAAACAAATAATGATAATATCATCTTCCATGACCTTTTTGACATAAACGGTAGGCTCACTTCTGATTCTCACGTATGAGTGTTGATGAAAATAAGAGTTGATACGATCGTACCAAGCCCTTTGGCGCTTGGTTCAATCCATACAATGCTTTATGGAGTTTATAAACCTTGTCCTCTTCATCTTTCACTTCAAACCCGGGCGGTTGTGTAACGTAGACTTCTTCTTGAAATGGTCCATTTAAGAAGGCCGATTTTACATCGAACTAATAAATATCCCATCCTTGCTGAGCAGCTAGAGATATAATAACAAGAATCGTCTCAAACCTTACCACCGGAGAGAATGTCTCTTCATAGTTCACCCCGTACTCCAGAGCATACCCTTTTGCAACAAAACATGCCTTGTGTTTCTGTATGTTTCCTTCAGCATACATTTTAACCTTATACACCCATTTAATCCCAATAGCTTGCTTGTCACTTGGCAATTCTGTGAGTGACCATGTACCATGATTATGTAGTGCTTCTAGTTCAACTTTCATTGCTTCTCTCCACTCTTTATAGGCTGAGGCTTCATTGTAGGTTGTGGGCTCCATAGAAGATAAAGCAAATTGACATTCATAGAGATTTTGCACCTGATCTGGTTGCAAAGGAGTGGTTGTTTGGTAAATATCATGAAGAGTACGTACCCTTTGTTGACCACTATTATCTCCATGTGTTGTACTATTTGAAGAACTTCCCAAAGTACATTCTAATGCACCAGAGGAATTAATTTGACTATTGCTATTTTGACCATGTGACCCTCCTCCAAAGTCACTATTTTCATTAATATTCACCCCACCACCATGTGACCCATCACCATCATCTAAGTTAACATTTGTAGTTGAACTTCCTTCTTCCCAATATGTAACAAAATGAACTGGAAGTCCATATTTATCATCAGAGTTGGACATCCACTTTGCCTCCTCATCAAAAGTTACATTTCTACTAATCACAACACTTCTTTTAATTGGATCATAAAGTTTATAAGCCTTGAAGTTTGGAGAATACCCGATGAAGATACATTTGCAAGCCTTTGAATCTAACTTCCTGCATTGTTGCTTGGGTATTAACCCATATGCAACACTTCCAATCACCTTAAGATGATGAACTAACAGAGTTCGTTTGTACCAGATTTCATACGGGGTTCATTCATCAATGGCCTTGGTGGGAGACATGTTTCGAAGATAGACTGGAGTGGCAACCGCTTCTCCCCGGAATTTAGTGCTTAGATTTTTTTTCATGTAACATACTCAATGTCATTTCTTCGATTGTATGCTTCTTTCTTTCGAACACCCCATTTTGCTCTAGAGTTTATGGGGCCGTGAGATCCCTCCTTATACCTTCATTATCACAAAACTTCATGAATTATCTAGAACAGAATTCTCTACCTCTATCCTTTCATAACGCTTTGATCTTAACACCCGTCTCAGTTTCTACCTTTATCTTGAAAAGTTTAAACTTGCTGAATGCTTCAGATTTCTCATGTAGAAATTACACCCAGCTCATCCGACGTAAATCGTTGGTAAACATGAGAAAGTATCGATTACCTCCCAAAGATTGAGTAGGCATAGGCCCACATACGTCGGCATGTAAAAGGTCAAGAACCCGTGTAGTGCGAGACGCATGTGTGGGAAATGGACTTCGGGTATGTTTGCCTTGCATGAAACCTTCACATACGTTCTAGTGCCTTATCCGTGGTAATCCATGAACCAAATGATTGACAGAAAGGCTTTGAAGGCTTTTCTCATTAAAATGACCAAATCTTAAATGCCATAAGTCAGACTCATCATGTACAGTAGCGAATGCAACATCATTAGTGTTACAGACATCAAGTGGGAATGTGTTGTTACCTGAGACCGGTACCATAACAACTATTTTACCGCTTTTTTTGTTAGTTATGGTGCAAGCTCCTTCATTGAACACTAACCTGTGCCCTGCCTTCATTAGCTGCCCCACGCTAAGTAGGTTATAACCCAAGTCAGTCGCATATTGAACATTACCAATAACCTAGTATCTACCTGCAGCCACTTCAAGCCTTACCGAACCTTTCCCTTGTAAATTGATATTCTTTCCATTCCCCATTCCAACAGACACCGTTTTTGTACTTTCAATAGTCTTGAGAAGTGATTGTTGCCCCGTCATATGGTTCGAACACCCACTGTCTAAAAACCAAATACCTTTTGGCTTTTCTTCACATGTGTTATTATCACCAATAGCCATGAACAACTGCCCTTCTTCGGCTTCTATTTCTTCACCGAGGGCGGTGGATGCTTGGGCTTCATAACAATCTCATCTCATATGCCCAAACTTATTACATTTATAGCATTGAACATGCGCTCTTCCTCGTCCGTTAGCTCTTCCTCGACCGCGTCCACGGACCCGAGTGGATCCTCGTCCTCTTCCACGAGCAAACATACTCGTTTCTTCTTCTTTAGCTTGGAAATCCTGTTCTTCTACCTGTGTTTGGCTTCCCCGATTTACCCAGGCCTCGTGAGCTTGCAATGATCCCATTAACTGATCATATGTAAGCCATGTAAGATCTCTTGATTCTTCAATTGCAGTAACCACATGATCCCACTTAATAGGCAAACTCCTAAGCACCTTTTCCACCACTTTTTGATCTGTCACCATCTTTCCATATGCCCTCTTTTAATGAACAATCTTCATTACTCTTGACAAATAATCAAACACCGGCTCACCTTCTTTCATTTCAATGGTCTCAAACTCGCGACGTAGACCCTGCAATTTAACCATCTGGACTTCTGAGTCTCCTTCGTATTTTGTCTGCAATAACATCCAAGCTTGCTTACGTGTGGTGGCACTAGAAATCCTAGAAAAAAATCTCATCATGAACTGCAGATTGAACTAGGGATAGGGCCCGAGCATCTTTCTTCCAGTGTTCTCGTAGTCCACCCCTGTCACCATCGGTGTCATTATAACCAGTTACCACAAGATCTCATAGATCCTGAGCAATCAGGATGGTCTTCATCTGAATCTTCCAAAACTCATACCCGTCACCTTTGAAAATCGGAAGAGGAGTGTGTGAGATACCGCTGGTATTCGAAGCAGCAATAAGAACAAGGAGTAGTAACAAGAAACGCTAGTTGACATATTATGAAAGCGTTATTTGTGAGTGGGGAACCTAGCTCTGATACCACACTGTTAGAGCAGGTATGAGCATTCAAGATACAAAGTTTAGAAAAGTTTAAAGTGGTGTATTTTATTCATAATGCAAGGTTGCTTAAATAGGGAAACAAGAAGTCTAACATAAACAAAAATAAAAAATAACAAACTAACAAATGGGACGTATTAAACAGGAAAGCAAGTAGAGAATCGGTCCTTTATTCAACAGATAACCATCACGTGCTCTTGAACTTAACAACACACAAACGGCTAGTTTGAATTACCTCCAATATGTAATACTAGATTTATATCCTGGGAGAGTCCCGGGTTGAGAAATCTAATATGATATATCAATTTTACATACGAAATAGACTAAGGCGCTTTACAGTTACATGTAGGAAAGCTTCGGGTAGCACCTAACCTAAAACAATTAACAATGTATCTCTAATGTTAACGTCTAACCATAAACAATGTATAATTCTAATATTAAAACCTAACCTAAAACGATGTACAACTCCAATGCTAACACTTGTTGTAAATAGAATTCACATTTACTGGTTTGAACATAACTAAGGACTTGCCTATACATGATTAATGAATAACATGAACACTTTGTGTTTTTTTCCTGTATGAACAGAACCCCACAAAAAAATAGTTGTTTTCTTTCTCCGTTTTTATATAGCACTGTGGTACTCGTTGGAGAAATAATAAAACGCTCGTTAATTTGGTCGTTTTTTTCTCGGTTTTTTATATAGCACTATGGTACTCGTTGGAAAGATAATAAAACGCTCGTTAATTTGGTGTAATTTTTTTCTTTAAAAAAATCTCGTATATAAAAGATATTAACGTTTAAAAATTACAGGAGGAAACATGAGAGAAATAAATCTAATTTTGTTTTTAAATTCTTTTTTTTTTCCACTACGTGAAAAAAGGGCTACAGCCACATCAAAAAAATGTGACTGTATGTCTTTCGCCACACATATTTTTTTCAGGTCTAGTGTGACCAAAGGTCGAGTCATCGTAGGTATGATATGGCCACATTCACGTTTAGTGACAATAGCTATTGAAAAGTGTGGCTAAAGGGTACCATCATTTCTTGTTGGAATCAAACATTTCTTTTCATTAAGTGTGGCTAAAAGGTAGCAGCGACCACATGAAATTACTTTAAGTGTGACTATTTCCATTATATTGTCACATGAATTTACTAAAAAGTTTGTTTTAGCCACATCATTTATAAAAATGTGTGACAAAAGGGGTTGTTGTAATCAAGGACTTTGTCCTTCTAAGTGTGGCTGTAAGGATGCAACGGTCACATGAATTTCTTATAAATGTGGCTGGTTCTATTCTATAGTCACATGAATTAACTTTAAGTGTGGCTAAAACCTATTTCCAGACACAAAAAATTGTAACTTTTAAGTGTGGCTATTATTTAATATTTGGTCACACATAAAACAAATTTCATGACATTTGCTATCATTCTGTCACACAACAAATTGACCATGGTGTGGCTACTAGTTATGTAAAGCCACATCAAAATTTTTAATTCTACATGTGGCTATTGTCTAACCATGTGCCACACATATGTATTTTGGTTCTATGTAAAAAATTTCATATAATTGCCCATTTTATTTTTATTTTTTTGTAAAATAAAAACTACAATTACCATGAGAAAACCTAAAAATCAATTGATATTAACAATAATAACCCAAAATTCATACATAAGTATTTAAATTAAATACTAAAAACATAAATCTCTAATCAAAACCTATTTACAAAAGTTGCAAATGAAATGATTCTACACATAAACTATAGGCTGTTTTCCTCAAATCCATACTCCTGCTTCTGGACATGGAAGTGTTGCAAATTTGCATCCATGAGTTGTTGGGAAGAATTGCTACAATGAGCGTATTCAGAATAAACATCATAGCGAACTGTAAGAACAATATAAAAGAATCATTTCCATTTGGGTGAACGGGTCAATAGGGTCAAAAGTATAAAGAGTTACTATAGTGAGCCTGACCATCATGCTACCTTTCTCTTCAACCACCATGGTGGAATTTGGATCTATGCGGCATGTAAGATAACACTACTATATGTATTTAAACATTTTTCACCGACTTGCTCACAAGACAATATAGAATCTCCAAAATAAAAATAGACCTGCAATATATATTGCCATTGTTAGATATTTTGTCACAATAGTAGAACAATAGTCTTTGATCAAGAAACAATGACTGAAGACTAAAAATACTTATAAAAGTTGTTACTAGATTCCATTACACCTAATTCTTTGGTTGTAACTATCTAATAACACAATCATTTTTGAAAGCAAACTCAACACCCTCATAGTAGTACGTTTACAGATGAATTTATCTTGAAAATCAAATGCTTATATAGCATAACTTACCAGAGAGAAATGCACCAATTCTCTGGATAACTTCATGGCCGCTGCTTGTTGTGCCGCGCCTCGCACGCCTTTTGATCTTTCTTCCATATTGTTTAAAGAACTCGCCCGAAAACATCGCCTTCGATAGTTTGCTTCCACACATCTTACATATAATGCGTTGATGGCAAACCTGAAGGTGAAGTTTAGACATTGCTCATTAATGACATATTTCATAAAACCTAAAATATTTCCCTGAATTGAAAATTTACTTCTGCAAGTTTTTATATGACACTGAAAAAATTTACCCCGGTGCTGAATGAGTTGCCGGTTCAAGTAATCTTTTCTACAGTAACTTTAGTTACATTCTTTGAGTGGACAACTGAAGGGTATCTGTAGCAAGAAAACTATGTTAAAAGGTAATATTTAGATTGTGTACTTATTCAGTAATCTACTGATCAGAGTCTAAGGCCTCGTTGCACATTTAGTTCCGGCCTTAAAATCTCTGGACCCTGATTATTAAGTGGATTAGGATCAAAGCTCTGTGTCCTGCTTAATTGCATAAAGTGTTCTAACTCAACAAACCCCACCCAGCCCCATATCACATAATAATCCCTTGTTTTTTGGCTCAGTAGTGGAAGCTTGCGATTTCGTAGGTAATTTTTATGAGTAATGAGTTGAGTCCGGCCCCTACCAATTTGACCTTGCGGCCCCCACTGATAAGAAAATTTGGGTCTCGTGATTTTCGGCTCCTACTACTATTGATTTAAGCTTCGCCATTGCTCCTAAGTGCTATTAGACTAAAGTTAAATCTTTGGTACATAATACAAGACTTGCTGTATGAATCACTCATATGTAGCCTCAAAAGAAAGACATGGATTTCAGTCCAATTAACATTCTCATCCTCTTAATACCTATTCATTTTATAATAACCCGGAATTATACAGAAAGTAAAGAAGATGAATAACCAAAAGCAAAGGTAACAGTGTCTTGGGTCAATCTGTATTATCAATGAGTTTAAACTATTAATTAGTAAGTTAATAAATAATCATTATATTACTCAAATTGTGGGGGGGGGGGGGGGGGGTGACATAAAGATAGGTAAACTTACTGCCTCAACTCACTGTGCGGCTTTTATAACCAAGCTCATGCAATTAAACAATATAAATGGCACTCCATATCAAGATGCCTGTTAGAAACCATGGTACTTGCCCATATCCCTGCAACCGCAGAGAAGAACAACATAAATGTTTGAGATTTTATAACTGTGAGGACATAATGATTCATATATTTGTACAAATGAAAGCACATAATCAACATTGATGTTAAAATATAATACCTAGGCAAGAAGTTCATCATGTGTAGTTCATTTAGTTTACAAGAGTTAGATGTCGCGTCACGCCGAGGGCTGATGTGTGTTTTTTAAGACCTAGGGAGTTCCAAAATCAATTTTTTTTTATATTTTGTTTTTTACATAGGTTTAGTTGTGAAGTTTAGCCAAATTTAAGAATCCCAAACTCAAATCAGCACCAAAAGTATCTAACAATGTAGCAACTCGAACCAGACTCCATAAAACTCACCCGATTCAAATGGTTAAAAAGAAAACCCACCTACTCAAAGTACCCAAACTCTATTTTAGTATCCTCATGTACACATTTCCATCAATAATCAAAATTTCAAGAACATATGCCATTAATTTCGCAAAGAGATTAAAAGAATCCAAACTTTAATTGGATTGAATACTTATTCATTTGAGAACACAAAATCAATAGTCAACTAAAAAATCCGGGAATTAGAGCAAAAAACGATATCTTTTTAATTAATCGACTATAGGTATAGTACACACAAATAACACACACAACTCAACTTGCCTTTCCCACAGTTCAAGACTTGGGCTTTAATTTGTCACCCTCATCACCCAAAACGAACATTTTCAACCTGTAAACATGGCTCCAAAAAGCCACAAAGAAATCATTCATCAGAGGAACAGGTTGAGAAAATTTTAATCAAATAACAAACTGATTCAAACTATTAACAAATAATATCCATGAAACTAAGGTCAACATCGTCAAAATTAAAAACCAAAAAAGTTACCTGAAGGGAGCACCAGCGAGATTAAGAACATATGCGGACCAAAGATGAACATAATTAACAATCATGCCATGTGAAGGACAGTGACTGAGTTTTTGATGTTCTTCTTGAGATAAACCCTAAATACACTATAAACAATGCATCAGTGATGTTTCAAGTGAATTAGGGTTGAGGGGGGAAAACCAAATAAATGAGAAAATTAGATCAGATTTCAGGAAGTTTGGATTTGATTTATGCCTTGAAAAGATACTTGATCCAAATTTCAAAAATGCCGCCTCTTCATTTAGACTATAAGGAGTGGGGGGCGGGAAAGAGGGGGATGAAGCGCCATGTGGCACTTGTGGGACCCTTGTGGGGGGGAAAATAATTGTGAGGAGTGGAAGGGGGGAAGAAAATAATATTATATTGTGTTAAAGTTAAAAAAAAAAAAAAAAAAAAAAACCTGACCAATAAGAAGCTGCCACCTCACCCCCACCCAAGCCCCACGCCAGTGAACCATCTCCCGCCCCCCCCCCCCCCCTTCCTGCCCCTACCACGCTGCCCTTGCGGCGGTGTTCCCCCCCCCCCCCCCTTCCCGCCCCTTCCACGCTGCCACTCCGTTCAGTCTTATAAGCGGGATATGTTAATACTAAGGGCATGTGCATTATTAAGTTGTACAACATGCTTTCAACTATTGTACATTAAAAAAATGGCAAATAATCTACTATTGTGTATTGTGATCTATGAAGGCCCAATATAGCCCGTTAGACCATTGGGTGTGGAGGGGGTGGTATCTTCATGATATGCTTCCAAAGGGGTGGTGTGCACTATGATAACGGGCCTCTTTATTGGCCAAAATTATTAAAAATAATAAAAAATCTATTAAAAGTAATAAATTTGTCCCGGCATCAAAGCCTTACGCCTGCCGGTCATGCCTTGCCGAGCCTAGGGGGCGGTGTTGCCCGGGCCGGCATCGGCATGACTCCCCTTGCCGTCCCTCCACACCGTAAGGTCTTAAGACATATATGTTTTACTATTGTCCATTGTGACCTATTAAAGCCCACTAAAACATGTATTATACACTGTGTATTGTGACCCATTAAGGCCCAATATGGTCCATTATGACATATATTATAAACTGCAGTCCATTGTGATCACTTAAGACCTAATATGGCCTATTAGAACATATATGGTCTACTAAATTCCATTGTGATCTAATAGGACTCAATATTGTCTATTAAGTCAAGTATGATCCACTATTCTCCATTGTAATCTAAGAAGGCCCAATATGGTCCATTAAGACATACATGATCTACTATTGTGTATTATGATCAATTAAGGCCTAATATGGCCTATTAAGACATATGTAATCTATTATTGCCCTTTGTGATCAATTGAGGCTCAATATGGGTCATTAAGACATGCATGATCTAACATTGTCCATTGTGATGCATTAAGGTCCAATATGGTCCACTAAGACATGTCTGACTTACCATCGTCATTTGTGATCCATTAAGGCCAAATATGGTCTATGAAGCCTTGTATGATGTACCTTGTCAATTGTGATCCATTAAAGCCCAATCAGGTCCAATAAGAAATGTATCATGTATGATTGCCCATTGTGATCCATCAAGGCCCAATACGATCCATTAAGGTATATATAATCTATTATTGTCCATCGTGATCCATTAAGGCCCAATATGGTTAACTACGACACATTAGGTAAATGGTACCTGGTACCGGTACCGTACTAGTTACAACTAGGGATAAGTAAATGTTATCGAGTATCGAATCATTTTTGGGTACCGACTTTTTGTCGTTTTCGGTACCGGTACCAGTTTGGTACAGTATAAGTATTTTACCGATTTTACCCTCAAATTCCGGTACTGAACCATGTCGTATCGAGTATTTTTGGTACCCGTTTTTAACAATTTCTGGTACTGGTATTTTCGGTATCGGTACCGAGCTCATCTCTAGTTACAACAACAAATATATATATAAGTGTCAAAAGAAATTACTAATATAATAAAATGAAAATTACAAATTTATATATTATGTTTATTTATGTTAAAAAATCTAGTCTTTTAAACGAGAGTAATATTTACGTGGGCGTTACACGATACTACTATTCATAGCAACCTTTACGCGGATTTAATCGATCACATTTGGAAAAAAATTCGTTTCGATGATGTTGATGAAGAGTAGTTGTATTTTTTTTAGTTTGTTTAGGTTTGTAGTTTTTTTTTTATTAGGTTTGATTTTTTATGTTTTTTTATATTTCTATGTATTATTTTTTAATTTTAATGAAAAAATCTAATGGAATATAAAATATATAAATAAATTAAATTGGTAAATAGAAAAAAAGAAATAGGAAGGGAGAACCATTTCATTCGAAAGGAAAATGGTAAGAGGAAATAACTTGACGTTGATATGAACAGGGGAAGGGGAACCGCACCCATAGTCTTATCTAGGGATGAGCTCGGGACGGTATCGGTACCAATCGATACCGATACCGAAATCTCACAAAATCCAATACCGATACCGAAAACATACGGTACGGTATCGGTACCGGTATGGTATCGGTATTTTACCTTTTACCTTAAAATACCGATACCATACCGAAACCGATAATACCAAAACCAAAAACCTCTAAATGTGGGTACCGATACCGATACCGAACACCCTCGGTTCGGTATCGGTTCAGTACGAGATCGGGATCGGGACGGGACATGATCGGTATACGGCTCTATGTGCTCATCCCTAGTCTTATCTTAGACTATTAGGTGTGGAGGAGGCCCATGGCAAAGTCGGCCCAATGCCGAGCCCTGGGGGGCGGTGTAGCCCGGGGCGGCATGGCAAAGTCGGCCCAATGCCGAGCCTCGTACCATCCAGTCTTATGGATTAATGAGATTGTGATAGGGATGAGCACGGTACCGGTCCGGTACAGAAAATACCGGTACCGAAAATAATCGGTACGGTACGGTACAGTACCGGTATTTGGTCGTAAAAATCGGTAAATACCGGTACCGTACCGAAACCGATACCGATAGTACCAGTACTGAAAAACCAAAAATATAGGTACCGGTAATAATACCGAAATTGATTCGGTACCAGGAATTCGGTACCGGTACCATTTGCTCATCCCTAGATTGTGAGATCCCTCTCATTATTCTCTTCACCTTCACACAAATCCCGCCCATTCTCCTCTGTTGCCAAAACCCTAGGTCAGTGCTCCAGTCTTCCACCAAAGCATCCGACTCTCCTTCACAGCGCCGGAATTAGCCCGTCGCAGCCATCTTCTAATTACAGGTATCTACCTGTTATAGCCCTAATTAATTTTTAATTTGGTACCTACGTGCTTACATAGATGGTAAGAAGGTTGATTCATCTTTATTTTCTCTCTAATTACTACGCCCTTGTTGCTTCATCAATGTGTGTGACATATTAGTATAAACTCTTGAATACAAACTGCACAATCAGTGAAGTCTTTTGAATAATGATAACTAAAGTCTAAACTCTTGTATATAAGCTGCACAACTAATGGGGAATGTATTTCTGTGTTTGTACATAAAATGAATAATATTCAATAGAAGCTTTTAGGTGTTATGGCTTAAAAGCTGAGTATTTGGTATAATATTATAAAAATTTAGTGTAAATCTTTGCTCCATCTTAACTTTTTGGTCGTTTGGTTAACTGACCTAGCTTCTGAACTTGAACTTTTAATTTGGTTTCGCTTAAGGCCTAAAACAGAGCTGAACTTAACATTGTACTAAAGACTCATATTTTAAGATAATATTGGGAAGAGTATTTTAAGATAATAATGATGCTGACGTGGCATCCTAGGTGGCAAAATGATCCTACGTGGCATGCCACGTCAGCACCACACTAACGGAGTTAGACCTCCGTTAGTCTGGTTCCATTATATTCCAATATGTCGAAAGTTGGGACCACTATTGGTAATTTTCGTAGTTGGGACTGTTATTGGTCAATAGTCAATAGTTAGGATTATTTATTTCCATTATTCCTTTTAAAAAAACCAGTTTTTTTTTAAAAGCGGTTACCCGGTTTGTACACCTCTACTACTAACTAACAGAAAAACAACTCCTATGGATAAAAACAATGCCACGGTGTTACACACAATAAACACCTTAAACGGAGGTCTTCCTCCCATTACAGCCTTCCCGATGTCTTGTCCAAAGCCACCTGGAGGGTTTATTCCAGCCGAAAACGTAATGGTTGTTATCAGAACCGCAACAATCATTATGTTGTTCCTAGCGTTTTGTCGGCCTTGCATTTGAAGCTCAATTTGCCTTGATGTATGGTTAATGGGGGAGTCTAGTTTTCCAATTCTTGGAGAATATGTGCTTACATTGCGAGGAACGACTTCTTGGATGTCTCTAGGGGGTAACTGATCACATCTTTTCGCGCCAACTGCTAAAAGAGCTGGTATAACTTGGAGTGTAGTTGAGTTGCTTCCATCAGATTGGACTACATCTATAGCTGTATGACCTTTTTGATTGATAATGTTTACATCCACTCCACATTGAAGTAAATAGAGCACCATCTATTTCCATATATAAACCAATGAAAACAACAATAAATAATAAGCGATTAGAGAGGTGTTAGTTTTGATTCTTTTTCTTATGAGTCATAAAAAGGTACATTAATCAGATTGAAATATATTTTTGGGTAAAATTCTAAAATCGTCCATGTGGTTTATTGAAAGTTGGTGAAAACTAAAAACCTGGCTAAGCCTAGTCAAAATCTAATTTAAAAAAAAATCTTTCTTTGTAATTTTCCCTATTTTTAATGGTACACACCCGTTTAAACATTTTAAGTTGTAGATTATCATTTTTTGAATGTACAGGTTTATGATAACTTTTTATTAATAATCTATGAAAAAGTTTAAGAGATATACACAAAAAAGTGCATATTGGTTTACCACCTTACCCATCGACTAGTTTATTAATCTCAGCCCGTAGCAAAACCAATCATATGTAGCCAATCTATAATTAGGAAGAGATCAATGAATTACGTACTCCGGTCAATTTGCCAGCTGTTGCTAAATGTAGAATGGTGTTCCCGTCATTGTCGTGTTTGTTCACGAGTTCTAGGATGTTGAGTCTCTCCATTAGGTATCTTAGACTGTCAAATTGGTTATACTTAACCGCGAGATGAAATATGGTTTCACCATGGTTGGTAACCATCTCAACGGATTCAGTGCTCATAGATAGTATTTCTCCAAGAATCTCGACTCGCCCCTTCATTGACGCCCAATGTAGGGGTGTCCAACCTTTGTGATCTCGAAGGTGCAATAGATCTGGCTCAAACGATAGAAGCTCACGTATTGTGTCTATGTGACCTCCAGTGCAAGCTAGATGTAACGGTGTGTACCCTTCTGAAGTATACTTTCTTGTAAACTCTGGGTGCACCTTGAGTACCTCCTTCACTATTTCTAAAGGAATCATTTGCATTTTTGGGGGGTTTATTGAATTTCAAATTATAATTGGGTGGTTGAATGGGATATTTGTGTTTATGGTAATGCTTCTAAACGATTTAGCGGCATCATGTGTAAGAATATAGGCAATCATTGGAAGTCTGAGATGTGTAAGAGAATGTTGATTGAAGCCGCTAATCCATATTGAGGCATGCATGATGCCGCTGAATGGAAAAGAGGAGTCCATCTCAAAGCCGCCGAATGAAATGGATTCATTGATTGATGCCTCTGAATCGTGGATGATGAATGGTGGTTAAGAAGCGGTGGCTCGGTTTTATGTAATTGTTTGACGGTAAGCACCTCAATTCTCTTTCATATTCTGCAACTTATTATAGTATTTGGATGATTTTAAGCACTGGCCATCCACATGCATTTTTAATTTTTTTTTAGTTTTGTGAGTTTCATGTTTTGATTAGCCAATGAATTTTGGAGCTTTGTCAATATACTATTTGACTATGGGTGTTTGATTAAGTTGTATGGTATGGTTGGAGCCCTGGAAATTTTATTGAGCTATATTAGCGTCACGTATGCATTACGTAGACAAGACTCTATTCAAACACTATCAGAAAATAGAATAACATCCCTTTAATTAAAAAAGAAAAGAAAAAAAAGAGAAAAAGGAAAAAAAATTATTGGTTGATGTTAAGGGGGTCCCACCCAGTGGCAAGGCTTTGTTGGGGCGGGAGGGGGCGGCCGACCCCCCGAATTTTCGTGCAGAAGTTCCGATTATATAGTATTTGTATAGAAAATTTTGTAAATATAGGGTTTCGACCCCCCGAAACTGGTTTTAGACCCCATGAAACTGGTTTTCGACCCCCCGGTGACTTCCGACCCCCGAACCTTCAGGTCAAGCTTCGCCACTGTCCCACCAGACCTGCCATTAACGCTTGTTATTGTAAATGCCCCTCTAAATGGCGCGTGCCATTTTCTGTGAAATGGCTGAGGTAACACCCTTATACCATTTAGCCTTAAGGTCAATAAATACTGTGAAATGGCGTGTGTACAGTTAGCAATAGTGCATTTTGTCTCGAAGAAACTTACTAATTATATATATAAAATAATTTTCGATAGTGTGACATTACCCTTTTTGCCCTCAGTTGTTAGAGAACTGATGCCTTATTTTGATTCAGCGGCATCATGGTGGCCAGGTGATCCCTTGCATTGAATTGGCGGTATCAATGATACCTCAAAACGATTCAGCGGCATCAATGTTGGGCTGCAGGTTTGCACAGCTTTGCAAATGATTGGTTTGGTAGACTTAGGTTGATACCGCCAATTGGATTCAAGGCATTACCATTTTCAATTTTTTTCCCCATTCCTACCAATTGCACTTTGTTTTTGCAAAAGTCTCCCATTTTTGCAAAGGATTCATTTCTAAAGACAAGAATATCATACAATGTTTAGTATGTGAACTAAATTTTAATAGCATGTTAATTTCCATAGTTTGTTATACATATTTTTATTTATGTAACACAACTATATATATAATATTTTAGCTAACAAAATGTGTACCCACGATATATTATCTAGTGGTATGGTGTAATTACCCATCACAAACATGACTTGTCTTTAAATAATTGCGTGTATAAGGTTAGTCAGTAACTTTGTATATTGGTATTTAAGTGTAAAAATTATTGTTGAAAACAAGCTAACAAAATTGTTTTTACCTTTAATAAATATTTTAAAAGTCGTCGAAACTACAGTTATTCGTGGGAATAATTTGGTCGGTCTTAAAAACCAATGGGCTGTCAAAAACTGGCAAGTTTGACCATTTTAATTATCAGGTTTGTCTTGTTCACTAAGATGGATGGTTTATTTGCAGGAATAATCTTTTAAAATACCATCAAATACCAATGGGTCTTGTTATCTTGCTTGGTGTGGTATAGCTTGTACCCGTATTTTTGCTAGTATCCTACTAGCGTTTGGTGTTCAATAAAATGAATCTTTGTTGGCCGTTAAAAAAAAAATACCAATGGGTCCTCAAAGTTATTCTTGTCGGTGACACTTCCTCAAATAGTCATGTATGCTTTATTTTTTCAACTTTATGTCTCATGGAACATGATATTTAAATACTTCATCAATGATTGATTAAACGAAAATTTTTATTTTATCATTTTATATATTCATGCATTAAATCAAATACTAGGGTAATACACTAATACCAGTGTGTCCAGCAGCAACATGTATAGAACACATAAACGCATCCACTTCATGCAAAAGAAGCCATTGAAACCCTATCAAATGCTTCACTATCTCCATCTTCCCTCTTTCACACGCCACACAACAACACACTCTCACCTCTACAATTCACTTTTCCAACCACCCCTTCATCCGCCGCCATCAACGTCTTCATCACCTCAACCTCCCCTTCTCGGCACGCCTCATGCAACGCGGTCTCCAGGTCCGCGTTGTCCGCCTCCACCATTTCTGGCCACCGTTTCAATATCTCTATCACCAGTTCAAGATGGGCAAACCGGGCCGCTAAGTGTAAGACAGTGTTTGATGATATGGCCATTGTTTGTGTGATTAGGGTTTCGTCTTCTTCAACTAGCTTGAGGAATGTGATGGTGTCAGTTAGAGCTGTAAACAAACCAAACGTTCGGCAAACGGTTTGTGAATTGTTCGGCGGGAAGTTCATTTGTGTTCGTTCGTTTAATAAATGAACAAACACAAACAAAACATTCTGTTTGTTTAGTTAAACAAACAAACATGAAAAAAGGTCGCATTCGTTCGTTTATGTTCGTGTACGTTTGGTAACATGTTCGTTTATGTTTGTTTGTGTTTGATAGTTCATTAGGGATTCTAAATTTTTATTTTTAATTTAAGTACTTCAAATTTCTCATTATAGATTATTTAATATATATTAGTGTATCACATAATAATATTAATTCACCTATTTTGATTAACTATTATTTTGGGTAGATTAAATAAGGTTTTCAAGTTAAATAGGATAATTTTATATTTTTATATTTTTATATTTTTATGAGACATTATGTTATGGTAATTATGTGAGCAAGCTTATATCAAGTATTTTTGGGTAATTGGGTTAATATATTTTGGTGACGATGTATGTGATATAAATGATAATTTTACCTGAAATTTATTATGTGTTAGTTTGTCCCCGGTTTTGTTCATGAATGCTTGTCTGTGTTGGTTTATATTCATTTGTGTTTGTTTGTTTTCGTTTTTTCTTGATACCTAAATTTAACAAATAAACACAAAAGAACACGAACTAAAATCCTCGTTCGATAAGTATTCATGAACACGTTATTTCCTTAACAAACAAACACAAAAACGAAATCTCGTTCAGTAAGTGTTCATGAACAGTTCATGAACACGTGATTTCCTTAACAAACAAACATGAATAAGGCCTTGTTCGTGTTCGTTTGGTTCGTTTACAGCCCTAGGTGTCACCTTTTAGAACAATTTGGTAGAGGGTACGATCCATGATGCTTAATTTTTTAGTAAGAATTGAAATAAAAATTGGCAATGAGATTTTGATTAAGATGATAGGGAATTACATAGGGCTTTTGGAAGGAAGGTAATGGAGTAATTTTTTTTTTTTTCACAAGTGTTGTTATTAGGAAATAGGAATGTGTTCTCTTTAAAATTTCATAGAAGGTACTAATTGTATGTGTAGAGTGTGGGTTATACTTGGGGTTTTAACTTTTAAGTAATGCATTGCATGAAGCTTCTTTCAAATTATAACATTGGATGCCCTTGAGGAACATTTTGGTCAAATCATTAATTTGGTTTACGATTTTGAGAAGTGTTTGTAGAAGTTTATGAGAATATTAGTGCTTTTAGGTAGTTCTACAAGTACTAAAATCACATGGTGTATAACTAGACTTTGTAAAGTATGCTTTTAGTGCTAAGACCATATCTAATGATGGGTGAAATTTGATGGATGAAAGGGACATTTCTTGATATGTGGCATGTGAGGCCACTTTGGTTGGTGAAAAGGGCTTGAAATGGGCAATGGTGGGTGAAATTTGGCGGGTGAAAGGGGCATTTTTTTAAACGATGTGGCCACGTGGACAAATCTGATTAGCTGGAACATGTTTTCACTCTCGCGAAATATTTCGCTTGGGCATGATTCACGCCCCTTTCAAAAGGGGGGGCGGTGTTCTTGGGGAATGGGGCGCCAACATTGGCTTTAACGCCCATTTCATATGGCAATTACACATGGTCTAATGGTATTAGTCAAGGAATTCTCTCTTGAATTTTAGAGAGATGGAATTATCATTATATACTTGATTACAAAGCTAGTCATAAGGAGAAGTTTAAGCTATTGCCTATTGACTATACATTAAGTCAAAGTATTCACAATAATGAGAAGAGTAAGTTTAGGATTGATGATTTTGATGATGTTGACTGCTATCCTCCTGCAAGCGAAACGACGGTGGTTGAACACGTAGTAGGTCTCGAAAGTGCTCGAAGAGAGGCCGTGGCAAACTCTTTGTAAAAATGTCCGCAAGTTGAAGCTTGGTAGGAACAAACTTGGTGTGTAATTTTCCTGACATAACTAATTCTCGTACAAAGTGATAATCCAAGTCGATGTGCTTAGCACGTTTGTGAGAAATTGGATTTTGACTCATAAATAATGCACTCTTTTTGTCGCATAGAAGTGTTGGCCGGGTCGGTGGAAGAGCATGAAGTTCCTGCAAAAGATGGGTAATCCAAATGATTTCGATTGCTGCATTTGCCATTGCCCTGTACTCGGATTCACAGCTTGATCGTGCTACGGTTGGTAGTTTCTTGGCGCTCCAGGAAACTAAGTTGCCGCCTAAGAAAATTGAGTAACCATAAGTTGATCGTCGTGTTTCAATATATCGTGCCCAATCCGCATCCGAGTAACCTAAGATGGAAGGCGTCGTGGGACGTGTAAATAGTAAACCGTGAGAGATAGTTCCCTTGACATAACGTAGTATCCGCCTAACCAATTGGAAATGTTTTTTGGTGCGTGAGTGTAGGTGTTGGCAAGCTTGATTAACAGCATGCGATAAATCAGGTCGAATGATGGTTAGGTATTGAAGTGCGCCAACGATGGAGCGATAGTGAGTGGGGTCGGAATAAGGGGTGCCCCATCTTTGGTGAACGTATCGGATGTGGAGAGGGGAGTGGGGACAGGTTTGGCGTCGGTTAACCCGGCGCGAGTGAGGATGTCATGAGCATATGACGTGTGCGGATATACACAAAATTTACAATGAAATAACACATGTTTTGCTTTAATATTTATAAAAATGGTTTAGACCTTAATATTAAAACACACACAATAGGGCAAGTGTACCCTGTCATATATGTTGTAATGTACAGATAAGAACCAGATATCGATACATGAACGCGCGCGGAGCAATGGTACTAAAACTCTATCCCCGAATCACCAGTAAGAAAAGATAGTGAAAGTTTGTTTTTTAACTAAATTAATTCTAAGATATCTAAATAACATATGTAAGACTCCAAATACAAAATATAACTATATAAACTATAATATACCAATCCTAGCATCTCATCTACATATAATAAGTAATACAGGCGTGTGATCAACATTCCCATTTTCCGACAGTTAGTGTCCCTTTCGGGCATCCTAACATGACAATTATACAGAAAGCTAACACGAATACACACGTTAACCACTTCAAGTCGTTTATTAGCGAGCAGCTGATATGATCTCATGCAGATCTTCTAAAGATAAGTTACTCATCTGTTAAGAGTATTCTAACCTCACTAATTCAGGAAAGCGGTACCGAATATACAATACAGCCACCTAAACCAGCATAAAGTAGCGCATTTCACAACCTATTCCATTTTACCAACTTTGAACACAAATCTACTAAGATCGCTATTTTAACCAAAATAACTACCAAAGATCATTAACCGTGTCAAAGATCAGTAACGACACCATTAAGCTTTTAAAACCCTTTTACGTGCCGGTAAGCATTTTTAACCGTTATTCGACTGACTTTAACCAAACCAATACCCGGTTACAGTTTATGGCGTAAACTATTTAACAAGTTAACTAGTCTACTACCGGACGATTAAACGGACGGTTTTTCAACATTTATCCGCCTATCACATTCGACAATCGCTAAAGTCATTCAAATACAACTACAAATCCAACAACAACGAAACAAGGTTGCGCTATGATCATCAAGATCTAAACATGAAAAACGCCAAATTTATACAAAACATGATTACATACAAACGATTGTTTTTATTACTAACGATTACTAGATATTATCCCTAGACTATAATGTAATACATAAACAACACAAACAAGCCAAAATAATCAGATTTGAATCAACTTAAAGTTTAATAGATCAAACCATAAATCTTGAATGTGATGGATTGGATGACGCTAGATGATCCAGAATGAATCCCGAGCTTATTAGACGGCCTTCTGGCTGCTTGTTTGGTCCAGAAAGCACCCCAAATCGCCCAGAGAATACCCAATACTTGATCAGTGTGGTCTTCTCTGTTTTTATAGAAACATTGATTTTGTGCACGGCCGTGCGCCTAAAGTGCATGGCCGTGCACTTTATCTGGATGAACTGACGTGCAAGTGGGCAAGTGGCTGGCTGATTTCTGAAAATATCTAGATATTTCGCAATGCCGTGCACCTAGGGTGCACGGGCGTGCGGGTCTGGTGGTAGCCGGGTACTAGGTGTGCACTGGCAGTGCACCCGAGAAACTGAGTCGCACGAGCATGTGCACGGGAGTGCTGATCAATGTGCCTGAGAACTTGATATGCACTCCTGGTCGCACTGGCAGTGCAGCTCGTTTGTGTCCGAGCCAAGTGAGCCCGCACGGGCGTGCACCTGGGGTGCACGACTGTGCACTTCTTCCAGACTTGGCTGATTTTGCAGAAACTTTCCGTCTTGTCCGTTTTTCGCCCGGTTTCTTCGACTTTGCTCGTGGGACGTTGTTTAAGACCTGCAATAAACATATGAAGCGGTTAAGTACCGAATTCGTGCAATTATGGTCGAAAACGCGTAATTTGGGAGTTTAATCGGGGATTTAAATATGTATATTTTAACGTATATCAGCATATTTAGTTTGTGTGAGAAAAAGGCTTTTTGTGTCATGAACAATTTCTAGACCAAGGAAGTAGTTAAGAGAGCCTAAGTTTTTTATGGCGAATTCTTGATGTAGACGATTGGTGAAGGTTTTGATTAGACTTGTTGTCTCCCGTAAGAATTAGGTCGTCTACATACACAAGAAGGTACATGATGGAATCGCCATTGTGAAAGATGAAGAGTGACGGATCGGCACGACTACATTTGAAACCGTAAGAAATGAGAAACGAGCTAAGTCGTTGAAACTAAGCTCTTGGAGCTTTTTAAGACCATAGAGCGCCTTGTTAAGTTTGCAAACATGGTGAGTAAATTTAGAATCCACAAACCCGGGAGGTTGCTCCATATATACGGTTTCAGAAAGTTGCCCGTTGAGAAAGGCAATGTTCACATCGAGTTGGTTTAAGGACCAATTGTTGAAGACTGCTAGTGCGAGAACAATGTGAATAGTAGATGCTTTGACAACGGGACTAAATGTATGGTTAAATTCAAGACCGGGAATTTGAGTAAACCCTTGAGCAACAAGTCTTGCTTTGTGCCGATCAAGAGAACCATCGGAATGGCATTTAGTTCGAAACACCCACTTGGAACCAACAACGTTTGTGGGGGAGGGGCGTGGCACAAGGGTCCACATTTGATTCCGATAACGAGCTTTAAGTTCATCTTGCATAGCAAGCATCCAATGGTATTGGTGAGGAGGGCTGCATGTAAGCAAGAATGCATGACATTGGCAAGGTAAGATGTGTTTCTTGGATTGGGTTTGAAGGTTCCAACCTTGTAACGAGTCACCATAGGGTGAGAAGGTTCGGGAGGAGTTTGAGCCGAGGGTTCGGCCTGAGGGGATGGGGTCGAGTGATCGGTATGAGAAGCGGAAAAGGATGGGATGATGTTGGATGGTGTGGTGTTAGTTGTGGAGGTATTGTTGGTTGAGTTGGAATTGGGTAAGGCCGTGGATGATGGGTTGGGTGATGGTGGTTGATTTTCGGGTGTGGATGGAATCGTCTTTGCACAAGGTGCAAGGTGTAACAGGACTGTGAGATGATGATGGTGGAGTAGGTTGTGGTTTAGAGTTATGGCTTTGAGTGGGAGAAAAGGAAGTTGGTTCATGGAAGGTAGAAAGAAAAAGATTGGTTACGTTGGTGTAGGACGAGTCACGCACAAATGGGAAACAAGTTTCATCAAATCGAGCATGTCGGGTTACATGCGTGCGTGACGATGCAGGATCAAAGAATTTGAATCCTTTGTATTACAGGGCATAGCCTAGAAAAATACAAGGGATACTACGCGGTGCAAGTTTATGAGGTGCATAGTCACGTAGGTATAGATACACACAACACCCAAAGACTCGAAAATTTGTATAATTGGGTGTGACGGAGAAGAGCATTTCAAAAGGTGATTTGTGGTGTAGAACCTTGGTGGGCAAGCGATTGATGATGTATGTGGTCGAACTAAAGGCATCGACCCAATGAGAGATGGGAACATTTGAATGAAAAAGCATGACGAGACCCGTTTCTACAATGTGACGGTGTTTTCTTTCGACACGTCCATTTTGTGGAGCGATGTATGGACATGAAAATCGGTGAAATGTGCCATTTTCATCAAAGAGTTTCTACAATGTTGACTGTTAAATGGCCTTTGTTAATCTTGTCTGAACTCTTAAAATTGTGTCACTAACGGACTGCCTAATAGATTTCGGACCATATGAAGTGGCAAGCGGGTTTTGGGCGTTTTTCTTCACAAAATGGGTTGAGACAATCAAATCATTCCATAGTGGAGAGTGGCATGATTTAGTGGAAGACCACTACGGGTGGTCTCACAATGGGGTGGTGGTTTGGAAATCCAAACCGTCACGTCACCATATCACATCATTTCAAACCATTTCAATCCACAACACTTCCAAACCCATTTTTTTTCTACAACCATAAACCATTCTAAACCTTTACCTCATCACTTACTTTTCCCTTTACATAATTTATATTCGCACACAAAATAAGTTTTTTTTAATCTACTATCTACATCTACATCTACACTTCTACACTATATAATAAAAGAAAACACATGAGAGACACATGGCACTCCTATAAGAATTCTCTCATTTTATTATTTAATACAATAAATTCAAATTTAATTATAATAATTGATTTGCAAAAGCATATTATAAATTTATTAAAATGAATTTTATTAATTATATTAATAATCATAGTTGTAACTGAAATCATTAATAAAAGAAAACACATGATTCTTTTTACAATATTTGATTTTATATATCTACATCTACATCTACATCTACATCTACATCTACATCTCCATCTACGTCTACACTATATAATAAAAGAAAACGCATGGGGGACACATGACACTCCGTCATGAATTCTATCATTTTATTATTTAATTTAATACAATAAAGTCAAATTTAATTATAATAATTGATTTGCAAAAGCATATTATACATTTATTAAAATGAATTTTATTAATTATATTAATAATCATAGTTGTAACTGAAATCATTAATAAAAGAAAACACATGATTCTTTTTACAATATTTGATTTATATATCTACATCTACATCTACATCTACAGCTACACTATATAATAAAAGAAAACACATGAGGGACACATGACACTCCCTCATGAATTCTCTCATTTTATTATTTAATACATTAAACTTAAATTTAATTATAATAATTGATTTGCAAAACCATGATATAAGTTTATTAAATTAAATTTTAGTGATTACATTAATAATCATAGTTGTAACTGAAATCATTAATAAAAGAAAACACATGATTCTTTTTTATATAATATATTTATATTTATGTATTATTAGCTTTGAATTTAAATCATGTACATTAAATTAACCCATTTTTAAAAAAAATTAATCTGTTATTCTAAGTTTAAAATTAATTCTGTTACAATATTTGACAAATGATTATTAAGTTTTATTATTTTGGTCATTGTTTTAGATGTTAAACTATGTTCAGCAAATACATATTAATTTTAAATGCTTAAAATAGTTCAAAAGTCAAATAAACAAATTAGTAATAACAATGCAATTAGTCAAGCTTTTTTGTGAGACTTTTATACTGTTCAAAACAAATAAATAAAATAAATCAATCAACATTAATCGATTTTATCTATAGTAATAAAAGACAGCACATGAAGTACATAGAACTCCATTATAAAGCCTCCCATTTTATTATTTCAAACAATACATTTATTTTAATTTGTTTCTTTATTTAATAATTATTACTTATTCAGTTTTTATTTGTTACAACTATAATTATTAATATAATTACTGGAATTCAGTTTAATATATATATTCTATGTTTTTGTAAATCAATTAATATAATTATATTTTAATACAAAATTAGAAATAAATTAATAGACAAATTTTAAAATGTTTATAAACTAACAAAAGTAATCTTTATTAAAAAAATATTTATTTTTTTAAGATAATGTATTTATATGTTTTTAAATTTAAATCGTGTACCTTAAAAAACGTGTTTTTAATATGTGGTCTTATTTCTTACAATATTCTAAACAAATAAAATAAAACAAATCAATCCACATTAATTAAATATTTGATTCAATGCAAAACTAAATATGTTTGGCTATTTTCGTATTATAATAGCTTGATATATAAAATACATTTTATATATGAAAAATAATTAATTGAAATCTTCATTGACTTTGTTTTTTCAAGTTACTTCAATAGAGAAATGCAATATCTAAACAGTCTTTGCATTACTAATTCGTTTCAATCTTTATTTTCAGGCTATTAATTTACACAATCTTTTTTTATAATACAATCAAATTGAACCAATAAATGTCATTATGTTTAAGGACCTTGATGTTAGAAAAAAAAATGATTATATACTCAAGGTTAGAAATACTTTGGCTTTGAGGAAACTTGATGTCAAATTCCAAAATGAACAATACTCGATTGGGATGGTTTAACGGATAGTGAGATACTTTTAAATTAATTTCATTTTTTTATATCTTAGCCTAAACAGATTTACCTTTATTACTTTTTTATTTTTGTTTTGTTTTGTTGTACCTGCAGTGTACAATGTAATAGCTGTGTATGGAAGATATATTTTGGAATGTTTGAATAAAGTTTTATGTGAATAAAAATATTTTTTACAAGAAATCATTTAGGGGCTGATGAATATTTAATATGTTTTCGTTTGTACAGGAAACTTTTTTTTTTTAATAACATATGTAATTTATTTTTTCTTAATTAGATTTTAAATTTATATATAATATATATAATTTAAATTGTTCAACCCGTGTATCACATGGGACACTTGGCATAGTCTCAAGGCTTCTTAGATTGTTTTTCCCGCCCATGTTTTCGGATCCCGATACGGTGCTCCATTTTTGTTGTAATCACCCGAATCTCTTCCTGATCATGCTCACAAACCATAACCAACAAACCTCTTTGTACCCGTCACCATCTTTCTTTGCATGCCCCTTTCCTTCCAATTCCTAAACCTCCACAAACCCTAACACGATCTTCTCTCTCAATCAAACGCTGCCAAGAATCAGGATCTCCTAACAGGCTAAATTAATTTGCTGGAATTTGCAATCCTGGTTACTTTATATTGCAATTCTTATGGTTGCTCATATTTTTTTTTCATAATAATGTGTTCCTAATTTAACATCTCTACTATTCGATAACTGATTTCTTTCTATGCATTTATCTTCTGTTTTCGTGGCATTTTTCAGACTGTGATTCATAATTTTGAAATTGATTGGTTTGGGGATTTGTTTTGGAGAGAAACGCTAATACAAACGGAAATTGGGGGTTCTAGAGATTAGTAATTGATGTTGCTGGGGAACCGTATAGAGGCTGCAGAAGTAATGTGTGCTATCATTAATGCTTATTATTATTTACTTAATTTTTGTTTTATATATTAAATACTTATGATAATTTTATATAGATACTAAACACATATCTATATAAAAATTATCATAAGTATAATAACTGATAAGACGAGGATGAGCTTCTTTTTAATAACAAAGGATTTGGACACCAAAGTTTAGAGAGATTCAAGGTAAAAAATTAGATGGATTTGGGTTTGGGTCGGTCTTTATTAGCGGGTCAAAGCTATGAGTGCATTTTATGACTATACCCCAGCTAGGAATCTTTAAATAGCAAGTGTATGCTAAATGTGGTGGTAAATGTACTACCATTTTTCTCTCTGTGTAGTTAGCTTGGTGAACTTAAACATTCCTACCTGCATCTTTTTAATTTGTTTCAACGATCTGACTTTCCAGATTCTTTAAGACCATCCGGAGTGGGGGCGGGAAGGGGGAACACCGCCGCCGGCCGGCGTGGAGATGGGCGTGGCCCCTTTGGTGTGGAAAACTTCATGGGCGGGGGGCGGGGCTTGAAGCGAGGTGGAGCCTTTTGATTGGTCAGTTTTTTTTTTAACTTTAACACAATATAATATTATTTCCTTCCCCCCCCCCCTTCCACTCCCCACAATTTTCACCTTTCACACACGGGTCCCACAAGTGCCATATGGCGCATCACGCCCTCTTCCCCCCCCCACTCCGGGTAGTCTAACAACATTGATCCAAGTTTTGTCACTAATAGAAGTTATTGTATATTTGTGTCGCTTTGTGACCCTATAATCGATTTGGTGTTTTATTATTTGAAACGGTTCTGTAACGCATGACTCTAATGTTATGTCATAAGTTGTCTTTTAACTTTATAGATGTAACTTTTACCTACTCAGGCTTCTAATAGTTTTCTGACTATTGTTTCTATTTCATGTGCTATGTTTGTATTGCCTTTTTTTTCTTGGCTGATTCTCAATACTCGCATTTATTGTGGTGTTTGCTTTCCAGGTTAGTAGGTGGATTTGAAGATTGGCTAAGTTGTGTTGCATTGTGATACATGTAAGATTCTCACCATTATTTTTCCTTAGATTGTTGATATTGCTAGCGTGCAATGCGTTTGCATTGATATAGAAACACTACAAAGATTCAGAAAGTTAGTCGAAGTCTTCTCATTCCGTTCCTACACAGGGTAGTAAGTTATATATTGTAGGTGGGTGATGTCAATTATTTCTAGATCTGCCCCTACATGCTAGCACACCACAATGGCATTGCGTGTGGCAGTACCGCAGTACTACGTGTGTGGTAAAAACATCATGGTTTGTATATATTCACACAAAGAATTGTGGTAAAAACATACATGTTGGATACGTGTTTGTGATTTTAAGTGCTTTAAGGTTCATAGTAATTATTTACATTTTTACCTTTAAAGTTCTTTATCTTATTTTGTGTTTGAATTTGGAACTTATAACAAACACGTTACCAAGTGCATTATCAAAACAATATCACTTCTTTTTACAAGGGTATGATTTGTAAAGGCAGTATGAGAAGAGCAAAGTTCATCTGTGCATGACACATATGAAAGTTAGCAAATGGGTCAATGATTTAAATAACAAAATAACCTTGGTCAGGTTAATGTTCTATTTCAGTTCCTTAGCTTTCTTTGTTGGTTCAAAGTCATTGTTCTGAAATTACATAATTTTCTCTGGGTCAAGTTTCTGTTGTGCTGTAAAAAAATTTAGTTTTGTCATCACCTGCTTATCTTCTTTTCCTCTGCTGGAAAAACTTTTCAAGTCACTCAACAGATGAATTACTTAGTTCCTTTCTTGACAATAATGAGGAATATATTAAATCATTTGATTGGATAAATTAACCTATAAAGGAGGTGTTATAGATAATGTGCTCGGGTAATGATCTAAATTTAGGTTTTTGATATTTTGACTAAAAGTTCCACATTGATATCTTCCACATGTTACGAACGAGTTTCTTGAATCTGTATTGTTATTGGTTATCTTAATTGTGTGTGTAACGGTTTTTTATTTTCTATTGTGCTTAAGTAGGTGTAACAAGCTACTGATTTTATGGTCAAGCGTTGAAAGACTTCAGGAAAAAAAAAACTTATATCATTTGTAAAGTGAGAGTCTAATTCACACATGGCGAATTGTTCATTGCTAAGTCCATGATTAAAAATAGAGTTGGAATTACGAATAAAATATTAAATGGTGAACTCTTTTTCTTTAAAGCTTTTCTATTTATTTTATTTTTTAGTGCTACCCGTGTAGTACACGAGTTCTAAACTAGTTTATTCATAAAGTACAAAGGGGGCCTCACAAATTCAGTCCGTCCGCTAAAGCGGACCAGACCACTCCAACATTTTCCCTACATTGTAGCAGTTTAAAGTAAGGTATCGCATGTCGAGACGTCTATTTCTAAAAATTGTAGCAGATGTTAAAGCAAACTTAGAATGGTTCAGAGAGAGCATGGGTACGGTCGATTTAGAAAGAGTTTTACTCCCATTCAAAAAGTATATTCAGCAGTGAAACAACTTGCAACTGGTGATCCTCCAGACAAATACGATAGGTATTTATGTATGTCTAAAAGGACGTCGCGCGAATGTTTACAATTTTTTTTGCAATGTTGTCATTAAGTTATACGGGGCTTAGTTTTTATAAAGGCCAACAAGTCACGACATTGCATGTTTGTACGAAGCACACGAAGAAAGACATCACCTTCCCGGCATGATCGGTAACATTGATTGCACTCATTTAGTTTGGCGAGCATGTCCTAGGGAATTACGAGGACAATATATGCGAGGCGATCACCAATACCCTACGATCATACTAAAAGCGGTTGCTTCTCAAGATATGTGGTTTTGGCATGGATTTTTTGCCACCCCCCTCCCAGTTCACTCAACAATATAAATGTCCTCCAACAATCCCCAATTTTTCTTACCTAACGAAACGGAACGGCGCCAAAGTGTCCATTTACTTTAAATGGTCACTTATATAAACGTGGATATTATCTTACCGATGGCATCTACCCAACCTGGTCAATGTTTGTGAAAGCGTTTCGATATCCGACCGACCCTAAGGAAAAGAAATTCGGTAAGGCGCAAGTGGCGGCAAGGAAGGATGTAGCAAGCCCTACCAATGTATGTATTTTCATTAAAAAGGGTATACGGTTCTAGTGGGTCTAGTGGCGAAGCTTGACCCGAAGGTTCGGGGGGTCGGAAGTCACCGGGGGTTCGGAAGACACTGGTTTCGGGGGGTCGAAAACCAGTTTCGGGGGGTCGAACCCTATATTTTCAAAATTTTCTATACGGATACTATATAATCGAAACTTCTGCGCGAAAATCCGAGGGGGTCGGTCGCCCCTCCCCGCCCCAACAAACCTGCGCCACTGAGTGGGTCCGGGTCAGTTCCTGACCCTTTGCACAGCCCTATGTATTTTCATTAAAAAAAAAACAATATAATAACGTTTAACTTGTTCCCTACTCCAACATAATCCGACGATCCATACACCTAATAAATACAAATCCTTCCAACCAGTAAGCCATGGAAAGAAACAAACCATCTTCTTTGAAATTAGGGTTTGGGTAAGCAAAGCTAATTAAAAAGGGTTCTAGGATTGATACACCATGTGACATCACATTTAGGGTGTGTGACATCATATTTTGGGTATGTGGCAACCTCTTATTGGTTTCTGATATGGGCCAGGGTGTATCATTTCTAATTAAATGGTGTATGGTTCCTAAATACCAATTAAAGGGTATAGAAGTTTGAAGCTATGGTTTGATTTATATTCCCGTCATTGCATCTCCAAAATCACTACTCCTAAACCCCCACTTTCCATCACCAGCTGCTACACCAATCGGTTGTGTAATAATAATCAACAGCCAATAAGAGTCACTAAAGTTTCATCGCTATTAAAAACTTCACATTTTGGATTTGGATCATCTTTTGGGTATAGATGTTACCATACTGATCACCGGTATCCGTAAAAATATCGCATTTAATTGGTATAGAAGGTTGAAGCTAGCGTTTGATTTATCTTCGCGTAAAAAAACCCCTCTTTTCATCAGCAGCTATACAAATCGGTTGAGTAATACTCAACAGCCATTAAGAAGTTCACACTCTGGATTTGGATCATCTTCTAGGTATAGGTGTTACCATACTGTTCGTCCATGTAAAAATGTTCCAAACCTATATGTATTGTTTGCATTGAATATTGCGATAGTTATTATATGTGTTGGTGAATTTCGGACGATACCCTATACACAACGGAAACAATTCCTTTTAATGCCTTTTGTTGAGGAGATAGTGGGTGTGGCTCGGTTTAATAAGAATAATTATGAATGTTTCAAGGATGCTTTGCCTGAGATGCATCCAGATTGTGTTAGGGTTACAAAGATTTTCAATGATGTAGTTGAAGCGTTGCGACAAGGCCTTATGAAACATAAGGGGCCCAAGTGTTCTGGATTGGCAGAGCTGCACTTTGGTAGCCTTGAGGGGTTGGAATGGGATTGGGAAGTTTTGGTGGTGAAGGATGATGATGCTGCCTTTGCTTTCTGTTTGCCTGGTGGTAAGCTTGTTTTGTTTACTGGATTGTTGGACCGCTTCAATACCGATGATGAAATTGCTAACCTTATTAGCCATGAGGTAATTAACCTCATAAACTGTTTTTATTTTTATATATAGATTAGTCTATAATTATTATTAAAGGTATGTTATTTACACAAGAACAAAAATTAGGTTTGCACAACTCTTTACGGGCCGTAGAGGGTGTCAGTGCAATAAATGAAGGTAGCCTCTATGGCCCGTACAGGCCTCTACGGTCCGTAGAGGTGGGTTGGTCGAGTGCATTTAAACCCTAGACAGCCCGTAGAGGTTTCCACGGCCCTGTCCCGGATCCTAATCATTGGTAGTCAGGACTGAACCCCGTACCTCGTTTTCATGTATGTCTACGGGCCGTAGAGACCTCTACGACCCGTAGATTTGTCAAAAATGTTACCTACGGCCCGTAGAGGCCTCTATGGGCTGTATAGGGTTGTGTGGATAACCTTCAACCTTTGTGTGAATATCCGGAGCCTTATTATTGTTATTATTAGTAGTAGTAGTTAAAAGTTAAAACCATGTATTATTAAATTATAGTAATTACTAAGAAAGGGACCTTGACTTAAAATTAAGGTGCCCCTTTTATACATCTTAATGTGTTTGCTGTAGCTTGCACATGTTATGGCCAGACATGTAGCTGAGAACTATACAAAAAACTACTTCCGGCGTTTCATTGTGTTGTTCTTTTTCTTCGGGTCGTCGGGTTATGACGCATATGACTTCACGCTGAATCTTCCTTTCTCGCTAAGGTATTAATGTTATAGGTTGTTTGAAAACTGCTGCTACATAAGGTAGGTACATAAGTGATTGATCATATATGTGTATGTGTGTAGGATGGATATTGCAGCTGATTACATAGGGCTGTTGTTGATGGCATCTGCCGGATACGATCCACGTGTTGCACCCAAGGTACTTGAAAAATTGGATCAAATATCAGAAGACCTGGTTTTAGATGGCTACCCTTCTTTTGAACCGATGGGAAAGGCTAGAAGTAAGTCGCTGTCCGAAGGTAGTGTGATGCAAGAAGCAATCTCTATGTATGAAGAGGCCAAAGCAGGAGCAGATCGAAGTTGATACATGATGTCTTAATTTATAGCATACTAGCTGATTACCCCGGGAGGGTCCCGGGGTTGAAAAATCTAATTTTATGTGATAACCTATTGCAAATGGCTCAAGTTAACTAACCACAAAATCTCTCAATCATTGCATGTTCATAGTATTCTAATCAGTAATAACTCATATTCCCTAATCTAAAACCTAATCAGTAATCATCTAAAGAATCACTTATGTAAGCTGCAACTATTAAAAAACTCATCACATCTCTCTAATTTCTCACATTCTAATGGCTCTTATAATTCCTAACCTAATCAACTAAACAAACACTTAAGTTGGAAGTTGTAATCATTGCATCTCATTATGCCATGTGGCATAATCAAGAGATGGTTGAGGCCACCATTGAACGCCACGTCAGCAGCTATCAATTCTTTTTGGGAGCGTCCCGGGGTTAAAAATATATAACCATTCTAATAATACTAATACTAATAGTAATAATTATTACTCTTGTAATTAAATAAATTAAAAAATAACCTTGCTATAAGGTGACACCATGTGTTGCAGTGTTGCGCGATTCTTTCTCCTAACTTCTCTTGATGAAGTATACCTAGTAAAATTCCAATGATAACATGGCGATTGGGCTGATTTTCAACATTGTAGATAAGAACCTGGTTTAAAAGAAAAAACATGATTAATGAATAACATGAACACTTTGTGTGTTTTTTTCCTGTATGAACGAAACCCCACAAAAAATAGTCGATTTTTCTCCATTTTTTATATAGGACTATGGTACTCGTTGGAAAGATAATAAAACGCTCGTTAATTTGGTGTAATTTTTTTCTTTAAAAAATCCCGTATATAAAAGATATAACCGTTTAAAAATTATGGGAGGAAACATGAGAGAGAAAATTTTAAATTTATTTTTAATTTTTTTTCCTAAAATAACTCAATTTAATTTAGGGTTTTATGTTTATCTTTTTTTAATTAAAAAAGAAAATAGTTTAAAAACACTAAAATATTTCAATTATGATGTCACGTGGCACTCTTAAGGGGAGGTTGAGGCCTCCATTGCACGCCACGTCAGCATATACGTTTTCTTTTATATATATAGATAGATAGATGTTAAGAATATTAACTACTTTGTGCGGGTAGTTTCTAAGAAAAAGAAGTTGGTAGTGATGCTACTTAGTTTATTTGTAATCTTTCTAATTCTATATTGCTACAAAAACCAACTTAACATTCCCTTTAACGACGTCAACTTTCTCGTTCTCCTTCCTTCCGTATAACAACTTATTGTGTGTGTTCTGAATAGAGTGATGCGATTGACATCAGAACGGCTATTCAGTTATAATCTGTGTTAAACTTGGAAACGAGCAAAGAGACTTACGATTCTGATCAAAACTTTTGATCGACTCTTTTTATTAACTTGAATTAATAAAACATTACAACCAATGGGTTTATACAGACTAGCTATTCTAATCCTATTAGAACTCTAATACTAAACATAATTATCTAAACATTAGGAATCATAATTCAAACCTAATACTAACACTAATAGATAATTCAAATAATAATTAAACAATCTTAATTATTATTTTACTCGTTCAGTCCTTCAACTTTAGTCCTCAGGTTGATATCGCCACAACTTTAACACTCCCTCTCGATATCAACTATAAACCTCTTTCAACTAAAATCTTCATACCGGGTTTAGTGTTGGATCTTTCACACTCCCTCTCAACACCAACTTCACTAATTCCAATATTTGAACACAACTCAAGCATCTTTACTACCGGTAATACATTTAGCTTGCTTGTTTGTTTTTTTCCCTCTTGAACTTAAGTCCATAGTTTGCACTCTCTTCAACTTGACCAATAACGAAACTCCATCTACTGGAAAAAGGGATAACTTATCAACTGCCTTCAACCAGATTACATCAAAGGGTTCACCAAGATCTACTCGTGATCTTTTACCACTGCCTTTGAACAAGTCTTCTTCCTTTTGGTCACTCGACTAAACTACCCCGACACACGGAGATTTAACCATCCTGACACACGGTGATGACACCTTATCATTGAAACCTTCAACGATAAACACTAGTCGATCTGAATAACCCAGAGAGCCTTAACTAAGAGAGCTTTAAATCGAGAGAAGGGTAACCAATTCCTAACAGTTGACACACAACATAGATACCGCCCGAAAGACTAGATCAGCTACCCATCCTGTACGCCTTTGACACGTTGACTATACATTACCATAAACATCATTGAAATTGACCAACTTACGAACACTTCCTTTTTAATTCCACGTGCATGCATAGTTTGTATAAAGTGTATGGCACATACTCACATGACAATTCATACACCATCTTTATGCAATAGGAACTTTGATCACCATGTATTATATATAGCCGCCACTCTTGACCATTATTGTTTGGTCATCAACATCAACATCAACATCAACATCAACATCAACAAATGATGTATCTAAGCCTCATGACTTAATCGACTTCCTAATTCCAAGGATCAATTGAATATTTAATTTCACCACTTGAATCCTTTGCTTCTTTTGATTCTTGCCCTGTGACGACCACCCTTCTCATGGCCTAGCTTCCGGCCAATTCAACAAACACGATCACAGCTAACCGGCAAACAATTGTCGATCCGATTGCCTTGGCTTTCCGACGGTGACATACACCGATCCAGGTAATCTTCTCCGAACAAACAGACTACAAAGTAGCAGCGCCTACCTCGATCGGAATCCAACCTACGGTGTTCACAGCCGATGTCTCTTCCTTTTTTTCCTCTGTCTTCAACCAACGGTGTTCACAGCCGCAGCTCGCTTCGATCGGGTTTCTTACTATCCTTCAATCGGTTTTCTACTACTGACTTTTAATTTCCTTCATGTGGTTGAGATCTCGGATTCTTTTCGCGATCAAGTTTCTTGTCTTCGATCAAGGTTTCTAAGTTTCCCGGCTTTATCGGTTTCTCCTTCTTCTGATCTTCTTGAACATTGACTCTCATCGCCACCGGTTTCACACCGTTGCAGCCCCGTGAGGGGCTGTTCCCTCGACTCGGTACGCGACTCTCAAAACCGTGGCTCTGATACCACTTGTTAAACTTGGAAACAAGCAAAGAGACTTACAATTCTGATCAAAACTTTTGATCAACTCTTTTTATTAACTTAAATTAATAAAACATTACAACCAATAGGTTTATACAGACTAGCTATTCTAATTCTATTAGAACTCTAATACTAAACATAATTATCTAAACATTAGGAATCATAATTCAAACCTAATACTAACACTAATAGATAATTCAAATAATAATTAAACAAACTTAATTATTATTTTACTTGTTCAGTCCTTCAACTTTAGTCTTCGAGTTGATATTGCCACAACTTTAACAATCTGTGCATGGTTTTTTCATAGATAGAAATCATAGAGTATACATGCTTTTTTCCATCACAGAAACAATGATTCATCCAAACAGAAGAAATGCTTCATACAATTTGCTTATCATACCATCGTGTTTCATTCGTCCCTGTTTTACTAGAGTATCAATTGTTATGGTTCCGGATAGATAACCTGTTGAGTGGGTCAAACTCAAGAAACTAGATAGGAGCCAGACTAGAATGACAGAGACAATATTAGACTTACACTGTGTTCCCGAGTTTCATTAAAGGATGGAAGAGAAAGGATCTCCCTCCTCTTCCCTTCTCTCCAATTCCTTCCAAATTGGAAAGATTGAAAATCACACTAAAATCCTCTTTATGATCCCTCCCATTCCCTCCCTTTCCCTCCTACAAAAAACTCTGGAACACATTTTTTCCCCACTTCCTTCCCAATCCTTTCTCTTCCATCCTTTAATGAAACTCTGGAACAGAGTGTTAATTCATTTTCTTCCTGTCTATAAAGAAAACAACAAATCCCTTTATAAATGGTACATTGGACTCCCACCACTAACCTACTACTCCTAAAAATACTGAAAAGGCATGCGCATGCAAACCAAGTCACTCACCATGATTTCCATTTGTAATTTATTAATTAAAATATACAAGCCTATTGACCCTAGTTAAAGTATTGAATAGGAGTGTAAACGAGCCAAACCGCAAGCTAGTCGAGATCGGCTGAATTAAAAGTTTGAAATGAGCCGAGCCTTATTGAGCCTGAGCTAAACTTGAGCTTAAAACAAAGCTCGTTTATTTTTTCGAGCACGAGTCTAGCATGTGAAGCTTGGCAGACTCATAATATTAGTTTTATTAATATTTTATATTATTTACCCTTAGTTTAAAGTAGTTTAGTAAACGAGTCGAGCCGAGCTTTTCACTTATCAAGCTCGCGAGCCTAAACGAGTCTATTATTTATATTATTTTTATTTAATAGATCAATTAATAAATATTAAACGAGTCAATCTCGAGCTTGATAAACTACCAACAAGCCTAGCCAAACCCCTTACTATTGTTTGCCAAATGATCCAGTACGATGAGACAACTCCAGCTTTTACTTATGTCCTTTGGAGAAACGGGTCCAAAGTAATTTGACTATGCAATTCATACTCGTAAAAACATATGCAATTCGTACTCATAAAAACATATGCAATTTGTACTCGTAACTCTAGACATAGTGCAAATTATGCCATCTTTTAAATCGTGATACTTTCTATTTAATTTGACTATGTCCAACAGTCCAAGTACGAGTCTGTTAACACATCTATCAACTAAAGTCTATATATTGTTACGCCATGTGTCACATGAGGTGGCTTGGTGATTTATGTAGAACCCATAAATGTGTTGTATATATACGGATCGTAAGGGAAGTGAGGAAGAAGATATGAAAGTTGTCCTTTGAAGAAGAAAGCCGCTAATTAGTAAGGGAGGTGAGGGGGAAGAACTGAAATTTGTACTTTGTATAAGCAAGCCGCTAATTAGAGAATAGAAACAACCGTTGTCCGATTTTTAAGCAAAGTGCTTACTAAGATGGTGTTTGGCCGATGATGATTATTTGGTCGACGATGTTTTCATATAAAGATAACGCTTTGTGAGAGATAGAAAGTGAAAGAAATCTAACACAAACTAATCTAGTTAAAATACTCCTGAGGTACATTACGTAGAGAACATGATTTGTATTTTACTTGATGTTCAATACAAATGACCATTTATCTATATTAAGCAAAACATTAGCTACCACTAGACCAAGAAACCAACTGATTAACCAACTAACTCAATATTATTGAGTTTAACATAATGTAATATCTTACATGTGAATACTAAAAAGAACAAGTGGCATTTATACATATATACACACAGGTTACAAAAATAGCCATGCTAATAACATCTACCACTCCATACAAAAACCCAAGAAACAGATACAAAGATATGTATATCTAGTAAACCTGGTAACCATGATCAGAGCTATCAATATCCGAGTTACTAGACGACGAATGATGACTCTTCTTAACAAAATGCATCTCTCCAACGCGACTATTAAGACTACTATTAGGCGTACCATCCTTCTTCATCTTTTTCTCTTTTCTTCTCCTCCATTCTTGCTTTCTCAAATATTGTTTCACCAACAAAACACCTAACCCTAAAAGCACAGCGAGTGTGCATCCTAACCCGACAACCATCAGTTCAATCACTAACCATCTTGATCCTGATCCGTGTGGCAAAATGGTCCATGTGGCAGCGATATAGGCCGCTGCCATGAACATTGTAGACAACCACATAATTTTATGTGTAGCCACTAACAATTTCATCATTGATTTTCGCCTAAATGGGATGACACTAACTAACACATTAACAATTCCTAGGGACAAAAACAATGCAATAATGTTGCACACCATAAACACCTTAAAGGGACGTTTACTTCCCATTTTAGCCTTTCCACTTTCTTGACTAAAGCCACCCGGAGGGTTTATTCCAGCCGAAAACGTAACGGTTGCTATCAAAACCGCAACAACCGTTATGGTGTTTCTAGCGTTTCGCAAACCCTCGTTTTGAAGCTCGATTTGTTTCGATCTACGATGAGTTTTCTTTCTATAACGATGATATTGTTGAGTAGGGGACTCCATTTTTCGACTTGCAGGAGAATTATGTGTAATTAAATTGTGATGAACGACTTCTTGGATGTCTCTAGGGGGTAACTGATCACATCTTTTTGCACCAGCTTCTAAAAGGGCTGGTACAATTTGGAGAATACCTGAGTTACTTCCATCTGCTTCGACTACATCTAGAGCTGTATAACCTTTTTTGTTGATAGTGTTTACATCCACTCCGTGTTTAAGTAAATATGTCACCATCTGTTTCCATGTATCATATAAAGAATAATGATAGTTATTAAAGAGATGTATATGTTTTCTTTTAGAAAGATGAGTCAGGACCTATTTGGTAGCCTCTTAGTGAGGCTCTAAATCATACAGCTCTGAATAATTCAGCATTCATACTGTTTGTTTCAACCTAAAAAAGACTATGAATAGAATTGTTAAGAGCTAAACCATTCAGCACTTAATCATTCAGGGCCTCTTAACCATTTAGACCTCTTAATAATTCAGCACTTAATCAACCAAACAGCCTCTCAGTCATATTAAAGTTATTAATAGAAAACCAACTTGTAGATAAAATATATATTAGACGGTTCAAATTGTATTTTTTATTAGTACGCCTAGGCTGTAATCAAGCCAAGTTGAGCTCAAGCTCGAATTTAAACGAGATGAGCCTTGCGTCGTTTATTCATCGAGTTGAAAATTGAGCGTAAGCTTGGTTGTAAAAAGTACAAGCCATCTCGATTCTAATCAAGCCGACTCATTAATTTTTTAAAATTAATAAAAAAAATAACAATAACTATACACATACACATATGTTATTTTATTTTATAACATTTTAAAGACGAAAGACATATTAAAAGGATTATATGTATAATATTTATTTGTTTCTACTCAATATTTTTATATACTATTAATTAGATAAACTAAAAATGTTAACAATTAAGCCCTCTCTCACATGTTTTTTATTTCAATACATTTAAAATTAATATTAATATTAATATTAATATACATAAATAAATAATTTGAGCGGGCTCAGGTGCTCATGAGCCAAACCAGCTCCTTTACAACTGAGTTGTTTTCGAGCGAGCTTCAAAGGAACCGCGAGTTGCAAGTTTTTTTGAACACCTCAAGATGCGTCGTGCACATCCTCTTAAACATTTTTATTCAAAGTTTTAGATCTTTTATAAGACTATCTGTTGTCGGCTGCGAGCGAGCAGCCGCGAGCCACAGACTTCACTTTCAAATAACCCGGTCACTTGACCCCGTTGTGGCTGGAGGTGAGCACCAGCGCGACCGAAGCTCACTTTCTCCCGTTAACACACGCGACCACCATCACATGTGCTCGCGCCACAGCTGTTCGCATGAGGCTGTTGTGGCTGGGGGTGAGCACCGGCTAAAACCTCGCTCGCGCCAAAACTTACTCACAACCCACAACAGTCTAATATATATATAGCTTTAATATATATATAGCTTTTGAATAACACGAACACAAAATGAAATCAAGATTACTATATTTTTTTTCCTCTTTTAACTCATTTAATAAACATGTCATTTTTAAGTTAGTGTATTTATATTTATTTGAGTGGGTAGTGTTTGGGTGACATGTTGAACCAATTTAAGAAATAAAACGTATTGATCCGTTTAAAATTTAAATAAAAAACTATTTCATAACGTCAAGCAGTTCACAACAACTTATCCTACCCTTCAATCTTAAATGATCCACCAACCCATTTACGAACAAACTAATCTTCTTATAAAGTTAATCACAACCTTTCAAGTCATTTGGCTCGTTTAGATAAATCTAAAAAGCTCATAACGAGTTTGTGTATGCCAGGGTTGAGAAATTTGGCATGTATTTCAAAATTATGTAATCCTGAAAGAGCGTGATTACATGAGGGGTACTATTTTGAAACATTCTTAAAATGGAGTTTTCGCCAAAGGGCTTGAGATATTTGTTTTTCCAATTTCCATTTAATATTTAATATTTTATTTTTCTTAATATCTAATTTTAAAAAAGTCTAAATACATATATTGATATTTATTTACTCTTTTGTACTCGTTTCATTATAAATTTTATTAAAAATCAAGTAAGTTTCAAAATAAGATATTTTTTTTTATCTTGCAATATTAAAATATATTTTTTTATACAACACAGTTCTCAATAAAAACTTATTTTGATAAGTTATCATCATCATATTTAGTTAATCCCACCTATAGCAAAGCTAAGGTATGAATTTGGCATGTATTTCAAAATTATGTAATTCTGAAAGAGCGTGATTACACGAGGGTACTATTTTGAAACATTCTTAAAATGGAGTTTTCGCCGAAGGGCTTGAGATATTTGTTTTTCCAATTTCCATTTAATATTTAATATTTTTCTTAATATCTAATTTTAAAAAAGTCTAAATACATATATTGATATTTATTTACTCTTTTGTACTCGTTTCATTATAAATTTTATTAAAAATCAAGTAAGTTTCAAAATAAGATATTTTTTTTTATCTTGCAATATTAAAATATATTTTTTTATACAACACAGTTCTCAATAAAAACTTATTTTGATAAGTTATCATCATCATATTTAGTTAATCCCACCTATAGCAAAGCTAAGGTATGAATTTGGCATGTATTTCAAAATTATGTAATTCTGAAAGAGCGTGATTACACGAGGGTACTATTTTGAAACATTCTTAAAATGGAGTTTTCGCCGAAGGGCTTGAGATATTTGTTTTTCCAATTTCCATTTAATATTTAATATTTTTCTTAATATCTAATTTTAAAAAAGTCTAAATACATATATTGATATTTATTTACTCTTTTGTACTAGTTTCATTATAAATTTTATAAAAAATCAAGTAACTTTCAAAATAAGATATTTTTTTATCTTGCAATATTAAAATATATTTTTTTATACAACACAGTTCTCAATAAAAATTTATATTGATAAGTCATCATCATCATACTCAGTTAATCCCACCTATAGCAAAGCTAAAGTAGGGTCTGAGGAGAGTAAGATGTAGACAGCCTTACCTCTACCCCTAAGAATAGATAGACTGCTTCCAGTGAGACCCCCCGGCTTGATGTGGTTTGGTATCAAGTTTTGGACATAAGGCACAGAACACTTAGCAATCGGTGCATGTACCCGTTTGTCTTTTGGCTATCCACGCCACCACATGATGCATGATTAACCGTCCGTTGTTTTTAACGTTATTTTTCACGAAATTAGTAAAAGAAGTAAATGTTATATAAAATCTGAAAAATAAAAATAAAAAATAAAAAGTTTCGAAGATGTCCATGACCCCATTGTAGAAAAGGTTCAAAATGGTATCCCTATTTAGTCACACTATTTATTTCTAAAAATTGTCTATGATATTCAGATTGATGAATATATAAATAGTGTTCGGGTTCATCCATTGTTGAACCCTAGCAAAAGTGTCAACTCTAACTAGTTGAAGAGACTAAAAAAAATACCGTAGTGAGTTTTCCAGACGTTGCTATGTGTAACACGGTGTTTCCATCGTTGTCTTGTCTATTAACGAGTTCTAGGATGTTAAGTCTTTCCACTAGGTAACTTAGACCGTCAAACTGGTTATACTTAACCGCAAGATGAAGAATAGTTTCACCATGGTTAGTAACCATCTCAATAGATTCAAGGCTTATCAAGATTATTTCATTTAGGACTCCGACTCGCCCTTTCATTGATGCACAATGTAGGGGTGTCCAGCCTTTGTGATCTCGAAGGTACAAGAGATCCGGCTCGAACCATAGAAGCTCTCGTATTGTGTCTATGTGGCCTCTACTGCAAGCTAGATGTAAAGGGGTGTATCCTTCTGAATTATACTTTCTTGCAAATTCCGGTCGCACATTAAGTATCTCCTTCACTATTTCTAAATACAAGAATATAATACAGAAGTTTAGTATCATGTAAATTAAATTTCATCACATGGGTATACAATTTTATATGCATATTTAAATTTGCAAATATGCATGTCACAGGATTATATATATAGTTTAGATGACAGAACTTTTCCTATAGTTAAAGTTTAACGACCACAACACATCATCAATGGTTGTGTTTGGTGCTTTCTCACAAGGATGAAATTGTATGACACTTTTCATTGCCTGTGTTTGTTTTTCTTGTGTTTTAATTTAAGCATTCAACCTTGACAATTAAGTATGAACACAAGGAATAAAGTGGATCCCATCTTCAGTTATAATAAAATTTCAATATATAAAAAAAAGAAATAGTTTATACATTAAAAGATATTAATTTATATTAAAAAAAACAAATATTCTATCAAGATAAAATAACATAATTATGATTCTTTTTATTTTTGAAAGATACATAATTATGATACATAGGCGAAAGATCCTGTACAAAGTGTTTTTTTTTTTTTTTTTTTTTTTTTTGTAAGAACTGTGAGAATCAAAATGGTATTTTATTTTATTTTATTTTCGAAATTTTTTCCCATATTGTTAAACATGTATTATAGTATTGAAAACTAAAAAAACAAAAAATAAATAAATTTTGGCGTAGAGTAATTACGTAATTACTGTTGTAGAGTAATTACATAATTACTCTAGTGTAAACTAATGTATTTACTTTAATGACGTAATTATGCTAAAAAAATTAATTTTTTTTTGTATTATTCATCTAGAAAGTATGTTTAAGCACATGGGGAAAAAAATTTAAAAAAAAAAATAAATTTCCCCCGCGTTAATTTTCACAGTTTAACCGGTAGGATAAACCCTCTCGCACAATTAAAATTGTACAATTTATTTTTCCCTTTAACTAGTTTTGTAACTTTGGTCTTTTTGCTCACTTAAAATCGTACAATTTATTTTGTGTAATCGACCTTGTGGCACATATTAACCGGTAGGATAAACCCTCACGCACAATTAAGTCATAGATGACGACACAATGTTTAATGTAAACGCGTACGTCAAGTAAACGGATATGGTCGACTTTGCTTTTCATGTGATGACAAATAATTCAAAAAAACATGTAGGGCCTTCAAGGGTTTTCGTAGGCAGAGAAATATATAATAGGTCGTTGTGCATTTATCATTTTTTTTTTGAATGGCCAACGAATCAATTCTGAGCACTCTCGGACACCCTTTTGGCGAATCATGTACTCGAGAGTACCCGGGACACCAATTGTCACCAATTCCCGGGAAAACCCGACCACTCACCCGCCCGAAGGTACGACGGTGAAATAGTCGGTAAAACCGGTCGGGATCAGGACTCGAACACACGCCAATGGCCTGGGTCATCCCTCATTTCCCCTCCACCAATGTCTTCCAAATGTAGCTAGTGGGAATTGAACCCAAGCCTCCCATAGGAAACTTTAGGCCCTCAACCAACTAGGCTACAATTGTATATGGTGACGTATTACCAAAATTCATTCTCACGAACAACTAACTATAAATGTAAGTTTATTTTGTATATACCAAATGTTATTGAAGCTGTACCAAATGTTAATTAAAAAACATATAAAGCTGAGATTAAAAAAATCATTAAAAACTTATGATATATCTTTAATATGTATGTGTGTGTGTTGTGTGTGATGTATTGAGTACTAGGTCGCTCAAAATATTCAGATAATTTGATACGTACTATGAATATTATTAGATTTTATAAGTTAGAGTGTTGATGATAATTATATTCTATAAAATCTTAGATAAAGTAATATTAATATGAATTCTATTTTTGTTATTATAGTAGTGTCTCGGCTCTGGGTGGGCAGGGTTACGCTTTTAATTAGTATATTAGGATTTGCTATTCAGAAATGGGTGGCGGCGCAGGTTGTTGTCCGCATGCCCGCTATCTTGATGTAATTTTCTTAGTCATGGAATAAAACTTAAAACTTTATTAAAAAAATAAATAGAATTGTTTTTCACATTTTCATATATTTTAAATTTAGAATATAACATTTTCTTGGCAAAGGAAATACTTACCTGCGCTTATTCGTTTGTTAAATTAAAACTTTACCTACTTATTCGTTTGTTAGAAACTTGCAATCTATAAGACCATGTGTAATGGGCATTATAGGGGATATGAATAAGCATGATGTGACGAAAAATGCCCCCTAAGAGACATGAACCATTACTTATGGTCTAAGGAGGGTGATCGGTTAAATAACGAATGCATGTTTTAACGTGTTTGGTAAAGAAAGACAATTTCCCAGAACAAAACAACAAATAAGGAACGATTCAATTTTCCATATAATGTACACAGAATGCAGTCACAACAACGCGTATCCGCCCTCTACCACACAAAATGAGTTCGTATGTTGCCTAAATATATTGCTTGGTATATATTTTGAAATAACGTTGAGCATATAAATAAAATGTAACAAAATACAGTGTTCCATTCTATATGAAATTAGCATTGTTTAATATTAATTAATATTCTAGACTAATATATTGAACTAAATAGTAAACAGTGCAACACACCGCAAGCCGTTAATTTTTTATAGTTATTGTTTGAGAGAATTACACGGATTATCCTTTAGTTATTATTGAAATTGCACTCTCTGTCCTTTATGTTAATTTTTCACTCCTTCTGTCCTTTATTTTTTAAATTTGCTACACCCTCTGTCCTTTAGCTTAACTCCGTTAAAAAAGCTGGTTAGCTTTGAAACTAAACTTACACTTTTAGCCCTTATAAAATAATAGCATGTCATTTTGTCTAGTTATATTTTTAATCCTCCTTTACGACTCGTTCCTGATAAATTCTTTGCATCTTTCAACTCACAAACATCTGGCAACCAAAACTACACTTCAATCATAAGTATACGAGTTGTTCTTGTGGTCGTCGGAGCTTAATCGAAATTCAACAACGACCACCTCTCTTTCCGACCTTTAATCTGTCGCGTTTATGGTAACATTTATATGTTTTCTGATCGTATCTGTACTTATTATATTTTATGTATATATATTTATTTGTTTGTTGTCAATGTTATTTATAAATATTAAACAATTAAATATTCTATTAAGTCTATTAATTATTTTTAACTATTTCTGTTAATTGCCATTGTTATTTGTTCTAAATGTTGTTTATCCGTTTTATTTAATCATAAAAATTTGTACTTTGAATATTGATAATCGAATTTATATAATTAAAATTTTTAAACTGTTTTATTTATAAAAATTATGAAGCATTTTTTATTAAGAACTATGATATTTTAACCAAATTATTTTAAAACCTATTCAGTGTTGATTAACTAAATTTTATTTGATTTGTGAGTTTCAATTTGATTCAACTTTCTTTAAAAGAAAAAAAGAATTGAAGTAATAAAATATTAATATTCTGATTTCAATTTAAAAAAAAATGAATTGAAGTTTCAAAGTTTCGTTTCTTCAAATATTAACAGAAACTATAATTGAAGTTTTCAAAGAATTGAAGGGTTAAAAGTGTAACTTTAGTATTAAAGTTAACCAAGTTTTTTAACGGAGTTAGGCTAAAGGACAGAGAGTGTAGCAGATTTAGAAAATAAAGGACATAATGAGTGAAAAATTAACAAAAAGGGCAGAGAGTGCAATTTCGATAATAACTAAAGGACACTTTGTGTAATTATCTCTTATTGTTTTGAATAATTTAATAACACATTGTTTTGAACTTTTGATAATTATATTCGCCCAGGGTCTTACCTAGTAAATCCTACACATCAATTTATTGGTCATGTAACTCTTTTTGAGATGGGTTATCATAAAATTACCTTAGTTCATTCCGTAAGGGATACAAAATATTCTACGAATCAGCAATTATATACCTTCAACACGATTAAACATTCATTTTCTAACTAGAAAGTAATTAATTCATTCCAAAGGGATACAAAATATTGTTATATAGTTATTTTATTTTATTTTATTTTATTTTTGAATGGCAAGTGGTGCAATCGGTGGAGCTCCGGCTAACACCCTGGGCCAGCCTGTATTGATTACCCATTCCACCTGGATTAGGGATCTCCACAGGTGAAACCCCCACATGTGGTAAATATGGTTCCAACAAGAATTGAACCCTCAACCTCCACTCTAGCTCCCCCAATTTTCACCAATTGAGTTAGGCTTCATCGGCAATATTGTTATATAGTTATAGTTATATCAAAGAAGTTTAATCATCATTTATCATATTTCTTGTGGTCCAGTAATGATCTACCGAATTTTGTAACATGTTATCCTTTGACATTAATAACACATTCTTATATTAAAACAAATTTTGTAATCTTTGTTTATTTACTGTGGTCCAGCACTCCAAACACTGATCTACCAAATTTGTTGTATCTGAACATATTTATTGTTATTTTAAGACATTATTAACATGTTAGAATTTAGATCATTACTTATATTTTTTTTTTATCGGCGAACAACTGTGTGGCAACCACCCTTGTGGGGCGCCGTGCCCAAGAATCGACTACTCGACCTCCAGCAGCCCCCGCCTTCTCCCGATGCGCGGAAACCTGAGCCCCACCCGCCCGAAGGCACGACAGTGTTATAGAACTCGGTAAAACCTCGCCGCCCGTCAGATTCGAACCGGCGCCACCCGTATTCGATCTTCACCCGGATACCAAACCATAATGTTGGAAGTGGGAATTGAACCCTTGATCACCTAAGTGAATATAAGGCATCTCCACCACTCCACCACTATGGATGGATAGATCATTACTTATATTAATTTCTTACGACAAACGAAACTATCTTAAGAAACTTTCTCCTACAAATTTCCCAGTTCATATTTTCATACGCATCAAATCAAATACTTGGTATCATACGAGTGTAAGGTATCAGTAACATATACCAGTGTGTCCAGCAGCAGCAGCAACATGTATGGAACACATAAACGCATCAACTTCATGCACAAGAAGCCATTGAAACCCTATCAAATGCTTCACTACCTCAACCTTCCCTTTGTCACACGCCACAAACAACACACTCTCACCTCTACAATTCACTTTTCCAACCACCCCTTCATCTGCCGCCATCAACGCCTTCATCACCTCGACCTTTCCCTCTTTGCACGCCTCATGCAACGCAGTCTCCAGCTCCCTATTCTCCGCCGCCACCATTTCTGGCCACCGTTGCAATATCTCGGACACTAGTTCCATATGGCCTAGCCGTGCAGCTAAGTGTAAGACAGTGTTTGATGATTCGGACGTTGTTTGTGTTATAAGGGTTTGGTTTTCTTGAATGAGGTTGAGGAAGGTGATGGTGTCACCCTTTAGAACAGTCTCATAGAGGAGACGATTCATGATGGTTTTGGAGTAATTATAGTTTGAATTAATAATGGCAATGAAGATTTTGATTAATGTGAATATGTGATATATATGGAAGTGAGTACGGCTTTTTGAAGGCAGGTTATGGAGTTAAGGTTTATTTTTTTTTTTCCACAAATGTAGTTTCTAGGAATGTTCTCTCTTGAAATTTCATAGAATGTACTAGTGTGGACGTGTGGGTTATCCTTAGAGTTTTAAGTCATGCATGAAGTCGTCTTATGAAGCTTTATTTATAACTATTGTTGTCCAATTAGAGTATTGGGTACCCATGAGTAAATATTTGGCCGATTGCGTTATTTAGGACTAGTGCTTGTTGGTGGTACATGAGAATACAAGGGTCTATAGGTAGTTTGCTATAATCGTCCTATAAGAGGACTTTAACCTGATCTTGTAAAGTTCGCTTATGGTACACTTTTAGCCTCGACTCGCTTGTGAGGGTAGGCTCAACCATCACTTGGCAACATGTTCAATCATAAATGTTGGAAGTGAGAATTGAACCCTTAGTCACCTAAGTAAACATAAGGCCTCTCCACCACTCCACCATAAATGATATATACAACATGAGTTTTAGTAGTGTATATCGTAATTCTTTTTATTTTCAAATCATAAATTTAAAATCAGTAATGATACGTAATGTTTTATTTTGAAAACATTAATTAAGAGTTAACAGCTAAAATTGTTCATGAGATTTAGGCAGTTTTACCTCTTACATCATATATATATATATATATATATAGGGTTGGGTTATTTTGAGAACTAGTGTGAGTTGAGAGAACCATGAGAACCATTATAGGCCATTGATCTTGTGCAATCAATGGTTGAGATCAAAAGTTTTTGTATTTTGTCTTTTATCAACCCACAAGTTGCAACATGTAGTTTTTTATTACAAAAAATCATTTCAGGGGTGTTTTGGACCTTTTGCATCAAACAAATGGCAGAACCTCTCTCCCTCGTTTCCCTCACTGCTGACACCATTTCATTTCACTCAGATTAAAAGAAAAATTTGAAAAATTTATTCACTCATTGTTTCATTTTTATCAAAAGAAAAAACTCTCTCGTTTCATCAAGAAAAGAAACCCCCCTCAGCGATCATCGAATATAAACCCCCGTGCAAAAAGAAAGGATCCGATCGACTAAGATTATTGAACAGGTATGTTTTCTGATCTAAATGCTTGCTCGACGAATCGTTAATACACAAACCCTAATTTTTTTCTATCTTCGGTAATAAATTATGAGTTTTTCGAATATATGTATTCTGTTTAGTTGCATTTGATGAATATGTTTTACTGTTCTTACATTGGGGTAAAGGGTTTGTTGGCCCATTTTTTTCTTTAATTTTTGGGTTTGTTATGCTAGTGATTTGTTTTTAGGGTTTGGATTTTGTGTTTTTTGACTTTTTTTGCATTGGGGTAAAACGAATTTCTATCCTGTTTTATGGGTTGTCCAGTTTCTAAGACAAAAAAGCATTTATTTTTTGCCACAGTTCGATAAAAGGGGGGAAATGGTTGTGACAGGGAGTAAAGGCAATGGTGGGGTGACGGTTATGGTGGTGACGATGGTGTGGAAGAAAGAGGCGGTGGTTATGGTGGTGACGGTGGTGAAGGGAGGCGGTGTGGATGAAGGGGGCGGGGGGGGGGGGGGGGGTGGTTATGGTGGTGACGATGGTGAAGGAGGCGGTGGTTTATCTGGCACTCCTAAATATGCAGGTTTGTATATCTTCTTTTTTTCTTGATTGTGTTATATTTTTTTATGGTTTTGGTTGTTAGTTTTAATTTTTTATGGGATTTTTGTTAGTGCCGAATCATATAATACCATTTGAAGTTTGAAACTATTTGAAAGTTAATATCCATCTGGGTGGATGTTTTAGAATGAAGGAAAGTTATGCATTTGATAAAACATAAAATTGGATATCTATAAAGATATCTACAAAGAAGCTAAACTAATTTTGAAGGATAAAAGCTTTAACACACGACAGATTAAAAGCTTTAATCTTCAAGGCTAAAGGTTACGAAGATATGGTACTTGTTCCTAAAGACCATTTTTATATATATGAGTGTTTGCTTGCCATGTTTTTCCCCTAACACACGACAGATTAATGGCGTTTTATTGTCATAATACCTATTTATTGTTTTTTTTGTTTTTTTACAACTTATTAGGATTTTTCAATGCAGAAAGATGTACCCGAACGAGCTTGTGGTAATTCGTCAAAGCTGATGCCGGTGAGTATTTGTTTTGGAGTCTTTGATGATTTTTAGATTCAGAAAAGGTGTGCATCTTTTTGGTTGTTCAATCACTAATGGATTATACCAACGTAAACAGTTTTTTTTTAGTATTCTAATAAATATTTAGGGTTTACACCAACGTAAACAAGTTTTTCATTTTTTGTGGTTTGTTAAATTTGTTAGGTTGGATAACGACGAAAGGCGAATGGTGATGTTAAGGAGCAAAGTTCGTGTGTTCAAGTTTTTTTATACCCTATAAGGCTTTTGTTCATGTGTGTATAATGAAGCATGAGGTTACACTAATTTTTGTTTTTTACGTTTCTGTGGTGTTTACACCACCGTAATTTGTGTATGGTAGCGGACAATGGTGTTTATAGTGTTTTTTTCGCAATAGGGTGCAATCGATGGTATGCCATTTGTGCATATGCAATTAATAACGGAGTAGTTCCTTTTGTTTTTTTAATATTAACTAGAATTTTACCCCACACGTTGCGACGGGGACATGTTGCAATCAATTTGTGGTGCTAGAGAGATGATAACACAAATGATATATCAGCTGAATGCATTTACCAAACATCACTACCTACAACCACGCCACGACCAACAACAACGAAAAAGTGAAAAGAAAAGTAGACTTGAAAAGGTTTAACCACACATAAAACGTATAACATAAAATACAACAACTTAGTCGATCTAAGACCCGCAACGCCATTGTAAATCTAGTTAATTCCATCAAAGCGTTTATTACATCAATTAGAATTGAGTTCACTAAGAAGTCATATACCAAATAAAAACAATAGTCACAGAGATTAACCAAAGAAAGCAAAAGGTAGTTCAAGCATGGCCTTCTGTTCTGAATAGATTCATCGTACCCACAAATATGCGTGCCACGTCGCGTAGAAAGTCCAACACCATTTTAAGTCGGGTCATGTTCAGTCATCATAACACCTGTACCGAAAACATGATACAACATAGATTAGTCCATCTTACATTGGTTCATGGGCTTGCTAATTGTGTTTCCCTTATTATTTTATTATGTAATAAGATTATTAGCTTGGGGGTACTTTCCATTTCGATACATTTTATTATGTAATAGGATTATTAGCTTGGGGGTAGTACCCATGTTGAATTCAACTCATTTTTTATACCTGTAAATAATAACAAGACATGATTTATAAAAGATCAAATCAATCAACAAGTATATTATCCTCTGAATAACATGAATCTCATGAAAAGAAAAATCTAGAAGTGTGAGTCTAAACTAAGGCATAATTATCTTTTGTAAGCTTAGACCAAGGAATCACTTAAGAACAACAGTAGATGAAGGAATCATGTGACAAAGTTGGTTGTTTTGTAACTATCAGAGGAAAAGTTTGTCAGCAACATGTAAATCTAAATCCTACACCTACCAAAACTATGTTTACCCTTTTTCGAAATCTGCAGTGAAGCGCGGCTAAACTTACTAGTTAGAGTATATAAACACTATTTACATTGGTGTAAATCAAAGAATAATCAAAGAGTCGTAAACACTATTTGCATCACCCGAGACATAATCAAAGAGTCGTAAACATACATCTATACATGCATATTTACGTTGGTGTAAAAATAACCAAGAAACAAGAAAAAGGTACCTCATATGCGTTTTGAAGTTTCTTAAAAGCTTCAGCAGCTTTTCCATTACCCCATATTTTTTAATCAGGATGGACTAGCATTGCCTGATATCAAAATCAAGAAGGTTAACAGATCATTCCTCATTCCTTTCTCTATAAAATACAGATCAAATGGGACAACATTATAAACATAAAGTGTCATGTTAGCATGGCTTAAAGATGGCAGTTTCAGATTGCAATAATAAATATGTAATCAAGTATGACACACATTGCTTGAAAAAGTCATGTTAACTTTGACTTTATAAGGTCAAACAAAGATGGTAGTGTCATGTTAACTTTGACTTTATAAGGTCAAACAAAGAAAAAGTCATATCCATTAGTTTATAAAATTAGAGAAGTAAAAACATTTAAATTACAAATTTTTTGAATAACCAACCCAACCCAACCCATTTGAAGTAGGACACTGTACCATCATTCAAGTAAGTAAAGTGTGGAAAAAGGTATACCTTATAAAAACACCTGGCGCAAACATATGTTCCAAACTGATATATATATATATAATAATGACACAACCGTTTACATTGGTGTAAACACCCCCATAACACATACACAACGTTTTGACTTAAAATGAACTAAAAAAGGAACTTATTTAATGGAAATTGTTTCCACAATCTAGGAATTTACACCGGTGTAAACCTTAAAACTAATGTATAACAGAAACTTCAATAAAGAAAATTAAAGAAATTAACCTTAGTTTTTCTGGTTCCAAAGTAGCAGAATTTGATGAATTTGTCGCCTCAGATGGTACATTCTGAGATGTCTCAGTTTGTGTAAAATCGCAAAGGCCATCCAACTGAACGGTTTGTCTAGTCTTGATCTTGGGCATATAAGCTGAACCAAAAATACATCAAACATACCACCGATTAACAAGCGAACGACATATTTCATAAGTTAAGTCACAATTGAAAGTTAAAAAATTAATAATTACAACTCCAATAACAATATTATCATACTTAAATCTGTTAAAATTTATGAAGATAACATTTGTAATTTCAAAACCCTAAGAAACCCTAATCCTACCCAAAACTAACAAGATCATAAGTCATAACAAAATTCAATTAAAGGTTACAAATCAACAATTACAATAAGAATTACAATAAAAATAAAAATAACAATAACAATAAGAATAACAACAATAATAATCATCATCATCTTACCGTCATCATCTTCACAGGGACGATTGCAGCCATAGCCACCACCCTAACTTCCACAACCATGAACCACCACCAAAACCCACCACCATACCCGTCGGCTTTCACCACCACCACCACCATACCCCATCAGATATCAGATCGATCTTCACAATTTGGGTGATGTTCATTCAGCTAACCACCACCAAACCTCGATGTTCCTTCACCACACCCACAAACCACCACCATAACCGTCGCCTCACCATAATTGCCCAGCCTTTATTGTCTTTAACACCATCGTCTTCTTCGTCTTCGTCAGGTGATGGGAGAAAGAAAGAAGTGTACTATAGAGAGAGAAAGGGATTGAATGTATCTGGTTTGTTTGTTTGAAATAATTTGAAATAAGAGAGAGAAAGTGAAGGGATATTATATAAAGTGATTGTGTTGGGGATAGGGATAATAGCTGACAATAATTCAGCTAAAATAATATTAAAAAAAACCTTGATGATGATTAAGGAGAGACAATAATATTGATTGGACAAAAATACCCATTAATATAATATACACTACAAGCTTACGTGTCATTTGGTGATTGGTCTAGACGAGTTCTCAAGTTCTCACAATTCAAGGAGGTTCTCATATGAACCCATTCCTATATATATATATATATATATATATATATATATATATATATATATATATATATATATATATATATATATATATATATTAATATATATAAAATAATTGAACATTGCTGACGTGGCGTGCAATGGTGCTTTCAACATGAAACTGCCACGTGACATCATAATTGAAATATTTTAGTGTTTTTGAATTATTTACTTTTTTAATTAAATTGAGTTATTTTAAGAAAAAAAAAATTTAAAAATAAATTTAAATTTTTCTCTCTCATTTTTCTCCCATAATTTTTAAACGTTTATATCTTTTATATACGAGATTTTTTAAAGAAAAAAATTACACCAAATTAACGAGCGTTTTATTATCTTTCCAACGAGTAATATAGTGCTATATAAAAAACGGAGAAAAAATCGACTATTTTTTGTGAGGTTTCGTTCATACGGGAAAAAAAACACACAAAGTGTTCATGTTATTCATTAATCATGTTTTTTCTTTTAAACTAGGTTCTTAACTACGATGTTGAAAATCAGCCCAATCGTCATGTTATCATTGGAATTTTACTAGGTATACTTCATCAAGAGAAGCCAGGAGAAAGAATCGCGCAACACTGCAACACATGGTGTCACCTTATAGCAAGGTTATTTTTTATTTATTTAATTACAAGAGTAATAATTATTACTATTAGTATTAGTATTATTAGAATGGTTATATTTTTCAACCCCGGGACGCTCCCAGAAAGAATTGATAGTTGCTGTCGTGTCGTTCCATGGTGGCCTCAACCATCTCTTGATTATGCCACGTGGCATAATGAAATGCAATGGTTACAACTTCCAACTTAAGTGTTTGTTTAGTTGATGAGGTTAGGAATTATAAGAGCCATTAGAATGTGAGAAATTAGAGAGATGCGATAAGTTTTTGAATAATTGCAGCTTACATAAGTGATTCTTTACATGATTACTGATTAGGTTTTAGATTAGGGAATATGAGTTATTACTGATTAGAATACTATGAACATGAAATGATTGAGAGATTTTGTGGTTAGTTAACTTGAGTCATTTACAATAGGTTATGACATAAAATTAGATTTTTCAACCCCGGAACTCTCCCGGGGTAATCAGCTAGTATATATATATATATATGACTAGACACGTAAGGTTTACATTTTCTTGTCATTTTCATCTATTTGGTTAACTCTGTAAAATTAATGTTAATGGGCCCAGGGTTCTATATATGAATGGGCCAAGGTCTGAAGGTAACCACGGGCCTAGTAATGTATTAGTCACTTGGATTGGGCGACTGGCCCACTTCAGATTTCATAAAGTTTTTATATTTATTAAATTTTCCTACCCTGCTACCCATTCCTTATAACGTGATTTTTCTCAAAATTTATATTTATTAAATTTATATTTCTCAAAATCAACTTATGCATGATTTTTCTATATATTAAAGTAATTCATAATGACGTTAACACAAACATCTTTCCAAACCTCACTTTTCATTTTTCAATAATAGAGGATCGTTAATATTAATGGTTTGACGTAAAAGTTTAATGGTGATATAGCAAGTTGTGACAACAATAAACGTCATGTACTACAACCATACACATATATTGATCAAGAAGTTTATCAATATGGACTAGCCATTTATGATACAGTACGTAAAGCTTGTAACCATCATCAAAGTATGAATGTCTTGTGTCACTAGACGACGACCGGTTACTATCTATATTATATTTGTAAGACCCTAACCCGTAAACACGCGAATAATCTCCTAAACTTATGAGTTTTGGCCTTAATAAAAAAATCACGACGAATTAAAACTTTAACCTTTATAACTACAATCCATTTTAAAGACTTTGATTTGATAGAGACCTTCAACTTTGCTTTTTTTTTTTTTTCTTTGATATCACAAACCTATACTACGCTTTATGTTTTAAACAACAATTTATTGCGGAAGTGTATAAGTGATCGGGTGTGTTCGGCTCTACTCTTGACTTCCGTGCTCCGGAGCTCCTACCGAACGAGTACCTGGCACCATTACACAAGTAATGGTTAGTGAGGTTGCCAATAATGCATTTACTATATTAGAAATGTCGTTGCACGTCGAAACGGAACGAACCATGCCCAACGGCCCCGTATCAAGAAAATGAGCTGCTGCACTTTTGCGCAGCAGCTGTTCGGGTCGCATTTACCCCTTTTAAAACCCGTAATCTGACTTCGGCTTTCAAATAAGAAATGTTCTTCATTCAAATACCTTTCCAAGCATATAAAGAACACCCCCCCCCCCCCCTAACGATTTTTCTATGATAGTATACGAATTTTTGAAAATCAGCATGTCTGTTAGAACTGTTACCCGCCCGGGTCAGTATGTGACCCGCCCGGGCTAACCTAGTACTTAAAATCTCCAAATTTGACCCGCCCGGGTCAGAATGTGACCCGCCCGGGTTGACCTGCTGATTTATCATCTCCGAATTTTGACCCGCCCGGGTTAGAATGTGGCCCGCCCGGGTTGACCAGCTGATTTATCATCTCCAAATTTTGACCCACCCGGGTCAGAATGTGACCCGCCCGGGCTGACCTGATGGAACTTTATTAAGGCATGAAAACTTATGTCTTCACAAGCCCAACCTTTCACTATGGGCGTTTTTGGACATTCGAGACATACCCAATATTATTTTAGACCTGTATAGATAAGTTCTATCAAGATATAACTTGGTTCTCACCCATTATTTCAACTCGTTAGCAAGTTTGAAAACTCCTAAGCCCTTACGGACTTAGCGTATTACCAATTTCATGACTTCACCATTTTAGATCGTATCTAAACGCATTAGTGCTTATTTGACAAATTTATGGAAAACGACTCACTGATTGGGCACCCATGTTTCATGTGGGTGATTTCCCCCCACCTTTACTCCCCCATGGTCTTATTTTACACTATGGACTTACCCGGTAGCGTTAGCTCATTCCTATATCATTTGAATCATCAATATGATCCGTTGACATCTCATGCGCTTTTTCTTCCAATTCATCAACCTGTGACAATCCTCAATTTGCAATATTATTATCTGGGAACCCTAATGGTGTCATACCATCATTTGACCCGTTCGTCTTACCATTTAACACTCAATTATTAAACTTTCAATTCTTAGGCTCAAGTGATATTAACATCACTTGCCCATTATAACAACACTTCAATATTCGCTAAACATCCCGGCCAAGTTTTAACCATTCTTTACCGTTTTGGCGATTCTAACCTTTTACAAGCTAGAATCTCATATTTTATATTCCTCTAACCGTTTTCTACTATTTTGGTGATTCTAAACCTTTTACAAGCTAGAATCCCTTATTTCTTATTCATCTTTATGATTAAACACCTATTCTTTGTTAATAACACAATTTCCATAATTGACAAAGGTTTACACAATCCTTTTTATTTCTAAGAGACTTATATAAGATAAGTCACTTACCTTGTCCTCATATATGCATTCCATTGTTAGTCCAAGATCTTCTCTACCGGGTATCAAACAACACACAATCAAAGGCGGAAACAATGATTGTATGGAAAGAACAAAGAAGAAACTTGAAAGAGAATGATTGTATTAATCAAGTGCACACGGTTTCTAGAGAACCGTCTGGTACACGAATGAAAAACAAGACAAAACACTAGCCACCCCAACATCGAATAAGAAACCCCCTATTTATAGCTACATAGGGCGGCCATCATACATGGGCCAATAAGGCCGAACCTATACCGTATCAACTAGTGACAAAGTGACCCAAGACAACGCAAACCTATAAAATCTAGCCCAACAATATCCCACTAGGTTTGTGTTGACTTGGAGTGTCTCTATTGTTTCTTGCTGCGCTTCTTAGAAGTCTTCTTCTTTTTCTCCAATGCCCTCTTCCACTCTTCAGGCGACTTGCCAACATATGGACCAAACAATTCAGTTTCGACTCTTCCTCTTCTATCAAAAGCTAACCCCAGTCTATCTATCTGAGCTACAGCACTAGTGAATGATTTTGCACATACTTCATACGTGGGATCACACTGAATCTGATGTCTAGCCAGAACTTGAATGTCTTCAGTATGCAAACTCATCAGATCTTTGGCGTCAAACACTCTAAACTCATCGCCATCACAGACAATCACAGCAGATCCAGAAGTAGGATCATAGACCCAAAACTTCATATCCTTCAAACATCCCCTGTCCATTGGTTTGGTCAAGGGAATAGTCTTCAGCTTTTTAGTAGGAGGCCACTGAACTGTCTTGAATGGCCTTCCATCAGCACCTAACACACCCTTATACTTCAACAACAATGAGCTTGCAGTCTTCATATCCCTGAAATTCACCTTCGCTTGCTCCTGAATCTTCTTATGAAATGTGACTCCAATCTTATTTCTTGGATTTATCGTCTGATTGATGAAAGGAGCTCTTGCAAGTTCTGTCAAATCGATCTTGGTCCAGGAGTTGAAGGCAGAAGTAGAAGCATAGTACTTAACAGCTCTGTTTCCTCTATGAACCACAAACACTCCCTTGTCATCATTATATCTCCAACACTCTATTCCTGTTCGATTGCCATAAGTATCATACCGATCACTGGTAATTGTCACGTATCTTTCAGGATGCTCCTCCATGGGATCAATAGATGGCTCAGCTAAATTCTTGAGAACATATGTGCTTCTAGGACGGCGATCTCTCACTCTGGGAACCTGATCTTCAAAATATTTCTTCATGTGTTCTTCATGTTCCTTTTCTGATCTTTCACGCTCAGCAGGAGTCATTACTTTATCAACAAAAGATGATGTCTCTGAAAATTCCTTTCCAAACTTGTTCTCTAGTTTATGAGTCAAGTTGAGTAGTCTAGCTGAAACATCGCCCAATCCAGTCTCCAACTCAGTAATCTTTTGATCCTTTTCAGTGACCGTCTCCATCAAACTCTGTACCTGAGCAGTTAACCATACATTCTCAGTCTCTAGCTTCAGCACCTTAGCTTGCAATCTGTGAACATCCACTTCAGCAAAAACATCTTCATCACTGTCAATTTCTTCTTGATTCGCCTCTCTCCCTCTTCCGTCGTCAGAAATTCAACATCCACCCGTTTTCTTTGTTCTTTATCAGCTAAGAAAGCCATTTGAGCTCTCTGAAACGCTTCTTCATCGAACAAAACCTTACTCGAACCAGAAGCACCAGAAGATCCAGCTTCTTCATTTACTCTGCCTGTAATTGGTGCCTTATTCATGAATTGAGAAAATGATTCGGTTGCAGTTGTAGGCAAAGTAGTGGAGCTAATAACACCAACGGGAATATCAGTTGAAGCACCAGTATCAGTTTTGACAGTATCAGCAGCAGCAGAAACATTCTCAGCAACAGGAACAGAAACATCAGCAGTAACAGCCAACCTTGGATCTCTTCTGCTTCTCTTCCTCGGTCTCAAATTAGAATTGGGGTCTTCAGCAACTTCAGTATCAATAAATGTCTCAACTGCAACATCGGATGGAGGAATCCTTTGTTCAGCTTCTCGAACGGTATTCAATATGCTTGAAAGCACTTCTGCTTGAGGAATAACAGTCCCAGAAGCAGCAGTGTTGGGAGCTTTAGTCACAATCTCTTCTCCAATCAACCCTGTCTCAGCTTCGGTCACTGACTTTATTTCAGCATTTTCAATAATAAAGTCATTTATCTCATCGTCATTTAGATAATCAAAATCAAAGTTCTCAAATTGATCTTCGTCATTTCCTACAGTCTTCTCATCATCTTTCACTTTTTCCTCATCTTCACTTTCCACCTCAGTCAAATCAACGTTTTCAGGAGGAGAACGTTGTTCAGTAGGTGGTGGTTCAACAATCTGAACATCATGCTCTTCAGCTACCTAAGCAGATGGAGGAATTTGAGCTTCTTCAACAATTTCAGCAAAGTTACCGAATTTCACCAATGGAAACTTTCCTTCAAACATTTGCTTAGCGTCCTTACAATTCTGCTTTATTAGTCCAAAAGCTTGAGGAGCTATACACTTCTGATCATATGCCTCAATAGTCCTTTCCAGACTTGGATATTTGTGCTCTAGTATCATTTGCACAAATCTTGGAAACTTAAAAAATACTTCTTGTTTAGTGTCTTCACATTCAACATAATATCTTCAAAAATGCACCTCGAAAAATTAAAATCCCATCCTTCAATCAATGCTACTACTCCTGAGGTGTACTTCAAATTCATCTGATCTAATCCACTCTTGTTTCCTCCCAAGCTTGCCAGGAATATATGAATCAGCATTCTCCAGTAGCTGGGAAATAGCTTCTTGATATATAGAGATGCATGTAGATCACCTTCATATCCCATCTTCTTCAATGTTGGAATAACCTGCTCTCTTGTTAAACTGACTGGGTCTTCTTGAGAATCACCAAAAAGTAGCACCTCCCTAATATCTTGTTCTGAAATAGTCACTTCAGTTCCTCGAATCTTTGAACGAATGAGAGTATCTGTCTTTCGTGCCGTTGAATTGTTCCAGAATTCAGAAATCTAGTCTGCAAGCACAACAGGGTTCTCTCAAAGCGTGCGCAATTCTGCAAGTATTGAGCCCTACGATCAGCGACCTAAACTCCTGCATGTGGTCTTCAGGTGGGTCAGATAGAGAACATACTATATTGTGATCCCTTTCAAACTTTGGTACATGAGCAGCCATTTCTGCACAAAAACGAACTATATCAGTCAACAACATTTATCAAAGATTACCAAAGTATTTAAACAGCTTAATGGGCCCCCCTTTTAGTCATCTTGATCGTATTCAGGCCCATATCAGATAGCTTAATAGGCCTCAGGTCACAAGACAACCCAAAATTTTTTGTGTTCGAGGTCAATTTTGGGTGTCCGAATGAGTCTGAAGTGTCCGAGGGTAAATAGGTAAAAAATCAGGAGTGTTCGAATGAGATAAGAGTGTCCGAGGGTAAAATGGTCAAAAATCATGGGTGTCCGAGTGAGATGAGGGTGTCCGAGGGTAGAATGGTCAAAAGACATGAGTGTCCGAGTAGGGCCAGATGTGTCCGAGTTCAGGATGTGTGTCCGAGTGACGTGGCAGCAGGTGTGTCCGAGTGAGGAGTTGTGTCCAAGTGCCTAAGGAGTGTCCGAGAGCATTCTAGTCAATCACCATGAGTGCCCGAGGGCAAAACTGTAATTACGCCTTTGATTGAGTTCAAACTCCAGGCGCGTGAAATTCACGCGCCGCTCGAGTTTGAGTTTTCCGGCGCGTGAGACCCACGCTCCGCCGTCTGGAACATCAAAACGCCGCGATTACTCTCTCCAATGACCATCCTTAGCCTTTCAGCCTTCTCGTGTACCTGCAAGTTGCTCAAAGGACACCATTTCCACAACAAACAATCAAAATATCAATGTTTTACCTTCTGATTCTTTGAAACTCTTGATGACGATCGTGAACAAAATAACCGGCGAGTGTTCGTGTGTGTGTGAAAAGTTTGAGAGAAAGTTTTTCTTTTTGTGACTTTTGAGAACACACTCTCCGCCCCCTTTTGATCATATCAAGATTTGTGTGGCCCAACAAATGTGTGGTGGGCCCAACTCGGACCCCAAGGCCCATTTAAAATTATTCGAGGTGTGTTTTGCAACCGGGTCCAAGTCAGATCGTGAACTGGTCTAATAGAAACTTAGCTAAAATTATTTAAACGAAATACTTAATATTATTTTTGTCACGAGATCAAATCACTGTGTTTCAGGCTGAGCTACACTTATCGACTCTAATCTACTTGAGTCGGTCTTAGCAATTGCCAGTATATTTGTCCCCTTAAACTTATTTCCTTAGGCCTTCTCGTACGATGATCTGTGATGTTATTTATCATGTTTTGGTATATTTGGTACGATCACTCAAGCAAGTCACAATCAAATCCTAGAATATCGAGTGGTACACTCTATCATGCAAGCAGTTTCCCTACCAAATATTTTTCACAGTATCTGTTCTAGAATTCTGAAACCTTGACTGGGACTGGATTGAGAGAAGAAAAGAATAGATCAATAAGAGATTTAGAGTAATATACAAGTCAAATGATTTCTCAAATGACAAGGGCTTTGGGTTTTGGACTCTAGAGGGTCTCTTTTATGACATCTTGACTGTGTCCAGGTCAGCATATATCTGGATGCAGCAGAGGAGCAGCCAGGACATCTTTGGACACTGAGGTCTCTTTTAGGTGAAAGATGATCTATAGCACGACAACGAAAAACTAGGTCAGCATATATCTGGATGCAGCAGAAGCTTTCGTTGCCTAGCATCTCCAGGTCTTTGCTTACACAAAACAAAGGAGATACACGAGTTTTTCAGAAAAGGTTTCAGACCTAGACCACAGTGTTATGCTTCGGGACATCACACAAGCATTCAAATAGAGATTGTACCTGATTCCAGGTGATGTTCCTTACTGAGGTCGTGTCTTTATCTTTAAGTGCTTCACAAGATCATTAACATTTCAGCCATCAGGACCAAGCCTACCAACATATCACACTAGAGCCAAACTATTTCGATACACGTCTTACGTGAGTCAGCCTTAATCCAACTTGTGAGAGTTCATTTCATCTCTCGTTTTTGACAACAAAAATGTTTTGATCTTTTCTTAGGACACATCCTCCTAAATTTGTGCTTAAAATTGAAAATTTAAAGAACAAATTTACAAACCTAAGACTAAGAAAACCAAAAGACTCCCCCCCTTTTTTTTTATTTGAAAGACCAGTTCAGCCCTCGAAATGGACCATTTTGAGCAGTTCAGAGAGAGCTTCAAAGCGAGCTCGATTAATAGGTTTTGTAAAAAGATCTGCGACATTGTCGTCAGTGTGAATGTTTGTGGGCACAATTAAACCTTGGTTAAAAGATTCTCGGATGAAATGTTCTTTTATGGCAATGTGTTTTACTTTTGAAAATTGAACTGGATTTTTCACAATTTGGATAGCAGCATCATTATCACAATAAATAGGAGTAAGAGAGAAATCCAAACCGTAATCTACCAACTGATGTTGTATCCAGATAACCTGATAACAGCATGCGGAGGCAGCCACATATTCAGCTTCCGCTGTTGAAATGGACACTGTTTGCTGTTTCTTACATTGCCATGCAATAAGCCGATCACCTAAGAATTGACACCCCGCAGAGGTAGATTTCCTGTCAATGTCACAACCTCCAAAATCGCTGTCAGAAAAAGCATATAATTCAAAAGGAGAATCCCTAGGATACCAAAGACCAAATCTGGGTTTCCCCTTAATGTATCTAAAGATCCTCTTGATAGCATGTAAATGAGAGGTTTTAGGATTAGCCTGATTACGTGCGCATTGACACACAGCGAACATGATGTCTGGTCTGCTAGCAGTCAGGTACATTATCGAACCAATCATTGAACGATAAAGTGTTTCTTCTACGGCTTCTCCTTCCAGATCTTGAGTGAGACCTGGTCTCTCAGACATTGGTGTGTCGGCTGGCGTTACATCATTGAAGCTGAATTTTGCAAGAATGTCATCCACATATTTACCTTGATGAATCAAGATACCCTTAGAGTTTTGACGAACTTGCAGACCTAAGAAAAAGGTCATTTCACCAAGAGCACTCATCTCAAACTGATTTTTCATCACCTCTTCAAATTCCTTGCACAGTGCATCACTGGTGGAACCAAAGATGATATCGTCCACATAAATTTGCACCAGAATACGATCGTCATTCACTATCTTGACGAATAGAGTCTGATCAATAACATCACGAGTGTATCCATTAGCAAGCAAGTCTTCAGTTAGGGTAGCATACCAAGCACGAGGTGCCTGATGTAACCCATACAAAGCTTTGTCTAGTTTGTACACATGCTCTGGATATTTTGGATTTGTGAAACCCGGTGGTTGACCAACATAGATCTCTTCTTTCACAGTTCTATACAGTAACGCTGTTTTGACATCCATTTGATAGACAGTAAATCCCTTAAACGATGCATAGGCAAGAAATATTCTGATTGCTTCCAATCTCGCAACCGGTGCATATACCTCATCATAATCTAAGCCCTCAATCTGTTTGAACCCTTGCACAACCAACCTAGCTTTGTTTCTTACAATTACCCCACTATCATCTCTTTTGTTTCGATAGACCCACCTCGTGCCAAGAGGTCGTTTTCCTTTAGGCAGTTCGACTAGCTTCCAAACCTTCAGCTTCTCAAACTGATTTAGTTCATCTTGCATCGCATCAACCCAACTTGGTTCTCGCATGGCCATAGCAGTAGACTTTGGCTCAATTTGTGAAATGAAGCACGAATACAGGCATCTGTTGATGTCACCAGTTTGGCTCCTTGTTAGAACACCTACATCCACTGGACCAATGATGTTTTCCAGTGGGTGGTCTCGTTGAACGCTTGTAGGAATGGCTATGTCTGGAACTGAAGAATCTCCAGGTAGAATCGTAGCACCACCCGTTGCAGTCTTTTCTAGATTATCAGGATCAACTTCGACTGCGTCATTATGTTCCACTGTGCACTCAATAGGAATGGGATCATGGAATGCAGGAACTGAAGTATCGTAAGACAAATTTTTGTCATCTGCCTGCTGCACAGGATCCGTGGTGGGAATGACTGGTTCGGCAGAAACTAAGAGTGGTTATGTTAATGGAGATGTAGGTATAGCATCCCCCTCATCCTTTGCATCATCAATCACGGAGGATGAGGTTCCAGCAGTGGATGTTGATGTAACAATTCGCACTAAATAGATATACGTTACGGATTAAAACGACAAGCCTTATTATTTTTGGTTATATTTTGAACCCCAATACAATGATAATTATTCACACATATATATATATATATATTTATAATAATAATAATAATAATAACTATAATGTTGAAACAATAAACTAGTTAGTTAATTTAACCCACACCCCAAGCCCTAGAGCCTGAGCCCAATAGTCCAGCCCAAACCAAGCCCAAACCCCCTTTTCTGTTTTAATAAAAAAATGGTTCTCCTGGGTTTCGAACCCAAGCAGCAACCCGGGTCAAACCACACCAAGCACAAACCAGCTGGGCTGGCCAACACATTTGATTAATATCCAGCGCGTTATTATTATAACATGACTTCAAACCTTCACAGTTGACTCGCAAAGTCAACTGTGATGAATGACTTGCCTAAATCCATCGAATTAACGCGTGATTTGTGTATCTTTGGAAACCATACGCTATTACCGGCTTGTCTGACTATGATACACGATTAACATCAATCAATTGATACCAATTAACCCACATACGCGTATAGACTTCAATCCTTGGTCAACCTTGCCAATTCATCAAACCATTGATCCACACTATAAATTGGTCATCAGCGAGTCTTCACAACTCGCCAATAATCATTTCTCAACCTCCAATTCTCCACAATAAACACTCTGTTCTTATTCTTGATCGCTGTTTGACTTTTTAACTTGACCATTCAATCGAACACGATACTACATTGTAAGTCTAACTTTTTCTGTGGGTTTTGTTCATCGGCAATCACTCATCAATAGCCCCATGATTAATTGGGCTATTGATGAGTGAATCAATCAATTGCAGAAACTAGGGTTCGTGGCTTTTGATTTGGGGATAAATTGATTCAGCGTCGTGTATATAATTTATTTAAAACAGAATTTATCACAACCACAGGCCTAGGCCAAGTGGTTGTGACTGATGCCTATAACCTCAGCCACCCGGGTTCGAGTCCCGGCCATGGCACTCTTTTCCACTTATTTTCATTTTTAAAAACAAATCAATTATATATATATATATATATTACATTTAATCTTGTAAATTCATTTTTAATTATTAAAACCTTTTTATAAATTCTAAAAAAATTATTTTTAACAAATCTGATGTAAAATTTTTATCTACAATTTTTAGTTTTCTGAAATTCATTTATTTAATATTTATAATAATTAAATCAATTATATGCTAATATATTTATAAAAATCCATTAAAATATCAAAACAATTTTACAAATTTCTACAAAAATTATCCTGAGTTTGTACAATGATAAACTTTACTGAAATGATTTTTAATTCTGAAAAATCAATTATTTAATATTTTTAATCAATTTTTGTTAGTTTTAATCATAATTAAATCATAATAAATTCAATTTTTATTATTTTTGCACCAAAATTTTATACAATTTATTTCTGAATATTTAGAACAGAAATATGATTTTTAAAATAATAATTCTTTAATTTTAGTATTTTTAATTATTAAAGTGAAAGTTTGACAATTTGTAATAAATAGATTTAATAATCTATTTTAAAGAAAATAATTTTATAAAAATTATTTTTATACTTTAAACACATTATTGTGACCATCTTAAATTTAAATTTCATAAAAAGAATTTTTGTTTATTTATTTACAAAAATTCTCTCAATTATCAAACAATTTTAATATTAATCAAACAAGCATTTATCCCCAAATTCGAAGCCCTAGAACGTATACATTTGTAGACTAGATAGACTTATTTATTACCTTATTATAGGGTGATACTTGACACATTTGGGCAACACCACTATTCAATTTTTCAACAGATATAACATTTTACCAAGGTGAGTTTACATAGCCCCTTTACTCTATTTTCACTATTTTTGGGGTGAAACATGTTCAAATATTTTATACTATCATTTACTCATATTTACTCGGGATTCAATTACAACATCATTCTATCATTTGACTGTAACAAAAAGACACAGTACAATCATTAACAATGATCAAGCCGCCTGTTTAGATTATAGCGCTATAGGTCTGACAAACCCATCCCCCGCATAAGTTCAGGGATGATCGATAACAGTAACAACATTTAACTAACTTGCGAGTTAGTCAACAGTCGACACAAGGTTTGGTTGTACAAAGACGCATTGTTACATGTCTGCATCATACTCTATCATCATACAACTGGGAATGTTGTACAAACTATTGTTATCAAGTATTTACAAATAAAACTTATGTATTCTCACCAACTTTTGTTGACTCAAAATATTTTCAACTTAACATGTTTCAGGTTCTACTTGCTTAAAGATTTGCTTGAAGATATGTGCATAGTTTTATTCAATTTGATGTACGAATCCTTGTAGAACAATTGTATGTAAATTATTTAAATCATTTAATGAAATTATTATTCACCATGAGCTACTGAACAATCATCACTACGTGACATCCCGATGTTTCCGCCATCGGTTGGGGTGTTACAGTTGAGAAATCTGTAAAACCTGGATTTACACCACTAGATACATCGTCAAAAATACGAAAAGATCGAAAGAGAGTTTCATAGTCAAATAACCAGTCTGGACCCACTCTAGCATCAGTTGCATTTTCTTCAAGCCAACGCACGTCAAACGACTCTACGATTTGCCTAGTTTGTTTGTTGTAAACCCTATATACAGTCTTGCCAACATAACCGACAAAATAACAGTCGTCAGCTTTCGCATCAAACTTTGGTGTAGCGTCCAGATGCAACAGAGTACACGGACAACCAAAAGCACGAAAATGCTTGACGGAGGGTTTAGTACCAAACAGCACTTCATAGGGTGTTTTCATTCGAGCTTTGTTGACTTGGACTCGGTTCTGTACATAGCAAGCTGTGTTAACAGCTTCTGCCCAGAAGAATGTCGGAAGCGGTGAGTCACACAACATTATGCGGGCAGCTTCAATCAGGGTGCGATTTCTTCTTTCAGCGACTCCATTCTGCTGTGGCATCCTTGCTGAGCTGAATTGACGTGCAATCCCTTTTTGAGCACAGTAATAGTTTAACTCTGCATTCTTGAATTCAGTTTCGTTGTCACAATGAATGCCCTTTACCTTCAAGTTGGTCTGATTCTCCATCAATATGATAAACTGTTTTACTATTTCTGCATTCTCACTCTTGTTAGCCAAAAAGAAAACCCAAGTAAAGCGTGAGTAATCATCAGTTATTACTAAACAGTATGCTTTACGAGAAATGCTGAGTACATTCACTGGGCCAAATAGGTCCATATGAAGTAATTGTAGCAGAGAATCAATAGCGTTTACCAACTTGGAATAATGTGATTTTCTATGACGCTTTCTTCTTGCACATGCAACACATTTTTCAATTGTTATAAAATCACGTATTGGAAAATCCCTTACTAATCCCAGTTTAGCCACCCGGTTCAAGTTTTTAGCATTTGCATGTCCAAGACGACGATGCCATAGAATCGCAGTATTTTGAGAAAAGACATGTGACGTTATCAGAGGGAGGTTTGTTCAAGTCAATGACATAAGCGTCACCTCGACGTTCAGATTTTAGTAACACCCATTCGTGGAATCACTACTCCAGGTTTCAATATTAAACATCATTTGTCAGTGAAATGAGTTGAGTACCCATTATCACAGATATGTGACACGCTTAGAAAACTATGCTTTAACTCAGGAACATAGTTTACTTTATTAAACTGAAGAGCACCGTTTCTTACCGTTCCCCTTTGAGTTATTTGGCCCTTCTCACCTCCTACAAAGGAGACAAATCCACCATTGAAAAATTCGACATCGGTATGCTGGGATAAGTCTCCTGTCATGTGCCTTGAACAGCCACTATCAATGTACCAGAGACGAATGATAGTCCTCCACAGCCGTTCCTGCACATGATGCAGGATCAGTTAGTTATAGGTACCCAAGCCATAGTTGTTTTGGGCACACCATTCGTATCCATATACTGGACTTTCATCCAGTGCATGTTAGCAGTTGAAACATTAGCACAGAGATTAGATATATCATTCACAGAACAAGTAGAACCTACAGATGGGGAAGAGATTGGAATAGAGCATTTTGGTTTCCAGTGAAATTTGTTTTGTGAAAATATCTTTTCATTCGAACTGGATTCTGCCGTGTAATGCTTAGTCTGAGTGTTTAACCTTTTACTAGACTGTTTAAACCTTTTATTTCTATTCCAATCACCATCAGAAGGCTTCACCTTGGATTTGTCATTCTGCATTGCCTTAGACTTCTCAGTCTTCACTGGCTTGGGATGATTATGGTTCCCGTTTGGAGCCTTCTGATGTTTCCAACTTGCAAAAGGTTTCAGACTTGTTTTACAATTTCTGGCAATATGTCCTGGGATTCCACATGTGTAGCATGTTTGACGTTTTACATGTGGATCCTCCTGAGATCTTGCAGACTTTCCAGGCTCAGAGAGCTTGGTTACATCTCTATACCTGTGTGATGCTGTTTTGGAATACCATGTCCCTTGATTTGAAAAATTCTGTTTTTCATATTTTGGTAAAAACATGTTTTGGTGGGACATATTTCCCAGTCCGATCCGTACTGGATTGTTTAACCAAAAGATTTTTCGTTTTATCACAAGCATTTGGCAAAATAACAGAATCTGAATGAACAAACAAGGAGTCAGACGAAAAGTCACAAGGTTTTATGCTCAAAACAAACGAGCCCACACAAATATTTTTGTCCTTAGCAGAAATTGAAAAATTGTTTTTCTGTTTTTTATTATTAAATGCAAGTGAATCAGAGTCATCGACTTCATCCCCATCATCTACCCAATCCTCAACAATCACATTTTCTGCACAAGAATCAACCAAATTAGTAACATTCACATCATCAGAAACATCACAGCAAGTTTCTGTAGAGAAGTTTTCAGCTACAGAAGATATAGGAGATTCAGAAGATATGGAATACGCTTCATCTGAATCAAATGAGTTTGAAGTAGACACAGAAACATACGCATTCACTTTGGACATGTCCTCAGATGATTCGGTGGTTTCACATGACTGATAGCTAGATGAGTCGGTCTTTCTTGAGTCTGGATCGGAGTCAGACTCAGGTTCAGTCACAGACGAATCATCTGAGTGAGATTTAGAATCGGTCAGATTATTTTCACTGTTTGCTCTTTGCTTTAGACAAAGCTCCCTAATTTGCTTCATGAAATCAAACTCATAGTTCACACTTGAGTTTTGTTGGGTGGTCGGAGCAGGAATTTGTTCATTAACTTGTATGTATTTATGTTTAGACTCTTTAGAAACACACAATGATTCATCGGATTCAGATGAAGAAGGAACCTCATCTTTGCTAACCTCAAAAACTCTATCAACCTCTTTATTTTTCTCATAATTTAATGTCTCAGTTTTTGTAACAACCCGACCAGGAGGGGGCTGGACGTTACGACAGTTTGGTAACAGACTTGCACAACGGAAGCAACGATAACTAATATTAAAGTGTTATACAATTTCTAATCCAAAAATATAAAAATACATAACTTAAATAAATAGCCTAATAGCTATGCAGGGACGAATCACAGCGGTCGTCGAAGCAGCTGGCAGGTTGTAATCCACTAGTCGAAATAGTTATCCAAGCTTAGCTCTAATCCGCAAGTAGAATAGTCTTCATAACGTTCCATACTTGATCATCTATAACTCGTACCTTATTTCCAATCCAATCCAATAGCGGTACCTGAACACATGCTTAAAAGATTTTGGGTCAGCAATTATGCTGGTGAGTCCGTGTAAGTTGTTAAGTAAATACAAACCAATTTAATAGTTCAAAAACATGTTTACACAGTTCTAAACATGGTGATGTACAAGTATCACACCTCAATCCTAACACTGAATCCATCTACTCCCATTATGGATTCCCCATGGCAAAATATATGCCACAACGGTCCCGCAGACCCTAGTGGAGGGTTTTCCGGGCTTCCGGATCCACTGTGCGTGGGGGATTCCCCAAGTAGTACTACCCATATATTAAGTGGCCCAACTCCCTTGGGTTAATGAGTGTGAATCTGGTTTCGGGAGCCCTTGTCACATCAAGTAAGTTTACACACAAAACAGTTTACACACACAAGTATATGTTCACCCCAAAACAGTAAAACAGAAAAAGGGGAAGTACACGAACTCACCTTAGTAGCGTTTCATGTCACATAGTGTCATGGTATTTCAATCTGAGGTCCACCTATGGTTCACATACAATGACCTAATACAATCACGAGCATTAGTGTGTGTAATCGAGTATTGCGGTTACACGTGTGGGCAAGCTAGGACCTTTCCGTTTTTAATGTATTTATGTACTCTTGTAATTTTATAGCTTTTAGTCTAAATCTCTTCATATCGACTTGTTATCTTGATCCAATGTGTATATATATACCCTAGTCATAAGTAGTAATTAAATTACCAACGTCTTAGGTTACGACGCTTATTCTATTCTAAGGTTTCCAAGTGTCAAGGGTCTCGTGTCCGTGTATCCATATGGTTTGCATAATGTCCAAATGTCCCATAATCAAACGTTCCCTACATTGTTGTTTATAACTTAATAATAGGTCCCATAGTTCCAAGTCTTATATTCGCAAGTTCGTCAATGTATCATCTCATATCGTCTAATGTCCAAATGATCATATGCACTACTTGGTTTCTTATGTCTCATAATGTCATTGTTGTAACTAGTCGAGTCCCTGGTTCAACGCCTTAGTAGCCAATCCGATTATTCTCTAATATTACAAAATCGTACTTAATTATCAAGTCGTTAATATATGCTAATATATATTAATTTACTTTGCCAATTCATATACTTTATATAATCTCATTAATCGCCTTAGTTTATCGAGTCAAGTCCCATTGTTTGTCAAATTCCCAAAGTTGTCTAAATCCTTTATGTGTTCTAAATGGCTAAGTTGATTAATATATTAATCGAGTCCCACACATGTTAGCCGTATTAAGTACTAATATTAGAACGGTTTGGGTTCTCGTAATTATACCTCTCGGGTCTCCTCAGTTGACCAAGCCTCCTGCCCTTTTGACTTCCGTTGACTGGTCAGTTGACCAGGTTGACTTTTGTTGACCGAGTCGACAACCCTTAACCCGCTTCATGACCCATAGCCATCCATCACCTAATCCTTCTCTTTAACCCGCTATTGACAATCATCAATATCTTATCAACAACAATAATCCTCAAGGTTACTACTATAACCATAACCTGTATCCACCGCCACTATCATAATCTCAACAATAACCCCACGTGAACCATCACTCTTTAACCATCATCATCTCATATCTCTATTACAAAGATAAAGGCTTTGATGGGGGGTTTACCTTCTAAATCAGATATGACCCGAAGAGCTCCACATCCGTCACCGCCGCCGCCTGGAACCACCACCGTACTCCTTCATCCTCAATCGAACTAACCTTGACAGCAGCCTAAATAATCGTTCTTAACCCCTGAACAGTTACCGTCGAACCCCTCTCTCTCTCTCTCTCTCTCTCTCTCTTTCTCTTTCTCTCTCCTCTGTTTCTCTCTCAGCTTCTTCATCGGGTCCCTCTTTCTTATCTTTCAATCAGAAAATGGGTGTGAGGGTGTGTTGTTGTGACTGCTCTGCCGGAGCTCCGCCGTGAGCAGCGGCCATAACCCCTTTCCCTTTCCTCTCTCTTCCTCTCGTCTGTCTCCCTCTCCCTTTCTTTCTTGCGTCTCGTTCTCTCTCTAGGTTAGATGGGTGTGCATGTTTTTGTGGGGAAGAAGCCGTCGGAGATCCGCCGTATGCGGCCTAGGGCCACCGCCCAGTTCTCCTCCTTGTCCGGCTCTCTCTCTCTCTCTACTGATGTGTGTGTGCAGAGAATAATAAGGTTGAGTGGTTTTGGAGTTTAAATAGTCACAAGAATGCAAATGGTTTTTATAAAACCATTTGTATTTTTATGGTTTTTAAGGAAGGTGTTGTCACACTATGGGGAGGACAAGTGTCCTCCCTAGTGACTCACCAATTGGGTGTCGGGTGGGTTCGTTACGCGTTTTAGTTCGGTCTCATAACATGTTTTGGTTCGATTACGTAATATGCCCTCGTGTATAATAACTTAATATCATGGTTTGGGTTTTAATAATTGTGTATACTATTATTCTCCTCGTCAAAATAATTATGTGACTCACCGGTTCAGCTTCATATTCGTTGTACATCATTATTTTATTATTGATTTATTTATTATAATACTTTTAGACGCGAAAAATTTTGGGCCCTAGGTCCGGGTTGTTACAGTTTTCTTTGAAGCATCTTGAGACTTGACAAATGTTTTTGAAGGAGCCTGCTCTTGCTTGGATTGTTTTTGTTTAGGTTTAGAGATTCTAATTGGGGTTGATACAGGTTTAGTGACTTCAACTTGATCTCTTGATGGTCGACTTGTTGGCTCTTCTATTGGTGGACCATATCCTTTCACAGGAAGAGCCAACAGTTCTTCATCCGACATAGGAATTGAGGAATAGGTGGAGGAATTTCCACAAAACCAATGCCCTTATTTCTCACTTCCTTTGGTCTGTACTTTAACTGGGTATTGATCATTTTTTCAACTTTAGGATTAGAACAATCGAATTTTTTGAAATGAAAATCTGCATTTTCAAATTTTTATTTTAAGTCGATCAATTATGTGGTCAAAGTGTCAGACAGTCGTTTGAAGTGTAAATATCGACATTTATGATCACTCACCTCCTGATGCAAACGCTTGATATCAAGTTTTTCTTTTTCAACCATTTATTTATAGGAGTTAAATTTCTTTTTAATGTCCCATGTGGCCATCTTTTCATATTCAAGCTATTTGTATGCAAAGAGAGTTTCCTCTCGAAAACCCTTAATTTTAAGTTTACACCTTTCAGTGCAACATGATTCAGCTAAAGTTTCAGAATGTACCTCAGCCGCTGATGGAACATAATCGTCATCCATTTGTGCCATGAGCGCCTTGTACACAATATCTTCAACAATCTTTAGATCCTCCATTTGAAAAGACCAATCCCATCCACCTCATGATTTAGCGACCATGGCTTTGTTGGAGTTAGAGGATTCAGATCCAGTGTGCGTGGTAGATGATTGACTTCCCGGAGTTGTAGCGGAAGATGCGGCTACAGGAGTAGAGTTGTCTACTTCTTTCTTCGGCTTGGTACACTCACGAGCAAAATGTCCAAGTTCATCACAGTTATAACAACGCATCTTCATCTTATCCCAACCCAGTTTCTTTGTTGGGTTTTCCCATACATTTCTCCCAGTCTTCTTCACGAACTTATTCGCTCGATGCACCACCATAGCTATCTGCCAAGTCAAGTCCATCTCTTCAATATCATCTTGATTAACGTCATGTAAGTCACATGCTCCAACATCTTTCGCAGTAAGTTGACCTGTTAGAAAAGCATTATAGCAATTCATGAATCCAGCAAATAAACTTAAGTTACTTTCAAGCTCCTTTGAAATTTTGACTGTTGACAAAGGTGCAGCTGAAGAAATTGATGCAGATGACAAAGGTCCAGTAGAAGTGGCTGCAGAGGAAGCAGGCATAGCTGATCCTTTTGATGCACTGGGTGCAAACATAGGTGGATACGAAGATCCAATGGCTGGGTAAGAGTACAACGAGGGACGCTGAGGTTCTTGCTGAGACATTAGGGCATTGCTAGGAGTTGCGATGATTGCATTATTATAACTAGCAGTCTGAGTCATGTAATGTTGCCTGTCATCAAGATCATAGGACTTGATCAAGGATATGGTTTCAGAAAGAGTGAGTCTTGCTAAATCTTTGGTTCTCTTGATAAGGGTTACATTTGAGTCCCAACTCCTTGGAAGAGTATTTAGCAGCTTTTTGTTCATAATGGAGTTGTCTACCACCATATCGTTTGATTTCATCTCACTCACTAAGGCCACAAAACGCTGGATCTGGCTTTCGAGTGATTCTCCAGGAATGTGATTGACGTCTGCGATACTATACATATTTTTCAATGGATTTTAACACATGTTTCTGCTTTAATATTTATAAAAATGGTTTAGACCTTAATATTAAAACACACATAATAGGGCAAGTGTACCCTGTCATATATGTAGTAATGTACAGATAAGAACCAGATATCGATCCATGGACGCGCGCAGAGCAATTGTACTTAAACTCTGTCCTCAATTTACCAGTAGGAAAAGACAGTGAAAGTTTGTTTTAAACTAAATTAATTCTAAAATATCTAACTAATATATATAAGACTCCAAATACAAAATATAACTATATAGACTATAATATATCAATTCTAGCATGTCATCTACATATCATATGAAATAAATGCGTGTGATCAACATTCCCATTTTCCGACAGTTAGTGTCCCTTTCGGGCATCCTAACATGACAACTATACGGAAAGCTAACACGAATACACACGTTAACCACCTCAAGTCGTTTATTAGCGAGCAGCTGATATGATCTCATGCAGATATTCTAAAGATAAGTTAGTCATCTATTAAGAGTATTCTAACCTCACTAATTCAGGAAAGCGATACCGAATACACAATACAGCCACCTAAACTAGCATAAAGTAGAGCATTTCACAACCTATTCCATTTTACCAACTTTGAACCCAGATCTACTAAGATCGCTATTTTTACCAAAATAACTACCAAAGATCATTAATCGTGTCAAAGACCAGTTCGACATCATTAGGCTTTTAAAACCCTTTTACGTGCCGGTAAGCATTTTTAACTGTTATTCGACTGACTTTAACCAAACCAATACCCGGTTACAGTTTCATGGTGTAAACTATTTAACAAGTTAACTAGTCTACTACCAGACGATTAAACGGACGGTTTTTCAACATTTATCCGCCTAACACATTCGACAATTGCCAAAGTCATCCGAATACAACTATAAATCCAACAACAACGAAACAAGATTGCGCTATGATCATCAAGATCTAAACATGAAAAACGCCAAATTTATACAAAACAAGATTACATACAAACGATTAATTTTACTACTAACGATTACTAGATATTATCCTTAGACTATAATGTAATACATAAACAACACATTCAAGCCAAAATAATCAGATTTGAATCAACTTAAAGTTTAATAGATCAAACCATAAATCTTGAACGTGATGGATTGGCTGACGCTAGATGATCCGGCTTAAATCCCGAGCTTGTTAGACGGCGTTCCGGTTGCTTGTTTGGTCCATAAATCGCCCCAAATCGCCCAGAGAATACCCAATATTTGATCAGTAAGTTTTGCTCTATTTTTATACAAGTTTTGATTTTGTGCATGGCCCTACACTTTAACTTTTGATGTGACAGGCAAGTGGGCAATTGGTTCCTGAAAATATCTTGGGTTGCGCACGGCCGTGCACCTTAGGTGCACGGGCGTGCGGGTCTGGTGGTGTCCGGGTACTAGGTGTGCACTGGCTGGTGCACTGGCAGTGCAGCCGAGGAACTAGGTCGCACGGGCATGTGCACGGGAGTGCTGATCAAGGTGCCCGGGAATCTGATGTGCACTAGCAGCTGCACTGCCGTGCCACATGAGCCCGCACGGCCGTGCGCTTGGGGGTGCACGGCCGTGCACATCTTCCAGATTTGCCTGATTGTGCAGCAACTGTCCGTTCAGTCCAGATTTTGTCTGATTTCTTCGACTTTGTCTTTGGGGCGTCGTTTAAGACCTGCAATAAACATATGAATCGGTTAAGTACCGAATTCGTGCAATTATGGTCGAAAACGCGTAATTTGGAGTTTAATCGGGGATTTATATATGTATATTTTAACGTATATCAGTGATTAAAAGCATTAAACTTCTGACTCAGCATCTCCCTTCTGCTTTCCTTCATTTCTTCATTTCCCTCATACAGATTTTCAAGAGCTTCCCAAAGTTCTTTGGCAGTGGCATTGTCACGAACTCCAATCGATACTTCAGGTGAAAGTCCTTGATGAAGATAAGCAATTTCTCTTTCATCAATATCAGTCTTTTCATGATCTTCATCAGTGTACATACTCTTTGGTTTGATAGCAGTGGCTCCAGTTATTTCGTTAACCACATAAGTGATCACACAGGGTCCGTTCAAGATAGATCTCAGAGCCTTTGCATCTTTTATTTTCATAACTTGAATGAACCTGAACTTCCACTCAGAATAGGACATTCCAAGTTGAAGAACAGGTATCTTCTGATGAGTCCCAATGACAGATTCCATAGCTTTGTCCACTTGGGTAGCTACAAGGAGCTGGTCCGTGTTTAGTCCGTTCAAATTTGTCTGGTTAACAATTTGATCCATTTCTTCTTGCAGCAAGAACTTCTCTGATCTTCTTCCTTTGATACCAAACTGAGCCTTCGAAAGACTTCTTGGGCTCTGATACCAATTGTTAGTCCAAGATCTTCTCTACCGGGTATCAAACAACACACAATCAAAGGCGGAAACAATGATTGTATGGAAAGAACAAAGAAGAAACCTGAAAGAGAATGATTGTATTAATCAAGTGCACACGGTTTCTAGAGAACCGTTTGGTACACGAATGAAAAACAAGACAAAACACTAGCCACCCCAAAATCGAATAAGAAACCCCCTATTTATAGTTACATAGGGCGGCCATCATACATGGGCCAATAAGGCCAAATCCATACCCGTATCAACTAGTGACAAAGTGACCCAAGACAAAACAAACCTCTAAAATCTAGCCCAACATCCATAACCCGCTTAGCTCATTTGATCCGGTTTGTTCCAAGCCTCCACCTAGCTTGACAAGATCACTTCACTATACTCAAGATTAATTCAAGTTAGTCATTATATCAATTAACTAACTCGTATCATGAGTTTTCACACACCCAATTCATTATACTTATGTTTGGATTAGTTTGACTTCTAGAAGTCAAACTACCCTTTTACATGTTCATATGCACTGTCCATAAGGCAATAATCATAATCATGAACTATCCCTTTTTTTAACATATCATCTATCAACTTTAGTGAACAATCTCACTTCTCACTCAATCATCAAAATTGGTGAGATTATAACATACAATACTTTTCTATAATTCAATTAGACATTTATACAAACACTTGGTGTGCATCATCTTTTAACCACCTATTTTCTTAGTTAATACATGTATGGAATCCTCCATATCATCATATCTATATTCAACATTCATTATAGTGTTTAACATATTACAAAATCATTCAATCATGCAATTTCATCATCAAATCACTAGTTTAAATGTAGGTTTTCACCAAAAAGGCCATAACCCATGTTTTCACATAATCCTCTTTCACATATTATAACAATCATATATATATATATATGTATTGTTATTTTTAAGCAATTAAGCATGTTTGAGGTTCCCTAAGGCTAGAGGAACTTCTATTAATCAATAATCTCACATTTTTAACAAAACCCATGATTTTCACCATGATCAAGAACAAACTTAACATCAAAATCAACCAAATTAAAGGTACCTTGGTGTATATAAAACCTTAGATGACTCATAATTGGCTTCATGCACCATCTTGGCTTCTAATTTCTCTTGATTTGGGACTAGAGGTGAAGAAGCAAGGGTTTGGTCTGGGGTTGTTGTCTGATGATCGACATCCACAAAAATGTGTATGTTGACATCTCATTTTCCTTATCTATAACCCATTTCTTTGCCCCTTGTCCAATTCTAGTCCCTCAAGTTACTACAATGTCACTTTCATATATAAACAAACTAATCAAGCTAGTTTCTAATACCTTGTATTCATTTATGTAAATAATATTATTAACTAGGTTATTTCCATATTAGAATATAACCCATCTGCCTAATAACCAAATCTCATTTTATTATTTTTCTAATCACGCCTAATGGCGTAATTAAGCGAAACTGGTTTTCGGGGCGTTACAAGTCGGCCTTAAAGAGATTTCGTCCTCGAAACCTTTGTCACTTATTTCTTGGATCTATACCCAAGAATTTCATTTCAATCCTTATTTAAACGCCTTTCAATCTTAACTCTGTTCTGATAACTGCCTTTTAGATAACTACCAACGTCTAGGGTTCGTGGCCCTATTTATTCTGCTTTAAAAGTTTATAACTACTTTCACGAGTTTCTCGTTTTTAAATTAGCTCGATCCCCCTGACGCTTTATTTGCTTAGAAGTCATTTTATTATGTCCATCTATTCCTTCACATCACTACATGATCTTTCTCTTTCTCTTTGGGTCTATCTCATTTCATAGCACCCGATTGAAGTTTTCCTTAGTATTATTTTCTTTAGCTATTTTTTCGTAGGCGTTTAGATCATAAGATCGTTTCCTACCTACCAACCTATATAATGTTGGATTTCATGTCCAACGACCCATTTTCCACCATTAACACCCAAGGATGTAACATTCTAAATATCATTTCTACACATTTTCTAGTGGGGCGTCAATTTGCCCCCACCTCTATCACTACTATACGTATTTTTACTAACATACGTATAGGCAATTATCAATACACATTTTTTTCTTTACTAAGCGTGAGAGTCTTACCTGACTCCCGCGGCTTAACAATTTTCTTTTCTATTCTATTTTCTGTTTTAACAACCATAAGCCTAAGACCATGATCGTTTTTCCTTTTATTTCAACCTTACTAACTACAATCATAAGATTATGATCATTTTCTCTGCATCCTTGGCTTTACTAATCACGACTATGAGATCATGAGCATTTCTTTTCTACTTTCAACTTCTTTTTTTTCTAATCATGATCATAAGATCATGGTCATATCCCTTCTATTTTCAGTTTTACTAATCATGATTATAAGATCATGATCATTTTCTTTCAAATTTTCAGCTTCACTGATCATGATCACAAAATCATGATCAATTTCATTCTATTTTCAGTTTTACTAATCATGATCACAAGATCATGATCAATTTCTTTCTAATTTTCAGCATTATTAATCATGATTATAAAATCATGATCATTTTCTTTCAAATTTCCAGCTTCACTAATCATGATCACAAGATCATGATCAATTTCATTCTATTTTCAGCTTTACTAATCATGATCACAAGGTCATGATCAATTTCATTCTATTTTCAGCTTTACTAATCATGATCATCTTCTTTCAATTTTTCATTATTCTTCTACAGTTCACAAAATCTTTTGTACTTTGGTCTTATATTCAGTATCACTATGGTGGTTCTAAGAATCACAATAGTGTGCACATCTATGTTTTATTTCTATTCTTACTCCTAGAACAGATCCTTACATTCCAATGTAATCTCTACAATAGTTATTTATAGTTCCTAAAGGTAACTTCGTTCCTCGTTTCTTCAGGTAACTTTCTGAATCACCAATCATAAAATGGCTTGAGGGTTTTTCACGTGTGTACTTAGACTCCATGTGTATCCATTTTATTTCAGTATTCAGATTCAAGGTCCCCACATGAGCACTTAGACTTCATGTGTAACCATTTCACTTCGGTATTCAGTTTTAAGTTCCCACATGAGTAGTTAGACTGCATGTGTAACTACTTCAATTCAGTATTCAGCTTTAGGTTCCCACATGAGTACTTAGACTGCATGTGTACCATTTCAATTCAGTATTCAGCTTTAGGGTCATCCTCCCTTGTCGAGTGACCCGTTTCACTCATCTATCACCCCCTTACCCACCGACCTAGTCTTTGCCACATGAAAGGTATATATGTAAATCAAAAGAAGCCCACGATATCATATGTTTGACACTTACGTTGCCAGGGTAAGTAATCCACACATGACACGCGTGATCTTATCGCGATTGCCACGATACATTCAAGGTAACAAATCTTTTGGTCCTCAACTTTTATTTAGCGAAAGCCTTTATTCTTGTTACTTAACAAAAACAAGGTCTTTTCTTACAAAAATTCTTTTGAATTATTTTGGGGTGTACATATCTTTTCTTATTTTCACAACAAGTTCACATGTGACTGTAACTTATTCGATTTCGTGATTTTTCCTTAAAAATCCTTACTTGAGTAGTCATTCACATTCCCATTTTCCACACATAAAACTTATTTCATGCATCAGTTATTCTTAACAGTGATGTGTAATTATTTATTCCCCATAGTTTTATCTTGGGAATTTCACCCCGGAATAAGTATTCCATCCCGGTCTCTCCCAAGCCTTAGTTCCGTGTACGGAAATATCATCCTCTAAATGAATCTTATCGTACCTTATTTAAGAGCGTGCACCTAAGATTACTCGCTCTTGATAGATCTTCATTACCAACTTATGATCCTTCTTCATCATCTTTTGTTGAGTCCTTTATGCATAAGCTTTATGGCCATGTCTTTGAATCCTCATCCATCACCTTGGATGAAGTTATTCATTTCCTGTCATCTCAGGTTGCAGCCTTGAACTTCTACGAAACTTGCAAACATTAGTCATATCAATTTCAATATAAGCCCGTAGCATAATACGGAGCATTTTTATTATACTTAACGTCACAATATATCGTTAACTATTTCGATCTTCGGCTAACCTTAGGTTGCCTTAACCATCGTCTACTAATCCCTTTCGGGCACCGTGTTGCTACACAATTACCCTTAGGTTCTATTTATCACAACTTTATTTATATATCTTCTTAGTTACTATGGAAGTAACTTACCAGATTTACGCGACCAAGTCTTGAACCGAACACCCTCTAACACTTTGAGCGCACAGTTTGAGTCCAAGTATCCTTCTAGACACTCGGATCCCTCAAACCAATGGCTCTGATACCACTTGTAAGACCCTAACCCGTAAACACACGAATAATCTCCTAAACTTATGAGTTTTGGCCTTAATAAAAAAATCACGACCAATTAAAACTTTAACCTTTATAACTACAATCCATTTTAAAGACTTTGATTTGATAGAGACCTTCAACTTTGCTTTTTTTTTTTTTTTTTTTTTTTTTTTTTTGATATCACAAACCTATACTATGGTTTATGTTTTAAACAGCAATTTATTGCGGAAGCGTATAAGTGATCGGGTGTGTTCGACTCTACTCTTGACTTGATCCGTGCTTTGGAGCTCCTACCGAACGAGTACCTGGCACCATTACACAAGTAATGGTTAGTGAGGTTGCCAATAATGCATTTACTATATTAGAAATGTCGTTGCGCGTCGAAACGGAACGAACCAGGCCCAACGGCCCCGTATCAAGAAAATGAGTTGCTGCACTTTTGTGCAGCAGCTGTTCGGGACGCATTTACCCACTGTTGTAAAACAAGGTCTCGGAGGCCGAGTAATCGCTACAAGGTAGGTTTCCGAGGTCCGAATAGTGTAGCCCTAGGCCGAGTACTCCCCGTGTACTCTCCGACTAGGCCGAGAACTCCCCGAGTACTCCCGACTTCGACTAGGGAGCGCCTAGCGACTTTTGCAACATTACATTTACCTCTTTTAAAACCCGTAATCTGACTTCGGCTTTCAAATAAGAAATGTTCTTCATTCAAATACCTTTCCAAGCATATAAAGAACACCCCCTAACGATTTTTCTATGATATTATACGATTTTTTGAAAATCAGCATGTGTGTTAGAACTGTGACCCGCCCGGTTCAGTATGTGACCCGCCCGGGCTAACCTAGTACTTAAAATCTCTGAATTTTGACCCACCCGGGTCAGAATATTACCCGCCCCGGGTTAACCTGCTGATTTATCATCTCCAAATTTTGACCCGCCCATGTCAGAATGTGACCCGCCCGGGTTGACCTGCTGATTTATCATCTCCGAATTTTGACCCGCCCGGGTCTGAATGTGACCCGCCCGGCCTGACCTGATGGAACTTTATTAAGGCATGAAAACTTATGCCTTCACAAGCCCAACCTTCCACTATGAGCGTTTTTAGACATCCCGGACATACCAAATATTATTTTAGACCTGCATAGATAAGTTCTATCAAGATATATATATCAGTTCTCGGTTTTGACCCATTAGAAACCACTTAGTTCGGTTTTAACAGTTTGACCCGTTAAGGCCTTAGGTTTTACACAACCTTATTTAACCGTTCAAAAAGCATAACAATCATATTGTCAACCCGTTGAACACTTGTTAAACTAATCAACACTATCCGATTCACTTATTATGACTCGGTTTATGGATTTAGCCTTTAGTAAATCTTTAGAATTCCCAAAATACCCTTAGAGGTCTATATTCCGTTTAGTCACCCGTAGGCGACATAACTTGGTTCTCACCCATTATTTCAACTCGTTAGTAATTTTGAAAACTCCTAAGCCCTTACGGACTTAGCGTATTACCAATTTCACGACTTCACCATTTTGGATCGTATCTAAACGCATTAGTGCGTATTTGACAAATTTATGGAAAACGACTCACTTATTGGGCACCCATGTTTCATGTGGGTGATTTCCCCCCACCTTTACTCCCCCATGGTCTTATTTTACACTACGGACTTACCCGGTAGCGTTAACTCATTCCTATATCATTCGAATCATTAATATGATCCGTTGACGTCTTATGCGCTTTTTCTTCCAATTCATCAACATGTGACAATCCTCAATTTGCAATATTATTATCTGGGAACCCTAATGGTGTCAAACCATCATTTGACCCGTTCGTCTTACCATTTAACACTCAATTATTAAACTTTCAATTCTTAGGCTCAAGTGATATTAACATCACTTGACCCATTATAACAACACTTCAATATTCGCTAAACTTCCCTGCCTAATTTTAACCATTCTCTACCGTTTTGGCGATTCTAACCTTTTACAAGCTAGAATCCCATATTTTATATTCCTCTAACCGTTTTCTACTATTTTGGTGATTCTAAACCTTTTACAAGCTAGAATCCCTTATTTCTTATTCATCTTTATGATTAAACACCTATTCTTTGTTAATAACACAATTTCCATGATTGACAAAGGTTTACACAATCCTTTTTATTTCTAAGAGACTTATATAAGATAAGTCACTTACCTTGTCCTCATATATGCATTCCACAACCCGTTTAGCTCATTTGATCAGGTTTGTTCCAAGTCTCCACCTAGCTTGACAAGATCACTTCACTATACTCAAGATTAATTCAAGTTAGTCATTATATCAATTAACTAACTCGTATCATGAGTTTTCACACACCCAATTCATTATACTTATGTTTAGGTTAGTTTGACTTCTAGAAGTCAAACTACCCTTTTACATGTTTATATGCGTTGTCCATAAGGCAATAATCATAATCATGAACTATCCCTTTTTTTAACATATCATCTATCAACTTTAGTGAACAATCCCACTTCTCACTCAATCATCAAAATTGGTGAGATTATAACATACAATACTTTTCTATAATTCAATTAGACATTTATACAAACACTTGGTGTGCATCATCTTTTAACCACCTATTTTCTTAGTTAATACATGTATGGAATCCTCCATATCATCATATCTATATTCAACATTCATTATAGTATTTAACATATTACATAATCATTCAATCATGCAATTTCATCATCAAATCACTAGTTTAAATGTAGGTTTTCACCAAAAAAGGCCATAACCCATGTTTTCACATAATCCTCTTTCACATATTATAACAATCATATATATGTATTGCTATTTTTGAGCAATTAAGCATGCTTGAGGTTCCCTAAGGCTAGAGGAACCTCTAATAATCAATAATCTCACATTTTTAACAAAACCCATGATTTTCACCATGATCAAGAACAAACTTAACATTGTAATCACCCAAATTAAAGGTACCTTGGTGTATATAAAACCTTAGATGACTCATAATTGGCTTCATGCACCATCTTGGCTTCTAATTTCTCTTGATTTGGGACTAGAGGTGAAGAAGCAAGGGTTTGGTCTGGGGTTGTTGTCTGATGATCGACATACACAAAAATGTGTATGTTGACATCTCATCTTCCTTATCTATAACCCATTTTTTTGCCCCTTGTCCAATTCTAGTCCCTCAAGTTACTACAATGTCACTTTCATATATAAACTAACTAATCAAGCTAGTTTCTAATACCTTGTATTCATTTATGTAAATAATATTATTAACTAGGTTATTTCCATATTAGAATATAACCCATCTGCCTAATAACCAAGTCTCATTTTATTATTTTTCTAATAACGCCTGATGGCGTAATTAAGCGAAACTGGTTTTCGGGGCGTTACAATATTATTAAGGAAGAGTGATGGCTAAGATAGTCATTTTCATTTCGGTACAAGTTAAGAAGCAACATGCACAAAAGATTTAAGCTTATTTCATAAGGGTATTATAGGGATATTGGTGACAATTAATACACTTAGGAGGGTATGATTCTAACTTTACTATCATTATCTCACTCACATCTTAAAATCTTATTCCAATCCTACCCTCATGACCATACCAATAGATTATCCATTCAATTTCCCTTAATTGTCTTTATTGCTAGAACACGAAGAGGTGTGAAGTTGTTACTCTTATATAATTGGTGCCATGAAAATCTGGATCACATTATTTTTAACAATCCGTGTTGTTAAGCTAATTGCCCAATCCTGGCCCAAGATAAAATTCAAGCTATTTCTTGTAAGGGGTGTTTTCCTTGTCTTTATGGCTATACAAATGGTGAGAACTCTAATTTCCCCTTTAAATTGTTAAAATGTATACCACATTTTTGCTTTCTCATGATATTGTTCCATCTTCTGTTGTCATAAAAATATTTACTTCCCATTTAAACCTCTTAAAAGTCAAAGTTGCAAGTTTATGTGGTCCCTCGACTTCTTTTAGGGAGATCCGATTTTTATATACGACATACTGGATCATGATATTCGCCTTTATTTTGCTCCATGTTTCTCACCTATCGGTTTTCACTAAATAGTTTAGGCTGCTTACAAAGCAATTTATGTGTTTTTTTGATGAATCCGGTGATGAAATTTAATTTATATTTTTATAATATATAATTTTATATTTGCTTTTAATTCCGCCTCGGTTGAAGTGAAAGGAAAAGGCCTCAAGGCTCGATTCTGTTTTTCTAAACTTTTACTAAATGTTAGTAGATTTTTTATGTTAATGATGGTATCAGGTGGAATGGTTTAGAAGGATGGAGATAATGTTGCTAGAGGCCTAGAGTTTGGCAAAGTGCATGGTAAGCGATATGCGTGATCGAGCTATAGAGACTTTGAAATTCAAAGTCTTGTTAACTAAAATTGTTTGTGTTTCATCTCTAAACCTGTTAGGAAGGGCGTATAGTATCGTTGTAGCCGAAAGAGTGGTGCTTAATTTCATGCAGAGGATGAGTGGCATAGCCACGCTCACAAAGGTGTTGCAATTAAAAAATTTATTTTGATTAATCACATCTTAAAACTATAATCATACTTAATGAGAACAATAAGAAATAAAAAGATATTAAAGAGAGTGCAAATGAGCTTAGTTGGTAATATCTGAAATTGTTTTGTTGCATCAATCAACGGTTCAAGAGCCACTAAAACACCGGATGGAATCAAGTAATTTTCTTTAAGTAAAAAAGGAAATGGGTCAAATGGGTTGAACGCATCATAAGGCGTATATAATCTATTTTTTTAACTCAATGTTACATTCGACTCTCTTAAAAACCTATGTTATAGAGACTTCGTTTATGTATAGTATAGTTTTATAAATGTCAAAATATCACACGATTATTAGGAAACACATCCAAATAGCATGTAACTTCAACTTATTCAAGGCACTCAAGGACTAATGCACACCCATGTCATGATAACAAATCATCCACAAACGCGATACACACACTACAAACCCCAACAACTATAAGGTAACAAAATAAACGCACCCGCAGCAACGTGCGTGCATTCCTACTAGTCCTTAACAAAAAGCATCTCTCCAACACGACTATGAAGACTAGTATTACGCATAACGTCCTTCATCTTTTTCTCGGTTCTTCTCTACCATTCTTCTAATTTCACGCCGATATTTCGCTGGCAAACGAATCACCGATAAAACAACAACGACTGTGAATCTTGCCCCAAAAACCGTCAATGCAATCACCAACAATCTTGAACCAGATTCTTGTGGCAAAATGGTCCATGTTGCAGCTATATAAGCCATTGCTATGAATATAGTACACAGCCACACAGTCTTATAAGTGACTGCTAACAGTTGCATCATTGCCCTACTCTCGAAAGCAAACGCAATAACTAACAGGAAAACAATTCCTAGGGATAAAAACAATGCCATGGTGTTGCACACAATGAACACCTTAAACGGAGGTTCTCCCATTACAACCTTTCCGGTTTCTTGTTTAATGCCACCTGGAGGGTTTATTCCAGCCGAAAACGTAATTGTTTCTATCAGAACCGCAACAACCATTAAGTTGTTCCAAGAGTTTTGACGGCCCTGCATTTGAAACTCAATTTGCCTTGTTGTATGGCTAATGGAGGAGCCTGGTTTTCCAATTCTTTGAGAATATGTGCTTCCATTAATGTGAGGAACGGGTACTTCTTGGATGTCTCTAGGGGGTAACTGATCACATATTTTCGCGCCAACTGCTAAAAGGGCTGGTACAACTTGGAGTGTTGTTGAGTTGCTTCCATCAGATTGGACTACATCTAGAGCTGTATGACCTTTTTGATTGATAGCGTTTACATCCACTCCACATTGAAGTAAATAGAGCACCATCTATTTCCATATATAAACCAATAAAAACAACAATAAGTAAATGATAAGCAATTAGAGAGGTGTTAGTTTTGATTCTTTTTCTTATGAGTCATAAAAAGGTACATTAATCAGATTGAAATATATTTGGGTAAAATCGTCCATGTGGTTTGTTGAAAGTTGTCACTTACGTACAAACTTGAGATTTTTTGTCATAATCGTACCCTGGTTTTAATTGTTTGTCTAAATCGTCCATGGCAATAACTCCATCTAGTTAAGTCAAGGGACAATTTAGACAAACAATTTAAAAACAGGGTACGATTATGACAAACAATTAAAATCAGGGTACGATTATGACAAACAATTAAAACTAGGGTACGATTATGACAAAAAATCTAAAGTTTGTACGTAAGTGACAACTTTCACCAAACCACAGGGACGATTTTAGCAGTTTACCCTATATTTTTCTATGGGGTAATTACTAAAATAGTTAAAGTTGACCAATTTTTTTTTACAAAAATCGTCATGGAGATTAGCTTTCACTAAAGTAATCACCCCTCATTAATTTCCTCATATCAGAAGTCACCACATCAGCTTTACCGGCTGAAACGTCTAGGACTTCGCCTATGTTTTTTTTTAGTAAAAAGTGCCGCCTAAATTTACAGGTTTAGGTGAAAAGTGCGGACTAAGTCCACGATTTTGGTGAAAACTAAAAACCTGGCTAAGCCTAGTCAAAATCTGATTTAAAAAAAAAAAAAAAAAAATCATTGTTTGTAATTTTCCCTATTTTTAATGGTACACACCCGTTTAAACATTTTAAGTTGTAGATTATCATTTTTTGAATGTACAGGTTTTTTTTTTAAAGGCTTAGTTCAGTGGAAATCCTTGTACAACCCTAACCTAGCGATCTTAAGTTCGAATCCCTACCCACACACTGGTGCCCTCCTTGCCTAAGCTCAAACCATCACGGGGAATTTTTTTGTGGTGTGCATGAATCGAACTTGTGACCTACCCCCAGGATGGGAACCCCTAAGGGAAAACCCACCCTACCTCAAACCAGCTAGGCTGGAGATCATTGGCTTGAATGTACAGGTTTATGATAACTTTTTATTAATAATCTATGAAAAAGTTTAAGAGATATACACAAAAAAGTGCATATTGGTTTACCACCTTACCCATCGACTAGTTTATTAATCTCAACCCGTAGCAAAACCAATCGTATGTAGCCAATCTATAATTAGGAAGAGATTAATGAATTACGTACTCCGGTCAATTTGCCAGCTGTTGCTAAATGTAGAATGGTGTTCCCGTCATTGTCTTGTTTGTTCACGAGTTCTAGGATATTGAGTCTCTCCATTAGGTATCTTAGACTGTCAAATTACTTATACTTAACCGCGAGATGAAATATGGTTTCACCATGGTTGGTAACCATCTCAACGGATTCGGTGCTCATAGATAGTATTTCTCCAAGAATCTCGACTCGCCCCTTCATTGACACCCAATGTAGGGGTGTCCAACCTTTGTGATCTCGAAGGTGCAATAGATCTGGCTCGAACGATAGAAGCTCACGTATTGTGTCTATGTGACCTCCATTGCAAGCTAGATGTAACGGGGTGTACCCTTCTGAAGTATACTTTCTTGCAAACTCTGGGCGCACCTTGAGTATCTCCTTCACTATTTCTAAAGACAAGAATACCATCAATTTACCTACTCATCTATTATATATAATGAATCCAAAGCATTATGAGTTAATACTGTGTAAACAAAAACATATTTATTTTATATTATGCTAATCAATGACAACAATTAAAACCTCATACACATTAAACCAGAAAACTATTCAAGATAAAGGTTGTTACCTGAGTCGCAGACAGACTGTGGTTAAGTTTCTTCTCTCCGCTGCTGTTGTCCCCGGAGTGTGTGGCTGATTAAAGGTGAGAAAACATGACAATGTGAAGCTAGAGGAAACGTGGTGCTCAAGGGGCGATGAACGTGTCTTGTAAATCGGTTGTCGCTGGTCGATTTTACTCTGTTATTCCCATGACTGTGGCTGTCTAATCGGATATTATTAAAGGCAATTAGAGTTATGTGGTTCAACAATATCCGATACTGCACCGTAGCTCTCCTTATCACTTATGCAAGTCTTTGAAGAACTAATAATCTGGCATGCCAAATCCTGCATATTAGTCCATATCATAATGATCAAAGAGAAAAAATTAACAAACAAATGATGAGAGTTTCAAACTTACTGGACCGATCCCTGTAGGCTGATCAATATCTTCTCTGTAGGCTGATCAAACTTAGGCTGATCAATCTCTTCCCTGGACCGATCCCTGTAGGCTGATCAAACTTACTGAACCATTAACCGGCCATCTTGCATTTACAAGCTTATCAATCTCTTCCCTGTAGGCTGCAGCAGATCCATTTGGAATGAAATTTAAGGATGTACTCACTTTGGATCCAAACGGCATTTTATCTCCTTGTCATCATCTTCATCCTAGTCCATTGACCTATCACTCGTGAAGCTAGTTCTTCTTGATTCTTCATTCTTAAGAAGAGATTTAGGTTGTTGATCTTTCATGTTGTTGATGGGGCTTGTTGAGCTATGACATATACATAACAATAAATGAAATCCCAGTCTTACAAGCTCAAACTTTCACCAGACTATAATTCATGTGTGAAATATGTCATTAAATTTTTTTGATGCAGGGACGTTTATCTATAAATTTGAATTTTAAAACTTATTTCTTTTCCTTTTTATATTTAATTTATTTTATGTTCAGATTTATCATTTCCGAGTTGCTTTATCTCTCGAGTTTGAAAAACTATAAGTATGACTTGATTGTAAACATTGTAGTTGGTTAATTTTTATGAATATTTGTTTATTAGTTAACCTCTGAGGTTTTCTTTAAGCTTTTGAATCCTTCTAAGTTTTTTTTGGTTGACTTATAATTGAAGAACATTGTTCTTTTGAACCTTTTGGTTCCCTTTGAGACTTTGAATAATCATTCAGCTTTTAAGCCATTTAATCACATACGAAACTGCATCAATTTTAAGCAACAGAAAAGGGGTGCCAAACAACCAAAGAATTAAGTACCTTAGAGCCTATCTTCAGTTTCTGCTTCGGGTTGATGCCATACTCATTTGGAATAACACCATCAGCAAGTGACGAGGTGATTGTAGGTTTTCAGTAAACTATGATAATATTATAAGACAAGAAAAATGAATATGATCCATATACAAGTATGGATCCAAACACAACACAATCTAAGCATATATAATAATGATATAACATACTAAATGTAGTTACACCGGGAAACCATGCATGATCCGTTATTAAAAAAAAATGTATTGATCTGATCTAAATTGTTACCTTAATGGGTTGATATGGGTCCAATACTATGAAACTAGCTAACTTGGAGTGATTCAAAATGGGCCAGAACCACCTGCCGCACAACCACTTACTGGTTGCTTCCAACACGATCACTACCACAGTGCCACCATTGCCCGCCACCACCACCGTCTCTTTCACGCACCACCATCACTACCATCATCGCCGGCAAGGACCGCCTCTGCCCGTTGTTGCCACTGGTTGACAGTTGTCATAAAAAAACACACACAGTGGGTGAACCCATTTTGACCACAATCCAGCTGAAAAAATTTTAAAACGACCCTTCTTAACCCAAACCCAACTTGACACAAACCCGCTAACCTGTTAGCCAAATGAATATGCCACTGCTTGCAGTCCGCTTTATCAAAAACCTACACATGCTCCTAAAGTACAGGGGCTAAACCAACACCACACCTGACCATTTTGTTCTTATATCTACAAGTGTGTACTCACACCTCCTAAACTATAAAAAAGTTTATTTTTCGTTGTTCTTATATCTTAAGTAAATCCAATTATCCTAAAACAATCTCTATAAAATCACTAACAAAAAAAATATGCAGTAGACATCAATTATGATTTACATAATCACATTATAATCTATACCTGGAATCAAGGTAATAATAATAATAAAAGAAAATTTAATCTTTGTTATTACCTTTAATCCCTATATTTTCATAAATATTTATCTAGAAATAAATCACCCATTTGCATAAGGGCTTGACATCACAGTCGCCTCCAACTAAATCATAGCAAATAGGGCTTGACGGTTCATTGAGGATTAGTGCTTGACAGCACAATCGCCTCCACCGTCACCACTATATCCTCTGTTCCACCTCCACCATCAGTTTTGTGTAAACTCACATCACCGCCATAATTACATCGAATATATTCAAGGGAAGAGGTGGAGTTAGTTTGGGGGTTTTACCTCTATAGTCAAATCTGATCCAAGTGGAACCATCACAAGAACCACCATCACTACCTTCATCCTCCTCCTTCTTCTTAAACCCACAATCGAGCTTCACCGATGGCAACAACATCATCATCGGTCCTCCTGCAGACCACCACCACGAGCCACCATCATCTTCCTCTGATCCCTTCTCTTTCCATCATTTTCTCTCTCTTCGTTTCTCTCCCTACGGTTCCCCCTCTCTAGATTTATTAAGGTACAATCCGTCGGAGTTCCGCCGTGCTGCTGGTTCCTCCTCCGTGCCCTTCCACCTCCTTCTTTCCTTTTTCTCTGCTTTCTCTAATGTCCAAACTGTGTGTGTTGTTTGTTGTGAGAGAAGATGAATATGTTAGTGTGTGTATGTGTGGGGATAATATAATTTGGGAATTAGGTTAACAAATGGGCGGGATATGATGGGGGAAATTAGAAATTAGGGAAATAGTTATGACATAAAACAATGACACGTGTTATCTTATATCGTCATGTTTTTATTTTCTTGACATTAAATTCTTGACACACAAAAATGCGTGTCATTAATTAAAAAGATTTTAAAATCCATGACAGGTTTTTAATGACACACGTTTTTGCGTGTCATAAAAGACTGTGTGTTATAAAACGCGTGTCATGGTAAGTATTTTTTCTAGTAGTGCAACTTACGTTTTCATAAAAGATGTGTCAAACTATGTTTTGGTATTCATAAAACCTATGATTTGCTAAGTACTCGTATTGGTAAAGCTTACAAGGTAGTCGTTGGCTACTATACGGTATTACGTACTGGTATTCTTGAATTATTTATGTATTGGGGTATTCTTTTGGGTTGCTATACGATTTGTTAAAGTCTCGGGGAAAACCATGAATGTGCGGTGGTTACACAATGGGGAAATATGGATAGATCTATTTAGGCGTGACCGGCCCCACTCGTCGACTAGAGGTCGGAGGGGTGCATGGTGTCTCTTCAGATGTTCTTGTATTCTTGCATTCTTGTATTCGTATATTCGGATAGGTGTATTCATGAATTATTGCATTCGTGTCTAGTAATGGTTTTCCAATCCTAGTAATGACAGGTATTCATCTGGTTGGTATACATGTGGCCTGGTTTGGCCAAGGGTATTCTTTGAAAGTTTTGGAGTCGTTTTTCATAAAAACCTGTGAACTCACCGACATAATTTGCTGACGTTTTTAGCATGTTTGTCTCAGGTCGCTGAGGTAGCAGTAGTTGATAGGCGCACGGAGTCTCACGGTGTCTAGGATTCACTTGCATGTTTATTGAGTATTATCAGACTTTCATGTTTTACTTTTGGGATGTAATAAAGTTTAAGCTTCCGCTGTGATGGATAGATTTTGAAAACTTAATGGGCAGTTTACGTTGTTTTCATATCATATAGTTATCGTTTATTGTGACCGTTGATTTGGATCCTGGTTTGTCACGCGCGTCGCGGTAAAACCCCGCAGGTGGAATTTAAGGGTGTGACAAGTGACATCACTATCGAGCTCCCCATCCTTCTGACCAAATGATCCTAAGTACTTGAACTTAGTTGCCTGCGGGACAAGTTGACCTTCAATCGTAACTTGAGTATTTTCACCATTACTTGCACCACTGAAACCACAATACATGTACTCAGTCTTAGAATGGCTAATCCTTAAGCCCTTGCCCTTTAAAGCTGCACGCCAACCCTCTAGCTTCTCATTTAGACTATGTTTGGACTCTGCAATTAACACAATATCATCTGCAAAAAGCATGCACACGACACTGTCTCCTGAATCGACTTGGACAACTCATCCAAGACAACTTCAAAAAGGAACGGACTCAACGCAGAACCTTGGTGGAGTCTTATCCCCATGGGGAAGGAATCAGTATCACCTACAGGCGCGCGAACACTAGTTTTGGTCCTATTACATATCCTTAATTAAGTCTATATACCTCTCAGGGACCCCTCTACTCTCTACACTGTCCCAAATCAGTTTACGTGGCACACTGTCATATGCCTTTGCAAGATCTATAAAGGCCATATGAAGATCCCGCTTTTTCTCCCTATACTTTTCCATCAACGTTCTAAGAATGTGTATTGCTTCCGTAGTTGATCGCCCTGGCATGAAACCAAATTGGTTTACCGTAACCAGAGTTTCTCTTCTAATTATAGCTTCAATAATCCTTTCCCATAGTTTCATAGTGTGACTTAACAACTTAATACCTCTGTAATTCCCACAACACTTGCGTCGCCTTTGTTCTTATACAGAGGCACTATGAAACTACTCCACCACTGCTCTGGCATATGTTTGGATTTGGAAAGACAATTGAACAAAGTAGTTAACCATTGGACTCCTTCCTCTCCAAGACACTTCCACACTTCAATCGGTATGTTGTCTGGACCAACTGCCTTAGCTCTTCCCATCTTTCTGAGTGCAAACCTCACTTCTCCCCGCACTACTAGAAATTAGGCCTAATGCAACTTTTTAGTAGCAACTTTTTTTGTATGAGTTGCATTAGATTCTATTGCAACTTTGTTAAATATTAAGGTTGCATTTTTAATAAAAAAGTTGCAAAAGTATATTGAATTTGCAACCTTTTCATTAAAATGTTGCAAGCTTTACTAAAAATTGGCAACCTTTTTCTCCAAAGGTTGCAAATTTATTGAAATCAACAACTATTTATTTGCTTTAAGAAAATATAACCTTTTTTTTAACGACTAATGTATGTGTACCCCTCTATATTTACACCAAATATGTATTTTAAAACACATCATTGTCTATTAAGAGTTAACATTACTTTAATGGACCAATACTGCCAACTGACACGTATATGATCAATTATAATTTGTTACGACTTAATTTGACTAAAATACGTACATAGGTTATACGACTTTTTAATTTTTAATGCATGCTAATAATAAATTGTTATATATATTTTAATAAAATACCAAAACGAGAAAACTATATTTGTCTTACATTGACCTTTTAAGAATCCGTATTCATACTTAAAAGTTTGTAAGTTAGAATACATACCCAATTTTAAATCCACCATACTTAATTACATTATCATTGTATAATTTCTAATTTATTTTATATGGTTTATAGTTAGTATACATTGACCTTTTTTTATCGGCGAACAACTGTGTGCCCAAGAATCGACTACTCGACCTCCAGCAGCCCTCGTCTTCTCCTGATGCGTGGAAACCCAAGCCCCACCCGCCCGAAGGCACGACATTCAACTTTTTTATATGCCTTAACAAATTATTTACATTCCCTCCTTCACAAATTAATTCCCGCTCACTCAAACCTCCAAAATAATTTTGGATCTCCCTCTCACCCTAGATCAACTTCCCTCCCGATGACCTAATCCGCTAATTTCTCATACCCCCTATTCAATCATCTGCGTTTTTCTCCCCACTATCCCTCCTTATAAACCAATCAGTGGCAATGGCGACGGTTCTAGGCAACAACGTTGGAGGAGTTTAGGGCACCAAAGACATGTATGTTTCACAACTGCTATTTCGTAAGGGGTTCTTTATTATATTCAGTGTTTCATTCTTCTGATCGATCCACATAATCTGATTTAGAGTAGTTCGAAGATTGTGTAGAAAAATGTAATGGTGACTAACAACATGCCCACCAACTGTTCGATGAATTTCTTACCCCTAGGGACCTGATTAGTTTGTTTATAATCCTACATCGATGTTGACACATGAATGTTTATTTTGATTTGCAAATTGCTAATCAAAATTTGTGTGTTTCAAACTAAATTTAACTATTGATTTTATAATCCTAATCGTAACTGTGTGTTGCCAATATGTTCTTTTACTTATTTGCAAACTTCATAAGTGAAATCTTGTAAATTAGTTAAGTGTTTAAGACCTTTTGGTGGTTACTTAAATGAATATGTTAATTTAATTGCTTTTTATTTAAGCTTTTATATGTAATACAGTTCAACATTAAATCCGAGTGTTTCTAGATGTTGATCTCTTGTTTCTGATCCTTTATATGTTATAATTATGTTGTTTCTGACCAGTTATGTACAATAGTTTTGTTTGTAATCTTTTATATGCTATTGTTTCTCTCCTTTTGTAGGTTCTTATTTTGATCTTTGATTTAGAACCTCAAAAACCTGAATGTTTTTGTATTTATGTGAATTTTTTGCTCTTGCCAATTGAATTAACAATCGGTTGATACGTGTGACTAAGTTTTATGTTCCAGTATTGTAGGTAATGTGTGTTTATTTTTTTCTGTTAGGGTTTAGAAGTCAAAATGATACACACTAATTTATTATGTGTTTCCACTAGTGCTTAATTTCACAAACAACTAGATATATTAATTAGCATGTGTTTTCACTTTTGTTATTGAATGATATATATTCTTTTGAATTACTTTCCTCTGTTTGCTGTGGCGGAAATACATCAATTATTACATCACTTTTAAGCTTACATCCTTAGGAATGTGTTAGATTAAACATTATATTAATGCATTTTTTTCGCTAGTTATGGTCAAGAACATAATGGACACTCAAATATATGATTTTACAAACTTATGTAATATATGCAGCCATAGCAATTGTTAATCATTTGGATTTTAAAGGGAGGTACACTGGCAACTCAACATTGTAAGGATACCTTTGTTTTTCCTGTTAGATCAAACATCGAATGTGAATCACATGTTTTTTTTATTGAAACAATGATCTCCATTTAAAAGGCTAAGGTTTGTTCATTTTATTCCATTTGTTTAAATAAGTTTATGTACTATATTACGTCATTATTCTTGTTTTTATATTGAAATTAAGATGGCATTATTATAATATTATGGTTTATATGCACCATGGTTTAAAAAATCGGGTGAGGTGTGTGCCTCGAGGCGCGCCTCAAGGCAAAACGCTAAGAAAACGAATCTGAAGCGCGCCTCATGGGGTTCAGATTGCACACATGCCTCTAAGATACAAAGTTTTTATGTGTTTTTGATGTTTTAGACTTTTCTAGGTCAATTATTTTATTTTTATAAGATACATAATTTTTATATTTATTTTTTGACTGCGTCTCGGCGTTACGCCTCGGTTCGCCTTGAGGCTCATTTCCGTTCTTTTAAACTTTGATATGCGCTTGCTATATGATATAACTTCTTTTGTTTTTAATATTCGTTCTCATCAATTTCCAGCCCTGTTTTTTAAATTTACACTGATTGATCGATGAACAGACTTGCAGCACCATCTTAAAACATGTAATTTTTTTTAAAAAAAAATTATTCTCTAGTCTTCAAACTCAGCAGCGTCATCTTAAAATCAACTTGGATTCAGTTATGATTTCATGAACATCTGAAATCTGAATCGAATTGACTGAAGCCGCCTTTATGATTATTTTTAAACTTATACAACTATACTTGCTATCCAATTTTCATTACACTCGCCCTAAGACTCTTTAATTCTATTAGAGTCATATACCGGATTGTTCAAAGTCTTTCGTTATAAGTTTTAGTTAGTTAACAGTTTTTGTTTTAATAAGCTTTTTTTTAATTAAAAGTTGATATTGATTTAGTTTAGTGATTATTATCAAGGTACTACACATTTGTTATACACAGTAAGATGCTCTTATTGATTGTTAAAATGTTCCATTTTGCAGCACAAAACAATTATTCTATACGGCACCCTGTAAATATATCAGATCAGTTAATATGGTGTCTACAAGAGTCACTTTCTAACACCCCCCGGCTCACATGCGTTATTTGTGGCTTCGATGACGTTATTTGTGGCTTCAATGAAGGCTGTGAATGCACGGTACTTTTGTTCTTTTTAACCATTCAATTGAAAGTTTTTGAAGGCATTACCTTGAACATTTTTATTTATCTCTAGATGAAAATGGGAACTTATTGATCAAGTTAAAAGGTTATTACTCATGATGATTAATTTCTTGGTGGAAACTTAATGAATAGTTTCGGCAGTTTGAATTGGTTGTTCAAATGAATCGGGTGGATTTTCCAGCCCCATAAAGGTTAGAGACATACAGGTATGTTTAGAACCCCATTTGCATACACAGTGGACTTCAAGTTTTTCTACTACAAGTATCAAGTTTATAGATAATTATGGACACAACAGATTGCTTGTTCTTCAGTTGATTTTTGTTAATTTTTTCTCAATCTATGTGCAGGACTTATTAGTAGATTAGGCAATGTGTGACTTTTCATAAATTTTGTAACGTCAATCGTCTTTTCTGTCACTTCAGGCTACGAGAGAGACGAAGACTGTCATTCAATGAATGCATTTACCTAGACGATTCAGGGCGGGCTTAGGGAACCATTCGACGCGAGCCTTGAAGCTGGAAAAGCATAGTTGCTTTAGATGTGAAAAGAAGTTGAGCTGGAACATGAAAGGAAAAAAGTTGAGCTTGAAGCTATGTAGAAAGATTTTGACAACCGATGAGAAAACTTTGAAGCTACAATGATTACTATAATGCCAAAACTACCTAATGGGGTACTTCATGATCTTAGAGATGAGTAGGATGTTTTCGATACTTTTTTATAATTGTAATTTGCAACTTTATTTTAATTACATTGTTCTTTTGAGTTTGGACATATGTTAAAATTTGATATAAGATTATATAATTATATTTAGGAATATTGGATTTAAATACCCTCAACTTTCACAGTTTGGCCGACAATATTCCAAACTACGAAAATTTTTATCAGCACACTCAACTTTTATTGTATTTTCCACTGGCACTCCCAAACTAACATTATTGCTGACGTGAATGCTGACGGGATGACACATAAGACGACACATCATCTACCACAGCATGCCATGTCAGTAATAATGGCCACGTCAGCATGCCACTTCAACAAACTAACCGAACAAACTAATGGGGTTAGTTTGGGAGTTCCAGTGAAAAATACCTTAAAAGTTGGGAGCACTGATGAAAAATTTCATAGTTAGAAGTATTGCCAGCCAAACTGTGAAAGTTGAGGGTATTTAAATCCAATATTCCTTATATTTATTATATTGTTGTGTTGGTGCAATTAACATACCATTGCATATGAATAAAAATTTTTAGTAGAAACAATAATGCCAAGAGTTGCATTTGATTTTAAAATAAGGTTGAATTTTTCTACAAAAAGCATATAAATGGTTACATTTTAGTGTAGCAAAGGTTGCATTTAAAAGTAAAAAAAGTTGCAATAGCATGTGAAAAGGTTGCATTTGAATATTAAATGCAACCCTTTAAAAAATGTTGCATTATCTAACAAAAACGTTGCATTACATCTAATGCAACTTCACCTAATGCAGCTTTTGATAAAAGGTTGCATTAGGCCTAATGCAACCTTTTCAAGGCCTAATGCAACATTTTATCGGGGTTGCTTTAGCCTCATTTTCTTGTAGTGCCGCGTAATATTTCGACAGTAACAATTATTCATTTGCCGCCTTTGGGTGATGGTGACGTCATGTTCCTGTTGGTAAGCTCTCACATCGTTGAAAAGATTACATGTGGAATTCAATATTTTCTGACGGTTAGATGAAACCGAATTTAATGCACATAAAGATTTTCGACCGTGTTGGTAGGACGGTTTTATGATAATTCTGACCGTTTGGTGGTAAAACCGTGTGAATTTTTTAAAAAAAAAAAAACAAAGATTACATTTTAATCTAAAAAAAACAAAGATTACATTTTAATTTAAAAGAAACAAACAAAAAAAAAGAATCAGTGGAGTGCTGCCTCCAAAAAAGTGTTTCAGTGAATTAAATCAGTGAAATAATATGACAGTGTATAATTGGTTAAAATCAGTGAAATGAAAATAAAGTCCTACAAGCGCCCCTTCCCCCTTAAGATATATATTATGGACTAAAATTTTAAATTATTCTCGAACCCTCTCATAAGTCAATTAAAAAAGCTGAACTCGACTTTGGTCGAACTCACCACTCAGGCTAGATGGAGCGTGTGTATACCTAAGGTACATGCATGTGTACACCTAAGGTAGCATAATGCTTATCTATTCAGAGGTAAATCTCTGACTGACTCAGATATTTGTATCATTAAAAGCTGAAATAAAAAGCCTCTAAACCTTTTGGGCAAAGTTCTCTCAATCATTTTATAAATTTTCTTCTTCATATTTATTCACTAAGTAACACAAAAGAATGTAAATAAACAAAAAAATAAAATAAAAAATGAACGTGTATTTTTTCGTTTGTTCATTAGTCACTTATCATGTAAGCTTATCATTTTATCATTGTTCACAATTTAGCAGGACCCATTCGAACTCACAATCACAATCGACATGTTTGTGAATCATTTGATTGTTTGGTACTTTGGTAGGTATCAATTTTTTTTCTTCTTCTTTTATCTTTATTCATTTATTTCATTGATTGGTAACAATCAAATTTTTTTTTTTTTTTTTTTTTTTCACAAGGGACAATCGACATTAATTATTTTTTTATGTTCTTTCATTTTGTTGGCAGCAATGTTTTAAAAACCGGTTTTTAAATCATACCGGATTTGGCCTAAAAATGGTTCAACCGGTTGAACCGGGTTGTGTCGGGTGGTTCAACCGGATTGGCTTGTTAACTCTACGAATTCATAAATTACACCATGAACTCAAAATATAATCTAAAAGTGAATGACTACATATTAAAAGATAAACCAAAAGTTATTCCACATAAAAAAAAAAAAAAATAATCTAAAAGTATTCAATTTTTTTTTAACAAAGTTCTTTTAAATGAAAGTGTACAATATATTTAAGCAATTGGAGGAATACATCAAGTTCACAATTGCTTAAAACATGAAATTCACTACCATCGTCTTTCTCAAAATCTAGAGCATAACCATTTTCATCCTACATTATTACCTAAGAAGTTTTAGTAGAAATATAATCATATGTTTAAACTACGAAAAATAAGTAACATATATAATAAGTAACAGTGTGTTTGAGGAACTGATTCGTGCTCTTCCTCACCAAACATGTTATCTGTATCATTATTATGAAGTTCTCCTTCTTGCTTTTCGTGAACCACAAAAAAGTCAATAGTTCAAAACACAAAAATTTACCTTGTGTCGGTATCGGTATAAAGGTTCAAACCGGTATACCATATTTTACCAGCGGTACGAACTTGATACCGTTTCGGGTTTATACCGGGGTGTTTCGTACCGGGCTCACCTCCGAAAAACGGTATTACCTGTATAACCGGCCGGTACGTACCGTTTTTAAAACATTGGTTGGCAGAATCACTCGACATCACAATCACAACCAACATCTTTGTTCATATTAAATTGTTTGGTAATTATTGATTTTTTTTTATGGTTTTTCGATCACAATCGACATTTATCAGTTTTATGCTCATTCAGTTTGATTTACGAGGTTCACGAGCAGAACACTGTTTAATGCTTGTTCGTTTACGAATAATTCACGGAGCATACCTACCAATTCATCGTATGCCAAAGGCATTATAGCCCAGCGGCATCTTGGTGGTAAGATAAGACTTAGGGGTCATAAGGTCTTGGGTTCGAATCTCACAAAGGGGGTTTTCTCATAGCTATGAGTTTCCTCCTGAATTGATGACTTGGTAGTGGAATATGATCGTGTGGCAACATTGATGGCACGATGATACTCCAGTGTTCCGTGAGTGATTCCAATTTGTTAGCCGTTCAAAAAAAAATTGTATTCTAATTATTTTATACTCCCATATTTCTCGATTCTAGCAATAATAATAGTCGTGTGCAATAGCCTTATCGATAGAAATGCATTTTGTTAAACAAAGTCATGGGGCCACCGGATAAACTCATAGGTAAAATGCAACCTACGCTTGTGATCATAGACAATACTGGTACTCCGGCCAGTCACAAATTCCAGTGGAAATCCTTTGCCTGAATGCTCACTATGGTAAAACCCTTTACTTACGCATGATATTCTGTCATGAACGGGACTTCAACCGGTGACCTTCGCTAGAGAAAGTCATATGGATACCAGGATTCTAGATAAAAATGAGAAAGAGCTTTCAAATATTGCTTTATAAACATTATTATTAAGTTTCTAATACCTGATTTGTTTCTAGGGGTTAAGTTATTCTACATAGTGTAACAAAAATGAGAAGAGTGAGAATGATACAAAAAACACAATAGATCACGAAATACGACACAACGAGCCACAAAATATAATACAATGCCAAAAAAATATAATGCAGTGCTGAAGAAAAAAGACACAATGAATCGCAAAAATGATACAATGATGAAAATAAGAAAAAGACACAATACTACATAGAGAACACAATGATATAACGTAATTGCTAAAAACTACAAGCTAAAGATCCAAAAAAAACAAACACCTAAAAACTAACATCGTAGGGTTTGATGAGACGGTTCCAATGCCGCTTGAATGAATTCAATCGGAGTCCGTTTGATACCCTTTCTACGACTTCTTATTTTTCTTTCACTATGTATTTGATCCTAACCATTGTTTCTAGTATATATGTATATTCTGAAATATATTTGTTAATGTATTACCTAACGCTTTTGTTCATAGATTTTATAAATAAATTAACAAGAACAAACTTTTTATTGATTAATTAAACAAACAAATACCAACATATATTATGAAGGTTCGTAGGACCGAATTGAGGGAAAGGATTGAGAGAGAATGTGTAAAACTAGAAACCAATACATACACTAAATGATACAATGTTTAGGGGTATTTATACATGTGAAGGGGTGTGTCCCCTTGATACTAACCAACATGTCGGTTGGATTATTTACTAACATGACCCTTGACTAAACTTAGGATAATATATATACTTAGGATATAATAGATATAATATGGAAATAAGAATTATGTTATGTCTAACATTCTCCCCCTTAATTCTTGATTTCCCCAAGGTCTTCAACTCCTATGAGACGTCGCATCTCGAGAAATTTTATTCTTGGTAGTGCCTTGGTGAGTATATCTGCTTTCTGCATCTCTCCACTGATGTAATCAACTTGTATCTGCTCGTTCTCTATGCATTCTCTGATAAAGTGATACCTTATGTTGATGTGCTTTGATCTTCCATGAAACACTGGGTTCTTCATAAGTTGTATTGCTGACTTGTTGTACATATCCTTTTGCTACTAATCTGGCCTTATATTTGGTGATCTGTCCACTTGCGTCTCTCTTGACCTTGAATACCCATTTTAGACCTATTGGTTTCTGACTTGAGGGGAGTGTAGTCAGTGTCCAAGTGTTGTTCTTCTCTATTGAGTCTATTTCGCTTTCCATTGCTTCTATCCATTGTGGGTATTCTGCTGCTTCTTTGTAATTTGCAGGTTCTTCATCATATGCTAAATATAGATGTTCATATTCTTCTGGTCTAAGAGGTTGTGTGGCTGCGTAGATGTCATTAAGTGATCTAAGGGCTCGAACTGGTCTATTTTGAGAGCCTGGTGAGTCTTCTAACTCTTGAGTACTTGTCTCAACTGCTGGATCACTTGTCAGCGTTTCTTGAACTGTTATTGGAGTTCGTGTAGCTGTGATTGGACTGCTAAAAAATTCATTATCACTTTCATTCTCTTGATCTTCATTGTCCTCATTACTTTGCTCTTGTACAGCTTCACTTTCGTGATCTCCATAAACTTCGAATCTTGTCCAAGATGGTTCGTCATTGCTTCCTTCTTTTAAGTAGTTGTTCCAATCCCATGGTTCGTTTTCTATGAATTGGACATCTCTACTAATGTGTATCTTTTCTTTTTTGGGAACATATAATCTATAGGCTTTTGAACCATTTTCGTTTCCTAAATGTACCATTTTCTTGCTTCTGTCTTCTAACTTCTTTAAATAGGGCGTTGTTACCTTTGCATATGCTGTGCATCCAAATACTCTAATGTGCTTGATATTGGGTGCTTTGCCATTTACTGCTTCGTAGGGCGTCATTCCCTTAATGCTTTAGTAGGTAACCTATTCTGAATATAAATTGCTTGTCGTGTTGCTTCTGCCCATAAGTTCTGTGGTACGTTCATAGCCTTTAACATGCTTCTGGTCATACTCATTACTGAACGGTTCTTTCTTTCTACTACACCATTCTGCTGTGGCGTGTAAGGTGCTGTAAGCTGTCTAAGGATTCCTTTATCCTCACAATATGCGGTAAGAGCTTTAGAAGTAAACTCTCCTCCACGATCCGTTCTTAGTCTTTTGAGCTTGTAACTTGTCTCTGTCTGAGCTTCGCTTAGAAACTTCTTGAAATTTTCATAAACTTGATCTTTTGACTTAATCATGTAGATCCACATATATCTTGAATAATCGTCAACTATCAGGAAGAAATAGTTGTTGCCTGCTAATGATGTGGGTGAAATCGGTCCACATAAGTCTGCATGTACGAGTTCTAGAGGTCTCGTAGCTCTAAAACTTGCTTGAGAGGGAAACGAAAGTCTGCTTTGCTTTCCCGTAATACATGCATCACATACTTGAGATGGGTGCTGAATCTTTGGCAATCCATGTGCCATTCCTTTTGTGCTCAATTGTCTTAGTGAATCAAAATTCACATGTCCCATACGTGCATGCCATAGCCATGCAGGTGTATCTATTATAGCTTGTAAACAAATCGGATTTGTTATTCTGAGCTTTACTTTGTAGAGTCTGTTTTTAGCTCTTGGGACTTTCATCAATAGGTTGTTGTAGGCGTCATAGATCCATAGATGTTCATTCTCCATAATTACTTTACATCCTGATTCTGTAACTTGCCCGAGGCTTAAGATGTTGCTTTGGAGTGTTGGAATGTAGTATACTTCTGTGACTAGTCTTTCTTCTCCATTGTTACATTCCAGTACTATTGAGCCTTTACCTTTGATGTTAACACATGATCCATCTCCAAATTTTACGCTGCCTGCTATCTTTTCGTCTAACTCTGTGAAATATGAGCGTCTTCCTGTCATATGATTGCTTGCGCCATTGTCTAAATACCATACTTCATTTCCATTTTCTTCATTGTGATAGCGTTCTGGTATTATCTTCTTTTCTTCGAGAACTACACTTCTTTCTTCACCAACTGCCATAAGTAATGTGGGATCCTCTTCTTCCATTACTAGGTGAGATTCTTCTTGCTTATTTTGAGGTTTAGGACATCTAGGAGCTATATGTCCTAATTCATTGCAATTGTAACATCTTACATTGCTGCCATCTCTTCTGGGCTTGTAACTACTGTTGTCATGACGGTTCTTAGTGGGATTTCGATCACTTCTCTGATCGTGATGGCTATATCTGTCAAAGCTCTTCTTCTCATATCTTTGACTCTTATTGAACTTCCTAAAGTTCTGTCTACCTCGATTCTGATTGTAGTTCTTGTAATTGCTGTTAGGTCTTCTATCTTGCCTTGTAAATAACAGCTTCTCTTGACCGGCTGGTCCATATTTCTTCTCATCTCTTGACTTAAGGCGTTCCTCATAAGCTTTAAGTCTTCCAAGCGCTTCATCTAACGTCATGGAATCTATATCTGAATATTGCTCTATGGATGCAATAATCTGTAGGAACCTTTCTGGTACGGAGTCCAGCAATTTTCGTACCAACATCGACTCTTCAATTGTCGTTCCTAGGGTTTTTGACTTTGTACTAATCGCACTTAACCTACCAGCAAACTGGTCTATGGTCTCTGTCTCTCTCATTGTAATCATCTCAAATTCTGTGCGTAATGATTGAAGTCTTGCTTTCTGGACTCGGTCAATTCCAATAAATCTTGTCTTTAATGCTTCCCAAATTTCTCTTGCTGTATTATGTGACGCCACCTGCATCACTATATCTTCTGGAATTGCCTGGAAGAGATAGGCAATCGCTGTCCTATCCTTCTTTACATCTACCGTTGACGTGCCTTCTATGGGTTCCACTACTTCCCAAAGACCATTTGCACTCAATATTGCTTTAACACGAACAGCCCAAATCGTGTAATTTGTAGATGTCAACATCGGTGTTTGGAGGCTAAAAGTGAGAGTCTCCTTTGTGACTGTCTCTTTCGATGTCGTTTCTTTCGACATTGTGGGTTTAATGGGAGTCTTCTGCGGACTTTTGTTCTTCTTTTTCCCTATTGTCCAAATCTAATATGGACTACCCACGCTTCTTTAGGAACTTTGTTCAACCACTTTTGTCAAACAATTTTTCGACCCCTTCTTAAAGTCGATAACGGTATTGATATTCAAAGAAAACTATATAGTTTAACAAATTTTTGATATTTTGTAAGGCCTTGAACAATAATACCAAAAGGTTTTGTCAAACTTATGTAGTCTTATAAGTTTTGATTATCAATAAATGTTCCTTTCAATATCTAAAAGTCAAATCCTTTTTGACTTAATAATCCTCCAACAATTTGATTAGTGTTCTTCTAATAACACTCAATCTATAAAACACCCTTCTAAAATAAACAAACTCACTTTGTTTAATATTTTCGACTTCAATAAAATCTTCTTTCGAATCACTGATAAACCCGAACACTGATTAATAAACTTCTAATAATATCCCTCAATATTATAATACTTATTTTTATGAATTTTTTTGACTTTCAAAAAGTCAACAACTCCTTTCTTCTTCTTCGAAATACTTCTGCCCAAACAAACAACCACCTTTTTTGTGTTTGTATGATCCGACTTCAATACTGATTATGTCGGATCCTCTAACAAGTCCTACTAACTTGTTCTAACAATCGAATAAGAAAAGTTTTAGAAAAAAAAATTTCCGGTTCTTCCTTATTCGAACCCGAAAAATTTTCTTAATCCTTAATAAACTTTGATGGTTTTGATAATAAAATTGCAAAAACGATTCTGTTTTCGTATCAGTGATGTTCGAAACTAATTTTGAAGTATAAGAAAACTTGGCTTTGTTTATAAAAAAATTTTGGCGGGAAACGAAAAAAAAAACTTCGAACAAAAAAAACAGAGTATGAAAAAAAGTTTGATTTCCGACTTGGATTAAGATTTTGTGTATTCGATTATGATATTCTAATAGGCAGGGATAGATATAACCGTTTGATGTGATAAAATGATTCGTTCTTTGATTCCGGTGACTCGCCGGAGAAGACAAAGTTTCGCCGGAAAAAAAACGGTCCGGTTCTTTATCTTCTTATTCGAACGGTTATAACGATGTGTATTGATCTTCTAACAATCCTGGATTGGATTCGATTGAATGTTCCAACGTTTGATCACTTCTGAGTCAAATCTCTGTTTCGGAAAAAACAGAGGATCACACTTGATGATCTTCTTCTTCGTAATCAATGGAACTTTGATAAACTTGCGCTCTGATGCCAAATGAAGGTTCGCAGGACCGAATTGAGGGAAAGGATTGAGAGAGAATGTGTAAAACTAGAAATCAATACATACACTAAATGATACAATGTTTAGGGGTATTTATACATGTGAAGGGGTGTGTCCCCTTGATACTAACCAACATGTCGGTTGGATTATTAACTAACATGACCCTTGACTAAACTTAGGATAATATATATACTTAGGATATAATAGATATAATATGGAAATAAGAATTATGTTATGTCTAACATATTATATTAGTTCATTTACGTTATATGTTTATTCTAATATTTATATGTTTTTATCAACAATTATTGCATGTCTCCCTTTTAGAAATGTTGTTATATAATGTAGTGAATCATATGCTCAAACAAGCAGTGCAAACTAATATAAAGAATTGAGCCTGCTTCCATTGTGAGCCTAACATAATGTCCTGGCCTATTGCCTTCTATTCACCAGTAGCAACCATTACAAAAGATGAAGAAAAGGCACGAAAAGCGAAGATGTTGATCCTCAGGGAGCGTTATAGAGACAAAGTCTCATCTCTTCCCAAGAACGTCGATCATCACCTATGCAAGTATGGGGGATTTTGGCATTTCCATGGATTTTGGTATCACTCAAAAGCCGACTTCTCAGTTGAAGCAATTATGGCCTTACAAGATGATTTCCAAGCTCTACCCACTGATGTTTTCTTGGCAACTCATCCAAAGTCGGGCACAACATGGCTCAAAGCCCTTGCATTTGCCATTCTTAACCGTAACGAATTCAAAACAGGCATTGGTTCTTGTCCAACCCACCCATTGCTCAACATTAGCCCCCATGATTGTGTCCCTTTCATAGAGAGTGAGTCTTTCTTGAACAACCCTTCTTATGGCAATGGCCTCATGCATACACATATACCCTACACTTCTTTACCTACATCCATCATTAGTTCTAATGGACCGCATATTATGCCACTGATTTATCAATTGTATTTATTATAATTATACTCTCCATAAATAGGAGATTGACTTGTATCACTATATATTGTTTTGATGTTAATAGAGAAAGGGACCAGCCCTATTATTCTACATGGTATCACCCTTGTAAACCCTAGATCCTCCTATCACTTCCTCCGCGTCTCTGATTTCTGCCGTCGATAACCCTACACGACCGTACCTTCTTCATCAATGGCTGAACCCAGAATCCACCCTGCAGTGACCGTGTCTAATATTAAAACCTTCATCCCAATTACCCTCGACAATGAAGCATCGGATTACAACCTTTGGTCCGAACTTTTTCGCATTCATTGTACTGCTTTCCTTGTCTCCGATCACCTATCCCCTCGCCCTCCTCCTCCCGCCGCCACCACCTCAACTAAGAAAACAACCTCTGCCCCTCCACCCTCTGAATCCTGGGAGCGTTTGGACACCATCGTTCTTCAATGGATATATGACACCATCTCCCTCGGTCTCCTTAAAACCGTAATCGTAAAAAGATCCACTGCCCAACCACCCTCCAGCCCCTCCCCTCCGGTCGTGGTCGCATGCGCGGTCGTGGCCGTGGACGATCCGGCTCCAACACCCAGTCCCGAAACCGCACCACTTCATACTCAACCCAACCCTCACACCCTTACATTATCTTCCCTAACTCATGGACCCAAAACCAATGGTCCTCATTCCTTAACCAAGCCTCATCTCACTCCCCTCAGGCCCACTACCCCACGGCCCAACACCCAACACCTCCATGCTCATATCCATGAAACGCAAAACCTCATTCTGGACAAGGAATACTCGGCCCATCACCCGCCCAAGCCTACACGACTACTTACACACCCACACCAACTGATATCGCCCAAGCTCTATACACCCTCTCTATGAATCAGCAGAGTGACCCAGTGGGCTACATGGACATCGGCGCCTCCGGGCACATGGAGCAACCAAGTATTGTATCCCCATCTATTTTTAATTCTTGCACTAATAAACAGATTATTGTTGGGAATGGCACGACCATCCCGGTAGTTGGACTAGGCAACAAAACCTTACCCCCACCCTTTCCACCTTTCAAACTTAACAATGTCCTCTATGCACCAAACCTCATTAAAAACCTTATCTCTGTCCGTCGCCTCACGATGGTCAATTTACTATCCATTGAATTAGACCCGTTTGGTTTTCTTGTGAAGGACCTCAAGACCAAGGAACCTATCCTACGATGCAATAGCTCGGGAGACCTCTATCCCCTGACCTCCAACTTTATCAAGTCTTCCTCCTCACCTGTTGCTCTCACTACTACTACTCAAGAATGTTGGCACCAACGCCTTGGGCACCCGGGCGACAATTTATTGCATTCGTTGAAATCTTGTTCCTTTATTAATTTTAGCAAACCAGATAAAAAACTTTGTCAATCTTGTGTTTTTGGCAAAAGAGTCAAACTTCCATTTTATGATTCTAATAATAGTACTCGTTTGCCTTTTGACATTATACATAGTGACTTGTGGACATCCCCAGTACTAAGTACTGGTGGACACCGGTATTACATTTTATTCCTGGATGATTATACTGATTTTCTATGGACATACCCACTCACTAATAAGCCACACGTCTACCAAACCTTCACCAACTTTTACAACCTAATCCACACCCAGTTTGAGAGAAGAATTAAACAGTTTCAATGTGACAATGGCACTGAATACACAAATAACAACTTCAAACAGTTTTGTCACTTGAATGGCATGCAGTTTCACTTTTCTTGTCCCCACACCTACCCCCAAAATGGGAAAACGGAACGTAAAATTAGAACCATAAACAACATGATTCGTACCATCCTTGCCCAAGCCTCCTTACCTCCCTCCTATTGGCACCATGCGCTGGAAACAACGACTTACCTTCTCAATATCCTTCCCAAAATGAATCATAACTTCCTCACACCAACAACTCTCCTTTATCATGTCCAATCCACCTACGAATACCTTCGTATTTTCGGTTGCTTATGTTATCCCACTCTCCCCTCCACCACAACCCACAAACTTGCAAACCGATCTCAACCTTGTGTCTTCCTTGGATATCCTCAAAATCATCGCGGTTATAAATGCTATGATCTTAAAACTAACCAAACATTTATATCCCGACACGTACAATTTGAGGAATCCGTCTTCCCTTTCTCAATCCAACATCCTACCTCACTTTCCTCCTACAACTTTCTGAAGCAAAACCTCACCCGACTACTTTGGCCTTATATCCAACACTCTCCCACCCCACCTGAGACCACTCCTCTACTATTCGAACTGTCTTATCTCTATCTCTATCACAGTCTTGGCCCATTCACCAATTGGATGTCACAAATGCTTTCCTACATGGGCACCTATAGGAAACCGTTTACATGTATCAACCCATGGGGTTTCGACAACGAGACTTCCCTAACAACGTATGCCATCTAAAGAAGACTCTCCACGGCCTTAAACAGACCCCTAGAACGGGTATCAACGTTTCACAGACTTTGTTCTACAACAGGGCTTTACTCAGTGCAAAACTGACAACTCTCTCTTTATATACCAACATGGCCGAGACACTGCATACCTTCTTCTCTATGTTGATGATATAATTCTAACCACATCTTCTGATGCTCTTCGTCAGAAACTCATGTCTACTCTTGCAGGTGAATTCACAATGAAAGACTTAGGGCCTTTAACCTATTTTCTTGGCATCTCAGTGCAGCGCACCAGCAGTTCTCTGTTTCTGTCACAGCAAGCCTATGCAAAAGACATTATTCATCGTGCAGGCATGGACTCATGCATACCTGCAGCTACACCAGTAGACACTCAAAATAAACTGGGCAGCCAACCGGATGCTTTGTTCGATGACCCAACCACTTACCGCAGTCTTGTAGGTGCCTTACAATATCTCACCTTCACACGTCCAGACATTACATATTTCGTTCAACAGATATGTATGCACATACATGCTCCCTGCCTTGCTCATTGGAACGCTCTAAAGCGCATCATTCGCTACCTTCAAGGCACATCTGAGTTCGGTCTTCATCTCCACGCAACATCAACCATGGACATACTCGCCTACACAGACGCCGACTGGGCCGGCTGTCCAGACACTAGGCGCTCCACCTCCGGTTACTGTATCTACTTATGTGACAACCTTTTTTCTTGGTCCTCTAAACGGCAGTCCACCATTTCATGGTCCAGTGCAGAAGCAGAATACCGCGGTGTTGCCAATGTTGTCGCTGAAATATGCTGGCTTGGAAATCTCCTTCTTGAACTACATTGGCCTATTTCTAAAGTTTCTCTGGTCTACTGCGACAACATCAGTGCTATCTACCTCTCAGGGAATCCGGTACAGCATCAACGCACAAAGCATATTGAACTTGACAAACTCTTTGTCCGAGAGCATGTTCAGAAAGGTCTTGTGTGTATTCTTCATGTCCCATCTCGTTATCAGATTGCCAACATCTTCACCAAAGGTCTTCCACGGGTGTTATATGATGACTTTCGCTCTAGTCTAAGCATTCTTTCTCCTCCCGCTTCGACTGCGGGGGTGTAATGGACCGCATATTATGCCACTGATTTATCAATTGTATTTATTGTAATTATACTCTCCATAAATAGGAGATTGACTTATATCACTATATATTGTTTTGATGTTAATAGAGAAAGGGATAAGCCCTATTATTCTACAAGTTCCGATTGTCGGATTGTTTATTTGTGTAGAAACCCTAAAGATGTGCTCACTTCTTATTGGTACTTCTTAAACAAGTTGAAAGATGATGGTTCTACACCAACGAAACTAGATGATGCATTTGAGCTTTTCAGTAGAGGTATGAGTCCATATGGATCTTTTTGGGATCATGTGATAGGGTATTGTTCTTAAAGTACGAGGATTTGAAGAAAGACCCTAAGAATGAGGTTAAGAAATTAGCCAAGTTTATCGGTAACCCTTTTACCAAAGAGGAGGAATTGAATTATGTGGTTTTGAGAACTTACGCGAGGTAAACAAGGATGGAAATAAGCAATCGTCTAATCTTTTATCCGATGATATCTACTTTCGAAAAGGCGTGGTTGGTGATTCTGTTAATTATCTTACGACTGAAATGATCCATACTTTGGATAAGATTACCAAAGAAAAGTTTGATGGTTTAAATATCTCATTTGAAGCATGACCAGGCTACTTGATGTCGTAGTTGATTTGATGTATCTTCATTTTAGGTACTTTTATTGGATAAATCTTAATGTATTTCTAGATTGAGGTTCGGGTACAAAAGCTTCTTTTTGTGAGAAAGGTAAAAAATATTGTGGGAGTGACACGTGGCAGAATGTAATTTTAATTATAATGGCAATAGAGTAAATACACCATTAGTCAAAATTTATAAAAAAATCAAATTCCTAATTAAATGGAGTGAGTTACGGATTATTTAATGGTTTTATTATTTTGATTGAACAATTGACGAAAGAACAATTGTATGGATAAAGGGAATTAAAATGTGTTATAAAAGTTTTGTAAAGATATTTCTTCATTTTGTGTTTTACATCCAAATACGCAAAAAATTCAACAAGTAGACAATTGTGTTTTTTTTTTTTTTTTTTACATAAACCTTAACCATGCTAGATTGTGTGTAACCATCAAATATCTATTGTGTTTTATGTTCAAATACCAATATAACTTAATAGTCAATTGTGTTTTAGTATTGTCTTGTTACATACTCAAAGATGAACAAAAAACACAATAACATAAACCATGTGTTTTATATCTAAAACATTAAACAAAAACATATGTGTTTTATATTCAACACATCAAACATAGAAAAAAACAAATTACACAAAAGCACTATGAAGCTTAGTGTTTTATATTCAAACCGTCATACGTATGTGTTTTATATTCAACACATTCAAACATAGAAACCGCATATAACACAACGCCATAATATTGTGTTTTATATTCAAGAATCATCCACCACTCCCATCCAATACTGAACCGCGTGCCCCTTCAATGAAACCATGAACATTTAAATTATTTGCCACTAGGACTTGTAGATGGGGTGGTAAAAAAAGGTCTAGATGTGTTCAAAATTGCTGCTTTTTCTAGGGATGAGGTTCAAATAAAGAAGGAGATTGCTGCTTTTTCTATGAAAATTATCTTGGCTTATTTAGTGGAGAATAATTAATGAGTCTTGTATTAAATGGATGGTTCTTTGACTATTATACCCTTAAAAGACACAATTAATTATTTAGATTATAACACAATTTACAATCTTGTCATCCATTTAATCTCAACCATCCATCATAATGATCTAAAGGATACAATTACTTCTCACCCTTCTCACAAAATACATCCTTTGTACCCTAACCCCACCCTGTATTTCTATTTAATGAAGTATAATATTTCTTTTATTTGCTATTATTACGTGGATTCATACTTGGGTGAGGCTAACGTAAAAAGAATGTTGGCGTAAAAAATGTAACGAAGTAATATGCAGGCCCGGCTCAATGTTTTCATAGGCCTAAAGCAAACAATAATATTGGGGCCTTTTTTATATTTAGATATTATGGGGAAAGATCCGGTACAAGGTGTTTTTTCGGTAAGAACTGTGAGAATCAAAGGAGGGTATTTTTTTTTCTCATATTGTTAAACATGTATTATAGTATTGAAAACTAAAAAAAAAAAATTGGTGTAGAGTAATTACGTGTAAAGTAATTACATAATTACTTTAGTGTAAAGTAATGTATTTACTTTAATGACGTAATTACACTAAAAAAAATTTAAATTTTTTTTTGTATTATTAATCTAGAAAGAATGTTTAAGCACATGGGGAAAAAAATTTAAAAAATACATTTTTTTTACCTCCTTTGGTTCTCACAATTCTTACCGAAAAACACTTTGTATTTGATCTTTACTCTAGATATTATATATATATATATATATATATATATATATATATATATATATATATTATTTTTCATTAATTGTATTTAACTTTATACATACTTTTTATTTCATCTTATATTTTATTTATATTTTATTATAAAATTTGGAATTTTGATATATTATACACATAATAATATTTTGAATAGGTTCTTAGCTACAATAGCCAAAGAAACCTTTATTTTGATCATATTTACAAGATTGCCATTTTGATTTAATAATGAGTGAACCGGTGTGTTATACATGGGACACTTTGTAATTTTGTATGTGAAATGTTGTTATACCACAGTTTAAACAACAACAATATAATATTAAATATTTTATTTATTTAGTAGAAGTGCATCCCAAGTTCTCCTTTCAAACATATTTACAAACATATATACAGATGTATTACTTCTTCAATTTTGGGTGTATAATTAAGCTTTCTCGTCTTTTCGGTATATATCTAAGTTTGCCTACATTTTACGCCAGTTAATGATATAAGTTCGTGTTTATCTTTCCTACGTTTGACGCCACTTGACAGATAAATTCACGTTCTTTTATAATTTTTTTTGTTTTGTTCGTTGTTTGCTTACTACACAACATGATTTACGACTAACGCCCCCGCAACGCGGGGGTTAAACGCTAGTTCAAAACAATATATATGTATGTTAGGTACAGTTTAATTAAAAATTACTATTGTTAACAGGTACTGTAAATAAATAAAATTGAATTTAATTATTAAATAATTAAGTTTGTAAATAATATAATATTTTAAAGCTAGGATAGTAAAAAAGGATAATAGTACATTGTCTTTACTGACTTTATTTCAAACTAGTTTTTAACCCGCCGCGCTGCTGCGGCGTGCGGCGGAGTTTACACTGTCATATCATACGTACAAAACCTACGAAATAAAACACGAAAACAAACACCAATTTTACGTCGAAACATAGACAAACTAAAAATTATATGGAAAAGTATATCAAATTTTCATCGATATGCGACATGATTCTGTATACATTATTATCAACTCGAAAATAGGTAAACTCGAAATTTTCAAAAGGAAAAAGAAGTTTAAGTCAAAACGTAAACTGACTCGTATTTATACCGACACTGTTCAAATATAATTTTTTTTCTATGTAAAGAACTAAAAAAATAACAAATAGCCAAATTTTTGTGGATGAAAAGCCCACCAATATAATACATCCGTTAAAATAATATAATGGGCAAAGCATTAATGTATGAAAATACCAACATGTGTTCACTTTGCTTATTTTATTTTATTCCTATCTCCACACGCTGTTATCTAACCTAACCCTCCACCCATCTCTCTCTGTCTTGAAAGTCAATAAGTTGTTTCCAAACTCAATCCCAAACACCCTATTAGTAATCCATGGCCACTCTTCAACAACAATCACCTAATTAACCCCATTCTCTCCTAATCACCACCAACACAATACCAACCCAGCCACTATCACAGCATCACCGCCACCTCCGTTGCAATAGTTCGGTTCCCGACAGTCGAACGTATTCCGGCGACCAACTCACCCTCTCATCTGCTTAACTGCGCACCCATTATCACCACCTACTCCATGTCAGGTAGTCAAACTCCCTGTCGACACTAGCTGGAGTTAAACCACCAACACAACGCACGGTCATTACCGGCACCTTAGAACCTGGCCTTCGCGCCTGGAAAATGGAAGAGAAAGATGGTTGTTTTTGGTTGTAAGTGTAGTCCCGAAATACTAGATCTTGTTGAATGCAATAGATTGTTATCACTTAGAAACACCTATTAGTTAGGTGTTTCAAGTGATTAATCCAAGAAACAAAGAAAACTAGATGAATATTGAAAGACCCGACACACACAATGAATAACATGATGATTCCATATCTGATTTGAAGATGAATAACCTTGGAATACTGATAAGTACGCACCTATGCAAAGTGTGCTACAAAGATAAACTCCAAAACCCTAACCCCAATCCTGCACACATATCAGCTTTATATAGGCAGCTGATTGGGCCTGCGCACTTAGCTTAAGTGCGCAGAGCCCGTGCACATAAGTGCGCAGATTAGGGTTAGTTGACCAAAACTATGCTATAATTACATTCTAGGTCCTTTAACTTTAAAGCTATACAATAATCATTCAAAAGTCTCTATTCTGGTAACTGTGGTCTCAATATAACCCAACAATACTCCCCCTAGACCACAGCTACCAGTCTTCAATCTTCAGTCAACATCCACATCGCTTTCCTCCCCCTCAACCTGTGCAGGAGGGTCTTGTAAGTACAGTGTGACTGGATCTACTTCAGCTGCTGGAGAAGTTTGGATAGAATCTGTTGTAGTTCCTTCAGGATTAGCCACTGATGCAGGATCTTCTGGAAGTACCTCTGAAGCAGCAGTTTCTGTAGCAGCAACAGCTTCACTTTCTGTAACAGCATCAGCAGCAACAGCAGCTTGCGCAGCCTTTTCCCTGTCCTCCTTTTCTTTGTCTGCTGCGTTTATCCTGTCGACTATATCCAGCAGCTCACTCTTCAGTTTCAATGCCCTATCCACTGCCCTTCTAAACAGCACGGCTTCTTCAAACAATGTGTTTCCGGCACCAACATTGATCTGATTTGCAAATAGCATATTCAAATCTGACAAATTTAGTGCAAACACATCAACCGGATCCAAAATCCTCAACACCTCTGAATCGTTTTCCAGCTTGATGACCGCTTCACCAGTGTTGCGTCATAGAACCATTTTTTGAAGTTCCTTAGCATCACTGGAAGCTCGGGTCTGATCGGAACTCGTGTGACGACCTGAGGAGGGTCTATCACATAAGTTATCATCCCTCTTCCCGTTGCTGGATCGATTCTAGTCTTTGATATTCTTCTTCTGGGCTTTTGCGGCATAAAGATCTGGAAGTCACTCTCACACTCTTTCCTGATAAAGTTTTCAACCATGGCAGCCTGGGAGTCAAGTGAGGGATTAAGGAATGGGGCCCTGCTAAGCTCCCTGATATCCCATCGGGGAAGAGATTTCAGCTCCTTCTGACCCTTGAAGTACTGGATTACCCCCCCTCTCCTTTTCACAGCATACAGTCTCTTTTCAGCATCATACTTCCACGAGATAATCTTTTCCCGGTGAGCAGACCTGGTATGATGTATGTTCTGATGTAAGGCAGGAATGGTAATGGGCTTTCTTGGGAACCATGCTGCTCTTTCAGGGTCCAATTTGTGCCCATCGGATGTCTCATAAATGACCTCTTGATCTGTTCCCATCTCCACAAACCGCTCTGGCATTTCATCATCGCTAACCTCGTCCACTTCACTTTCCTCAGCCGCTTTTTCTTTCTCTTTTTCTGCCTCCAGAAACTTTCCGAAATCGAAAGTTTCATCAAAAGTAGCGCTAGGAGCATCAGTTAACTTTTTCTTCAAATCCTGAAACATGTCAAACATCTCCACTTGAACCTGATGTTGAAACTTAATCAGGTATCTTTGATCCTTTATCACTTTCTCCATTTTCTTGTTCTTGCCTTTGAGCTTTTTCACCTTCTTTCTTAGCTCCTGGTTATTGTGCACATCACTTTTCAGCGTGCAGATTTCCCTGGCCGCAACTTTACCTACCTCCTTTACAAGCTTCTCGTATAGTTCCTGATGCACCGGTTTTCGACGAGGTGCAGCAGGAGCTGATGAGGAAGGTTCAGCTGATCGGTGGGTTGGAGCTTTGGGGGCTGATGCGGCAGCAGTGGAAGGTCCTGGTTGGTTCGGTGGTTCAGGCCCAAACATTTGTTCTAAGATCGCTTCTCCCTCAATATCTTCTTGAGTCATAACACGGGGAATCTCAGATTCGGGCAGCTGATCTCTTCTTCTTTTCTTTCTTGCTTCCCTTTCAAATTCAGCCACTGCTCGTACATTTTCAGCGGCTTCAAGCTGTTCGGGTGTTAACGTGTCTCTCCCTTCTTGCAGTAAACCAGCTGGTCTTCTCTTTATGCTGGGTCTTGATGGAGCTGGTTCAGTGGCCACCCTTTTGCCCCTTGATTTTTCTAGGGCAATCTCTTCAGCCGTCGGCTGGGCTGAAGAAGTGGGTTCAGATGATCCAGGTGCAGGGGCAACTCTGGATTGTGGTCTGGGTGCTGCAGCATCTGATCTTCTCTTCTTGATTTTGTTGTACAGTTCCATAACAACCGGATATCGCTGGGCCACATACATGTTTTCTAGCATTGGTTCCCAGTCCGGTGTGTTGCACTCTGTGAAGAATCTCGCCCCTCTGGTGAATATGTATTCGTCACCGACAGGCAGACCCTCATGCTGAGTGTTTATCATCATCTGGACAAACCTCGGATACATAGCCCACTTCCCTGAACCAGCATCTGCATTCTTTACCATATAATCAAAGATCATGCCTGACAGATTGAACACTTCGTCCTTGCAGATCTTAATCATAGCTGTCGCCCATTCAGCACTCAACGCATTGTATCCTCCCTTTCTGTGACATAAAGACATCAGGAATATGTGACTGATAAGCCTCCAGTCTCTAGTAAGCTGACTCTTCTTTATGTCGCCTCTCTTGTCAAATTCACCCTTATAGCCGAAAATCTTGAATTGTTGGTGAATGTCAGCTATAGCCATGAATCTGAACGTTCCAGGTTGATCTTGCAGCTTTAGCACATTTCGAACCGTGTCCTCAGTAATGATCACAAGCTTGTTTCTGACAGTTGCCTTGATACGCTTGACCCTGGATACTGTTTCGACTCTCGCTGATCTCCAAAAGTCTTCAATGTGGGAGACATAAACTGGTTCAGCGTTCTGCACAACAAATCCGACTTTACTGCGTCTTATCCAAGCCACGACATCTCTAAAGTTGACATCCTCAGTGTCGAGATTCATTGGTTGATTGTGCATGCCCCTAGGATCCCAGTCAAGTGCCATCTGTTTAGCCAAGAGCACGAAACGCCAATTAGATCTCGGATGATTGACTTTAGACTTAAACTTACACGGACAACGAACTTAGACCTAGATTTTATTAGTATTTTTTTTTTTTAGATTTTAAATTTTAACGGTCATTGGATTAAAAATGATGGATCGGTGTCATCGATGTCAATGGTACGTTTGAATTTCAGTTGTTAGATTATTAAGGTCCGGTTTTGAGTTCGCAGTCCGTTTAAGTGTCTTAATAGTCAATATGAAAGATGTGTTGTTGTTTAGAGTCCAAGTGTTCAAGAGTGTCAAGTACTCAGTCCAATTCAAGTACGCAGGTCCAATCATAGTCAAGTGCTCAGTTTAGTTCAAGTACGCAGGTCCATTCATAGTCAAGTGCTCAGTCAAGTGCGCACATACTTGACTGAGCACTTGGTTAGTACTTAAACCAAAACAAGTTCGTAGGTGAGTCCACCCGGGCATGGTAACCCCTTAGTTCACATAGTCAAGTCTGCGTACTAAGCAAGTACGCAGACACTTGAACCTTCGTTCAAGATTTCAAGTCCACAGTTATGTACGCAGCTAATTAGGGTTTCTGAGCACTTATATGACTATGAGACAAGTGCGCAGTCTCTATGAGACAAGTGTGCACTTGTTCATATGTCAAGTACGCAGATCTTCAAACATTCAAAAACCCAATAATACAACAACAACTAACTGATGCATCTTGATCCTGCTATAATACCCTGTAAATTCAATCAATAAAACATTAGAAACACGAGATCTACCTTAAACAGTAGATGAGAAATAATAATTGTGCAATGAGGTTTGATAAGGTGTGATTAAGGGTGTGATTTGGTGTGATAAAGGATGATGATGATGATGATGATGAACGCTGATGATGATGATTATGAACGATGATAATGATGATGATGAACTGTGATATGGGTGATTAGGGTATAAAAAATTTGGATGATAAAAACTTTTGACTGTGGTTGACCAGTATTTATATACATGAGCTATTGGGCCTGCTCACTTGAGTTAAGTGCGCAGGGCCCAACAAGTACGCAGATACCCATACTTTGGCCCAAAAATGAAATTAAGGCCCAAATCCTTTAGATAAAGGGGGTTTTACCAAATCTTACCTTCTGCATTCAAGATCATACTGACCATACCTGCCGGAACCCGTTTCAACTTCCCGTTGGATAGCTGCAGCCTAAGAACAGTTGTCGGTATGCTTGTCCACTTAAATCCATGCCTTTTCTCTTTCAACATGTGTTTGGTGATACTGTTTATCATGTTTTTCGGTAATATTGACGAAAATTTTATGGACCCCACATTGTGCTAGGTATTGGCATACCGATCCTCAAGGTTTATTGAAATATAATGATGAGAGCTTCAGGTCTATGTTACCATAAGCAGAGAAGATGATCATTATCTTGATCAGATGATGAGAGCTTCAGGTCTATGTTACCATAAGCAGAGAAGATGATCATTTGATCGTTTGGTGAGCTATCTATGTATGTTTGCACGTCACTAACATTGCGTGTCTTTTCTGCTCAGTTTCAAAAATTTTGTTTTTCTTAGCCCCGCATTGGTAGCTTGCACTCTTAGGTGTCTTTTGATTTGCTTATGCACAAAATTTTCTGTGTCTTTTAATTTCTCAACCTATGTATGACCGGACTCAGCTTGTGCAGACCTAAAGCACAGTGGGAATCCAGCTTTCCGTGTAGATCTTCATTGTTAATCACCTAGTGGCAGTTTACTTGATTCCGGGCTGAATCTACCGACACATCATTGCTTGAGGCCACAACATCCTCTGGGTCCTATTCACAAGCTGACGAGATATGATTAGTTCCTATCATTTCCTGAATTAATTTTGCAATGAGAATAGACCGGTTTACTTTCTCCCCCAAAAATCTTGTTTTAAAGGAAAAGAAGATTTTTTTTTTTTTATAAAATATTTATTCAAAGTTGATCATCTCAAGCCATGAAACCAACTGATGAAACCGGGTTTTATCAAAAGCTTTTGTAAAGATATCTGCTTTTTGATCAGCAGTATCGATAGGCAACACCTGTATGTACCCTTTGTCGTGTGCATCGCGAATTGAGTGAATCCGAATTTCAATGTGTTTGGTTTTAGAATGGTCAATTGGATTCTTCACGATGTCACGACATGCATCATTATCAATGAAAATAGGTGTATGCATGACATTCAAACCGTAGTCCAAAAGCTGATTTTGGATCCATAACACCTGACAGCAACAACTGGAAGCAGCTGTGTATTCGGCCTGAGCAGTAGAGATTGACACGGTGGTCTGCTTCTTGCTCTGCCAAGACACTAGCCGGTTACCCAGAAATTGACAGCCACCAGAGACAGATTTTCTGTCTATCCTACAACCTGCATGATCACTATCAGAGTAAGCCATTAGATCAAAGTTATCGCTCTTAGGATACCATAAACCAAGTTTAGGAGTTCCTTTGAGGTAGCGGAAGACTCTTTTTACTGCAGTCTCATGCGATTGCTTAGGATTGGACTGAAAACGCACACAGCATCCAACTGCGCACATTATATCTGGTCTGCTAGCTGTAAGATACATCAGGGAGCCAATCATTGATCGATATGTATGAGGATTCACTGAAGGCCCCTGAAGATCTGGTACAAGTGTTGTTTGGGCCGCAAAAGGAGTATTGGACGGCTTGCAGTCGGTCATGTTGAATTTTGCCAGAATGTCTCTTGTATACTTTGCTTGATGAATTAGAATTCCGTCTACTTTTTGCTGCACTTCCAAGCCTAAGAAAAACGATAATTCTCCCATCATGCTCATTTCAAACTAAGACTTCATGATGCTTTCGAATTCCCTGCACAAATTTTCATCAGTGGAACCAAAGATAATATCATCAACATAAATCTGAACAAGGATAGAGTGTTTATTGACTTCTTTGGTGAATAAGGTCATGTCGATCTTCCCCCTTGTGTACCCATTCTGCAGCAAGTATGACGATAAGGTCTCATACCAAGCTCGTGGAGCTTGATGAAGTCCGTAGAGAGCCTTATCCAGTTTGTAATACTTGTTGGGATGATGGGGATCTTCAAAACCTGGGGGTTGACACACATAGACTTCTTCTTTGATCTTCCCGTACAGAAATGCACTTTTCACATCCATCTGAAAGACTTTGAAGTTCTTGTATGAGGCGTAAGCCAGGAAGATACGAATGGCTTCAAGTCTAGCAACTGGAGCGAACACTTCCTCATAATCAATGCCCTCCTGTTGACGAAATCCCTGAACGACTAAACGAGCCTTGTTCTTAATTACCACACCTCGTTCATCCATTTTGTTGCGAAAAACCCATCTTGTTCCAAAAGGATACTTTCCTTCAGGTAAATCCACAAGTTCCCAAACCTTTAGCTTTCTAAACTGATACAGCTCATCTTGCATGGCTTCAACCCAACTTGCATCTCTGACAGCGTCTTCAATGCTGAAAGGTACCGTCTGAGATAAGAAGGCTGAAAGTGCAATGTTCAGTTTGTCTGCCTGATTTCTAGTAAGAACACCCTCAGAGATTGGTCCAATGATGTTCTCCACAGGGTGATCCTTAAAAGATTTAAATCCCATGTTTGGTTCTTCTTGAATTTGGAAAGGCAGATTGGAAAGATGATCTGTAGGAGTTGACGAACTGGATGGATCATTTGCAGACTGTTGTGCTGAAGATGTTTCTTCTGAAGCTGGAGTAACTTCAGGAGATGGAGTGGTTTCAACAGTTGCATCACCATTTGTGGTCTGAAGGGGAACAATTGGATCAGCTACGAGTGGAGAGAAGCGGGTGGTGAAAGGTGCTGCATCGTCTTCTGAAGAGTAAAGAGTATCTTCAAGAGGAGAAGGATCGGCTGCTTGATTTTCAGATGGTTGTTCATCAATGATGCTGAAATTGTTGAAAACAACATCCACGTCAAAGAACCAGTCAGGACCGGCTCCTGTATTGGTAGAGTTGGATTCCTGCCAATCAACATAAAAAGACTCGAGAACCATTTTGGTTCGTTTGTTGTATACTCTATAAGCTTTTTGACTCGAGGAGTATCCAACGAAGAAACACTCATCGCCAACTGCATCAAACTTCATTATGTTCTCGAAATTGTTAAGCAGCGTGCATGAGCATCCAAAAGGCCTGAAGTAGTCAATCAAAGGTTTTCTTTTAAAAAGCAACTCATAACCTGTTTTCCCGCGCGTCTTTACAATTAAGACTCTGTTAAGAACATAACAGGCGGTATTCACAGCTTCAGCCCAGAAAATGATCGGCAGTTTGGAGTCGATAAGCATGGTTCTGGCCGCCTCAATAAGTGTACGATTTTTCCTTTCAGCAACACCATTCTGTTGAGGAGTTCTCGTAGCACTGTACTGAAGATGAATTCCTCTGTTGTTGCAGAAAGTCACGAAACTTTGATTCTTGAATTCGGTTCCGTGATCGCTTCGAATTGATCTAACTTTTGTCTTTATAATGTTTTCAATGAGAGGAACAAACAGCATCAGAATCTCAGCAACTTCACTTTTGTATTCCAGAAAGTACACCCATGTGAATCGAGAAAAATCATCTGTTATCACCAAACAATAAGACTTTTTAGCTAGACTTTTAACACTAATAGGACCAAACAGATCCATGTGTAATAATTGAAGAGGTGAGTCTATAGAATTCACAGCTTTGGACTTATGCGACTTTTTGTGTTGTTTTCCTTTGGAACATGCTAAACATTCTTCAGAAAAGGGGAATTCCTTAGAAGGAAGACCTCTTACAAGATTTAGTTTTGAAAGCTTATTAATATTTTTGAAGTTAACATGTCCTAATCGCCTGTGCCAAAGCAGTGACTCTGACTCGGATGCTTTAGAAAGTAAGCATGTCATTTGACATTCAGACTTTGCATCCCTCATATTTATCACGTAAGTATTATTTTGTCTAGGAGCTTTAAGCATAATCATGTTGGTAGGAGGAATGAATCCTGGCTTTAGAAAGATGCACTCCATGTCATTAAATAACACTGAGATTCCTTTGTCGCAGACTTGTGATACACTCAGCAGATTGTAACACAATTCTGGAACGTAGTTCACATCTTCTAAAGTCAATGCATCAGAAATCACGTCCCCTATCCCGACTATCTTTCCACCCTTCTCATTGCCGGCAAAAGCAACAAACTCTCCATCAATGAATCGATAGTTTTTCAGGAGTTCTTTCAGTCCCGTCATGTGCCTTGACGCCCCGCTATCAACGTGCCATAGATATCTCATCAGGGCAATCAACCACTTTTGTAGTTTATTCTGAAAAATACATAAGACAAGAGAAATATACAGATAAATATATGAGACACTATGTACAAACACGACTCAGACCACACTTTAAGTAACTTTTGGAATCCAGGTCTGTTTTAGTTTTAATTTGTCGTGATTTTCCCCCGACACAAACTCTTGCCTTTTCCAATTTTTTGTGACCTTAACAAAACTTTTTATGGTTTCTTGAAGATCTTTAATTTGAACTGCAAAAGGTTTTTGGTTATTGGTATCAGTTTGTGGTTTGGGTTGCAAATGACACTTTTTAACCACATGTCCTTCATTTCCACATCTAAAACATTTAGAGTGTTTAGGTTTGATCTTTGAAGAAGATCTGGATGATGATGGTTGTGATGTTCTTCTTTTGTTGTTGCTTGAATTGAGGCTGTCTGTTGAACATGCTTCATCACTGTTGTTGTTGTTGCTTGATTCTTCGTTTGTGTTGCATTCTGGCTCGCTGATGTCACTTTCTGTATCACTTTGTGATTCTTCAGAAATTGTGTTATCTGTTTCACTTTGTGATTCTTCAGAACATGACATATCTGTTGATGATGGTGTAAACTCTGGAATTTCTTCAGTAAGAAATTTCCCAAACCTGTTTCTTTTTAGTTCTGGAACAAATGGAGATGGTCTATATACATTTTCATTATCACAGAATGCATCATTAAGATCAACACAAACAGGCATAACATTTTCAACACAAACATCCGATCGTTTGATAGGATTCATCCTATCATTTGGGTCCACAACACCCTTTAAATCAAGTTTAGAGGTTAAAGTAATACAGGCATCCGGCCTAGATAAACTATTACAGTTATCCATCCTAGATAAACTATTACAGTCATCCAAATTAGTTAAGTTATTACAGTCATCCGAATTCAAAGAAATGTTTGACTTATCATGGCTCCAGATGAACCAATTCACTGTGGAGTAATTGGCACCTGGGTGACCTAACCCCATTGTTTGACCACCACAACTGTCATCATCGTCCACCTGATCCTGTTGGGTCATATCTGCACTACTTTTACTCATATTAGAGTGTGACTCAGATGTGACACATTCTTTTTCAAAAAGATCATTTTTTGGATGTGGTTTTGGAATGGGTATATATTCACTTTTGCTCAAGGGTAAAAACAGAGATTTTACAATTCCCTTTTTATCCTTATACCCAATTCCATCTTTGACAAAAGATTTCCTTGAACAATCAAGGATATCAGTATGAGCATGCTTGCTTACGTTCCATTTTTCCACAACAATTTGGAGATGATTGGTTTCATTTCTAGATTTTTCTAGTTTTTCAGTTAAGTCATTTATTAAAAAAATCTTTTCTGAGAACAAATTCTTTTAGAGTGTGCATTTCAGCAATTGTTGCATTTAACTTTCGCTGATAGGCTAACTCATTTTCTTTCATTTCAGTATTGATTTTTCGTATGTCATCCATTTCTCTTAAAATTCTCCTATTGTGGGACAAACAGTAAGCAACGGCTGTAACACACCTTGGTGAGCACAGCTTTGATTTTATTTCGAGAGGAATACTTACCAGGTCTCTCTCTTCAGCTTTCTTCTTCATGCTCTGTGATTGCTGATCGTCCTTGCTTGTGGAAGTCTTTTCAGCTACAAAGGCTTCCTCAGCAGCAGTCTCCTTCCCTTTGTCCACACTCAACACGCCTTTTAAACCAGCCTTCTCCATCTCTTCTCTTTTTGGCATTTCAGCTGAGGATCCCTCCAGAGAGCTCACACCAAGAGGTGACTTTGTGCAGATCTTTGCCATCAGTGCTTTATTAACTTCAGCTTCTGCCACAGCGACTTCCTCTCCCCAATCGAAATCCTAAACCACAAGCGCCTTCTGCTGGTTGACTTCTCCTCCTTCTGTGATTGCTACCACTCTCTTTGCCGGTTTGGCTTCAACTTGATTCAGAGTTGGACATTCATACTTGAAATGTCCGAGAGTTTTGCAGTTATAACACCTGATCTTAGATTTGTCAAACCCAGCTTTCCCCATGCCGACTCTTCTACCGGTTCTATCTTGAAACCTCTTCACCCTCAAAGTGATCATGGCCATCTGCCATTTCAAATCCATTTCCTCCATATCGTCTGGATCAACTTGATACATGTCCTCAGGGCTCATCATATCACTTTTTAGATCACCAGTCTTTAATGCTTCAAAGCTGGTCATGAAAGCGTTGAAAAGTTCAACGTGTTCAGTTGCCAGCTTTGTCTGTTGAGGATTGAGAGTTGACGGCTGAGGGTTAGTGACACTGGGTTGAGAGTATGGGACAGCTTTTCCTGAACTTGAACTACCACCAATTGTTCCATCAGCATACACGTGAGATGAGCTTGAACCCATGTTGCCCACTGGAGTCATTAACGCTAAGTTCTTCATTGCAGTGATAGGAACTGCCTTTGGATTGGTCTGATTCATCTCTCTTTTTGTAATGTCCATCTCAAAGGACTTCAATGTGTTGATGAGATCAGCCAATGTAGACTGGGCATCAAGATATTCTTTTCTGATTAGCATGCATTGGATGCTCCATTCTTTTGGTAATGAATCCAGCAGCTTCTTGATAGAATTTCTGTTGTTCACAGGAATTCCAGCCTTCTTCATCTTTGTTAACATGCTCATAAACCTATCAATGTGCGAGCTCAGACTTTCCCCACGAATGCTACCGAACATATCATATTCTTTTTGCACCATGTCTTGCTTGTATTGGCGCATCTCTTCATTGCCTTCGTAGTATTCATTCAATGCAAACCACAGATCATGTGCCGTTCCATACTCTTCAAACATGTTGTAAACATCATTAGATAGGGCCATGGTTAGAGCACCATAAGCCTTATGATCTCTTTGAAGTAATTGTTTGTCAACATCGGTATAGGTTGTTGGATCAGGGTTGAATTCTTCTCCAGTGGCAGTGGTTCTCATGGGAATGTGTGGGCCCAACTGGATAGAGTTCCATTGGGTGAAGTCTGTCACGTAAAAGAATGACCTCATTCGGTTTTTCCAAGTCCCGTAATCTTCAGCACCTTTTAACTTAGGTACTCTTGTAGTAGTTCCGGTTTCAAGGTCTTGTTGTGTGATAGGGTTAACAGTTGATTGATTATTGTTACCAGCCATGTTTTAGATGAATTTTAGAAACGTGGTTTAACAGATTTTAATTATCAGTCCAAAAGATTGTCCAAGTCCGTAAGTACACAGCAAGTTCGCAGTTAAGTGCGCAATTAAGTTCACACTTAAGTTCACAGCAGTCTGGATCAGTATGCAGCAACCTGTAAGAATATAAACAGCCTTGTCAAGTTGTAGTCTTAGTTAAGTGTGCAGCTTGGAAGTATACGTGTGGCTATAAGTTCGCAGATCAGTCAACACTTGGGCATTATAAGTGCTCAGTGTTTACTGATCAGCCTGCGCACTAAATTAAGTGCGCAGACTCACTTAAACTCTCGTTTAAGATTTTAAGTTCGCAGAAACCCTAGCCAAGTACTCAACACTACACCTTCAGTAAGTGCGCACAAATCCAAGATTTCTGTTTAAGTATGCAGAAACCCTAGATAAGTACTCAAGACAATGAGATGCTATAAGTGCGCAGAGATCAACTTAGATGAACAAGTGCGCAGAGATCAATTTAAATGAATAAGTGAGCAGAAACCAGATTCAAAAGCAAGTGCGCAGAAAATTCAAATTAAAGTGTGACTAGTACGCAGAAACCAAATTCACAAAGCAACAAGTGCGCAAAAACCCTAGATGCGTACAAAATGACAAGTGTGCAAAATCTAATCCAAGTACTCAAACTAAGAAACAAGTGCTCAGCTTATGAGATATGTGCGCAGGATATATGAAATAAGTGCGCAGATACGAGCTGTAACAAACATAAAATTCAGCTGAATCCTTTCCAAACCATTTTCTGATCAAAATAACATACTTTAAACATTTAGAAAACACGATTTTCACAAAATTTGAAACCAAAATATGAGAAAAACACCTAAATTTTAAAGTTTACAAAGAAAATAATCTTGATAATAAAAGCTTAACAAGATGAGGGTTTTGGTATCTTAAAGTAGATACAATCTAGAGCACAATGGCTCTGATACCAAATTGTAGTCCCGAAATACTAGATCTTGTTGAATGCAATAGATTGTTATCACTTAGAAACACCTATTAGTTAGGTGTTTCAAGTGATTAATCCAAGAAACAAAGAAAACTAGATGAATATTGAAAGACCCGACACACACAATGAATAACATGATGATTCCATATCTGATTTGAAGATGAATAACCTTGGAATACTGATAAGTACGCACCTATGCAAAGTGTGCTACAAAGATAAACTCCAAAACCCTAACCCCAATCCTGCACACATATCAGCTTTATATAGGCAGCTGATTGGGCCTGCGCACTTAGCTTAAGTGCGCAGAGCCCGTGCACATAAGTGCGCAGATTAGGGTTAGTTGACCAAAACTATGCTATAATTACATTCTAGGTCCTTTAACTTTAAAGCTATACAATAATCATTCAAAAGTCTCTATTCTGGTAACTGTGGTCTCAATATAACCCAACAGTAAGCACGTGGTCACCCGTCACCGGAGAAGCGCTGTGGCTGCCAACCCGTTGTTGGCCCCGTAATTTCAGTGAGGTTGCCGGGGGTAGAAACGTAAAATCCGAGTTTTTGTCAGTTTATGCACCAGCGAAATTACGAAATTACCCGTGTGTACTGTAGATAAGGTGGACGTTAAATATTATATATATATATATATATATATATATAATGAGAAAACTAAAATTTTATATTCACATATTTTATTTTGAGTTTTCCAATGCATCTTCTTCATCTTCCTCCTACAAGAATAACCATATTTTAAACCAAAAAAGCACAATCACTCCCTAAAAACCTAAACCCCCCCCCCCCCCCCACCTCACTCCCTAAAAACCTAAACCCCCATCCCCCACACCGCCCCAACCCCCCCCCCCCCCTAATTGTGAAATGCACATGTGCAGCTAACCCCACACCCCCCAAAAACCAAAACGCTCCATCCCATCCCCCCAAAAAAGATACCCCCTCTTCCACCATACCAAAAAACTAAACCCTAAAGCTAAACCCATTAAAAAACTTAACTATAATAGTGAAATGCACATGTGCATGTAGTACAATTATCTTATTTTTATAGTTTTATATAGGGGTGTTTTTAAGTTTATTCACCAACAACCCCAAAAAACCTAACCCCATTCCCATCATACCTAAAAACTAAACCCTAAAGCTAAACCCATGAAAAAAAAAGCTAACTATAATAGTGAAATGCACTTCGCGTTTATTTAAAGATCATTAAATAAATTTTTTTCCACCTTATATATCATATCACGTCCATTTAAATGATCATTTCATTATGGCAATTGATAATTTATTCAAAAGTGTGCTCTAATAGTGAAAATGCACATGTGCATACGGTATATGACGTAATTATGACGTAAAAAAGGCCATTTTTTTGTTTTTTTTATTTTTTTGTATTTTTTTTTATTTTTTTTCAGAAAGATTAACACTAAAAAACATTTTGGTGTTTTTACTTTTTTTATTTTTTTATTTTTTTAGGTTATATAATTTTTTTATTATTTTTTTTATTTTTTGGTGGAGGGGTTTTTGTGTTCACACTTGGTTCTTTGGTTCTCTCCTTAAATAGTGGTTCTCAAATGATCCAAATCCTATATATATATATATAATGAGAAAACTAAAATTTTATATTCACATATTTTATTATGAGTTTTCCAATGCATTTTCTTCATCTTCCTCTTACAAGAATAACCATATTTTAAACCAAAAAAGCACAATCAGTGTATATTCATCTTTTCCTTTCTGTTTTTATTATTTTCTTCTCATCTCTCTCTTGAAACATATATTATATCATCATGGATATATTTACCTATTGAATAGATAATATTAAGCCTCTGAATTTGGGGACCTCTTAAAATGTGAGGCTTAAAGCTGTTGCTTCGTTTGACTTATGCTAGAGCCGGCCTTGGTAATATGAATCGTAGGATGACACTGGCTAATGAAGGGTACAATCGTAAAAAACCACGTGTCACTAAATTTGTCAAAAACATGAATAAGGGCATATTAGTAATTGGACAAAAAAATGTAAAAGCGGGCAAATTACAAATATCATTCAACTGACATTCAGTTTCTAAAATAACTAAAGAAACTTCGACTCGAAAACCGTCTACTGAATACAAAGCAACACACACTTAGGGTTTTTTTTAGTGTGCGAAAGTAAAAAAACAGAATGATCGACAAAATACAATGGCATCGAAGTCAAAATCAGGTATGTATATATAATATTTTGAATATAAACCAAACTGGAGCAGAGTTTGGTTCAAAACTTGTGGTGATGGTCATGGCCGCTTAGGTTGAATTGTGGTCTGATATGGACCCAGAATCAGACTATGAAGAAGAAGGAGACATTGATGATGAAGATTTGGACCCTGAGCAAATGGAGGTTGTGTCTGAGGGGAAACTAGTTTCTCTCACTAGATACTCCATGAATATTATGTTATATTTTTGGCTAATAAGTTTTTAATTTCCACCATCAGATGTAATAGATCTAAGTTTTTAGTAATATTATGTTTTTTTGGCATGTTTTATGCTTCTTTTTCAATGAACTTCTATGAGATGTCACAAAACAATGAAACGCAAATACATAAATATTCAAACGTATGTTATGAAAATAAACAAAATCAACAAAATATCATCAGTTTGATAAAAAAAACAAGACGCAGCTACTATTATGAATAAACGCAAGTACAAATCCATCTTACATGCAAGTACCATATGTACAAATATAATCTTAAAAAAACACTTTAATATTCTTCAAAAAATGAAACGCAAATACATAAATATTCAAACGCAACTTGTGAAAAAAAACAAAAAACAACCAAATATCACCAGTATGATAAAAATCAATACGCAACTACTAATCTGAATAAAGCAACTATCATTCATGATGGAGAATTAATAAAACGTAAGTACAAATCCAACTTAAAACGCAACTACCATGTGTGCAAACTCTAACCACCTTAAACAATTAGATAGTCTTCGAAAACCAAAAACCAACTTCAACTTAAAAGCAAAGCATATGTAAATATATCTTCAATGCATCCTGAAAAAAAAAAAAAATAACCACTTAAAAAACTTCAATAGTCTTCAAAACAAAAAAGTAAAAAAAATTATTATTCTCGTTGTAATATAACGCATGTACAGGAACTGTTCCCTCTCAGAAACACTTCGATATTCTTCAGATCATCACTTCAAACACAAAATTTTGAATCTTGGAGAAAAAGAAAGAATTATAGCAACGGGTACAAATGAACGAACTGATAAAAACGATTATGATTTGTACGTACGAACTGATGGATCGTGTTCGTCAAATTCTCAATCAGAAACTATAAAATGATCGTAGTGTTAGGGTTCTGTTTTTTTTTTAATTTTTGAAATTGAAATACTAATAAAACAAATAGAACATAAGGAGAAAGTCTATTATACCCTCAATGCTGGAAAATTAAATACGTGGTAATCCTGGTAACCGCTTCCACGTGTACGGCTGATGTTCCTTCTTACACTTTGTACACATATACACTTTGTACAGTAAACTTTTTCTTCATACTTCTCCTCTTTATGGATTATATAAAAGAAGAAAATAATGAATTTATTTCTAAATAACGAGCACAACTTTAACTTATACTGTCAGGAGCATGCGTTATGTCGCGGAGTATAAATTACTCCATAAACTCTACCAATCCAAAGTACCATACATCAACCCCACTCCTTATGAATTACTAGTGGAATGCTCGCGTGTTGCAGCGGGTGCGTCTGTCTTTTCACCTCGTGGTTTTTGGGGTTTGTAGTGTGAGTATGGTGTTTGTGGGTGATTCGTTATGGTGTGGTTAACTAAGTAGTAAGTAACAACGTAGTAGTAGGGTGTAAGGAGCACCACTCCTTTCAAGGGTACCTAACCCCGACGCGAATAGTGTCCATATCCCAAAAAACACGTCTTCCATAAAGACTCCGCGGTAACATACACGGCGGAAAGAAGCCTCCAAAGGACAAGGCAAGTTGCCGCAGAACCAATCTTGCGCATGGTAACCAGCTCATGCGTGGATGACTTCAGCTCTATGACGTCACCAATGAAGGGAATCTCCACGCGTTTATATACGCGAGAAATATTCGTCTAATCTCAGCTTTTGGTACGAGGTACGGAAGGTCAAGAATTAAGAAGATTTGGTCAGATCTAAGCATATCTTGCGCGAATCAGATCGCAACACGTGTCAGGTGTGGTCGAACAACCACTGGCAGGGAATAGCGACGTGACTGCTCCCATGCTTCCACCATGCTGTTGTGAAAAGTACCGGTTAGAGCACTGTACAAGCATGTGTGCATGCTTCCAGACGTCACGTTAGACACCAGCGCGTGGTCAACCATGCCGTGTCAGAGGGAAGCGCCGCCTGCATCCAATCAGATGGCGCCACGTGGATTTTCTACAGAGCAAGTCATACCTTCTCTCACGTCTACATTAATGGCCACCTGTTTCCAGCCATTTTCTGGGCCGAAGACATCTGGACCTGAACTAAGGCTCAGATCAGTTACTCCCTTGTTGGGCCAAATCGGTTGGCCCGTGCTTTTCCCTACAAAAAGGAGACATCCTCTCCTTTGCAAATGAGGACTCAGTTCATGCAAGAAATATAATAGAGAGAAAATACTTGTAATCACTTTGTATCAATTTCGAGAAATAATATATCTCTCTCTTTCCGGTGGACGTAGGTCGATCGAGACCGAACCACTTACATTATTGTGTACACACTCTCACCACACACGTTACATTCTTTCTCATCTCCTAGGGTTTTGATTACCATTAGTGTGAGCGAAGGATTATACCTTGAGCGAACACAAGTATTAAATAAACCTATCCACCTTCCAGATAGGTTATACCTGTTGTTTCTTCAGATTTAGAAACATTCCATTCAAAATTGCGTTTGGTTAGTCATCAAAAGATATGGAAATGGAAAACTTTCCCTCAAACATGGATTTCAACTTTCCTTCACTAAGGAATTGTAAACATTTCATTCAAAAATTGCCAAAAAACTCAATCTTCATCCTCTTTCCTTCCTTTTCATCAACTATGTCTTCTTACCCTAAATTGTGTAGAAATCATCCAACCAATTTGAAAAAAATAAAATCATCCACTCGATACTATGAAAGTATCAAAACTTGTGTTTTGTCATTGAACAAAGTTTACTTATATACAAATTGGAGCTATTAACTAGGAACTAATGATTGACTAGAATTAACTATGAATTAATGATTGACTAGAATATTAGAGCTATTGACTATAATATTGACCAATTAATTGTTAAATTACAATAAGAAAATTAATTTGAATTGGAAGCTTCTTTGGTGGGAAATTTGGTTTTGACCGAATGTGTTCTAATATGCCCCCGCAAGATGGGAAATTTGGAACCGTTGGCGTAGTAGAGGTTTGGTTAAAGCATCCGCAAGTTGATCATCTCCGGAGATGTGAGTGACGCGGATCGTGCCTTCTTGAACCTTTTCACGAACGAAATGAAAATCTAAGAGGCAAGGTGCTTCATACATGAGTGGAAAACCAGATTTGCTGAATAGTGTGTTGCACTTAGATTGTCACAATAAATGGTAGGGGTGACCATGGATTTGAAGCCGAGTTCAACCATCAAGGAAATGAGCCATTGAACTTCAGTTGTTGTGGAAGCTACAACTCGAAATTCAGCTTCAGTTGATGAACGGGCAAGTGTCGGTTGACGTTTAGAACTCCGTGTGACTGGGTTTTGACCGAGGTAAACAATATAGCCGGTTGTGCTTTGGTAAGATGGTCGATTGCCGGCCTAATCCGCATCAGTGAAGGCGTGGAGCTGTACATGTGAGTGACGTCTGAAAAATATTCCATGATTTAGAGTGCCATGAAAATACCGGAACTATCTCTTCAGAGCTTCCCAATGTGTTGTAGTTGGCTTAGGCATGAATTATGAAAGCTTTTTAACTGTAAAGAGATATCAGGACGAGTTAAAGATAAATATTGTAATGCGCCGACTAAAGCACGGTATTCGATCAGGGATGGTAAGGGATCACCATCCAATACGGTGATATTAGAAGAACTAGACATCGGTGTGGGCGACGGTTTGCAATTACTCATATTAGCTTTTGTGAGAATGTCAAGGATGTATTTGGATTGAGATAGGTTTAGGCCATGGTTGTGAGGTATGACCTCGATACCTAGGAAGTATGATAGGTTGCCAAGATCTTTTAGAGAAAATCTAGTGGCAAGGGTTTTGATGAAAGAGTTAATGAGAGATGGATTTGAGCCGGTGATGATTATATCATCAACATAAACTAGGATGAAGATAGGAAAAGATGTGACTTTGTTAATAAAGAGAGAGGGATCAGAGATAGAGGGTTTAAAGTGAACTGATAAAAGATAGTGTTTGAGTTCATCATACCAAGCACGAGAGGCTTGAAGAAGACCATAGATAGCCTTGTTAAATTTGCAAACATGTGTAGGGTGGGAAGGATCCACAAAGCCGAGTGGTTGAGACATAAAAACCGATTCGGTTACAGTATGTTGTAAGAAGGCATTGTTAATGTCAAGTTGGCGTAGAGGCCAATTGAAAGAAGTGGCTATGGCAAGGAGGAGGCGTAAGGTGGCGGGTTTAACCACGGGACTAAAAGTTTCAACATAATCTAAATCGGGATGTTGATGAAAGCCTTTAGCAACAAGTCATGCTTTTATGCAGTCCACCGAACCATCAGGTTTGAATTTGGTGTGGTAGACCCATTTGCATCCAACAAGGCTAGGAGCATTATCGGGAGGAACGCGTGTCCAAGTTTGATTACATGTGAGAGCGTCAATCTCAGATTGCATGGTTTTTTGCCATAATGATTGTTTAAGGGCTTGGGTAATGGTAGTGGGATCGGGAAGGGTGTGAGTGGTAGAGTGATATAAGACAAAGTCGGAGTTGTGATACTTTGGGTTCGGTTTACGGGTTCAATGAGAAGTAGTTGATTCGGGTGTAGGGGAGGGAATTGTTTCGATAGGTTGTGAAGAGGAGTATAAGTTAGAGAGGGGTGCGTGGAGACATCGGGTTTGTATTGGTGGGAGGGTCGATGGGTGGTTGAGAGGGTTCAGTATGTGGTTGTGGAGGTTTAGTGGAGTGGATTTGGTTGGAAGAAGGTGTAGAAGCAGTGGTAGTGGGATTGGAAGGGTTGAATTTTGAGGAGGAGTGGAAGAAGGTGTAGAAATGGAAATTGATTGTGTGGTGAGGAGTAACCAAGTGTCGGTGAGGGTGAGATGGAAGTAGAGGTTTGAGAAAAGGATTCATAGGGAAAGATATGGTCAAGAAAGTGGACATGACGAAAAGTGTAGATCCGATGAGTGAGGGGATCAAGGAGTTGAAAAGCACTTTGAGAGGACGAGTAGCCAATAAAAATGCATGGTTTTGACCGAGACTCAAGTTTATGTTTTGAGTATGGTCGCAACCAAGGGTATGATAAGAAACTGAAACTATGAAGTTTTTCATAGTTTGGATAGATATATATGGAAAAGGCGAAAATAAGGAGAATCATTATTTAAGGTGGGGTGGGTAATCTATTTAGGAGATAAGTGGCGGTGGTGAAAGCAAAAGGCCAAAATTTTAGAGGCATTTTAGCATGAGAGAGTAGTGATAGGCCGGTTTCGACAATGTGGTGATGATGTCGTTCGGCATAGCCATTATGTTTAGGTGTGTGGGGAGGAGATGTGAGATGAGAAATGCCACAAGAGGCTAGGTGAGAGGATAGTTTGATGTATTCTCCACTATTGTCTGAAAATAATTGTTTGATTTTGGTTTTGAAAAAAATTCTCAACAAGGTTTTGAAATCGAATGAAAGTATTAAGAGAGTCTGATTTATGTTTTAATGGATAAATCCAAATGTATTTTATGAAATGGTCAACAAAAAATTATGTAGTATTTATAACCATCAAAAGATGTAATTGGAGATGACCAAACATCGGAAAAGATTTATTCTAGAGGCCATGTATTAGAAGTTAAAGAGGATGAATGAAAGGGAAGTTTGTGACTTTTATTGATGCAATAAGAATTACATGATTCATGCTTGCTAGAAATAAATGGAGCAAATGAAGCTAATTGTTGTAAAACACGGAAATTTGGATGTCCTAGGCGGTGATTCCATGAAGACTTGTTGGTGGTTTGCATGTAAAAAGCTTGAGGAGACTTAGTTGATGAGAGTTCATAGAGACCATGATTAGTGATTCCCCGAAGAATGGTTCGGCTGGTGGGAAAGTCTTTGATGACAAAATAAGAAGAGAAAAATAAGATTAGTATGTTGTTATCAAGGCATAAGCGAGAGATAGATATGATGTTACGAGAGATAGAAGGAACACAAAGAACATTTTTAAGAACAATGGGAACATTAGAAAAATAAAGAGTCTTGGTGCCAATGTGAGTAATTTTAAGGGACGAACCATAACCGATATTAAGTTCCTCAGTACCATCGTATGGCCTATGCATAGAGAGTGCACTAAGATCATTGATAATGTGATGAGAGGAACCACTATCCTTCAACCAAGATAAATCGGAGTCCACGGTGGGGCGGGTTGCCATGATGTGTGCTTGCGGTTTTGGTTGGTTATTGGATTTGTTGTAGGTTGGAGGTGTGATTGAGGGATGAGCTTTCTTAAATGATGGGCATGAGGTTAATGAATGTCCTTTGAGAAAACACCATTGGAATTTACCAAGGAAGGGTCGTTCGCTAGAGGCGGAAGTGAGTTTTAGAGATGAATGGAAGTTGACCGTGGTGACCGAATGTGTGGGTGTTGTGCCAGCGGTCACAAGGGTGGTAGTAATAACATTATCGACCATGGAAGAGAGGGTGGTTGTGTTTAGATATTGCAAAACCTGACTAATACCATATAAAGGTATCAAAACTTGTATTTTGTCATTGAACAAAGATTTACTTATATACAAGATTGGAGCTATTAACTAGGAACTAATGATTGAGTAGAATTAACTAGGAATTAACGATTTACTAGAATATTAGAGCTATTGACTAGGAGCTATTGACTACAATATTGACCAATTAATTAGTAAGTTACAATAAGAAAACTAATTTGAATTGGAAGACTCGTAACCATCCGACTCGTCGTGTGACTTCGCGTAGCACCGAGCCCCTGCGTTTCCGCCGGGCTCCCCGCTACGACTGTCACGCCGACCAGTAACCTCCTTATTTTTATGACTCTTTTTTGGAGAGTCATAAGTGAGGGCTTTGCTCTTCTTTTTTGCTTTTTTGAAGAGCATCCGCTGATAAATAGCGGTGCTCTTGGTGTTTTGACTGAGGAGCCACTGATCTGGGTCATCCTCAGAGTTGTCACCACTGTCTTCGTCAGTTTTCACGTCACACACCTCGAAGGTTGGCTTCTGGATGCGGGAGGTGGATTGTTTGACGACAGTGGCTGGGGTGTTGTCGTTTCCGAGGAGTTAGACTTCAATATCCCCGGTTTGGTTGACGATAACAGTGTTAGGGTTGGGCTCAGCCATGGGTGGGTTAAAAGATGAGAAAAAGAGTTGTTCTAGTCGTTGGATGGCGCCAATGAAGAAACAATATGTATCTCGGAGATTGTCGCTAATCACCGAGGGGTTTATACTACTGTTTACTTAAGTACAATCCGTTACCCAAACCGTAGGTTCAACTCGAGATATGAAATAAGAAAGAGCATGTGTGTGTGTGTTGAAAGTAAAGACACAAAGATGTAAGTGGTTCGGTCAAGTTCGACCTACGTCCACTGTGAAGAGCCGGTTGTATATTACTTTGGAGTTTACAAAGTATTATAAGAAGAACCTAGCTCTATAGTACAAGTGATGATTTTCGGATCTTTTGCAAAGGAGTTGATGTCTTCTATTTATAGTGGAAGTCATGGGCTTTGTAGAGAGCCCACGAGGAGTCTTGTATTGTTTGGGCCTTGTCTCGAACCATCTGCTTTGGGCCCATGGAAAGGGCGGAAAAAAGGACAGCCCTGTTGCCGACGTCATTAGCAGTTGGAGTTGCTTTGCCTTGCCTTGCCTGGAGGACATGTGGCGGCTTGTGACTGGCCGGCGGCGGTATGTCATTCCGATACAACATGGTTGACTTAACTGCTGGTGTCTGACGTGACCCTTGAAAGCAGGTAAGCATGCCTACTCAGCACTGTAGAAGTAGCATGGTGGAAGCACGGAAGCAGTCAAGTCACTGTTGGCGTCAGTGCTTGTTGGACCACTGCGGACACGTGTCGCCTTCTGACTGGCGACGTCTCTGATCTTCTGCAGGTGGATCTTCCTGATCCTTGATCTTCCGTACCTCGTACCTAAAGCTGGTGAACCGAAAAATATTCCGCGCGCGTGCGGGGGCGCACGTGTTCTTCTGAGTTAATGCAAGACTGCTTTATGTGCAGTCTCATTCCTTCTGGCTGAGTGGTTTCCGCGTGGTGATCCCGCGGAACATCCTGAAAAGGGATAGGGATGCCGCCTCCGCGCGGATTAGGCTCTCTATCCCTTCAGATGGGAAATTCAGTTTTGACCGAATGTGTTCTAATAGATACCAAGGTTAATTATCCGTAATCATCTCAATCCACAAGATAAAACCCACAAACATCATCGCCAAAGTCATTCAACAAAATTCAGTGAAGCCATATGAACATGGGATGAAAAGTCCTAATCCAAAAAATATATATCCATTCAGTTTTTTTTTCCGGTAAATCAAAAATTCATCAGGACTAAGGAAAAGTAGCATTTGAGATAAAAAAAAAATGTATTTATTGTTATTGTTTTTTAACGAAAAAATCGATAAAAGAATTGCAAGAATAAATTGTTAATAAAATTGACGAGTAGTCGGTGTCATAATATTTACGTTGAAAGGGCCTCTTTGTTATTGTTAAAATTGACTAGTAGTTGGTGGTGTCATAATATTTATGCTGAAGGGCCTCTTTGTTAAAATTGAGGTGTCATAATATTTATATTGAAGGGCTTCTTTGTTATTTCATTAGTATTTAATGGTTTAATAAGTAACTAGTACTAGTTTTTTTTGCTAGTTGTTTAGTAGTTTTCAGTCATTGGTAGGTAGGTTACTGTACGTGTCATACATAGCTCCATGTTGGGTCATGGGTAGTTTGTCTTCTTAGGTTAAATAGGTTTCTGCATGTGCATCGGACTAAGTTTGTCGTACGAGGTGGCCATAGCGAGGCCATACATGGCTCCATGTTGGGGTTGGATTCTATTTTCACCTCTTAAAGCGTCTTGTTATGGCCATAGCGAGACGTCCGTGTTAACTTTTGAACTCCATTAGACATTAGTACGAGGTGCAGAAAAAACTAAAAAATAAGATACAAGGCGCTTCGCTATGGTCAAAGCGAGATACTTTGAATCAGGGGATGAGTTTGGGTTGTTTTTGCTGTTTTGAACTGATTTATTTTTTTAATATAATTATTGTAAAAAAAATTAAAAAAATTTAAAAAACAAAGTAATAACCCTAATTAAACTATCATTAGTCATTAGTGGCCCTAAAAGTGTTTTGCTATGTTTTATATTTTAGTTTTTTTTAATAATAACCCTATTCAAACCATCATTAACCAAAATGAAAATTCTTCCTTTCTAGATTCTATCATAAATGAAAATTTAGTACTTTCGGGAAAGATACGACATTAATATTCGTTATCCTTTGATCGGAAAATATATTCTCAAACAATTCCTAAAATCAATCTTCCGATAATCCACACATTTCTTCTGAAGCAAAACCTCTCTAGGTTTAGCATCACCAAACGGATTCACCTTAGGCCTCGGTTTGTCCATTCCCTACAACGCACCCGACACCTGAACCGAACTACCAGAATGCGCACCCCCGGACTCCTATTCGAATGCGAACTCGTCGGCCGACTACCCATTCTCTTCGCTTCAAGCTCCAAATCCACTTCCTTTCAATCCAATCCTTTCTCCGCCAATATTTCCCCCCTCGGCCTCGCATTCCCAAACCGATTCAGCCTAAAGCATTTCCCTCCATAAAACAAAAAGTAAAACAATCTTTCCCTCCTTCCCTACCTTATTACTAACTTCATTCCAATTCCAATTCCACCGTTGTTCATTTTCTTCTTCTCAACTTTACAATGGCTCTCAGGAGTAACAATCAATCAATCTCAGCTGCAAGTAATAAACAAAGAAATAAACTTTTATTTAATGAAATTTAGTTTGATACTGCATTACTAATTACTAAGAAAGACAAAGGCAAGCAAAAAGTGGATGAGGGTGCATAATTAGTTTGTACATATTGATGATAATCATTTTCGGCATTGTAAACCAATCGTTGTACTGGTTGTGGAAAGAAATCAACAGTCGGACTGACGCTAACAAACGGATGTCCTAAGTTGTGATAAACAAGATAATAGGAGGAAGATCAGAGCTCCACAAGCAAATGTGAAGATCAAGAAAAAGAAAGTAGAAGAAGAAGATGAACAGAGATGCAGAAATTATGGAGAAGAACATTTCCATGGTGGTGGCAGTAATTGTTGGTGAAATATGCCATGAAGTTTCCGGTCACTATAATTGAAAAGAAATAGCACAAGTTCTTCTTTAATGTTCTTTATATATGAATAGTGACTCACATCAAAGCGTCTCGCTATGGCCATAACAAGACTCAAACAACACAGGCAAGTCCTCGTCTAATCCACAAAACAAAACCATCGTCTTGAAATGTTTTACTATAGCCATTTTTTCCTTGGTTTACGAGGAATGGGTTGAAGGTGTGTGTTGTATGTATAGAATGGTGAATTATTGTAGTTTGTTAGGTATATGATGGAAGGGTTTGAAAAGAAATAGCACAAGTCCTTCTTTAATGTTCTTTATAATTCAAAAGAACTAGGTTGCAAAGGAACTTCAGATAAAGAGTTTGTCATTGTCATTATATAATAATAATGTAAATAATAATATGAATGTAAGAAGTTATGGTTTCGAATGGTGGTTTGGTTGTTTTATGAAGGTTTGATCGATATCATCCATACAGAGTTCGTTGTACCGGTTGCGGAAAGAAATCAACAGTCGAATCGGCACAATTTTCATCTTATAAAAGAACATAAACAAAATCATGCGAGCAATGATCAGAGCTTTAAGTTGTGATAAACAAGATAATAGGAAGAAGATCAGAGCTCCAAAAGCAAGTATGAAGATCAAGAGAAAGAAAGTAGAAGAAGAAGATGAACAGTGTTCCAACATAACTTGCACCGGCTTGAGATATTAGTTTGATTAGCTTAAATCTCTCTGATCCATGATATCTACTTTCACCTGAAGCTTTACTTTCCTACCTCTGTTTTGAATTAGTATACAGAGAGCAAACTGACAAACATCACTCAAAATTTCAACTTCCCGCTAACCTCTGTGCCATCATTGACTACAGCAAACCGACGATCTTTCTCCACGGCACTCCTAAGAGGCCTCTCTTTATATCATGGTACGATTTGGGGTTCCAATTTTGTTTTGTTTTGCTTTTTAATAATAAGTTTTGTGTTTATCAAACCCTAACGTCTAATATTAGGATATCGTTTAGCTCCTTGTTTGAATTATAGATCTCGTTGTCGCTACGGTTAGTGGATACCATGGATCAGAGATATTTAAGCTAATCAAACTCATATCTGAAGCCAGTGCAAGTTATGTTGGAGCAATGATTGCGATTAATGTTGTATCTGTTTTGAGGGTGTAATAATGATGATGATGATGATTTGACAGATGATGGTGTGAATAGTCTCTTTACAATTAACGCGGGGAAGCAAACCATGAGAGATTATTCCTCTTTACAATTAATTAACGCAAGATACCAAGGCAAACGAAGTTTAAAGGCTGAACACGTTTAAAAAAAAAAGCCTAAAGCACCTCACTATGACCATAGCGAGGCACTTCGGGTCAAATCAGGCCTGTGAAGTGCCTTGCTTTAGCCATTGCCATGCGCTCTAGGCTTTCTTTAATAATTTGTTTTAATTCATTTTAAATATTTATTATTGATTAAAAGATATTTTTAATTCATTTTTAATTGTTTTAAGTTGTTTCCATTCCAAAAAAAAAATCGTTTGAGTCGTTTCGGTTCGTTTATTGCTCGTTTGTGTTTTTTTGGTAGAAACACCCGAGTTTGAACAACATTCATAAATCATTGTACGTGGTACACGGACTATATAGTCGATACCCATATTTTTTCAAAGTACAAATTTTGCATGTCTAATCGTTATCCTGGACTTCTGGACTCTGTTTGACGTGTTTCAGAATGTTTAATTGATCGTTGTTGGTTTTCAGAAAGCACATCCGATCAATTAAACGTACCGAAACGCGTCAAACAGGGTCCGGAAGTCCATGATATCGATTATACGTGCAAAATATTTTGTTTTAAAGAATTATAAAGAACATTAAAGAAGGACGTATGCTATTTCTTTTCAAACAAGAAGCTTAAACCAAGAACAGGAACCCTTGTTTGATTATAATCGTGTTTAACCCATTTGTTTGAGGCATTTCGGTTCGTTTAGTGCCCGTTTGTGTTTTTCGGTAGTTTGTATAATGTGTTTTTGGGGCTTTCATTGTTTGATACTGCATTTGATTTTATTATTGTTATTTTATTTATTTTTTTGAAGTAAATTAAATCTTCTCATCGATTGATTGAGTAAATTTTACTAATTTCCGATTCTTAATAGTTTCATAAATCATTGTACATGGTAAGCAGACTATACAGTCGATACCAATTTTTTTTCAAAATACATATTTTACTTGTCTAATCGATATCTTGTACTTTCGGACTTTGTTTGACGCGTTTCGGTACGTTTAATTTGATCAGATGTGTCTTCTGAAACCAGCAACGAGCACCGGCTTGAGATATGAGTTTGATTAGCCTAAAATCAGATTCAAAATCTGGTTAATGGTCAAAGAAGTCAACCTTTACTGACTCCTAGAAGTCTTGAAGACCAAATCTCTTTTGCAAGATACTTGAAACAAGGTATTGATATGGAGAACATGGAATGAGATGATTTCGTACAAGATTCCGATACCAAAAACACTCCAATTTTGGTGGTGCAGAGCTTAGCGGGATGACTGAACATTTATTTTGGTAACGTTTGGTTTGGAAAGTAGATCGGGTGCAGAGGAAGTTGTTGTAGGAGAGGTATCTGTCAACGATGAAGGCAACATGAAACAACATATAAAACCTGTATGTTTTTGCTTTGTATATCGCATGATGATATCATAAGCAAAAGGTAGACCACACCACTAGACCATTGTTCAGTTCCTAAACAATTGTTAATGCAAGCAAGTAAAATTCAGTTGTTGGACATTGTGTGAGGATGCATAGTACAAAATTCTTTTCACAAACACTTAACCGACCTTTCCACAAAATGCGAGCTCGACAGAAGACACTTCGGTTTGATTATTTTCGGCCAAATAGAACATGTTTAACAAAGTCGCAGAACTTGGGCAGCGTACGGAAATCGTTACATCCACACATTCCCTCAACACAAGCTTTGTCATCAGAGTATCCAACCATGGATAAGAGAGATTTAAGCTAATCAAAAGAATGAAAAGATTCCTCCATGGAGAATTCCTATGTAAGTTGCTATAAAAGTTAAACAACTGTTCATGCAAGCATGTAAAATTCAGTTGTTTGACATTGTGTGATGATGCATAGTACAAAATTCTTTTCGCAAACGCCTGACTGGCCTTTCCACGAAATGCGAGCTCGATAGAAGACACTCCAATTTGATTATTTTCGGCCAGACAGAACAAGTTTAACAAAGTCGTAGAACTTATTGTTCCTCTCTGTTACCAAGAAATGATAATTTTCAAATATTGCAGATCAAGGTCTTCATTAGTACTTTGGAAGAGAGCAAGGACTGGTCACATTAGTACTTTAGGTCAAAGATGTAATCAATGATAATAATTCACCTCACTTAACAATTATTATGGATTCTATGTAATCATGGAATTTTCAATTATCATTTCGCGAACACTCCAGTTCCTAACAACTGTTCAGTTATGGATGTATACATTCTTCCACATGTATAATCATCTATACATTCCATGGGTTTGTCTCCAATGCAAGGATCTTCGAATGCAATATGCGCATTAAATTTCATTAAATAAAAGTTTTTTTCTTTATTTATTACTTGCAGTTGAGATTGATTGATTGTTACTCTTGATAGCCATTGTAAAGTTGAGAAGAAGAAAATGAACAACGTTAATTTCTCCATTTTCCGTAAATACTTCTATTTTTCCCTTCTGTGTTGACAATTTGTTGTTGTTTCTTTTTTCAGACTAAAACTTGATTTTAGGTAAGAACATTGTGGACAATGATGATGATATCTTTTCTTTAGATTTTGATTGCACTGAATCTAGTCTTCAAGGTACCTCTTTTTTTAACTAATTAACTGTTTTATTACACTTCAGTTCCTAACAACTGTTCAGTTATGGATGTATACATTCTTCCACATGGTTGATTACATTTATACATTCCATGGGTTTGTGTCCAATGCAAGGATCTTCGAATGCTGCATGCACATTAAATTTCATTAAATAAAAGTTTATTTCTTTATTTATTACTTGCAGCTGAGATTGATTGATTGTTACTCTTGATAGCAATTGTAAAGTTGAGAAGAAGAAAATGAACAACGGTGGAATTGGAATTGGAATTGGAATTGGAATTGGAATTGGAATGAAGTTAGTAATAAGGCAGGGAAGGAGGGAAAGATTCTTTTACTTTTTGTTTTATGGAGGGAAATGCTTTAGGCTGAATCGGTTTGGGAATGCGAGGCCGAGGGGGGAAATATTGGCGGAGAAAGGATTGGATTGAAAGGAAGTGGATTTGGAGCTTGAAGCGAAGAGAATGGGTAGTCGGCCGACGAGTTCGCATTCGAATAGGAGTCCGGGGGTGCGCATTCTGGTAGTTCGGTTCAGGTGTCGGGTGCGTTGTAGTGAATGGACAAACCGAGGCCTAAGGTGAATCCGTTTGGTGATGCTAAACCTAGAGAGGTTTTGCTTCAGAAGAAATGTGAGGATTATCGGAAGATTGATTTTAGGAATTGTTTGAGAATATATTTTCCGATCAAAGGATAACGAAGATTAATGTTGTATCTTTCCCGAAAGTACTAAAGTTTCATTTATGGTAGAATCTAGAAAGGTAGAATTTTCATTTTGGTTAATGATGGTTTGAATAGGTGTCACACCCCGCACAGGCCGGGGCACTAACAGTGACCAGTCGGCTCAACTTAAAGCGGAAACGTAATCTCATTACATAACTTGAGTATTTATTACAAGCCAGTGTGATCCAAGTACTACCAAGCTAAACAAAGCTTAACTATAATAAGATGAACCGTCTAAAGTATTCTAACTCACAGCTAGGGACTCCCATTCCTTACACCATCAACCTATGATACATGCTCGAGTAACAAAAATACGTCAGCACACAGCTGATGAGTCACATAAACTGACTCATCAGTAAAACACCCCATAAACAATTTTATTGATTAAGTATGAGCTCCTTGCACGTCACCATAATCATATATCCGGCCTAAGCATTATATATTCACACATATAGCGTAAACACACCCCATATAGCTGTACGTGTATGTCCACACATGGAAAATATAATGATCATTATAATATATATAACACCTTGGATGCCACACACCTATGGTTCGATGTATATACATGATCAATTATCACCACCAAAACAATTTTATGAGCAAGTATCAGGTTTTGAAAATACTTTAAGTAACTCACCTCTTTATCAGCCCTTTTGTAATCGGCAATGCTAATACAACCAGGTAATTTCTCAGGGTCCTGATACAATTATACCATTCCTAGGTTAGGTAACTGTACACCTAACTCTTTATTATTACAGTTGGATATTGGTTAGCGCTACCTTATTTAAGCATGGATGATCAGTCCATGCCTAACTAAGGCTAGGCTACCCGATACACACCCTTAATAATAATCCTAACACCTAAAAGTAATAACTCTAAACTACTACTAATAGTAATACTAGTAAAAATAATAATTAACTAAACATAACTTAAATGAGAACATACCTCAAAACTATCTACGGCACGCTCCCTATTCGTGCTCCTACTCGTACTCTAGAAAGGATTATTAACAATACCTAACGGGGTATTGTAGACTCAGGATCCTCTTTTATATAAGAGTGTTCCCAAGAGAAAAGTTATGTATCTATATATATTACAGTAAGGTGCCTATTTATATTTGCAATTGGACGGTGGCTTATCCATAAGTCTTCGATGTGGGACAAATGAGCAGCTAGGCTGCTTAGTTACCTTATTATATATGGATCGATGCGGGACTCAAGCAAGCACACACACAGCTTCATTTAACCTTAGGAATCAATGTGGGACAAATGCTTTTCAAAACTTCCTGACTTTCAAGGTGGGACTATCCATTATCACACACGTACACTAATATTTCAAATGTTATGTTTCAAATTTTGTATTATTATAATATTATAATTATTTCAGCTGCTTCACTCGTTTTTCTCGTATAACTTTTAAACTATAATGTTTTACAAACTTTCAAATATACTCTTAAAACGGGCTAATTTTTATCTACGCGTCAACCTAAGTTTCATTAAAAACAGAGCAGGGTCACGTATAACAGAATATATTATATTATTACTAATCAATTTTCTATAATCTTAACCACTCGCCTAGATCTCTCAAATAATTATACTAACCATCACTTACTCGTTAACTAATTTTAAATACACAGTTATCCATTTCACAAGTTATTGGTTCGTATTATCGATCAATGACCCGTTAACTTTCATTCACTAATAAATATGAACCAACACATTTTATTTATATTACAAAAACGGGATGTTACAAATATACCCTCCTTAGATTAGGTTTCGTCCTCGAAACCTGTCAACTTTAAACAAATGAGGTGAAGGCCTCTTTGTCTCGTCCTTACTTCCTATGTATATTTCATCATTTCCATATTCTGATATTCTAATATTTGTTTTATCGCTTAATGACATCACTGTTTTATCAGTTCTTACATATAAGATCCCATGTCTAGATAGACTGTTGCATACTTTAGTCCAGAAGATCCAGAAGATGGGCGTTCTACATTTCTTCCCATATAAGGATTTATATAGAGTTGCCATAATATTGGTGTGTTAGCTATTATTGTACGAGTGTTTGATTATTGCTAGATGATCGTCTTTACTACTAATAAAGTTTATTATGTACGCACGTAGTATACCTTTCTAAAGCTTGATTGGTGCATTCATTTTGCCCACTACTCAGATATATTTGAGTTCTCAGTTTTCTTTAAAAACATTGACTAAAACTTAAGGAGAACAAATCTTTCCATTGTATATAGCTCATGTAAACACATCGTGTCATGAGACAATCTATTCAGTATAAGCCTCGACTTACATTTCATTTGTCCTCAAGGATAGGCAAACTGTGTAGATTTGGCGAACCTATCAGTTATTACCTAATTCGTGCCCATGACTCGATCTTGGAAGCTTAGAAACAAAGTCCAATATTAGCATCTCCCGTTTACATCATGGGAATTCAGGTCCTTATAGATAGCCAAATGGTTTCAGATGCTCTGCCTTGACTTTTTAGGTAGGTAAGGTATTTCTTTAACTGTCTTGTGATATAGCTTCTTATTCCCAGCTAACAATAATTATTTCTTAAATCCTACCTTTTATTGCTACTAGAGTATACTCTGTATCGTGACTTATGAACTTCCTTTGGTGTATTCCCTACCTACCAAAACTAGGAATCTCATATTCGATTATCGAAACATAAGAGACTATCATTCATAGATTTCAACAATCTTGGCTACCAAGCATCGTTTTCTTCTTGATCTGGTTTTCCATTAAGGCCTATCATTTCATTCTTAATTTGGTATAAGAGAGTTACTTTAACACCACATCCAAATGCATGAAGTTTATTATCGGTTGGGATCTTTCTTTTCTAGTGAGTGTATCCCTGACGCGTTTGTCTTACAACTAAATTAATGAGATCTATAAATACTATAGATATGTTGGTCTTATGGCATTACTAACAACTCATAGTGATCGTATCTATCGTGTCCTAACCTCCTGGCTATGGGTATCAACCACTACACATCGTATCATGTCCTGACAACGACTCATGTCGACGTGCTAGAATATATAAAACCTTATCCAGTAACTCCAACATTAGGTTTCTTAACTCCTCCATTGAAAGTCAAGGTAAGCCAGTAAATGGTTCTTAGTAATACGGGTTGCCCCTGGAGCAAGTCGATTCTAAATTCATTTTTTTTTCTTATTATCGGCTGATAGTTTAGACTGACCTTTAGGGAATGCCTCATGAAATTTGACTACTACTGGCACATCAATTAGATTCTTATCTTCCTTAGTCTCTAGTGCATTTACTAGTAATCTAGTTGACCCCTTGGGTACACTTAATTGCCTTTATCATCATACTGAAACTTATGGGTTTACTAGGTTCTTCCCCTCGAGTTATCAAAGGTTTCCCTTTCGGGTCCTTGATTCGAATTTGATTCTTATCACACAATATACGAGTTTGGCAATCTAACCAATCCATCCCTAGTACTCTCTATCCACCAATCCAAGTTTCATTGATAATAAGTCAATGGGTATCGAGGTATTTACTAATTTAGATGGTACAACCTTTGATATAGCTCCCAATTTCTTATTTCCTTCCATTCGCTTCTATTAATATAAATGGTTTGTCTAACTTGCAGAGGACCTGGTTAAACGAAACTTCAAAAGGTTCACATACCAAACTTCTATCAACACCGGTACCAAAAAGTATCTTAGCATAGAAGTTGTTTACTAGTAGCAACTCATTATCACGTCAAGATTCCTATGGATTCTCAGTCTTTATGTCAAAAGCTCTACATCTCGCTCTATCGGGTTCTTCATTCTTTTATTTCTTAAGACATTAATCCTTAAAATCATAAAAACACTAACGGGGCTTTCTACCATCATGACATGGACAAGAAAGTCCTTTTCCGCCTGTAAGACATTGAAGTGCGGGTTCACATTTCTTTTTATAATCCCTATAATCCCTAAAATTGGATCTCCCCTAATCCTGTTTATTATCCCATATTCTCTTAATACTAGGGTCTGGGGATTTCCTCTAACATATTTCAAAAGTGTTGGTTGCTTTGGTTTCTAATGCCTCAACTTGCAAGGCCTACCGTCCTTGTACGTGCGCTTGGTTGATTGAATACCAACCATTGACACATTAACCTTTTCTAGAGGTTTCACAACTAATGCACCTTTGATATTTCTCACTAAATTCCTAAGAGAGTTCTATAAGTCATCCAGTAGAAATGGAAATGCTGGCTTTAAACGTCATCCTTACTCCACTATAATCTGTCTTCGTATCACTTCCGGGCCTGGTTCTAATTAACTTTCGTAGGAAGGTGGAGACACCAAGTTCAGTTAATTTCCTCAATTGATTACATGACTAACATGTCTAGGGTATTCTATTAAGGTCTTATATCTCCGTATCCACTGTATGTATTCTATGGTTTCATTTAATGGCCACAAATGTGCATACCCATCTATGCTACACATAAACCGTTGACACACTTTGAGACATATGCTTGTATAGCTAGACTATGTATACAAACTCCACTAGTTACCCTGGACACATAAAATCAGTTCTTATTATCCTATCAATATTGTCAAACAAAGAAAGCACATAGAAACATAGTAAGCACTGTACGCTCCCATAGATACACCTATATATATATATATATACACAAGTTTTAGTAGCAAAGTACTAGAGCTCAACCATATTCTTAAAACTCTGCCTACTATTTCCTGATTTCCGTACAATATGATATTTTGCAAGATCATAGCGGTATCATTCATTAACTTTCATACTGGCCAGGTATGAAAGCAATATATGATACACACTATGATACTCCCAACTACCATATGGCCCTTCCATCATAAAGTTCGGCATACCAATCTTATACATCCTCTATTATACTAGTCTCTACCTACCAAGACTAGCACTTCCCCTTGGCTTACAAGTCCTAGTTTAAGTGTAGATACTTCAATAAGTACCTAAATATCTTAAACTAAAGCTTTGATACCAACTTGTCACACCCCGCCCAGGCCGGGGCACTTACAGTGACCAGTCGGCGCAACTTAAAGCGGAAACGTAATCTCATTACATAACTTGAGTATTTATTACAAGCCAGTGTGATCCAAGTACCACCAAGCTAAACAAAGCTTAACGATAATAAGATGAACCGTCTAAAGTATTCCAACTCTCAGCTAGGGACTCCCATTCCTTACACCATCAACCTGTGATACATGCTCGAGTAACAAAAATACGTCATCACGCAGTTGGTGAGTCACATAAACTGACTCATCAGTAAAACACCCCATAAACAATTTTATTGATCAAGTATGAGCTCCTTGCACGTCAACATAATCATATATCCGGCCTAAGCATTATATATTCACACATACAGCGTAAACACACACCATATAGCTGTACGTGTATGTCCACGCATGGAAAATATAATGATCATTATAATATATATAACACCCTAGATGCCACACACCTATGGTTCGATGCCTATACATGATTAATCAACACCAAAACAATTTTATGAGTAAGTATCAGGTTTTGAAAATAGTTTAAGTAACTCATCTCTTTATCAGCCCTTTTGTAATCGGCAATGCTAATACAACCAGGTAATATCTCAAGGTCCTGATACAATTATACCATTCCTAGGTTAGGTAACAGTACACTTAACTCTTTATTATTACAGTTGGATATTGGTTTTTTTTTTTTTGAATGGCAAACAATTTATTCCACACTAAATATACTAGTACATTAAAATAGCAAGGAGCTATTTGTAGACACCAAACCTGGACCTACCCAACCCTGATACAGTTCCCAACTTTCAGTTCAACAATTGCATTACATGTTTATAAATCAAAAGTACACCACTTGTTCCAATCCTTGGTAATTCCATTAGCCCGATTTGAGATCCATAGAAACGATTGCGCCTTGATTTCTCCGAAAAGTTCATCTAGATTTAGCCTCTTTCCTTGAAAAATTTTTCTGTTTCTCCCATTCCAAATGCTCCAAATAGTAACGAGGATGATGCAATAAATCGCTTGTTTTCTTGTTCTTCTAAGTCCGTTGATGTTCCCTACTTCAAGTAGTTCCCGAAAATTAAAAGCGAATATAGGTGGAATGTTGCACCAATCGGCAATTTTCTGCCATAAGTTGGCTGCCACGTAGAAGTGAATGAATAGATGTGCAGCGTTTTCCGGATAATCTCCACAAAGGCTGCAGAGCGGTGAAGAATTGACGATCTTACGCTTGATTAAACCTTCCATTGTCGGCACTCTATCTTGCTCCGCACGCCAAGCAAAGATGTTAACCTTTTTGGGTACCCAATTAGACCATTTGAAAGGATAAAATGGGATCGCAGCAGTGTTCATTATCGCACGACAGGAGGCCGCCGAGTATGTTCCTGTTGAGTCGCCTCGCCACTTCCAGCTATCGGTTGTTGCAGAAAGGTTGACGCCTTGTAAAAGCTGATTGCATTCAGCTAGTTCATCCAATTCACGAGCCAATAAAGGTTCTCTATTCCAAGCCCAACCCACCCCCCGAGAGCTATCCTGCATATATAAACGGGCTGCGACGGAACAGCCCTTGTTAGCCTCTAAAATAAATAATTTTGGGAATTGGTACCTGAGTGGAGTTTCCCCGAGCCAGCAATCAATCCAAAACCGTATGCGCAACCCATTACCGAGTACCCCAAGGAACAAATTTTCAACCTGGATGTTTAGACTTTCATAATCCTTTCCCACTTTGAATATAGCATTCCAAACCCCGGGTATAGTTGCTTTGATTGGCAGAAAAGTCCACGCACGAGTATTATGATGAATCGAACAAATCACAGATTTCCATAAACTTGAGTCTTCCAATTTGAAACGCCACCACCACTTTAGAAGGAGACTCAAGTTCATGGGATGAAGAGAGCCGAGCCCAATCCCACCCTTGTTTTTCGGACCAATTACCCTTTCCCATGACACCCAAGAGGTTTTGCTTTTATCTTCGGATCCACCCCAAAAGAATCGTCTTCTCAATTTTTCAAGATGATCGATGACGCATTTCGGCGCACGAAATAGGGAGAAGTGATAAATTGGTAGGCTATCTAAGACTGCTTTCAACAATACAGCTCGCCCCCCGAACGATAATGGTTAGCGCTACCTTATTTAAGCATGGATGATCAGTCCATGCCTAATTTAAGACTAGGCTACCTGATACCCACCCCTAATAATGATCCTAACACCTAAAAATAATAACTCTAAACTACTACTAATAGTAATACTAGTAAAAATAATAATTAACTAAACATAACTTAAATGAGAACATACCTCAAAACTATCTACGGCACGCTCCCTATCCGTACTCCTACTCGTACTCCAGAAAGGATTATTAAAAATACCCAACAGGGTATTGTAGACTCGGGATCCTTTTTTATATAAGAGTGTTCCCAAGAAAAAACTTATGTATCTATATCTATATCTATATATATTACAGTAAGGTGCTTATTTATATTTGCAATTGGACGGTGGCTTATCCATAAGTCTTCGATATGGGACAAATGAGCAGCTAGGCTGCTTTGTTACCTTATTATATTTGGATCGATGTGGGACTCAAGCAAGCACACACACAGCTTCATTTAACCTTAGGAATCGATGTGGGACAAATGCTTTTCCAAACTTCCTGACTTTCAAGGTGGGACTATCCATTATCACACACGTACACTAACTAGTGGGTATCCCCGGCGTGCGTTAAACGCCTTTTAATTTACGTGCATTGTCATTTGGCCGTCTCTACTAATTTTTTTTTATTTTTTTTAGTTGGTTGTTGACCATGCATAAATCATAGAGACAACTCAAGCCAACCTCCAGGGGCGGATCTATAGTAATAGCAGGGGGTGCGGACGTTGTGGCTCAACTTCACACGCGTAGTGGAAAATTAGTGGAAAATTTGGCTTTTTTACGAAATTTGAAAAACGTTTCTACTTAAATGAAAAAAAATGAAAAAAAAATGAAAAACGTTACTACTGAAAAATGTTTCTAGATCCGCCAGTTCCAACCTCATTGCCTATGTTGCATTCACATAGGAGTCTCACGTTTAATCATTTCGCAAAGCAATATACTTGCTAGCCAAAAAAATTTGCCAAAGTAATATTAGCCCAAAAAAACAAAAGCGCCCACCCCCCGCCCCCCCCCCCCCAAAAAAAAAAAAAAAAAGAAATCGCCCAAAAAAATATATGGTCCAATCAGGAAATGACAACATGCTGCGTGCTACTACTCCCACTTTTCTTCAAAACGGTAACACATAATAAGAAGAGTATTGTAATTAAGAACAAAATTATGGCTAATTTATATACCGTTTATAAGACTCTATTCAAAATGTAAGATAGAGTAATATTTCAAATGTTATGTTTCAAATTTTGTATTATTATAATATTATAATTATTTCAGCTATTTCACTCGTTTTTCTCGTATAACTTTTAAACTATAACGTTTTGCGAACTTTTGAATATACTCTTAAAACGGGCTAATTTTTATCTACGCGTCAACCTAAGTTTCATTAAAAACAGAGCAGGGTCACGTATAATAGAATATATTATATTATTACTAATCAGTTTTCTATAATCCTAACCACTCGCCTAGATCTCTCAAATAATTATACTAACCATCACTTACTCGTTAACTAATTTTAAATACACAGTTATCCATTTCACAAGTTATTGGTTCGTATTATCGATCCATGACCCGTTTCATTCAGTAATAAATATGAACCAACACATTTTATTTATATTACAAAAATGGGATGTTACAATAGGGTTATTATTAAAAAAAAATTAAAATATAAAACAAAAAAAGAACACTTTTAGGGTCACTAATGACTAATGATAGTTTAATTAGGGTTATTACTTTGTTTTTTAAAGTTTTAATTTTTTTTTACAATAATTATATTAAAAAAGTAAATCAATTCAAAACAGCAAAAACAACCCAAACTCATTCCCTGATTCAAAGTGTCTCGCTTTGACTATAGTGAAGCGCCTTGGATCTTATTTTTTAGTTTTTTCTGCACCTCGTACTAATGTCTAATGTAGTTCAAAAGTTAACACGGACGTCTCGCTATAGCAATAATAAGGCGCTTTAAGGGGTGAAAATAGAATCCAGCCCCAACATGGAGCCATGTATGGCCTCGCTATGGCCACCTCGTACGACAAACTTAGTCCGATGCACATGCAGAAACCTATTTAACCTAAGAAGACAAACTACCCATGACCCAACATGGAGCCATGTATGACACGTACAGTTACCTACCTACCAATGGCTGAAAACTACTACACAACTAACACTAGTTACTTATCAAACCTTTAAATACTAATGAAATAACAAAGAAGCCCTTCAACATAAATATTGTGACACCACCAACTACTAGTCAATTTTAACAATAACAAAGAGGCCCTTCAACGTAAATATTATGACACCGACTACTAGTCAATTTTATTAACAATTTATTCTTGCAATTCTTTAATCGTTTTTTTCGTTAAAAAACAATAACAAAAAATACATTTTTTTTAATCTCAAATGCTACTTTTCCTTAATCCTGATGAATTTTTGATATACCGAAAAAAAAACTGAATGGATATGTATGTATTTTTTGGATTAGGACTTTTCATCCCATGTTCATATGGCTTCACTGAATTTTATCTCAAATGCTACTTTTCCTTAATCCTGATGAATTTTTGATTTACCGAAAAAAAAAAAAAAAAAAAAAACTGAATGGATATGTATGTATTTTTTGGATTAGGACTTTTCATCCCATGTTCATATGGCTTCACTGAATTTCGTTGAATGACTTTGGCGATGATGTTTGTGGGTTTTATCTTCTGGATTGAGATGATTACGGATAATTAACCTTGGTATCTATTCGAACACATTCGGTCAAAACTGAATTTTCCATCTGAAAGGATAGGGAGCCTAATTCGCGCGGAAGCGGCATCCCTATCCCCCTTCAGGAGGTTCCGCGGGATCACCACGCGGAAACCACTCAGCCAGAAGGAATGAGATTGCACATAAAGCAGTCTTACATTAAATTAGAAGAACACGTGCGCCCCTGCACTCGCACAGAATATTCATCGGTTCACCAGCTTTAGGTATGAGGTACGAAAGATCAAGGATCAGAAAGATCTACCTGCAGAAGATCAGAGATGTCGCCAGTCAGAAGGCGACACGTGTCCGCAGTGGTCCAATAACCACTGACGCCGACAGTGAGTTAACTGCTTCCATGCTTCTACCATGCTGCTTCTACAGTGCTAAGCAGGCATGCTTACCTGTTGTCAGTGGTCACGTCAGACACCAGCAGGTAAGTCAACCATGATGTGTCAGAACGACATACCGCCACCGGCCTGTCACAAGCCGCCACGTGTCCTCTAGGCAAGGCAACTCCAACTGCTGATGACGTCGGCAGCAAGGCCATCCTTTTTCCCGCCCTTTCCATGGGCCCGAAGTAGATGGGTCGAGGCAAGGCCCAAACAATACAAGACTCCTCATGGGCTCTCTACAAAGCCCATGACTTCCACTATAAATAGAAGAAATCAACTCATTTGCAAAAGATCCGAAGAACATCACTTTGTAAACTCCAAAGTAATATACAACCGGCTCTTCACAGTGGACGTAGGTCGAACTTGACCAAACCACTTACATCTTTGTGTCTTTACTTTCAACACACACACATACTCTTTCTTATTTCACATCTCGGGTTGAACCTACGGTTAGGGTAAAGGATTGTACTTGAGTAAACATTAGTATAAACCCCTCGGTGATTAGCGATAATCTCCGAGATACATATTGTTTCTTCATTGGCGCCATCCAACGGCTAGAAGAACTCTCTTTCTCATCTTTTAACCCACCATGGCTGAGCCCAACCCTAACACTGCTGTCGTCAACCAAACCGGGGATGTTGACGTCCAACTCCTCGGAAACGACGGCACCCCAGCCATTGTCGTCAAACAATCCACCTCACGCATCCAGAAGCCAACCTTCGAGGTGCGTGACGTGAACACTGACGAAGACAATGGTGACAACTCTGAGGAGGACCCAGATCAGTGGCTCCTCCGTCAAAACACCAAGAGCGCCGCTATTTATCAGCGGATGCTCTTCAAAAAAGCAAAAAAGAAGGGCAAAGCCCTCACTTATGACTCTCCAAAAAAGAGTCATAAAAATAAGGAGGTTACTGGTCGGCGTGACAGTCGTAGCGGGGAGTCCGGTGGAAACGCAGGAGATCGTGGCTACGCGATGTCACATGACGAGTCAGATGGCTACGAGTCTTCCAATTCAAATTAGTTTTCTTATTGTAACTTACTAATTAATTGGTCAATATTGTAGTCAATAGCTCCTAGTCAATAGCTCTAATATTCTAGTCAATCGTTAATTCCTAGTCAATTCTAGTCAATCATTAGTTCCTAGTTAATAGCTCCAATCTTGTATATAAGTAAATCTTTGTTCAATGACAAAACACAAGTTTTGATACTTTCATATGGTATTAGTTAGGTTTTGCAATACCTAAACACAACCACCCTCTCTTCCATGGTCGATAATGTTATTACCACCACCCTTGTGACCGATGGCCTAGCAGCCACACATTCGGTCACCACGGTCAACTTCCATTCATCTCTAAAACTCACTTCCGCCTCTAGCGAATGACCCTTCCTTGGTAAACGCCAATGGTGTTTTCTCAAAGGACATTCATTAACTTCATGCCCATCATTTAAGAAAGTTCATCCCTCAATCACACCTCCAACGTACAACAAATCCAATAACCAACCAAAACCGCAAGCACACATGATGGCAACCCGCCCCACGTTAATGACTAATTGTGTAGTTTTCTCTATAGATTTAAGAGAAAACTAATTAATTATAGATTTAAGAGAACTTTCAATTCCGAAATTATTTATTTTTTTTACTTTATAAGTAATTATTGCAAGTATTGTTTATGAAAATCTTTTATATATATATATATATGTGTGTGTGTGTGTGAATTGTGAAAGAAAGAACTACACAATTGGTCCTTGTGGTTTACCATTGGTTTCATCTTTGAGCATTAAGGTTTAAAAGTTTAGTTTTTGTAACATACTAGGGTATTAACATTACCGGAGGTTAATATTTAACTGAGTATACCCTCATGTGACAAATGGTAAACCACAAGGACCAAATGTGAAACTTAAGTGGGGCTACCCTCAACCTCAAAGGTGAAACTAATGGCAAACCACAAAAACTAATTGTGCAATACTCTTTAATATTTAAAAACTTTAGTGGAACCCACCACCCACCTCTTTCATCACTTTGACCCACCACCATCTTCACTTTCACTACCACAATCAACCACCATCTCCTCTCCACCTTTCACAATATATAATTCTTTCTACCTGATTATGATCATGTTGTCATTAATGTTCTCATCATAATTATTATTACGTACGTGACACAAAATGGAATCCGAGTCATCCTTTTTCTCCCTCCAGAACCCGCCTGAGGCCGGTTGCTTTTTCGATGAGCTTCCAAAGGCTACAGTCGTTCAAGTTTCTCGTCATGATGCCAGTAATATTATTAGCCCCGCGCTTCTTTCTTACACTATTGACTTTCAATACAAACAGGTTATTTTGTGTTATAATGCAATAGAATCCATAATTGTTCTTCCTAATGAATAGAAAATATCCGGGTCTATAGATTCAGATTCATTTCAGATTAAGTGATTTATGTTAGAATATAATCTTTATCATCAATATATATATATATATACACACACACATTTGTCATACCAAATACTATTACCCATTACACAAACTTACTTTAGATGCCAAATATTAGTACGGATCGGGCTAGCTACTCTTATTGACACCCTGCATATCCATAGGTGAATTTGCCATATTACTGGCATACCCCTAAATTGTGTATCACAACTTAAAAACAAAATGTGATTAATAATATCTGAATGACGTAGGTTGTGGTGCAAGGTGAAGGAGATGATGATTGATTGTGGTAGTGAAATGTGAAGATGGTGATGGGTAAAGGTGAAGAAGGATGTGAGTGGTGGGTCCCACTAAAGTTTTTAAATATTAAAGAGAACTATACAATTAGTCTTTGTGGTTTACCATTAGTTTCACCTTTAAGGTTGGTGGTAGACACCACTTAGGTTTCACCTTTGGTCCTTGTGGTTTACCATTTGTCACGTGAGGGTAAACTCAATTAAATATTAACCCCCGTTAGTTAGTGTTAATACTCTATTATATTATAAAAACTAAACTTAACAACTTAACATGAAACTTTTAAACCTTAATACTCAAAGGTGAAACTAATGGTAAATTATAAGTACTAATCCGGTAGTTCTCTCTATTTTGAAATTAATCTTTTTATTTATTTGATAACCAATTATTGCAAGTGTCAGTTATGGGAATCTTTTATATATATGTATGTATTTGTTGCATGGATAGTATAAACCTTTGAAGCCTTACCATTCTCAGCCATAGATAATGGAGTCCTGCCTTACTGCCTTCTATTCACCTGTAGCAACCATTACAGAAGATGAAAAAAAGGCACGAAAGGCAAAGATGTCGATCATCATCGAGCGATACAAGGGCAAAGTCTCTGCTCTTACCACAGATCTCGATCATCATCTATGTAAGTATGAGGGTTTCTGGTATTTCCACGGTTTTTGGTATCAATCAAAAGCTGACTTCTCGGTTGAAGCGATTATGGCAGTGCAGGATGATTTCCAAGCTCTACCAACCGATATTTTCTTGGCAAGTTATCCAAAGACGGGCACAACATGGCTTAAGGCCCTTTCGTTTGCCATTATGAACCGATCTAAATTCAACAAAGCGATTGGTACTTGTTGCCAAGTCCACCCATTGCTCACCCTTAGCCCTCATGATTGTGTCCCCTTCATAGAGACCGAGTCTTTCTTGAACAACCCTTCTTATGCTAATGGCCTCCTAGCTACCCATATACCCTATACTTCTTTACCTAAATCCGTCATTAGTTCTGATTGTCGGATTGTTTATATATGTAGAAACCCTAAAGACGTGGTCATTTCTTTGTGGCACTTCTTGAACAAGGTGAAAGATGATGCTTCTACACCTTTGGTTGATATATTTGAGCTTTTCAGTAGAGGTATGAGTCCGGGTGGACCTTTTTGGGATCATGTGATCGGGTACCATAAGGCCAGTTTAGAACGACCAAATAAAGTATTGTTCTTAAAGTACGAGGATTTAAAGAAAGATCCGAAGAATGAGGTTAAGAAATTGGCCAAGTTCATAGGTGACCCTTTTACTGAAGAGGAGGAATCTGATGGATCAATTGAAAAAATAATTGAACTTTGTGGTTTTGAGAACTTACGTGAGGTAAATAAGGTTTCATCCAATGATATCTACTTTCGAAAAGGCGTTGTTGGTGATTCGTGTAATTATCTTACGACTGATATGATCCAAATTTTGGACAGGATCACCAAAGAAAAGTTTGATGGTTTAGATATCTTGTTTGAAGCATGACCAAGCTTGCTTGATGTTGTATGGGAAATGTAATGTGTTTGTAATTTCTTTTCGCTTTTTTTTTTTTTTTTTTTTTTTTTTTTTTATCAAATGAATAATATATTTCTATGATATGTCTAGGGTTGTAAACAAGTCGAGCCGAGCTTGAGTCTGACTGGGCTCGAACTCGAGCCTGACTGGGCTCGAGCTCGGCTTGTTATGGTTTTATGAAGCTCGAGCTCGGCTTGCTAGCAAAATCAAAAGCTCGAGCTCGGCACGGCTCGACTCGAGGTGATTTGAAAACAATCTCAAATGAGCTCAAAGCTTGGCTCGAGATCGCAAAAGCTCGGCTCGCAAGTGTTATTAAATGAGCCTATGAAATAAGGACTTGGGCTTTGGAGATGTGGGCTGTAAATTATAAGAGATATATAAATAACTTATAATTATGTTTGGGCTCGTTTAGGCTCGCGAACCCAATTGAGCTTTGTATCTAGGGCTCGAGCTCGGACTCGTTAAAGCTTGACTCGTTCAGACTTTTTACCGAGCCAATCCTAGGTATCTCTCAAGCCGCTACATGTCATTTACACTTTAGATATGAACATTTTATGAACCATTCTTTTATGAGCTATTATTATGTGGTTTTATTTTATTTTATTTTATTATTATTATTTTTATCGTTAAAGATTGTATAAATGAGGCAAATTGATGAGTGTGACAGATTCTACATAAATTACAACCTACCAACTGAAACTACCACACCAAACAAACACAGTAAAAAGCATTTACGACTCATTCATCAAATCTCCTTTATCAAATTACACTAAAAATTACTATTTCATCCTTAAATTTTCTCTCTCCTAATTAAAATAATAATATTATTTCATAATTTTATCATTTTATTTTCTCTCTCCTCACTCACAACCACTTACAAAAATATTAAAATATATATAGAGGTGAACAGTAACTTTTCAAATATAGGGGTGAATAGTGCTTTCACCAAATATTTTATCTCTCATCCACTCACAAACACTCACACTTACCCCATATAATTTGAGGGAACCCTCACAAAATTTGGTGGGTGGGTTGTGAATGCCCTAAGAACATCAAATTATAACTTACCAACCAATTCTACATAAATAAAAGAGGTATTGTACTTTAATAATTCAAACTTTCATCAAATTGGTCGATAATAATTAGTACATCAAAAATTCAAACAACGATCTCAACTTTTAACATATTGATCAACAATGAATCTTTGTTAATTAACTGAGAACTAACTCGACGTAGACGTTGACGTGGCATGATCACGCTGACATGAATAATGATGTGGCATGCCATGTCAGCGTCCACATCATCATCTATGCCCACATGTGTAACATTCAACGTTTCCCTAACCATTTATTATTTCTTAATATAATCTCGTATTTATCTTTCAATCCACAAAACACCTTAGAGATTTTTGTTTTCTTTTACTTAAACCGTTCTTTTAATCATTTATCCTTCCATAAATATTTATGATATTTAAATCTTTTACGTATTTTAGTCACTCAAGATATTATAGATTTCTTAACATCTTATATATATAAAAGTGTTATATAAGATAATACTATAATAAAAAAAAAAAAAACCTTATCATGATTCAAAGACTCATTCACAAAGATTGAATTTCTTATTAAAAATGTTGATACAAGTACACCACAAATTTATAAACCAAACTCATTTCAAACTCTCGCCCACCCCCTTGAACCTGTTGACCGGAACAACGCAGAAAAGGAAACCACCAATTTTTCCGATGAATCCCAAATCAGACCAATCCAACCACAAACCTTCCTATTTAAACCTTAATTAATCAAGACCGAAAAGTCAAGAGACCCAAAATCTCGGGCCTTGATCTGTGATTCTTTCCTTCTTCGCAACCGAAACACCGAAAATCTTGGGGATTTCCTTAAATCCGAACTGGCGCCTCAAATCTATTTATAGCGACACACTTACTCGCTTCCTACAACCGTCACCATTGCATATCTCTCGAACCTCTAAGTCGCGAACCCACCTAATAATCCAATATATATAGACGACATTCTACTCGATATGATCGAGCCGCAAAACACACCCACTTCGGAACTCCCACTGCATCTACATACCACGAATACGACCAACATAAACCGAGATTCGACCCATCGGAACCTGCAACTCCGACCAGCCTTTTTTCTTTAAAACTCACATGTTTTCTTACCCGTCGAGGCATCAAACACACATCCGACCAGCCACCACCGCACCAGACACCTCCACAACAGCCATCGCCACCGACCTCCAACTCCCTGGCTGTCCCGGTCAACCTCGGTCTGCACCGTATCGTTTCACTTCGAACTGTTCCGTCACTGAGCATCAATCTTCACATATTCTGAGGTAATAATTAAAACCTCTAATTTTTTTCTTTTTTTGTTTGCGTTCTTGACTGTAAGAGATGGGGATACAAACAATATAATGTTGATTGGTTTTATTTGTGTTCATAAAATTTCATACATAAAATAATGGATTTTTGGGAAGTAAAATTAGAAAATAACAATAAAATGGCAAAAGGTTCAAAAACGACAAAGAAAGTGTTATTATTATTTGAGTTTTATTCTTCATATATCAACCTCTAACCTTTCTATACATGAACTCATTGTTTAGCATACATATTTTCTTAGAATAAGTGTATTAATAATGGGTACACGTTTTTTTACCGGTTATTTTCAAACACTTACATTACTATTATTTGTTTGGTATTTTCGCTTGGTTTTTGTACTAATTATTTTATTTACTTGTTTCGTAGATATAAATCTACATCATAAATTCCATAATGAATATTGTGGTCCAAATGAGTTTGAAAATTTAGTTATTATTATTAATTATTGTTTTTATTATTTTTGTTTACAAAATCCTACGTATGAAGCAAAAACCTTGACTAAAATGACTATTGTATTTATTTCTTAAGAAGGTAAATGGTGTTGTTTTATTTTTGGTAAACAATTGTCGTCAATTATATATATATATATATATATATATATATATATATATATATTTGCGAAATGAATACAAAGATGCCAATCAACACTAGTTTAAGAATTTGGGGGAAACTTGAATTAAATTAAATTAAAGTTGTCATAATATTTTAGGAATTCGCGACGCATGATTAGTGGATTACGTTAATTCTTTACACATTCATCATTACCATTAAGGTGAGTTTTACATAGCCCCTTTTCTATTTATCACCATTTTTTTTTGGGGTGAAACATGTTTATAACATCATCATTGCAATTCAATCATCAATGTGTCTATGTGTTTTCTACGTTGCATTATGTCTTGAGCATGATTAGAGTAAGCACCATTCTAGCATAATCATTAACATTGATCAGCCGGCGGTATACATTGATAGATCTATTGGACTGACAATCCCACCCGGATACGTGCCTCCTACAAAGGTAGCGTGGGTGTTTGTTATCGTATAACATATTGGACCATGAGCGTATGGTATGTATCATTTTATAACAGTCATCAGGGTTGATTATGCACTCGATTTATTTCTAGTATGTTCTCACATATGGGCTAGATTGACATGACACATGAATTGCACAACATTTTTATTCAATTATCAAAAACCTATGTAATTCTCACCAACTTTTGTTGACCCAAAATATTTTCAAACTTAACATGTTTCAGGATATAGCTTGCTTGAAGATTAGAGTTAATGCTTGAAGATGTGTATCTAGTATTTTTCATTTTGATGAAAAAATTCTTTTAGAACAATTGTATGTAATTTATGAAATCAATTAATGAAATTTATTATTTACCATGAGCTACTGAACAATCGTCAATACGTGACATCCCGATGTTTCCGCCATCGGTTGGGGTGTTACAGATTGGTATCAGAGCCATGGTTATAGGGAATTAGGTTATTAGAAAAATAATCTAGTCTATAACCATAGGATTTAACAAGTACTTGCTTCTTTTACTTGCTATTCTCTACCTCCCTCCTACTTCTTATCCCTACTTTCATTCCTACAAGAAGGATGCTCTCCATCAGTGGATCTACTCTTAGACTAATAGGACAAATTCCTCAGGTTTAACCTGAACCCCCTTGAGATCTCGTCGAAGTTCTAGATCTTAATAACGAACACGTGCAATCTGGAAGGGTGAACGCCTGTATTCTGAGTCTTCTGTCTAGGCTGGCATTGCGCATATATCCCAATCAGACGAGGGACCCGGATGCCTACCTGGGAATTCTCGGGATGAGTGTTCACTTATAGGCTAAAGCATGTCTTCATATGTTATTAGAATCTAGAATCTTTGATAAGTCAACGTTTTCGTTTATTCGTTTTAATTAATGAATAAATGATTACATTCCTTATATTACCTCATTCATTTCATGCCTCATTGAGACTTCATTGTGTCCCTTACAGATCATGTCTCCACGCCACAGCACTCGCATTAACAGTAGTGACAATCATGAAGAAGAAAGCAGCAACCACAACCACGACCACAACACTAACCACAACAATGGAGGTAACGCCCAACTAGCTACAATTATCTCTCAACAATTGGCACAACAAATCACAACTCTGGTTTCTAACTTGTTGGCTCAAGTCATCCCAATGAATGGGAACGGCAATGGAAATGGAAATGGCGATGGAAATCACATAAAGAACAGAACCTTAGTTTGGAAAAGCGAGAAAACAAGTATTGTGGCCGCAGTAACTACCAAGAACCAGAAGCGTAAGACCAGGAATCCCAATGTAAACCTCACTACACAAGCCTCTAACAAGAAGCCTTATACAAGAAACTTTCCATTGTGTAAAACATGCAATCGACATCATCCCACCGTTTCAGCATGTCGCGTGTGCATCAATTGTGGTAGGTATGGCCATCTGGCCAACACATGTCGCGAGACCCCAAACCCTAATGCCAATCAACCCACCAACCCTGCTCAAGCTGCTAACCCTAATCAATACAACTATGGTCAATGCTATGAATGTGGGGACCCAAATCACTTCCGTAACCGATGCCCTAAACTAAACTGAGATCAAGACCCTCCCGCCACATAACAGCAAGTCCCACCATTTGAATGTTGTTTGCTTTTAATTCTATGTATCAACACCTTTTGATTCAAATAATAAAATTCAAAGTATTATCATAACATCTGTGTGCATGTTTGTCTGAATATGAACTAATTGCTATATCTATAATCATACTTGCTTGTACAACAATTAGTTAACTACCAGACAACCAGCTTAACGATTGGTAGAGGTCATCATGTCTTTCCAACAGTCGGGAGAGGCCCTACCACCTGCTCAACGACTGGTGGAGACTATCAGACCTGCTCAACAATCGGTAAAGTCATAAAAGGACGCAAAACCCTAATGTAAGGTAAATTGGTAATTACGGTCCGGAACGTAATCATGAATTTACAGGTACATTAAGGTAGTGTGGAATTTTATCAAGGTTTTTCAGTAGTCGACCAATTGTAAACCTGGTGTCTTTCTTTAACTTCGGGACGAAGTTCCTAAAAGTAGGGGAGACTGTAACATTCAACGTTTCCCTAACCATTTATTATTTCTTAATATAATCTCGTATTTATCTTTCAATCCACAAAACACCTTAGAGATTTTTGTTTTCTTTTACTTAAACCGTTCTTTTAATCATTTATCCTTCCATAAATATTTATGATATTTAAATCTTTTACGTATTTTAGTCACTCAAGATATTATAGATTTCTTAACATCTTATATATATAAAAGTGTTATATAAGATAATACTATAATAAAAAAAAAAAAAAAACTTATCATGATTCAAAGACTCATTCACAAAGATTGAATTTCTTATTAAAAATGTTGATACAAGTACACCACAAATTTATAAACCAAACTCATTTCAAACTCTCGCCCACCCCCTTGAACCTGTTGACCTGAACAACGCAGAAAAGGAAACCACCAATTTTTCCGATGAATCCCAAATCAGACCAATCCAACCACAAACCTTCCTATTTAAACCTTAATTAATCAAGACCGAAAAGTCAAGAGACCCAAAATCTCGGGCCTTGATCTGTGATTCTTTCCTTCTTCGCAACCGAAACACCGAAAATCTTGGGGATTTCCTTAAATCCGAACTGGCGCCTCAAATCTATTTATAGCGACACACTTACTCGCTTCCTACAACCGTCACCATTGCATATCTCTCGAACCTCTAAGTCGCGAACCCACCTAATAATCCAATATATATAGACGACATTCTACTCGATATGATCGAGCCGCAAAACACACCCACTTCGGAACTCCCACTGCATCTACATACCACGAATACGACCAACATAAACCGAGATTCGACCCATCGGAACCTGCAACTCCGACCAGCCTTTTTTCTTTAAAACTCACATGTTTTCTTACCCGTCGAGGCATCAAACACACATCCGACCAGCCACCACCGCACCAGACACCTCCACAACAGCCATCGCCACCGACCTCCAACTCCCTGGCTGTCCCGGTCAACCTCGGTCTGCACCGTATCGTTTCACTTCGAACTGTTCCGTCACTGAGCATCAATCTTCACATATTCTGAGGTAATAATTAAAACCTCTAATTTTTTTCTTTTTTTGTTTGCGTTCTTGACTGTAAGAGATGGGGATACAAACAATATAATGTTGATTGGTTTTATTTGTGTTCATAAAATTTCATACATAAAATAATGGATTTTTGGGAAGTAAAATTAGAAAATAACAATAAAATGGCAAAAGGTTCAAAAACGACAAAGAAAGTGTTATTATTATTTGAGTTTTATTCTTCATATATCAACCTCTAACCTTTCTATACATGAACTCATTGTTTAGCATACATATTTTCTTAGAATAAGTGTATTAATAATGGGTACACGTTTTTTTTACCGGTTATTTTCAAACACTTACATTACTATTATTTGTTTGGTATTTTCGCTTGGTTTTTGTACTAATTATTTTATTTACTTGTTTCGTAGATATAAATCTACATCATAAATTCCATAATGAATATTGTGGTCCAAATGAGTTTGAAAATTTAGTTATTATTATTAATTATTGTTATTATTATTTTTGTTTACAAAATCCTACGTATGAAGCAAAAACCTTGACTAAAATGACTATTGTATTTATTTCTTAAGAAGGTAAATGGTGTTGTTTTATTTTTGGTAAACAATTGTCGTCAATTATATATATATATATATATATTTGCGAAATGAATACAAAGATGCCAATCAACACTAGTTTAAGAATTTGGGGGAAACTTGAATTAAATTAAATTAAAGTTGTCATAATATTTTAGGAATTCGCGACGCATGATTAGTGGATTACGTTAATTCTTTACACATTCATCATTACCATTAAGGTGAGTTTTACATAGCCCCTTTTCTATTTATCACCATTTTTTTTGGGGTGAAACATGTTTATAACATCATCATTGCAATTCAATCATCAATGTGTCTATGTGTTTTCTACGTTGCATTATGTCTTGAGCATGATTAGAGTAAGCACCATTCTAGCATAATCATTAACATTGATCAGCCGGCGGTATACATTGATAGATCTATTGGACTGACAATCCCACCCGGATACGTGCCTCCTACAAAGGTAGCGTGGGTGTTTGTTATCGTATAACATATTGGACCATGAGCGTATGGTATGTATCATTTTATAACAGTCATCAGGGTTGATTATGCACTCGATTTATTTCTAGTATGTTCTCACATATGGGCTAGATTGACATGACACATGAATTGCACAACATTTTTATTCAATTATCAAAAACCTATGTAATTCTCACCAACTTTTGTTGACCCAAAATATTTTCAAACTTAACATGTTTCAGGATATAGCTTGCTTGAAGATTAGAGTTAATGCTTGAAGATGTGTATCTAGTATTTTTCATTTTGATGTACAAATTCTTTTAGAACAATTGTATGTAATTTATGAAATCAATTAATGAAATTTATTATTTACCATGAGCTACTGAACAATCGTCAATACGTGACATCCCGATGTTTCCGCCATCGGTTGGGGTGTTACAACATGCCCCCCCCCCCACACACACGAATTAGTTTTTGTTTGCTTTGAATTCGAGTCGCACATTTCTTCTAGAGAAACTAAGTCGACCTATTTGGAATAATTCTAGTTTTAACAAAACAATGGTGTACCAATTTATAAATCCTTAAAACATTTCATTAACACACATTCAATATCAATCACACATATCAAATAGTAATATACTACGGAGTATCCCGGGTTGAAATATCTAATATAACATAATAAAATATATTATTATTATTTTAAACAAATCTCTACCATAAGTTATCATATATTGAGTTAATAGTCATTTTCGTCCCTGAGGTTTGGGCCAGTTTGCCACTCCATTTTTTTTTTTGCAATTCCTTCTCTGAGGTTTGGATTTTTTTGCCAAATTCGTCCTTTTCACTAACCCAGTTAAAAAAGGTCGTTAGTGTCAGGGGTATTTTTGTCTTTTTACCTCAGGGACAAATTTGGCATTTAAAATTCAAGGATTTTTTTTTTCCGAATTCCCTCCCCCCCCCCCTCTCTCTCTCTCTCATTCAATCTTTATTCAATAACTAGATTTGACTTCGCGCGCTTCGCGGCGCGTACAATGTTGGTAATCAACCTACACAGTCCTTTTTTCTACGCCAACACAGTTGCAGCAGAAGCGAATCAAATAGCCACTGCTGCTGATGTTGCAGCAGCAGCTTGCGCAGCTGCTGTTGTCGCAGTTTGAAGTCATTCCTATTCTATTAATAGACCCGTCAGAGTAGCGATCCCTGCTTCAGAAGGAATCCGATTAAAGAATGAAAGTGTGATCAATCAATCGCGGTAAGGAACCCCTGCTGCTGATGTTACAGCTTGCGCTGCTGCTGATGTTGCAGTAGGCTGCGTAGCTGCGGTTGTCGTAGTTTGTGCTGCTGCTCTGATCGCAGTTTGCACAGCTCATTTCTTGAACATAAGTGACATACTTCATACCAACTCCAACAGTCAACACAAAACCCACTAAACACAAGCAGTTTGACTTTCAAGAAAAGTCAACTGTATTATTAAAAATGCATTTAGTAGCAAGTGGTGTGGAATAGTTTAGACCTCTACCATACCATCAATAGCAACTTACTTTGAAAGTTATCTTAACCATTGGTTAGTATTGCTAATGGCTCATATCACATTAAAAAAGAAAAGAGAGCAACTAATTATAATGTAAGAAGCAAGCAAATAATAAGATCATCAACACACAGAAGCGCAGTTTTAATATGCTATTAATACTTTGTAATGATTACTAACAGGTTAAACACTAAGCTTTGTGATTAGTGTTATTGATATTGGCAAAAAAAATCCTTGAATTTTAAATGCCAAATTCGTCCCTGAGGTAAAAAGACAAAAATACCCCTGACACTAACGACCTTTTTTAACTGGGTTAGTGAAAAGGACGAATTTGGCAACAAAATCCAAACCTCAGGGAAGGAATTGCAAAAAAAAAAACTTTTGTACTGGAGTGGCAAACTGGCCCAAACCTTAGGGACGAAAATGGCTATTAACTCTATCATATTCAAATATAAAAAAACGAATTTCTGCGCCGGGGTATAAATCTAGTGCCATTACAAATGAATTAGGAAGTTTGTAATCGATCATTCTAAAAAAACTAACATGAAATAAGAAAAAAAAAGTTAATTATTGAAATATCGAACGCATTAGTCTAAGGGTTATGTGATGCGTTAAAAAAATCATGGGTATATGATCAGGTATGTAGTTCGGGTATTTGGGTATGTTGTTTCGGGTAATCGGGTCGGGTATCACCTAATTCCAGACCCGACCCAAACCCACAATTTTTTTTAAACTAATCCCAAACCCGACAAAATACCTGTCGGGTTACAAAAAATAGTCATTTTTTCTCCGATTTTTATATAGCACTATGGTACTCGTTGGAAAGTTAATAAAACACTCGTTAATTTGGTGTAATTTTTTCTTTAAAAAATCTCGTATATAAAAGATATTAACGTTCAAAAGTTATGGAAGGAAACACGAGAGATAAAATAATAAAGGTTTAATATTTAGATTTAGTAGATTAGGTATTTAATAAATTAGGTTAAAAATTATAATAGATTAGGTTAAATCATATTTATTTTTTTTAAATGGTTTAGAGTTGCCACATCACATCCTATGTGGCCTCTCTAAAATGAGAGATTACATATGAGTATGACATGTAGAATTAATCCCTTTACAATATATATATATATATATATATATATATATATATATATATATATATAGGATTAGGTTCCAATGAAAACACACTTTTCGTAAAAGAACCACGAGAACACCGACGTAAAATGTGAATTTTAAAATTTTTTTTTCCACCGATGAAAAAACGGGTAACCTCGACGTAAAAAAAAAAAAAAAAAATATTTTACAGCAGTGTAAACGCCCATGGCCCACCGTATTTTGTCTTATTAGGCAAGGGAATATTCCCTTTTTTATTTTATTCAACTTTAATTGTGAGCCACACATTCTTTTTTGATTAAAATAAGTGTGTGGTGGAAAAGTGTGTTTCTGTTGTTCTTTTACGAAAAGTGTGTTTTTATTTTACCCTTTCCCTATATATATATATATATATATATATATATATATATATATATATATATATATATACTAGATTATACCCCGGGAACGTCCCGGGGTTGAAAAATCTAATACGACATACTAATTTTACATATGAAATAGAATGATTTGCACCTAACCTAAAACAATTAAAAATGTATCTCCAATGTTAGCACCTAACCTTAAACAATGTATAACTCTAATATTAATATCTAACTTAAAACAATGTATAACTCCAATGTTAACGCATGTTGAAAATAGAATTCATATTTACTTATTTGAATATAATTAATGACTTGCCTATACATGATTAATGATTTATCTGAACACTTTGTGTGTTTTTTTTTCTGTATGAACAAAATCTCACAAAAAATAGTCGTTTTTTTCTCCGTTTTTTATATAGCACTATGGTAGTCGTTGGAAAGATAATAAAACGCTCGTTAATTTGGTGTAATTTTTTTCTTTAAAAAATCTTGTATATAAAAGATATTAACGTTTAAAAATTATGGAAGGAAAAATAAGAGAAAAAAATCTATTTTTTTTTAAAATTTTTTTTCCTAAAATATCTCAATGCCATGGGATGACACATGACACATTCAAGGAGGAGAATGCCTTTTTTAAGTGCCATGTCATTAAAATGGTTTTGGTTTATTACATGTATCGATAGATAGATAATATAGATTAATGTCTCCATCAGCTGCCATGACTCACCAAGCACACTTACACCGGTATAAGCGTCCCTTACCTGCTACGCGGTCGCGCTCACAAGTTTCCGTCAGTACATTGGTTGTCAATTCATCTTTTATCAATCAGTTAATCGATTAAACTCCACATGAACATCAATTATCTATAAACTCATCATCAATGAATATTAAACATGTAGATGCGTTTTGCGACTAGTGATTGGATATTAACATGTGTTAAATAGTGCTGATTGGTAGAATGTAAATATAAGTGGGCGAAGGTATGACAAAGTGGGCGAAGGTAGAAGACTTTTGGGCGAAGGAAGAATGGAAGCTGATCAAGAACACATTCGTACCTTTGTACTGGGCGAATGTGCAGAGTCTATATATAGTTTTTGTGTTTTTGTGAATGTAAGAGAGTTATTAGTTGTGTGTGTTTTGAGGTCAGGTTCCAGATTAGATTGAAAGTGTCTGTTTTTGATCTAGATTAACTGAATTGTGATTGTAATCAAGTTTATGCAAAAGTTAATCTATGAAAAGCTTTGAAAATGATGTTGATTGTGTTTTGATTTGAGTTTATATCAGTTTGTTCAAAGCTAGGGTTTCCGCACCTGGTTTTGTAACTTGTATGATCAAATAATCCTGTTTTAGTCAAAATCTTTCCCTTACAAAGTGGTATCAGAGCCATACGGATCATACAACAACAAATTTGATAAACTCAGAGCTGATTTGGACATATTTTTGATCAAAATACATCTGTTTTTGCATGAAAATGGTTTTTGAGTGTTTTTGATTGATTTGAAGTTGATTTTGTGGTTAAAATTCAAAATTCCATGAATTAAAGTTGCTCCAAATCAATTCCGAATCATAACCTGATTAAGATCATTCAAATCCACAAACTTTTGAAAATCAGAGATCAAAATAACCGTTTTTCAAAGTGTAACCGTTTTTCAAATCTGAAAATTTCTGAAAATGGGCGAACCTGGAACCTAGTGGGCGAACGTGAGTTGTGTTTGGTCGAACTTAGGTTATTTTGGGCGAACCTGGAAATTATTTGTTTGAAGTTTTCACTTTCGGGTCACATTTCCACATTCGGTTGATAAAACGGGCGAACCTAGATTCATACTGGGCGAACCTAGAATTTTCTGGACGAACGTGGATAAGTGTTAGTGTGTTTTTACATTCTGATGAGTTTTTACCTTCGAGTGGTACTGTTTGGGCGAACCTACATCAGAAGGGACGAAAGTGAGAGCATTTTGGGCGAACCTAGGCTTAGTTTTTGGAAAATTTTCTAAGTGTTGAATTTTTCGAAGTTCGTGATCATGTGGAATTTTCCGACTACTCCGAGACCAGCAACGACACAACCACAACAGCAAGTGATGGACCCATGGACGGTGGCAGCACAAAAGACGAGCACACAGTCTTCGCAACCGATTAACTACATGGCGATGACGAGTTCGATGCCTCAAAGCGTAGCACCTCCAGCACCACAACCTGACTACTGGGGAGTAGCAGCAGCGGTGGTAAACACTGAAACTACAAATGCTATTTCTACATTGATTAACGATTTGTCTTCAGGTAGCGGGAATCGGCCACCGAAGCTCATGGAGATACAAGAATACAATCAGTGGCAGAACAAGTTCAAGATTCACTTGGAAGGCATCGGAGTGGAGGGAGCAGAGGCATGGAGTATGATTGCTAAAGGTTACACAGCACCGATTTTGGAGAATACAGGTGAAATAATTCCGTTGGAAAGCTTAACCGAGGATGAGAAAAAGAAATATGTGGTGGAAAAGAAAGCCTTTTCCCAATTGACTCAGGCAATCACAAATGATCTACTGCATCAATTTGGGACTTGTACAACGTCTAAGCAATTGTGGGATGTGCTTAAGAGGAGGCATGATGGGAATGAGAAAACTAGAAGTTTGAGGATGGATGAATTGCGAAAGGAGTTTGAGAATTTTTCTTATATTGGAAATGAAACTTTAAAAGAATTAACTCCTAGATATAGTCATTTGCTAACTGAATTGTCAAGTTATGGTATACAGATTCCTATGAAGAATTTGGTGGATAAGTTTGCAGATGCTCTACCACCTTACTGGGATCAGCATGTGGAAGTTCTCAGGGAGAAGGATGCATATCAATACTGGACTATTCAAGAGTTTATACAGAAGCTGGAAAACAAGGAAATGGAAGAGAAGAGGAATGCTAGAAGAGCACAGGTTCCTCAGAATCCTAGCTTATACTTTGGAGGTACTTCAGTTCCTGTGAGTAACTCAAGTTCAGGAGGGATAGTTGCACCACATGTTGCTTGCATTTCCAATGTTATGGAATCACCAAAACCTACCATCAACTACATGGCACAAACCTCATCTTACTCACAACCATCATACACACAATCACCACCACAACAACAATACAACAATTCCTACATTTCACCATTCTCCCCAATGCAACAAGCATCTTTCTATACTGCTAGCCAATCTCAACAACCAATGAATCAAGTTACTCAACCTAATCAACAACAAGTGGTTTTGGAGACTTCTAACTTGGGCAATGTGACAGTGGAAATTGCTCAACAACATATTGCACTAGTCTCAGCAATGGTTTCATCCTACAATGGACTTGTTGCTAGTCAAATTGGGAATAACAACTTAACCAATGAAGATTATGCACAGATCGACAAGGAAGAGATGGAACTCATTGATATCCAATGGGCTTTTGCAAGCATCATGAGAAGAGCAACGGAGTTTATTGAAAAGACAAGTAGAACAGATTTGGGAATTTCTCCTAATACAACCTACGGGTTCAACAAGGAGAAAGTTACTTGTTTTAACTGTTGAGAAAAAAGGTCACTTTAAACGTGCATGCACCCAGCCACCAAAACAAGGTAATAGAAACCCATTCAATACAAGCTACCAGAATCGTCAACAACAAAACCAAAACCGAGTTTCTTACCAAAACAACAACAATTACCAAAACCGTCAAAATAACTCTAACAACAACCAAAACAGACAACCTAACACATCAAACCAGATCCAAAACCAATCTTCTAACAACACTAACCGAACAGTTATACCGATCACTACACCGAATGAGACACAACAGAACACGAGTCAGAATCAAGCATTGATGACTCAACAAGATGAAAGGTTTGATTGGTCGGGATTGCAAATAGGAGTGGAAGAAATTACTACTGGTGGAAATGTGGCTTGCGTTGCTTGCAAGGTTGATATTGAAGAGTCGGTGATGGTGGATGAAAAGAAAGAAACTGAGTGTGAAAGTGATGAGTCTGAGGATGAAATGGATGTGGAGAATGAACCTGTTGAGGTTAAGGTTGAGAAAGCTAATTCTGGAGTGGTGATTGATACTGTTTCTGATGTTCCTGAGGAGTGTGAATCGGTTTATTCTGATTCAGACAGTGAATCGGATATGGAAGCAAGTGTTACATCACTAGATGATGACATAGATCAGTTGCTAGCAGAAGCGGATTTTCTGATGACAAGGAAGTCGTGCATTGCTGATGATGCTTTCACCAAGATTGACTATTCCAAATTCTTTACTGGAAAGGAAGCTCATTTCGCGTTGATGGCCATGACTGATCCGCCAAAACCTGTAAGTTCTGAGTCTAGCACTGATATTAAAAGTGATAAATATTGTGGCACATGTGATAGATTGACTGAGGAGAATAAACAACTCCGAATTCAACGTGATAGTGCTATCATGAACAGTCAATCTACTCGCAAAGAGTTGAATGCTTTCAACAAGGTATTAGATGGCTACAAAAAGGACATTTCCGACTTGAAAAATACTTTATCATTACACAATTGGCAATTAACAACTATATCAATGAAATTGAAAATACCAAGTTGGAAATGGCAGCCATAAAATGCTTTGCTGAGAAAGTAAACAAAAAGTTGGAAAGTTATAAGCACATTGCTTATGTGGTAGACCACATCATAGATGATAACACCACTAATTACAAGTCTGTGCCATCTCCGGTGCTTTTTGAAAATCATAATTATCACCATGTTATACCGGAGAGCTCGGTAAAATCAGACTCATCATCGGAAATGGAATCTAATACCTCGAGTATTGGTGATCCTCATTCCGATGTGAGACCGATTTTAGGCTTGAATGATGAGGGTGTTTATGCTGAAAGTGTGGATTCAGACTCAGAGAGTGATGATACTGGTAATGATCAAACTGTTAATGCATGTGAAATTCCAAAAGAAAATCACATCATTACTACTGAACCAGTTTCACCATCTCAACGTGTGCATCCGATGGCAAATGCTCATCGTGAGAAAAAGTCTGAAAAGAATGTGTTTAAGAAGGACCTTGAGAATGAACCATGTGACAAACCTGTCAAGGTGTTTTATCGGATGGAAGGATCCGATAAAATCATCTCGGATGAGGAATTTCCAATCAAAAATGCTAACTATGCTAAAATAGAAAAGATTTGGCAAGAAAGCACTATTTGGTTCCCAAAACATGAGAGAACAAATGAGATTCCACCAGCAATTTTAAAGAAATTGTATTTGGATGTTCCTCAAGAACCAAAGGTCCATGTCACAGAGTTCATCCGACCAAATGACAGAGCTAATGGTTTTCGTGAGCCTACCTACTCAAAAGGACCACTTCCTGAGAGTTTGAGGAATCAACAGTACAATGATCAATATCCTGTTAGATCATTTGCTCAACCAAATGCTCAATATGTTTTTGAAGAATATCGAAAATGCTTTAAATGTGGGGAACGTGGGCATTTACTTGCTCAGTGTCCATATGTAAGGCATAAAAGACATGAGGTTGAAGTGAGAAATTCCATGAGAAAACAGATTGATCATTATGTTCCACCACACAGACGAGTTGTTCCTCAACAACAACAGTTTTATAATCAAAACAATTTTCATCAAATGAGGAACAATCGTCCAATTCAATATGATCAAAGAAATCGGATAGCTATGGAACAATCATGGAGGAAGCCTGTGGTGAACGCAACAATTGATAGGCAAAAGGTTCCACAAAAACCGATTGTCAAATCAAATGTTGGACCTAAGTCTGTTAACTCAGATAAGGTAACCAAGAAAGTTACGTTTGTTAACAATGTTCAGAAACCGACTGAGAAACCAAAATCTCAGATTCGTATTCTTAAAAGGTCTGAACAATCTTGGTCACCCAATGGTATTCCAGGAGCTTCTACTTCTAAGGTCAATGAGAAAAAGGAAACTGTTTTGAACAATCAGAAAAAGATTGATCCAAAACAAAAAGTTGTTGAAAATGTGAATGAGAATGTTTCTTTGAAAGCTGATGTTCAAAGGCCCAAGACTCAGGCTTGGGTCCCCCGAAAGAACTAAATGATTTACTTTTTGTGTGCAAGGAGCTTCAGCTGGCCCTATTAGCAGTCTTTGGATTGTTGATAGTGGAGCTTCAGGCCACATGACAGGGGATCTTGCGTTGCTGTTCGACGTGAAAAACATCAATGGAGGGTATGTCGCATTCGCTGGTAATAAAGGAGGATATATTACAATGGAGGGGAGCGTGAGTAATGGGATAGTGAGCTTTGAGCGGATATCTTATGTGAAGCAGATAGATTATAATCTGCTGAGTGTCAGTCAAATATGTGATAAACAATTTTCTGTGCATTTTGATGACAAATCCTGCTATATTCTCAAACCGGGCTTCAAAATTCCAAAGGAATGGATAATGTTGATGGCACCTCGCGTCAACAATCTCTATATTCTTGATATGTCCAAGGCGATGACATCACAGGGGCAAATAACATGTTTTCTATCCAAAGCGACTGAGAAAGAATCGATTATGTGGCACCGAAGAATGGGGCATATTCATCTGAGAAAAATGAATCAACTTGTGAAGAATGGACTTGTCGATGGAGTAAATGTGAAACATTTCCATCTGAATGACAAGTGTGTAAGCTGTAAGAAGGGGAAGCAACACAAACAGGCCCACAAAGTGAAGAAAGTCAACTCTGTTGAGATGCCACTTGAGCGATTGCACATGGACCTATTCGGACCGGTCAAGCGCAAAAGTCATCTTGGAGAGCTTTATTGTTTAGTTGTCACTGATGACTACTCACGATTTTCATGGGTGATGTGTTTGCAAAACAAAAGCGACACCTTTAACAACTTGAAAGTTCTGTTCACTCGATTGGAGAATCTCTACAATGTGAAGATAAAGAGAATTCGGAGTGACAATGGGACGGAGTTCAAAAATGCCAAGATGGTTGAACTTTGTGAAAGCAAAGGGATACATCATGAATATTCGGCTCCGTACACCCCACAACAGAACGGTGTTGCTGAACGAAAGAATAGGACTCTAATTGAAGCGGCTAGAACAATGCTTGCTGATTCAAATCTTCCGGTAATGTTCTGGAACGAGGCGATTTATGCAGCAAATTATACACTAAATCGGGTTCTAACAGTGAAGAAGTTTGGAAAAACATCTTATGAACTGTTACACCGACGAAAGCCCAACTTAGAGTATCTAGAACCTTTTGGGGCGCCATGCACGATGTTGAATCCAGGTGAGAAGTTTAGTCCTAAAGCTGAGGAGGGATATTTTGTTGGATATGCAACCCCGCTCAAACGGGTATTCAACAAGCGAACTCGTCAAGTGGAGGATTGGGCTAACGTGGAAGTTCAACGATATACTCAAAATTTGCAAGGCACGGGTCCTGATTGGATGTTTGATTACAAAGACTTCTTTGAATCATTCAACCTAGATAGCTTGGTTGAAGAAGCTGTTATCAGATTACTTTACGAGTGTGAAAACGCAACGACTTCATCGTTGGTGCGTCCAATCACCGTGAACCCCCTACCAGCTTCTAATGATACCAATGCTCCTATACAAGAGGAAGATGTGTTTCAAGAGGCTTCAACTTCATTAGACTCTTCAGAATCTGAAGTTGACCAATTTGAAGAAGTCATTCTTGAACATGCAGAAGAACCAGAGGCAATGCCAGTGACCCAACTCCAACTCCAGATGTTGCTTCATCATCAAACACGGGTCATGATCTGGATGCTGTAGAAAACTTGACTGCTCAGACGGGAGTTATTGTACCTGATTATCCGGAATCTCGGATTCATCGTATTCACCCGCTGGAGCAAGTTATCGGTGATCCTGGAAGCGGTGTTATGACCAGAGGGCAGCTGAAAAGCGTTAACTCGCCAGAGAGTTTTGGTGCTTTAGCATTATATGCCAAAATTCAAAAATCTGGTAGTCAAAATGATTGGTCGTTTGCGTGTTATGTGTCGCAGGTAGAGCCAAGGACATACAAGGACGCTTTGAATGAAGATGCCTGGGTTGAAGCCATGCAGGAGGAGTTATTACAATTCCAGAAATTGGGAGTTTGGACGCTCACGGATTTGCCGCCGGGAAGGAAGAAAATAGGCACTAAATGGGTGTTTAAGTGCAAAAAGGATGATCGTGGGGTTATTGTTCGTAACAAAGCCAGATTGGTCGTGCAGGGTTTCCATCAAATCGAAGGGATTGATTACAACGAAATCTATGCACCAGTAGCACGGATTGAAGCTATTCGGATGTTCCTTGCGTTTGCTTCATACAAGAAATTCAAAGTTTATCAAATGGACGTCAAGAGCGCATTTTTGTACGGGAAAGTCAATGAAGAGGTTTATGTCGGGCAGCCACCAGGCTTTGAGGACCCAATCCACCGGGATAAGGTCTATGTGCTGAACAAAGCTCTTTATGGTTTGCACCAGGCTCCAAGACAGTGGTACGAGGAGCTAAGTACATACCTCATTTCCAAAGGATTCAAGCGCGGCCTCGTCGATTGCACCCTCTTCACGAAGAAGACAGGAGATGATTTGCTTCTAGTACAGATTTACGTTGATGATATAATATTTGGTTCAACTAACGAGCTTTTATGCAGGGAATTCGAAACTGTCATGCAAGAAAAGTTTGAAATGAGCGCAATGGGGGAGATGCAGTTTTTCCTCGGCTTGCAGGTGGACCAAAGACCCGACGGGATCTTCATTCACCAGACGAAATACGTATCCGACATCTTGAGCCGATTCCAGATGGAGGACTCTAAGCCGATGGATCCCCGATTCAACACAATCACGGGATTGGAGTGGACTCTAAGGGGGAGCTGACGGACCCATTTACATACAGAGCAATCATCGGATCTCTGATGTATTTAACGGCGTCTCGACCAGATATTATGTATGCAACGTGTCTCTGTGCTCGCTATCAATCGAAGCCGAAACAGAGTCATCTGACGGCGGTCAAGCGTATCCTTCGATATCTGAAGGGTTGTCCATCAAAAGGACTTTGGTACCCTAATGATGATGATTTTGATTTTATTGCTTTTAGTGATGCAGATTGGGGCGGCTGTGACAAAGATAGCAAATCCACTACAGCTGGTTGCCAGTTTTTAGGGAGCAGGTTAATTACCTGGCAATGCAAGAAACAGACTTCCGTGGCGCTGTCTACCTGTGAAGCTGAGTACATTGCAGCCTCGAGTTGTTGTTCGCAAGTACTCTGGATCCAATAACAGATGGTGGATTACGGTTTGCAGTTTCTTAAAACCCCTATACACTATGACAACGAAGCCGCAATTGCATTAACTAAAAATACTGAAAATCATTCTAAAGCGAAACATATCCGGATCAAATATCATTTTATCCGTGATTGTTACGCTAAGGAATTGATAGATATGGTCAAAATCCATACTGACTACCAACGTGCAGATTTGTTTACAAAAGCTTTTGACAGATCCCGCTTTGAATATCTTTTAAAAGTAAACAATATAAAAGAAAAACAGGACTAATCGGCACCTCGGTTTATCGCTTTTTAGTTTAGTTTTTAGTTTTTAAAATTTTGCTAATTGGGAATTTCTCTTTGCTAATTGGGAATTTCTCTTTTCTATCATAATCCTCAAAGAAGTTGATGCTTTCAAGGGGATTGTTTAATCCTCAAAGAAGTTGATGCTTTCAAGTGGATTGTTTCTTTCAAATTTTTGTTTTGTTTTTCAGAAAAATTAAAAACCCAAAAATATGTTCTTTATTTTAGGGGGAGTCATTTTATCAGAAAAACCAAAAACATTGAAAAATTTCAAAAGACCTAAAAAATTAGAAAAACCAAAATGATTTCCTGGATAAAAGGAGGAAATGATAGTACATCAGTGGGGATCTGACACAGGCTAAAGATTTGTATAGTATAATGAGACGTATGTTGATTACGTGTGATATGCTGATAGGCTTCGTAGACTAAATATTGCGTGCATTAGTGATACAAACATAACAAACTACGCGTTTGTGGCTGAACACCTCATGGGCATATGGTCTTAGTACCGTAATTTCGTCTGATAGGATTGCCAAAATCTGAGGTTTCGGGTCGTTATGTTATGGTTATCCGGGATATTCTGATTAAACTTCTGTCGTATTGATTTACGGACCTAGTTTCATCAGAATATTTGCAAAAGAGCTTATTGCCAAAACCGAAAGTTACCGAATTGAGGAACTTTATGTTTTATTGATCAAAGATCATTATTACATCGTATTGACTTTCTGATGCAAATCAGTGGTTAATATCAGCCTCAACCTAGTGTATACGCACATGTTACTTTGCTGCATTCGTTTGCTGACCTGTACACCTCTGTGCTATATACTTTGTAATTTTCTACGGATAACTTTGGCATAATCACGCGTTACGATGAAGCTTTGTGCAATTACTTGATACGGGAGTATGTCGTGTGTGTGGGCACCACAATGTGTTAGTCTAATACATCTAACTCGTATCATTTTAAAGCATTGCGTAATTGTTTGCATGTGAGCTTACGTGGACCACAATATCAGCAATTGCCGTGTCACATATTGTTGTTTCTAATGATAATATTAAAACAACCAGATCAACGCTGTGTTCAGATTTCTCAGCAAACTGATATGATCCTCTTACCGGATATCACAAAATGTTTACTGCTTTCATTTACTTTGATGCATTTTACTTTGTTGCATTTTACTTTTATTGTCAAAAAGATACAAAATCCAAAAAGATTTTAGGTGTGTTTTGATAAAATTTCAGAAAAATCCAAAATTTTTGCATTTCTGCTTTATTTTTGATAACCGGGGATGCTTGATGGTCAATTTCTAAGATTTGATAACACCATCTGGGCTTTGTATCATTCAAAAAGTGAAAATTTGAGCTTTGGAAGTTTAACAGCTTGAAAAATGTTGAACGGGATTCGAATTCGTGATTTGGTAAGATTTTCAGATTTTTCTATTTCACATTCGCCCCTTAATTGGGTCGAATGTGGAAAAATCTTTACCCTCGACCGTTTCACAATGGACGAATGTGGGCTTTTTATAAAACAATTTCACCTTCGGGTAACTATTTCACCTTCGGGTCATTAAATTGGGGCGAAGGTGGAATATCCTCACACTCGCCCACTGAAACGGACGAAGGTGGATCTTCTTATATATACCATTTCAGGTTCGAACCCTCAGTATCTGTTCTTAAAATTTTCTTTCGATCCCAACACCTTGTTGCTTTGATTTTTCTTGCTTGTGCGATTGATTCCTTGTGATTTACTGATTCTTTCTATATAAAAATCACAGGTAATGGAGCTCTAATCAGTCCGGAATCATCATTTTTCTACCGTACCTAGGGTTTTAGAAATCAAGGACTTAGGGTGTTTGTTAGGGTTTGATGTTGATTACATTTCAATCTATATCAGTTTTAGGGGGAGAATGAATAACAAATTAGGGTTATTACAATGTTTGGATGGTTAATTGATTGTTTAGATAATAAAACCCTAATTTTCCTTTGAAAACTGATATAAATTGATTAAGTGGAACAATTGATGACGGATGAAGGTTAATCGGCCATATTAGAACACATCCTAATCAAAATCAAGGGTTAAAAACAAGTTTGCAAATTTTTAAATTTTAGGGAAAAACAGGTTTTACCTTCGGTCCATAAAACGGACGAAGGTGAATGTTTTGGGCGAATGTAGATTAAAACCGGGCGAATGTGTTTCTAATTCAAAATCTTTTCACATTCGTCCAGAAGATTTCACATTCGCACCTTAAAACTCACATTCGTCCAGATCAAAAGGGGCGAATGTAGAATCTTAAAACCTTAAAAGTTTTGAATTTTTGTCGTTTTTGTATTTTGACGTTTGTTTCTGTTTTTGATGTGCAGATGGCTGACCAGACTGAGAACATTGAGACTCCAGTGGAGTATATCGTTTCAGAACCAGTTCCAGAGAATGTTCAGGAAGGTGAATCGTCAAGTACAAGCAGTTGGTTGTTTGAGAAAACACATAACTGTTGTGCTTATCTGGGCGATGTGGAAAAGAATGTCGAGTTTACTAGAATCATTGAATTCTTGAGGAGGAGCAGAGTTGTCTATGCTTTAGCTACTCCGACTATCATTTACAAAGATATCATTGAAGACTTCTACAAGAATGCGAAGTATGACTTCTGGGATAATCAGACAATCATTAGAAGCAAGATACAAGACTTGGAGATGTTTATTACAGAGTCTGATATTAGAGAAGCACTCCAGATAAAGTTCGAGGTCAGTGAGGATCCCAGAGAATTGTCGTGGACTGAACAGAAGGCTTGTTTCTTAAGAATGAAGTACAAAGGTCCGATCACTGATGGATCTATGTATAAAGGGAAGCTGAGTGTGCAGTTCAAGTACTTTGCACATGTCATTATCCACGTATTTGGATGTGTGAGCGGTGGTTATGATGTTATGAGAAGAAGTCTAAGCTCGTTGATGGTGGCGTTGACTCTCAACAAACCATTCAACGTATCTGGTATGATTTTAGATCACATGCTTGAGATGCTAAAGGGATTGAAGAAGAAGCAATTCATGCTATATCCGAGATTTCTCATGATGATTTTTGACCACAAGTATCCAGAATTGAAGAAGGATCCAACTATGATCCTGGGTCAAGATCACATGAACATTCGTACTTTGGTGAGAATGAAAGGATATAAGGGTGTGCCAGACAATGAAAAGCCACCTCACAGGAGACTCTTTGGAGCTTTGGCTAGTCAGGATTATACTGATCCTGGCAAGAACAGAGCAAGACATGATGACAGTGATTCTGATAATGATGATCCCTTGGTGTATGTTGATGCAAGCACTAAGAGGAAGAGACAGGTAGTTAATCCCGGAGCCAAAGGGAAGGGTAAGGGAAAGACTGATCAAGGAAGTTCTAAGCAACAGGAGGTGAGAAAGAAATCAACTGCAAAGAAAGGTACTGGTTTGGTTGATGAAGAATCAGTGGATTCAGAGGAAACTGAGGTAGATGAACGATGGGATTCTGATGCTGAGAATGTTAGGACCACCAAACGTAAGGCCACTATGGTTGGTGAGTCTGAATCTTTAAACAAATCGATTGAGGAAGCTGAGAAAAGGAAGAAGTCATTGAATGTTGAAGATGAAGATTTAGGTGTTGACTTGGATGAGTTGAATACTGGAGAGACTGTGGTAGTAAACTTGCCCAAGCCCAAGCACAAGACCATGTCTAAGAAGACAAGCACTAAACAGTTGAGAGAGAAAGAACTAGCACAACTGTTGAAAGGAAAAAGAGTACCCGATGCTGGTACATCATCAAAGCTATCTTCACCAGTCACCAAAAAGCAAAAGAAGTCTAAAGAGGCAGAAACAATATCAGCTGACCAACTTAATGTTGCACTGGACAATGTACTTGACATGTTCAGAAAGCCTCAGAAAGAAAAGGAAGTTGAGCCATCTAGATCCAAATCCAAGAAAGTCACTGTGGATGATGATGTAATGAAGCAGGTGAATAAGAAAATGGATGATATGATGAAGATGATTGTGGCTCAACAAGCTGAAATAGCCAAGTTTAAGCAGAATGAAGAGAAAATGCTTCAGATTGTGGTTGCTTCTAAGTCAAATCAAGACGAGATTAATGATAAGGTTAAGAAGCTTGAAGCAAAGAATCAAAAGCTTGAGGGAAAGTGTGCAAGAAACAAGAACAGGATTAAGTTGATTAAAGAAGACAACAAAGAACTAAGGGCTGAGAACAAACGCCTTAGTGATTTGATTGATGATTTGTACAATGTTGCACCCAAGTTGAAGGAGGGTGAAGAAGATAAAGAAGAAGAAGAGAAAGTTGACTATGAAGAGTCTGAATCGGATGAAGAAAAAGATGATGATGAGGATGATGAAGAGTCAGATAAAAATGATGATGAGGATGATAATGATGATGATGATGATGCTGAAGGGTCTGGGAGACAGAAAGAGGATGATAGTGATAGTGATGATGATGATGATGGAGGAGATGATACTTCAAAGTTTACATTTGAAGAGAGAACATCCAAAAAGAAGAGTACTGGAGAATCAAGTTCAAAGAAGAAGAAAGGTGAGAATGTTGATTCAGATGAAAGTATCTTCTGGAATGAGAAGGTGAGGTCTTTATCAGATGATGCTAAACAAGTGTATAAAGACATGTTGGAAAGAAGAGAATGGACCATTGAGTTCACAGGATGTTTCGCTGAGATATTCCAAACTGATGACTTGAGATATGAATTGGAATACGAAGATCCTGATCTTGAAGAAGGTGAAGTACCTGCTTCTGTGGCAAAGGAAATTCTGGATGGACTTGCACAGAGGGTAGGGAAAACATTTGAGGAGTTTATAGTAGATGAGTCGATTCCAGATATCTCTGAAAAGGATATTGGAAGTCACTCAGATGATAAGAATACTCCTGAGCTTGATGAAGTGGAGGTTGAAGATATAACTCATGAAGAGTTTCCTCAGTACTTCAGAGAAACTGATAAAGATGAGATATTTCCTGATTTCACTGAGACACCAAACAATTCGGCGAAGAATAAGGCACAGCAAAGAAGTGCAGAGTTTGTGGAGAAGGTGTTTGGTGCTGATAAGCAAGAATCTTCAAATCAATCTGATGAATTGAAAAGTTACTTGAAGAAATTGAGAGAAATGGATGAAAACCGACCGAAGCCTGAAGCTCAAGGAAACTTCTATAGATTTCATAATGCCAAGTTCAAAGGCAGAGCTCTCGGGTGGACATATTTAGGCAGGCTGAAGTGCATAGCTGCTAAATGGGAAACAAGGATCTTGTATTTTAACAGATTCATTGATTTGCTAACTCTACCGTACTGGGCGGTCAGAGATCTATGCAGATTCCCTATGTCTGGTGCTTCAGTAAGCGGTACTCATGTCGGTTGGTGTGCAGACAAGCTGGTTTGGGAAAGTAGAACGAGATGGAATAGATTCAAGCCTCAATATCCCCGAAGGAAAGTTCATAGGGATATTGATCCTCAAACCAAGCTGAAGCGAGTTACTTTGATATACAAGGCACCTGAAGTGATGAGAAAAATACCTTTGATGCATATGCCACAACATTTCAGTGCTGATTTTATTTTCTGGTATTATGATTGGAGGAAGGCTGAAGCGGTGATAGTGTTGAGAGACGGGAAGGATAAATACAAGCATGTTCATGTATTTGATCCGATGTGGTTGATTAATTGTACTTTTGAAGACATCATCATGCTTTTCTATAATCCGATTTACTTTGAACCGAAAGACGCTGATCAAGCAAGGAAGTATACTCAAGTGGTTGGAGTTTGCTTTGCTTATGATATTAATGCAGGGAGTAATTTGGAAAATAAACTTGGCAAGACGGTGAAGATGGCAAATGTGTCGAATCCAGTGAAGAGAAAGTTTGAGCCTGTAATGACCATTGAGCAGAAGAAACAGCTCAGAATTAAGCTGATGAACAAAGCCATGGACGAAAAGAGAAGACAATCCAATCAATAGTCGAGGGGGAGTTTGTAGATGCGTTTTGCGACTAGTGATTGGATATTAACATGTGTTAAATAGTGCTGATTGGTAGAATGTAAATATAAGTGGGCGAAGGTATGACAAAGTGGGCGAAGGTAGAAGACTTTTGGGCAAAGGAAGAATGGAAGCTGATCAAGAACACATTCGTACCTTTGTACTGGGCGAATGTGGAACTCTTCCACATTCGACCACAATAAAGGGGCGAATGTGCAGAGTCTATATATAGTTTTTGTGTTTTTGTGAATGTAAGAGAGTTATTAGTTGTGTGTGTTTTGAGGTCAGGTTCCAGATTAGATTGAAAGTGTCTGTATTTGATCTAGATTAACTGAATTGTGATTGTAATCAAGTTTATGCAAAAGTTAATCTATGAAAAGCTTTGAAAATGATGTTGATTGTGTTTTGATTTGAGTTTATATCAGTTTGTTCAAAGCTAGGGTTTCCCCACCTGGTTTTGTAACTTGTATGATCAAATAATCCTGTTTTTTACAAAATCTTTCGCTTACAAAACACGTATCATTCGTCAATCAGTAATCACATAAAGTTTGCCAAGTACTTTAGTGCTAAACCATTTTCATTTGCATGTACATTAGCCTAACGATTTTCGCACTAAATAAGCATCACCAGATCTGTATCTTCAACCAAAATGATGCTATGATGATCTGTGAACAATGAACAACTGATCCAAATATTCAATTCCTTGGACTTTGATTTCTTGACCACCGACTTTTTCTCTCCATGATTTTATTGCAAATGGGGATGAATATGAGCTAATTAGAGTTGTTAATCCTTTTGTATATATCCATACTACAGACTTAATCATCTCATTTAGGCCGTGTCCATTATTACCCTTTTTAAGACTTCATCAAAGCCGATAAGTAAACTTTATTTCTTCGGTAGTTATCATTTTTGGGGTGTTACAATGTTGCATTAGGCCTAATGTAACTATTTTAAGGCCTTATGCAATATTTACACGGGTTGCAATAACTTCATTTACTTACAGTGCATCCAAACATAATTGGTATTGGTACCAGTATTTGTATTTTAGTTTTGCAGATGTGCCAGCATAAATTTTGTTGAAAACTTAGTTATGATATCTATAGATATTTTTTTTGGGTCGTAAGCTATCTCGAGCGTCGATACCATACCATACCAGTATTGTGATGAACCAAAAAAGATATCGCCCAACTACATGAGTATGGGTATCAATATTTGTTTCTATTATTTTCTATCGGTGATACGAATCGAAGCAATACCACAAAAAGCACGCACATATCACTTTGAATCACATTAGTTTATGTACAATGATGAATATAAAAAAAGTATATTATATTAGGTACGATTTGTTAGTTGAAAAGTTATGGCCTTGAAACTGTTTTTTTGGTTTACATATTTAATTTTTCATACATATTTTTTTAGGCAAAATGGAATTTATTAATCTCAACTTTTTGCAGTTGGCCGATAATAATCATACCTAATTTTATTCTTCCCACCAGTCCCACCTTTTAGACATTTTACTCTCACTGCACCCCTCGTTAACTCATACTAACACCGTTAGCTGAAACTCACAATTCTAGGCGATTATTCACCGGACTTGAAAGAGGGAATCGAGACGAAGATATTGGTATGTTTAATTATAGAAATAAGCATGGTTCGTCGGTTGTAGGTTGTTGTTCTCCTCGGATGGGATGACCGGAACCGACGATTAAACCATCGAACCGTGCTTATTTCTGCAATTGAACATACCAATATCTTCGTCTCGATTCCCTCTTTCAAGTCCGGTGAATAATTGCCTAGAATTGTGGATTTCAGCTAACAGTGTTAGTGAGTTAACGGGGGTGCATTGAAAGCAAAATGTCTGAAAGGTGGGACCGGTGGGATGAATAAATTCAGGTGGGATTATTATCGGCCAACTGCAAAAAGGTGGGATTAATAAATTCCATTTTGCCTTTTTTTTTATTAAAATCTTATTTCTTCATTTCATAACTGTATTACATTAAAATAAGCAGACGGACAAAAAGCTGCGCCGCCACATCCTTCTGAATCGCAAACCCGGATTTCATAAACACAAACCCCTGCCCCTGGAGTCGAAACATTACTATGAATAACCCGTTGGACCCTTGTCAGGAAACAGACAGCTTCCGGTGCTAAGGAGCCAAATATATCAAAAGTCAAGGGGACGAAAATATGTTGGTTATCTTCGCAAGCTTTGGCGTGTTTTTCCACTTTCTTTGATTCTGCCCTTCTCATTGACTGTCTAGCCACGAAACCATTATCTCGTAAACCAACTAACGGGGACACACACGTGAGATCAACACAAGAATGTTTCCCCCTCCCAACCAAAGACCAGCAAATCTGTTGGGCGCATAGTAAACCTACCTTCCGCGGGGTCCGTAAGGAAATTCACTAGAGCCTCTGATGTATCACAAAATTAACATATAAAACAGGCATAAACAGTCTCATAATAAGGTAGAATCAGGCTTAATTACTGATATTGAGTACTTAATTCGTTCCTATTTGTATTTCTAAGGAAACTGGAGCTCCAAGCCAGAAACAGAGGATTTTCAGGAAAAAAACAGGCAAAAACTGGAGATTCCTAATGATACGAGACTTGCAGCATATTTCCTGTATGTTTGAAGACAATCCTGGGACTTAAACAATGATAAAAACCATTCCGGGAGTGACCCATAATGCCCATGCACACTTACATGGAGGCCCTGCACGCTAGAAGACAACGCAGCAAACTTGGGGAACAAGAAAACATGCCAAGTACACATGCACGCCGGTGCCCACATCATTGGCACGCCCGTGCTCAGACAAGAAGGACAGACAAGACAGAACTGCAGCAACAGAATGTACATGTGACAGCAAGCACGCCCATGCCACCCTATGGCACGCCCGTGCTTGCCCTGGAAAGTCTATTGTCACACCACGCCAATGGCGGAAACACGTGGCGCAACGCTCGAAAGCATATCAAAGTCAAGATTAACACAAACTATATTTAATTAGAAAAGATCAATTTATTAGGATGTCGAAAATGAGTATTTCGTTACAATACTGCACAAAGCATTACATAAAACAATGAACATTAAGTTTCAGTGTGGGGGGTATTTCCGTTTATGTTCCAACCCATTGGTAACAATAGATGAGACCCCGACCAGTATCCGACATCCCAAATTCCACTGCACTAGCCCCATATCTATTCAGCACTTAGTTACCTGAAAGATATGTTTAAAATGACGTCAATATATAAAATATTGGTGAGTTCACAGGTTTTAGTTTCATAACAACAACATTTTCACAACCATCGACTCGACTCACTTTACCGTATAATTATTTTCCCATTAAATAATTATACTAGGATCTTGTCGATCGATATTTCGTTTTTACAACATGTGCGAAACCTGCACAACTTGTGGCCTTCGTAAGGAGTAGCTAGTTCCCACAAACTATGATGATGAGCAATCCCTTGAGCCCCATAACCAAACCAAGACTAATAATAATGCCCCGCTCCAAGTCGTTTCTCAGAACCCAACGACTTAATTTCAGAATACGTGCACCCCTGGCATACGCCGATGCATAATCGACGCTATCGATTAGGGGTGGGCCTTGTCAGACACCAATAATACTATCCAAATATTCTTTCGGTTTCATTTCCCTGAATTAATGGTTACAGAAGAGAGGACTCAACCCCGAGTGGCGATCACTGCTCAAGTACTCATCATGCCACTTATCACATTTTATCCTTTGAAAACATTTCAACATGTGACAACATTTGACAAACATATCTTTCCCCCCAGTTAAAACAGTAAAATGGGGCTGTGAAACTCACCTGATGTACAGCGTACAATCAAATAGCAGAGAATAGCAAGTCCGTGGTCAAGCACCTACGAACGTCCTAGTGCGTGTAAGTCACTAAGTCTATAGCGTGTGCTTCTCCGGCAAGTTGTACACCCAACTCCCAACACCACCATTTACATATAATTCCCTGTTTAATTAAACATATGTCCTAGGTCCGTTGGTGATGGATTACCATTGTTACAAGTTACATTTATACTTTCATGAATATTAATTAACTTGTATACTATTATTCTTGACTCAACTTCACTTAACGTATAATTATTTTCCCATTAAATAATTATACTTAAGATCTCGTCGTTCGATATAATATCTTTACCGCTCGACACGACTCACGTTACCGTATATTTATTTTCCCATTCAAATAAATATACTAAGGTCTTGTCGTTCGATAATATATTTTTTTAACGCCCGACTCGACTCACCACACCGTATATTTACTTTCCCATTAAGTAAATCACTTTTCAAGTTCAGACGATTAAAATCACTTTTCAAGTTCATCCAAGTTTCATTAACAAGTGTTACCTAAATCACTATTTTTCTTCAAGTATTCATTATTTTAATAAAAACTACAAGAATACTTAACATCCATCACTAAACTTTCAATTTACTCACACTAAATAAACACCATTTTAGTCTTTAAAAATCATATGTTTCATTATTAAAAGCTCATTCAAGTCCACCCCTTGTACAACTTGCTCTAAGCTAATAAACATAAACTTTTTAAGGACAAAACATGATAAAGAATACTTACAACTAGCACAAGGCTAGGGAAGCTTTCAATGCTTGATTATGATGGGGTTTAGTGTGTTCTTCCTTAGTGGTTAAGCTCCAAGCTTGAAACACACAATGGGGGTTTGAAGGATGGATGTTTTTGAAGGAAAATTGAAGTGTTTGAACTTGAAAGAAGTGTGTGTGTGCCCTTGGGAATCCACGGCTCAAGGGAAAAGAAAAAGGAAGAGTTTTGATCATGTGTTTGATGGGTTGATTAAAGGATGTGTATAAAAACACCCATAAAATGCATTTTAAAGGTGTGTTTAGTGTCAAATGGTGTTGCTTTGATCTTGTTATGTCATTTCAGGATTTGACAACAAGAAGGAAGCAAAAATGACGTTTTGGAGTTGCCCGGGCGAGAACAGAGGCATACGCAAGCTGGAAAATCAAAAACGGACGCCCGAGGAGAGTTGGCGTAGGCCAGCAGAGATTGGCTGAGGCTGAAATGGATTTGCGTAGGATACGCCAAAATTGGCGTATCCTACGCCAAAAGTCAATTTGGTCAAAATGTTTCCTTTTTCAAGTCAAAACTGATGGGATCAAATGTTTATGGCGAATTTATGGTCCATGACTGGTTTTGGGGGGCTATTTTGATCTCTATCATGATATAAAAATCAACACCATTGAAGGCATATTATCATAGATTATTCTCCAAGCTTATTCCACAATTCTTTTGAAGATTGAAGAACATTTTTTGAAGATGATGAACACCATAGCCATGCTTGGCTAAAACTCTTGTATTACACTAGGGATGTAAGTTCTTGTTACCTAGGGCTTAAACATTTGGGTATTGTGTAAACTTTTGATTAATGTTTTTATGTACTTGAATTACTTGTGTTGATTAGTGATTAACCTTATGTTGAACTCATTTTTAGTTAATTGATCTTGTGCCAATTTCTAAATGTTATGAACATGGTTCCTTGCATCAACACTACCATAGGATTGTATGTTCTAAATGATAAAGTATAGTTTAGTCCATTGTGAATGTTGATGAAACTTGATACCTAAGTTTATTGAACAATCAACCCGTTAGTACCAATTGCATTATCTTTGTTTATCCAATTATGCCCAATTGTTGAAAGCTCTAGTGTTCAATTGCCCAATCCTTAGTGTAATCATCTTTATCTTATTGTTTACAAGTATTGTTAATTATTTCTTACAAAGTTATTTTAAGTTTCATATTAATCAACAAACTCTTCAACTAATTTCTAAATACCAAATTCATAAATTAGCATCTTCATAAAACAACAAATTCAAAGTTAACTAGGAAATACTCACTAACCACACGCTCCTTGGATTGATACCCTACTTACCCTATCTATTTAGGTTATTAAGGCTTTGTATGAACCGTGACGACCGGTTCATCAGTGTTAAGTCTTGTGATATTATAAGGCTTTCATATCTTCCAAGATTGCATACAATCCTACTTAGATATTAATCCCTTAATGTATGGATTCTTAGTGTACTAGAGATCCTTGGTGGATTGCCTTAAGAGATGTTTGGCCGTGAGTTTATAAGGCCAAAGAAAGAATTGCATAGATTTTGCAAGGACAAGAATCTTCATAATATCATCTCATATCTATCCCATATCTTCCATAGATCACCAATATCTAATGTAATCTCTTATAATATGGAGTTGTACTAGGATAAATCTTGGGTAGATTTGAATGGGGTGTTTGGCCGAGATTTTACAAGAAAAAGGAGGATTTTAGAAATCTCCAAGTACACACACAATCTACATAAGATATCATCAAATCTTTAATATCTTCTTTAGATTATATGGATTTGTTTTGTACAAAAAAAAATATATTTTAGGCTTGGTAAGGGTTGGGGGACGGTTTGGGTTGGGTATTTTGTGTGTCCACAACACAAAACATTTGGTAAATAATATGTTAAGTTTAATACTTTGTCGTTCGGATGTCGTTCGGGTATTTTTCTGACTTTAACCGCGTGTTATTCGGACATTAAAAGTGCCTCTAATAACCCTTAAACATAGTCTATTTTAAGTGTTGATTGGTTATATAGGCTCTTGTCGGGTGAAATTATAAGTTGTACGCGTACCGGGTGCGGTACGCGCACTTTATCCGTTACCGGGAGATTTGTATGAAAAGTTTTCACTTATGGTTTCGGAGTTCCAAAACTATTTATATTTTGTGAAAATATCCTTTATGTTATATCCTGGGTGTCCGGGATCCTTTTCGTTTATTTAATTTTTGCCGGGTAATCACCAACGTCCGTTCCGGACAAGTTTATTCGCACGCGATTTCGTCGTGCTTCAACATTAAACATGTGCATTCCTATGCATCTTATGGGGAATTTTCTATTCTCTAAGGCATCAGTTAAACTAATCCAATTTAATTTAAATATGCACTTAAACCGTTAATTACATATACTAATTACGTACGGAAACATATCGATTTTTGCCGGATGTTACATTCTACCCCGTTAAGAGAATTCCGTCCCGGAATTCAATTCAAGTTATCCATCACAATAGTATCCTTGAACAGGGCGGAGTGTTTGCGCTTCACGAGATCTCCTCTTTCCTAGTGAACCCAGGTTCATGCTAGGTTCACGCTTAGTGCTCTAACAAACATAATATCATAGTCCAACTACGACTAAGCTCTTGGGCATCCCACTTTGACACATCTATCGGTTTCCTGAAATAGTAGAGCTTAACGTCAACCGAACTTCCGTCGGTCGAGGAATTGACAAAACTTCCTCAGGCCAGACTTGCGGGATTCATCAAGAGTCCCACTAAGCTCTTACGATAGTTCGAGCTTAATCATCACGAGACAAATTTTGATCGATCACTCCGTGCCACTGGAGTATCAAGAATTTGGCCTACTATAATTTCTATGCTTACCAACACTCTCCCAGAGTGTGACTCTCAGTGTAAACCTATTATTAGTTCGAAGTCCTTAAGGCCTACGCCTTGTTTGTATGACTTCTTAATAGGTTCGCATCTCATCCAAGTAGTCTCTAAACTGCAAGATTTACTGGCCATCTCTCGAGTAACTCAAACTAGGTTATGTATCTATCTCCGTCTGTCATTCGACGTACTGGAGATGTACACGTATGCCCTCCAAGGGCTTTGAGTAGTACACCCCGAACACTGGGATGATAATTCCTATCACATAGGATTTTTTTTTGTTGATGAAGCACACGAGTTCGATGTACCACAGACATCAATCGTGTCAGCGTGGAATGGTTCCGTCAAGTACATTCAATTAGTCCGAGAATGACAAACCGTACTCGTCTCCAATCGAGTACCCAGGCTAGTGTACATAATTTGTCGAACTTGAGGTAGAGTGACTACTACAACCCGATATAATGTAAGTCGGCAATCCAATGTCTAGCCACGACTCTCCAAGAATATAGGTAGCTATCCATATGCCTCATCTCGTAGCTATAGGTGAGTAAGGAATGAGAGGGTTCCAAACAACAACCAATCATCACATGGGCCACATCCGACCCCGGGACACCTCGGGTGTCATGGTGATGTCAAAAGGTGATCTTTCCGCACCACATAAAAGTCCCCTTGGAAACCTCGTCGGGTATTCCATTTTGTTTACCCTTCGGCTCGACTCACTTTACCATATATTTACCTCCCCATTAAGATAAATATACTAGGTTCTTGTCGACCGAATAACTATATTCAAGATGGGACTTTATTTCTGTGGAATCCTCTAGGTACTGAATCGCTACCTCCCACCCAAGCAATTGTGGCAAATGGTACTAGGGCGTCTAGTAGGGACTGATGGTGGTCGAAAGTTTTTGCGTCGCTTTCACCCTTCAGTTCCCTGACAGTAAGTAGTGTATATACGACACCCGGGCCGTACTATTCCACAATCCTCGAGAATTACCAGTCGACTCAAACACCAATGACCAGATGCTTCCAGCACATAGGTCAATACCGGAAAGTGATACATGAAACATCATAAGTTGTTTTCGCAATGAACATAGTATAAGGTTTCTTAAGACATATCAACACGTTGGCCCCCATTGCGACAAGTATACAGAAAACCAGTAGCTACCCAAAACATTGGTATTCAGTACTAGTTCTGTTATATGTGCCTCATGGGCATCGGCAATCCCTTCGGTAAGTCAATTCCGAATAGCACAGGCCACACGCCCTCGAATTGACTATCAGGTCTCATGTAGAAATTTGAGTGAAAGGAGTCCTGAAACCGGAATCCTCACTTGCCGATGGTTCCATTTTTTTCAGAATCTTTCGAGGTAAATGGCGAAATCGAGTCATAGATGCATGTATTTGACATAGATTTCACGTTTGGGCTTGACAGCTTCATGCGCCAAAGTCGTTACTTAAATCAAATGATCGACTGAGATCGCACCACAAGCAATAGTCCTGAGCCTCCCCATAAGGCATCCCAACGACTCAGATAGTCACATATGGGCGCAATACGTAAGCCTTCAAGCTCATCTTGATTAGTCAGGTACCAACGCACTGACCTGGCAGCTCACATTACTATGGTGTCTCAATAGCGTCTGTCAAAGACAGGGGATTTTTATTCTAGCGCGAGCAATGCTACTAAACGATAACTGGGATCACTAGTATCGACCCAAGGTCTAAATGGTTCCATTATCCCAAGAATTTGCTCCACGACACCAGGGCAAGATAATCCCACCATCAGAGGAAAACAATATTAATCGAAGGGCCGAGACGATCAACCATCTCAACACGGCAGGGTAGCCTTCTTATAGAGCAGACAATGCTACACGTCCTTCTGGATTCAGGGTTTCACAAAACCTCCAAGACCATGTACTAGGGACTTCACCAATGCACGCCCACGGGTGGGTCCACAATGGTATTTCCATAATCATCAGTATGACACGTCGGTATGTATGACGTCAAACGAATCCATTGGGATGAGCAATAAATGAATTGAATCTTTCAACTCTTACTAGTCCCAAAGGTATGGGTCATAACATTGCTCACAATTACTCGATACCTTCAGGTTCGAGACGTATTCGAAATCCCTTATCACAAAGACAAGTCTCGCATTGTCACGTGCGGATCACAGGGTTTCTTCCCGACATTGATTTGCATAACCGATCGTTGGTCGACCAAATTGCGCGTAAAAGGTTAGGGCTGGACACAGCGTCACTGATGCCTCAGATTCTGAAGATGTACCGCTCACGAAGTGCGTGAGCATATCAAGGGGTCGACATATGATTCGGTAAATTACTCAAACAACCACGAGACTCAAAGGAATACATGGGCTAACACTCAGACTAGAGTGTCTTAGTATGGCTTCCAAAAAGTCCGCTGAGCACCCGAAATCTTACATACTCAATGTCGACGCTACACAATCAACAAACAAAACAATGACAGCAACGAGGGGTTTAGGTGATGTCTCCTTTCCGAGGGAAACCAAGAGTGAAGCAACCGACAAGTCATCACATCATCAAGGTAATCCAACAGCTGTAGCAATACGCCCTCTGAGCAACATGACAGTAGAAACAACATGGCAATGACAGCAACACATCCACGAAGCACATCAACTACGGAATACCGCACAGGAGTGACACGACAACAGAGAAGCATGACGACAAGGCAACACCGCAACAGGAACCGCATGACACAGGGAAACACGACTGCAAGACTACACTACTGCAGGAGCAGTAAACAATAGGAATGCATCATCGGCAATGCAGCGCAACCACATGGATACGCAATTAGCAAAAATAATGCAACAACGAGCATGCACAATGAATGGGGGTAACCCAGCAGCATGAATGCACACATCAATATGACGCTCAATATGGAAAATCCACAGTCCACATCAACAGAAAACTCCGTTATGTTGAGCACGCATCCCCATGCGTCTCAGATCACTTGTGGAGGTGGGATTTGCATCCGTACCTTCGGCCTCGAGCCTAACCTCCACAGGCTCAATGGTAGGAATGGTTAGATTGGCCGGCGCATCAGTCGTCATAACTTAAATGGGAACAAAGGGTTCCACATAATTTAGCTGACTTCCCAAGCCGATATTGTTCATAGAGAGAACGACCGTAGGCTTGGTATGAGTCACTCAAATGATAGCAACAGCGACATCGACAGTCTCAACCGAGGCCTGAGAACCATCGACAATGTTAGGCTTGCTAAGAGCCCAAGGAATGATAACGAGGGAGTCAATGAAAGCCTCAAAGAAAATGGAATTAACAACAGCGAACTCCACAGCGATACAGACATGGTCATAGCGGCTTGGCATGGGTCATAGAGACGTCTTCGTTAACGACATTCACCTCTGCAGGAGCCTCAAATACATCAACAACATCAGCTCGAGAAGAGCCATAGAAACAACATCAAGCCCAATATGGACTATAGAGACAACGACAACAATAAGCTCAACAACAGACATGGAAACAACGGCATCAAGCCCGATAAGTGCTACAGAATCACTGGCAACAACAGACTCAGCAAGAGCTACACACTTAGCAAAAACATCGGGATCTACTTGAGCCATAGATCAATAACAGCCACAGCGACATCAGGCTCGGCCGAAGCCTTAGACTTGTCGTAGTTATTATATGTGTGGTAACTAGTATCCATAGGACCTAGAAACCAACCACCGTCTATCCCAATATCAAAGATAGTGGTCACCACGAAAATAGCAAGTAGAGGTAGAAGGATCACGATTTATCGAGACACCTTGATAAAATGAAAACGATAGTCATCCTTCTCATTAGAGTCCTCTTGCATATTATTTTGGCCCTAGCACCGATAGTCATTAACTGAAGTGTCTTTCCGCCACCTAAGCGAGGCCAGTGAACTTTCTTCATGACAGGCCACACAGTGAGAGTATCGAAATACGACAAGAGATTAGACAGCTCACATTGTCCATAACCAATGGATCTCACGACCTTAGTTTACAAACTACCGTGACGAGGGAACGCAATGTCTCAGTATCTATGGGGATTGATGGAAAACACTTCGCATCAATTTTCACCCCACAGATATAACTAGTCTCATCGTCGTGACGAGGGTGATGAATGTTATTGCAACAAAAGCAATGGAATTGTCGTCCCATGGGTATGTTTAATTTAACAGAATAACGTGACCACTTCCAGTAGTCCGTCATTTGATTTTTGAGAGGGGGTTTTAATATCAGCAAAAGCGTCTTGCGACATTTGATAATTACGGAACACACCCTTACGATTACGATTCCCAAAGTATGGTTCCACTCCCCAGAATTTATGACGGTTTTAGATACTGCGCACGCATCGGATGTACTTGGGCGTTCACCGAGTGAAAAGAGACTACCAATAATCCTTGAAAAAAAAATAGGAGGTAGATAGAGGAGTCTCACGATGACTTTTGCACCTCAGGAAAGTAGTATGACATAAGTACCAATATGCTAAGCCCATTACAAATCATCTTCCGGAATACGATCCAGCGCTATTGCAAAGGGTGTTAATCCATACTTGAATACTCAATACATCGAGCAGTGGCTTCCCATGAGTTAATCGTATGCACTTCCGATTGAGTCCATCGCCAAACGCCGACTAGGGCTTGCTGTTCCACTACACGCCGTCATCCTAACACTGGCAAACGATGCCGCGGTCGTGATTAGTGGCCGAAATTTTCGACATCATCGAAGTTTAGTACAGCCCTATGACTCGCGGATGTGTAATGCGGCATGCTGATTTCACCATCAGTCCATGACTGCATGGGAACAACCAATACTGTCGATTCAGACGAGGGCTATCGAGCCTTTAGGATAACAATGATTAAGCTTCCTAACTCAGCAACTTCGATTCTGTCTCCCTACAGGAGAAGAAAAAAAAAATACTCGACCCTTGAAGACAACTTGGGCATACGTTAGATCGAACATGACTTATTCACCATGATAACACAGCAGCACACGGCCACGAGTCTCATATCTGATCCACGCAGGGTCCCGTTCTCAAAACGCACTGGTCTAGCAGGGACGCACCCTCGGTCTTCACTAGGTTCCGGGTATAACCTTCCACACACCGTACTCGACATTTCTTGCTTCGGTAGGCCGTGTATTCTTGTACGTCCGCTCCTTTGGAAGAACTTTGTGGTGGAGGCATTCAACTCCTACACAAGGAAGGTTTCATCTCCCGTTCCTATCTGAAGCGAGGGTTTGCGTCAGATTACTTATATGAATAGACGTTCGAGCTCTTCCATGCTCGTACCATAAAGGTAATATTGGGTTGGCTAGGATCGAATTCTAGGGACATTAACGAGTCTTCCCTTTTAACTCGTTGGCCAATAAAAAAACTAGGACTGAATCTAAAGAACAGGAACAAACAAGACAAGGAGTGACCACCAATCCCGGCCCTAGCGCCCACCAAGGTTACCGTGCACCCCAAAGTATTATTATGTTTGCACCCGTAATGATAATTTGCGTTGCCAGGTAATCTTGTTGCCCGCTAGTTTCGAGTTTCCTGATCCAAAACAAAGATTTCATACATCAAAAGACTTGGTCTAGTTTCGCCTCCAAATCATAAATAACACGGCGACATCCATTATCGCGATAGAGATTAGTCCTTCCGATCATCCCGTCTACAGGTAAGCGAGTGAGCTCCTCGTAGACCACAACATCCTTCCTAATTGCTGGTACCGGTGATCGATGCAAGAGTGCGGACTAAGGTGAAGCGTGACACGACATCCTTACTGGCAAAATATCCGTACTACATATATGTATTAACTAATCTTAGAAAATCGGATTTCTATGCAACATAACATTTTTATCCGTATTTTCTAATACTTCATATATTGACACACATGGCTAGTCGGTCGGAATTTCCCCTTGTACATCCCATGTACAAATTTCTTTCTTTTCTAAAAATATTTTGTTGTGTTTTAGTTTTGAAAACTTTGTCTTCGAGCCGAAACCGGTTATAGTCTAGATTTTTCAAAAATGCTAGTTCGCTATAACCTTGGCTCTGATACCACTTCTGTCACACCATGCCAATGGCGGAAACACGTGGCGCAACGCTCGAAAGCATATCAAAGTCAAGATTAACACAAACTATATTTAATTAGAAAAGATCAATTTATTAGGATGTCGAAAATGAGTATTTCGTTACAATACTGCACAAAGCATTACATAAAACAATGAACATTAAGTTTCAGTGTGGGGGGTATTTCCGTTTATGTTCCAACCCATTGGTAACAATAGATGAGACCCCGACCAGTATCCGACATCCCAAATTCCACTGCACTAGCCCCATATCTATTCAGCACTTAGTTACCTGAAAGATATGTTTAAAAAGACGTCAATATATAAAATATTGGTGAGTTCACAGTTTTAGTTTCATAACAACAACATTTTCACAACCATCGACTCGACTCACTTTACCGTATAATTATTTTCCCATTAAATAATTATACTAGGATCTTGTCGATCGATATTTCGTTTTTACAACATGTGCGAAACCTGCACAACTTGTGGCCTTCGTAAGGAGTAGCTAGCTCCCACAAACTATGATGATGAGCAATCCCATGAGCCCCATAACCAAACCAAGACTAATAATAATGCCCCGCTCCAAGTCGTTTCTCGGAACCCAACGACTTAATTTCAGAATACGTGCACCCCTGGCATACGCCGATGCATAATCGACGCTATCGATTAGGGGTGGGCCTTGTCAGACACCAATAGTACTATCCAAATATTCTTTCGGTTTCATTTCCCTGAATTAATGGTTACAGAAGAGAGGACTCAACCCCGAGTGGCGATCACTGCTCAAGTACTCATCATGCCACTTATCACATTTTATCCTTTGAAAACATTTCAACATGTGACAACATTTGACAAACATATCTTTCCCCCAGTTAAAACAGTAAAATGGGGCCGTGAAACTCACCTGATGTACAGCGTACAATCAAATAGCAGAGAATAGCAGTCCGTGGTCAAGCACCTACGAACGTCCTAGTGCGTGTAAGTCACTAAGTCTATAGCGTGTGCTTCTCCGGCAAGTTGTACACCCAACTCCCAACACCACCATTTACATATAATTCCCCGTTTAATTAAACATATGTCCTAGGTCCGTTGGTGATGGATTACCATTGTTACAAGTTACATTTATACTTTCATGTATATTAATTAACTTGTATACTATTATTCTTGACTCAACTTCACTAAACGTATAATTATTTTCCCATTAAATAATTATACTTAAGATCTCGTCGTTCGATATATTATCTTTACCGCTCGACACGACTCACGTTACCGTATATTTATTTTCCCATTCAAATAAATATACTAAGGTCTTGTCGTTCGATAATATATTTTTTTAACGCCCGACTCGACTCACCACACCGTATATTTACTTTCCCATTAAGTAAATATACTAGGATCTCGTCGGTTCGGTGTACATATATATATATATATATGATTTACTCGTCTCGGTTTTCCTTCCCGTATATTTACTTTCCCATTAAGTAAATATACTAGAATTTCGTCGAGCCGAACATATATATATATATATATATATGTATTTTCCTCGTTAAGTCCATACGTTCGTTTAACGTTTTTAATCGTTAGATTATTTACGTTATATTTTCTCTCACGAATATTTTCCCAACACTTAGGAAAGTGTTATGTAAATTTTTCACCCAAGTTATATATATTTTAACTCCTTAAAATATATTTTTACTCATCTTGACGTAATGATATTTTTCTCGTTTGTCCGCTTTTACGTCTTAGTTCGTTAACACGTCCAAGTCCGATTTCTTTACTTATATGTAATTATATAGTTAATCTTTTTCCAAGTCCTCCAATATGTGTTTTCTAGAAGTATTATTCAACTTTCTAATTCCCAACACATATTACTTGAAAGTTTTTATAAACACTTTTGTATTTTTAACACAAAACTTGACAACTTATATACAAAAATGTTCCAACACTTTTATATTCTCATTTATATAAAAGTGTTCATTTTTATATAAGTTCTCCCAAGTTTTAGTTTGTCTAACATTTTTATAAAAACCTTTGTTTTTATATATATCCATATGTTAGAAAAAGTCCATATTTTTATAAAACTCCATTATATAAAAATACACCTTTATACAAAATCATGTGCATGTTCACTAGTATTTACCACTTTAACAAGTCTTATATCCTTAAGTTAAGACGATTAAAATCACTTTTCAAGTTCATCCAAGTTTCATTAACAAGTGTTACCCAAATCACTATTTTTCTTCAAGTATTCATTATTTTAATAAAAACTACAAGAATACTTAACATCCATCACTAAACTTTCAATTTACTCACACTAACTAAACACCATTTTAGTCTTTAAAAATCATATGTTTCATTATTAAAAGCTCATTCAAGTCCACCGCTTGTACAACTTGCTCTAAGCTTATAAACATAAACTTTTTAAGGACAAAACATGATCAAGAATACTTACAACTAGCACAAGGCTAGAGAAGCTTTCAATGCTTGATTATGATGGGGTTTAGTGTGTTCTTCCTTAGTGGTTAAGCTCCAAGCTTGAAACACACAATGGGGGTTTGAAGGATGGATGTTTTTGAAGGAAAATTGAAGTGTTTGAACTTGAAAGAAGTGTGTGTGTGCCCTTGGGAATCCACGGCTCAAGGGAAAAGAAAAAGGAAGAGTTTTGATCATGTGTTAAGTCTTGTGATATTATAAGGCTTTCATATCTTCCAAGATTACATACAATCCTACTTAGATATCAATCCCTTAAAGTATGGATTCTTAGTGTACTAGAGATCCTTGGTGGATTGCCTTAAGAGATGTTTGGCCGTGAGTTTATAAGGCCAAAGAAAGAATTGCATAGATTTTGCAAGGACAAGAATCTTCATAATATCATCTCATATCTATCCCATATCTTCCATAGATCACCAATATCTAATGTAATCTCTTATAATATGGAGTTGTACTAGGATAAATCTTGGGTAGATTTGAATGGGGTGTTTGGCCGTGATTTTACAAGAAAAAGGAGGATTTTAGAAATCTCCAAGTACACACACAATCTACATAAGATATCATCAAATCTTTAATATCTTCTTTAGATTATATGGATTTGTTTTGTACAAAAAAAATATATTTTAGGCTTGGTAAGGGTTGGGGGACGGTTTGGGTTGGGTATTTTGTGGGTCCACAACACAAAACATTTGGTAAATAATATGTTAAGTTTAATCCTTTGTCGTTCGGGTGTCGTTCGGGTATTTTTCGGACTTTAACCGCGTGTTATTCGGACATTAAAAGTGCCTCTAATAACCCTTAAACATAGTCTATTTTAAGTGTTGATTGGTTATATAGGCTCTTGTCGGGTGAAATTATAAGTTGTACGCGTACCGGGTGCGGTACGCGCACTTTATCCGTTACCGGGAGATTTGTATGAAAAGTTTTCACTTATGGTTTCGGAGTTCCAAAACTCTTTATATTTTGTGAAAATATCCTTTATTTTATATCCTGGGTGTCCGGGATCCTTTTCGTTTATTTAATTTTTGCCGGGTAATCACCAACGTCCGTTCCGGACAAGTTTATTCGCACTCGATTTCGTCGTGCTTCAACATTAAACATGTGCATTCCTATGCATCTTATGGGGAATTTTCTATTCTCTAAGGCATCAGTTAAACTAATCCAATTTAATTTAAATATGCACTTAAACCGTTAATTACATATACTAATTACGTACGGAAACATATCGATTTTTGTCGGATGTTACATCTATAAATAGCAAGCTAGCCCCCATCATTTGATCATACCATTTCACCTAGACTTGAGCCTTCTTGGCTCGACTTCCAGGGGTCTTGTAGAATTCTTGGGGTTCTTTGGGAGGCCTTAGGGCCCTCTTAACACACCCACCAAGGTTAGGCCTCGTCCTACATTGATCATCTTGGGCAAGCATGGGATTGTAGAGTAGCTTATGCAATAAACATCGAGGGTCGTGAGGATCATACTAGATACATATTACTTGGAGATGGAGAGCTTGTCTATGAGCAACCATGTTCATGTGTTGATCCTTTGTTATGGTTGTATCTTTCTATTATTCTCGAACCCGCTTTGATTTGTAGACTTTTATTATTAGTAGTAGTAGTTTATTTTTAGTTATTTGTTGTGTTATCTTCTTTCTAATCCTTGCTTATTTATCTTGTGGCAGGTTTAAATGATGATTAACTTGATAACTTAAATCAACTTTAAATTAATTAACTAGAGGTTTAATCAGCTTCTGGTAGTCCCGAGCTAGATCCAAGGCGAGGAAACCGGTAGTGAGACAGATCCTTTGGGCTTCTGATATCCAAACCGGGTTCTAAGCAATGGCTTCTGACGTGGACCAAATCTGAGTGACACATTTCTAGTACTTACCAGATGACTGAATGATCTTCTTGGTAAAGGGCAGATTCCCTATGGGTGCACCAGTGATCATCGGATTGCACACCTTTAGGATTATGTTCCACCTTTGTCAAGGGTTTCATTCAGCTTGGGAGGTTATGGGTTGGGTTTGTTAAGTCATCGATCATTAAACCAATTTTATATTTAATTGATCACTAAATATTAAAGTGTCACTTTAAAGATAAGTAAAACACGAATTCTATTTCTAGGTCTCGTCAGTACAAAACCGTTAACCAATGGGGATACGTGTCGCCTGAGTTGACTGTAAGAGAGATCCTTCGGTCTTTATGATCGTTAACCTACTTAGGGGATACGATGTTGCCAGGACTGACCCTAAGGAGAGATCCTTCGGTATGGTACGGAACGCAAGAGCTAAGGGACGTATATGGCATTCCAGGACGGAAGTGAAGCCTCCATTTCAAGAAGAAGATAAGTCTGAGGACCAGAGACTTGACCGCGGTTTGGGGAGCCTGCTATAAGCAAGGCCCTGGCGGAGTACCTTCGTGGGGACAAGCATTGGGAGGTTGTGCATTCTACTTAGTAGTGGCCCCGCTTCTCTATCAAGGAGTCAACACTTCAAGATCACTCTCATCCTCCTCACAAATTATTAATCTTAATTATTAAAATTTAATAGTAAACTTAACTACTTATACCGAGGGCACCGAGATGTGCATATCAGTTTACTCTACTATTTTATCCTTTTATTTTATCAAAACCCAAAAACCTTTTTAAACTTTGAAACTTTGAGTATTTCATAAAAAAACCCATATTTTCAAATTCTTAGTGTGTTTTTTATGGATGAAAACGTGTGTTTTTTTATTATGTTTTGTTCAAAAACTCTTTTGGAAACTTTTCTAATCATTCGGGGATTAAACACATCGTTTTGGATAAGATTTTGAGGCAAAAATGGTAGTTTTTGAGCAAAAGTGAACTTGGAGATCAGATCAGGCGAGTAGGACTCTCAATCACGTGAATAGTTCTGGTGATTAGCCCAATCGCGTGAATAGTACTAGTGATTAGCCTTGTAATCGCCTGAATAGTACTGGTGATTAGCCCAATCGCGTGAATAGTTATGGTGATTAGCCCAATCGCGTGAATAGTACTAATGATTAGCCTAATCGCGTGAATAGTACTAGTGATTAGCCCAATCGCATGAATAGTACCAGTGATTAGTCTTGTAATCGCCCAAATAGTACTGGTGATTAGCCCAATCGCATGAATAGTGCATGTGATTGGCTGCTAATCATGTGGTGTGACCCAATCGCCCCTAAAACCCTAATCGCTGTACTGTTCACTAGCAATTACACCAATCACGTGTAAAAACTAGTGATTAGGTCTATAATCGCCTATAATCACACAATTACAATTCCCAATCACCTATAACTTGTTGAACCTAAAATTGACCGAAGTTTGACTCGCGTTGACCGAAGTTAACTTTCGTGACCAAGTTTAACTTTAAAAAAAAAAGTTAACCGTCTTTGACCGAAGTTTGACTTTTGTTGACCAAGAGTTACTTTTTCACAAGGCTCTCATAATGGCAAATGCAACCAAACCATGGGCTTTCGCGTCTTCAATGAATACCAATCGGCCCAACAACGACAACAACAGGGGAGTTCCGGATGTAATCCGTGGGCCCATCTAGAGAGGAAACTAACATCAGATGCTAGTCAAAGTCAACTGAATCAAATCATACAACTTAACAATGTTCAAAACAATCAAGAAACATGGTTTCGATTACTCCTGCAAGTCACTCTGTCTCAGCAAACACGGATGCTGTGAGTGTACTTACTATGCATGCTGAGAAAGGTTCTGATCAGAGGACACAACTCATGGGAGGTGATAGTGGGGAAATTGCGTGTTTTTCTCAACGACTAGAGACTGTGGAATCGGGAGAAGGGTCAGAGAGTGCTCAAACCTCAGAAGAGAGTACAGATTCAGATAGTGAAGTATCAGCAAGTGAACAAGACGCTGAATGAAACTCTGAAGATATCAACAGAACTGATGCAAATTATTCAACTTCTGAAAGGAGTGAATTAGAAGAGGAAGATGTTGATGATCAAAATCAAGAAGTTGGAGTTCAACTCAAGCATGGAACTGACTCTATTGCACAAGGATCTTCCAGGTTTGTCTGTTCTGAAAAACAGCAGACCCTTACTTGTGATCTTGCTAATTGCATAACCATCAATGAAGTTTTGAGAGCAAATGAAATGGAGTTTAAAAACTTAAATGAAATTTTAATGAAAGAAATTTCTGAGCTTTCTAAAACTCTTGAGGATATAAAGAAAGAATTATCGCAAACAAAATCTGATTATGAAAGAGCCCAACATAAGCTTGATGGTTTTCAGTTTGCAAAGTTTGTGCTAAGTAGAAATGATATAGATCTTAAAAACCAGTCTAGGCAAAAACAAAATCAAGGATTTGGTTACAATAAACGTTCTGTAAATAGACGGAAAGTGAAATTGAAACCAAAGGCCTTACGGAGGCAGAGCTTGGGGATTCTAATAAAGAATCCCAGGAAACTGAGAAGGCTCAATCAGGTTCATATAGCTCTAGTAAAAATCACATTTTGTGTGAGCTTGAGCCGGAAAAGAAGCATTTTCAGTTTCCTGAAGGCACGGAAGGGCTGTACATGTTGGTGGGATCTGACAAATTGTTTTCTGATAAAGAGTTTCCTATTAAAAATGTTGATCAATCCTTAATTAAACATATTTTTGAGGAAATACCAATAACTGAAGCTCGGATCAGAAAACTAGTTGATCAGAAGAAACATGTTGAACACAAACCCACCAAACATGTGAATCAAAAGAATCAGTCTGGGAAAAATTAAAAGGGTCAAGATCAATGAACTTAAGCCCATCAAATCGAAAGGTACTGATCAGATGAGACATTCTCTTCAAAATCATCAAAGAATTTTTTCACCAAGATTTGTCTGATTTTGACTCATATCCGAGTGCCTCTTGATTTAGAAGCTCACAAGGGAGCTGTAGCCCTAGATTTTCTCAGGTTAGCTCGAGATAGTCACGGTATGAACCTCAATACTTTGAAGAGTGGAGGTCATGATATGAATGTAACGAGGTTGGACACTTGATTGCTAATTGTCCCTATCTGAGAAAATTAAAGGACAAAGCACTTAAGCCCCCTAAATACAATAACCAAAGATACAAGTCACCTGAACAACAACTTCATGTGACACCAAAGAATGTGAAAAAGAAACAAAAGGTTGTTGTTGATGGTACAAAGCCTAATGCTGACCAGGCATCAAGCTCAAAGGCCCAACCCAAGGTTGCAAAACCCACGGGAGGCCCAAAAGCAGGTACAAAGACTAACCAAAGGGCAAAGCCTCTAGCTAACCCAAAGGTGAAGTCTCAGGTACCACCCAAATCTGTCAAGCAAAGACCTGTAAAGGTTAAGCATGACCAGATTTGGAAGCCAAAAGCAGCTAAAGCCCCATCTGTGTGTTTATTTGCTTCGTTAGCACCATCTACATCAACTGCTGTTGATGAGAAAACACCTACCCCTCATGGAAGATGGATGGAGCTGCCTATGATTGATGACCTAGGCCGACGAGAGATCGTCAAGGCCCGGGTCCCCCTCGAGAACTAATCTTTGAACGAGTGTGTAGGGTGTTCCAGGAGGAACTATCAGTAGTCATTTGATTGTTGACAGTGGGGGATCTTAGCACAAAATAGGTGTCATATCACTCCAGTAAATTGATCAGAATATCTTTGGAGGATATGTAACCTAATCAAGGAGGGGATTTGTTATCGAAGAAGAAGAAAGAAGAGAAAATGCTCGATGAGAATAATTCAAGACCCAGTGTTTCGACGTAACAACGGATGTCAGTAGTGAATAAGAGTGGACTGGGTGATTGCTGCAGAACGGTTCCTTCATTATATAAAGGGTTACCGACCAAAGGTCTATGGTACCCTAATGGCGATAAGCTGGATCTCGTGGAATTTAGTGAGTTTATCAATGGTGGTTACAATATTGAAGCTGGATCCACAACGGGTGGATATCAGTTCTTGGGAGGTCGTCACATGTGTTTCCTGCAACCTGCGAAGCCGAATCAAGTAGCTGCATCGAGCTATCATTTCCAGGTTCTTCAATGGATCTATCAACACACATGCGTGACTACGGTTTGCGTTTTCTTATCACCTCTAGTTTCTTTTTGATAATGTAACTTCCATAGAAATCACTATGGATCCAGTGATTACTATAGTCCACATTGACTACCAAATTGCCAACAATTTTACCAAATAAGTTGACAAATCTAAATTTGATTATCTTTAAAAGGTAAAAGGCATTTGGGAAAATCTGAGTAAACCACATCGGCAAATCAGTTTTTGTTTAACCGTTTTTCTATCAGAAAATCCAAAAAGATTTCAATTTCTTTAAACTCTTTGAATTTTAGGGTGAGAAATTTCCAGAAAAACACAAAAACATTAAAAAAAAAACAAATTGATTTTTCTTGGAGAAAAAGAGGAGATGATAGTACATCAGTGGGAATCTACCACATTCTAAAGAATTGTAAAGATAAAAATGACATGTGATGACTTTGAGTGATGTGCTGATAGGCTTCGTGAACCTAGTAATGCGTGCCTTAGTGATACAAACATAACGAAATACTTGCTATGTGGATGAACACCTCATGGACATATGGTCTTGGTACCGTTTTTCGTTTGATAGGGTTGCCAAAATCAGAGGTTTTGGGTCGTTATGTTGATAGTTATCTGGGGTAGCCTGACTGATCTTCTGTCGTTTTGATTTACGGATCTAGATTCAGTCAGGGTATCTTAAAAGAGCTGACAATGTCAAATCCCAAGTTACCGAATGAGGAACTTATAATGTATGACGATGATCAAAGATTATCTAATGCATCGTATCATATATATGATGAAAATCATGATTGATATAAGCCTTACCCTGGTTGAGTGCACATGTTGCTTTGTAGCATTGATTTGCTGACCTGCCACCTCTGTGCCTCGTACCTTGTAAGATACGGATAACTACGGCATAATCACGTGTTACGATGAAGCTTTGTGCAAATTCCTTGATATGGGAGTATGTCGTGTGTGTGGGAACCATAGGCAAGTTAGTTATTAATACACCTAATCAGTATCATTTTAAAGCATTGCACAACGGTTTGCATGTGAGCTTATGTGGACAACAATATCAGCAATTGCCAAGTCTCACAGTCTATAAAGTTTAAAATTGAAAGAACAACGGTGTGAATAGATTTCTCAAAAACTGATATGATCCTCTTATCAGAAAATCACAAAAAAAAAAATTAATTAAATGCTTGTATATATTTACTTACTGTATCTCGTTTTTTAATTTTCAGCATTTATTAAAAACTCAAAAAGATTTTATTTTCGATTAACCGATGTTGGAATACTAAATTCTTTAATTGGAATCTCAGATCCGAAGCCGAAACACAAATAAAATCTAAAGTTTACAAAATTTAAGGGTCAAATATCACTTTCAGGGTCACAAAGTGTCAATCGTGAGAGTTCAAGGTGAAATTTGAATGGATCTAAATATTCAGGGGAGCATGATTCGTTTCTCAAATTGGTGGTCACCATGGACAAATCTTGAAAGTTCATCAAATGATAAACTTCAAGAATTTGATTGAGTCTGGATTATTTATCGTATCTAATACAAGTTGTAGTTTATGTGCAGTTTTTATTAATTTTTTCTGCAGGATCAACACAACGTTTGTGCATATCATGATTCAAACGACTAGGCTTGAAGCTGAACAAGGCCCGAACCTAAACAACAAAATCATCCTGAATAGCAAGAACCCGATATTTCATCTTCAGAGAAACCAGATCGTGATAGAGCTCCGGCAATCGAAGCTGAAGAAGATGAGAATCAAGAAGTGAAAGTGAAGATGATATTGATCTTCGTCCAAGTCAAAGAATCGTCAATCATAAAAGCGGAGATTTCTTGATTCCTCCCAAGTTATCGAAGCAAATCGACGACCAAGACGAGATCTTATGAAGCCAAAACTAAAGCTCAAATCAGTTGATATGTTCAAGTCTTCAGAGGTCATACACTGCGGTGTCACCCTAAGTTGAAGAATGCTGAACATGAAGACTTGAAGACTCGAAGACCATATATCACCAGCTAGGTCTAACGAGGAGTCTGTAAATGCACTTCTTGTGTGTCCCCAGCTAGATGATTGGTTGAGTCTGTAAATCACTAGCTAGGTCCAAGGGGGAGTCTGTAAGTGCATTATCTGCATGTCCCTAGCTAGTGATAGGTGTTGTTAGGACAAAAAGGATTGGTGAAACCACTTTTGCAAACCTTAGTCTAATTCACTTCTGTCAAAATATTCTAAGTATAGAACTACTGAAGAAGAAGGATCAAACTGCTGAAGAAGAGATTCACAAGTGCTGAAGAAGAAAAGTCATCAGAAGTTCTGAAGTTCAAACCAGACACTTCTACTGAAGAACTACTGAAGACAAACTACTCATCAGTAGTTTGTCATTCATCAGTACTTATGTGAAGATCTTTTCCACTGCCTTTTTGTATCAGTAGTTTATTACTTTAGTATTACTTTTGCTTTATGTACAAGTTCCAAGACAGCAACTTGTTGCAACTTGTTTCTGAACTTGCTTTTTGGCAAGGTTCATGTATTTGTAAAGTCTATAAATAGAAGGGTTCATCCCTCTGTTTTAGACATTGATTTTAATACAGAAATCCTTCAACACATATTATTGTTATTTCCATTTCATATTTATTGAGAATCTGTCTAAGTGTTTCATTCTCATTCAATACTTAGATTCTCAATAAATACTTATCATTTATTAGTTCTTGAATCCCGGGGGAGTAATAACTCCTGTTGATAAGTGTAGCTTTAAACTCATAACATTCCGCTGTGCTATCACTGATCAAGAACTTGCTAAACACCTAAGTGTTCACTAGCAAGTTCATACAAAAGAGCAATACTGATCCAACAATTGGTATCAGAGCTCTGGTTTATCTGATCACATATCAATCTAACACATTGAGAATCAGACACAGGCTCTTATTGATATTCAATAAAGGATTATAAGCTCACTTTTATCAACATCCATCACTTTAAGAGATATTTGACAAATCAATACTCTTTAAAATGGATCCTCATAATACTGGTTCTGCCAATAAACCTGCTATGCTAGTAAGAAATGAATATAACATCTGGCAAAGGAGAATGGCACATACATTATCACAGACCAACACAGGTTGCTGGAAATCTGTGATATATGGTCCTCATAAATCAGTAAACATTAATCTTGAAACTAAAGAAGAGATTCCAAAAGACCCAAAAGACTATACAGATGATGATTTCCTAAAACTTGAGCTTGATGCTAAAGCTTTCTCTATGTTGGCAATGGCACTCCCAAATGAAATCTACTCTGGCCTATTACATTGTGATAGTGCCAAAGAGCTTTGGGAGTGCCTCAAAGAACAGTTTGGAGGAACTGAAGAGGTGATTGCCAACACCAAAGAAATCTTGGCTCAACAATATGAAACTTTTGCTCACATTAATGGGGAAACTTTAACACAACAATTTGAAAAATTCTCCTCATTAATATCTGAGCTAAAACTAAATGGTCAGACCTACACAACTGTATCTATGCTTCATAGATTTTTAAGGTCTTTACCTGAAAAATGGGAAACATACTCTATAGTCTTAAGATCTTCACCAGACTTTAGCTCCCTCACTCTTACAAAACTTCATGGGAGATTACTTACTTTTGAAAGAGAAATTGATCAAAATAAAAAGTTACAAAGTTCTAGTAAAACTGCTGATGACTATCTACCAGGTAGTACAACACTATTGGGACAAGACTCACCAACTTGTTCAAATAGTTTTGGATCTTTTGACCACATTGACATAACTGCTGGGATCTCATCTGAAAGATCATTCCCAGGTTATGACAATAATGATTTTGGTCAAACTGCTGATAACATGTGTTTTATCATGGATGATTTAAATAGTTTCAGCAGTGATGACCTAGAAGAAATGGATATTTTGCACCAACTGGCCATGTTAAGTTTAAAAACAAATAAATTTTACAAAAGGTCAGGAAGGAAGTTTCCAGGACTCAACAGTTCAACAAAAATTGGTTTTGACAAATCTAAACTTAGATGTCACAAGTGTCAAAAGTTGGGACACTTTGCTAGAGAATGTAGAAGCTCTGGCTTTAACCAATCTCAGTCTGGAAACAATTTTAACCCCAATTATAACAGGAATAATGGAACAAAAGGGAGTGCACATTTTGTACAGGCACAAGCTCGACAACACCAATATGTGCCACAAGTACAATATGTACAGATGCCTGCTCAACAGATGCAGAGCCAACAATCAATCCCTCCCTTTCCAGCTGCTCAACAACCTCCACAGCAACAACAACCCTCTCAACAAAGTTTATTTACTTCAGGGTATGTTGACTGGAGCAGTCTTCCTTTTGACACCACAGAGTGTAATCCTGATGCAGACAACAAGATGTTTGACATCAACTGGGGAGAGCCTGACAATGGCAGAAAGAACTTTGCCTTAATGGCATTTGAGGGATGCACCTCAAAATCTGCCTTGTCACAGGTATCAAAAGAATCTTTGACAAAACTGTGTTCAAATTCTTGCAAAGAATCTTTTGCTCTCATAAGAGAGACAAATGTGCACTTACAAGGAAAAGCAAATGACTCTGAGAGAAAATTCACTCAGATGAAATGTGATTTAGAAAGAAAACTTTCTGCAAAAACTAAAGAAGTTTCTAAATTAACTAACACTGCTATTGAAACCCAAGCACAAATTAAAATCATGATAAATGACCTAGGAAATGTCAGACAAGAGCTTGCTGACACCAAGGTCACATGTGAAAAATGGGTTGAATCTTGTAAGGGGTACCAATTATTGCTAAACAAACAAAGTGCTTCAAATGTTAGGTTTGGCATAGGGTACAATCACACTGAAACACCAACAGATTTTCCCCCCAAAACTACTGAAGATGGGAGAAAAATTGTTTCGGGTGAAACTTCTGAAGAGGAAGAATGCACATCTTTCCATGAGAACTTTCTAAAAACACACAAAGAAAGTTCTTCAGAAGTACTGATTAAACCTGACTTTAAGCCATCAGTAGTTTCAACTACATCAGGAGTTGAGAACCTGAAAACTACTGATGACCTAAAACCAATCAAAGAGTCAGAAACTTGTCTTTGAAAGAAAAGACAAAAGAATGTGAAATTTGTGGTCTGTTCAACCACAAAACAGAATTTTGCAGATATAGAAAAGGTATTCAGTTCAACAAGAAAAATCAACAACTGGTTGTGGGAAAACAAATCAAAAATGATTTTGTAAAAACTTTTTCTCCCAAGAAACAACAACCAGCAAACACCTTTTCTCAGAAAAAGACAAAATCTCAACAAAAGTCTTTTTCTCAAAATTCTCTTTCAGTAGTTAGACCTGAATCATCAGCAGTTTCACAAACTGCTGAGATTTAAGAACTTATAAACTTGGTACAACTACTGATGACCAAAGTTGATGGAGGTCCTCAAAAGGATACCACCATTGTTCTTAATGAAAAATCCATTGCCAAAAAGACATGGATTTCTCAACTTGGTCAAGAACAAACTGTAAATGTTCTCAAGAGCAAACCCAAAGCCAAACTGGCTTGGGTTCCTAAATCTAACTGATTTGCTATCTTGTGCAGAGAGTTTCCAGAGGCTTAAATAGCATTTGGTATGTAGACAGTGGAGGCTCAATGCACATGACAGGATGCAGATACCTAATAAACAATTTTATCAGTCAAAGAGATGGATCTGTATCCTTTGGGAATAATGCTAAGGGATATGTGCTAGGACATGGCAATGTCTCCTCTGGCAAAATACAGTTTGACAAGGTCAATCTGGTTGAAAACCTTGAGTACAACTTGCTGAGTGTGTCACAAATGTGTGATAAAGGATATTCTTCCTTTTTTACAAAGACAGCATGCAAGATCATATCACCAGAAGGCCAGAAGTTGATAGAGAAGATCATTGAAGATCACACTTTGTTAATAGCCAAAAGATGTGGCAATGTCTATGCAGTGGACATTGAAAAAGACAAAGTACTGAACAACACTTTGTTAATAGCCAAAAGATGTGGCAATGTCTATCCATACCATAATTTTGCACTTTAAAGGGACCCAACTTTTCCAATTAATAGTTGAAGTGGCTGTTTATCAACTAATATATAAATGCAACTTTAATTAGCCACGTTGTTCAACCATATTTATGAATATTAACAAATGTATATAGGTTGGAACAATAAAGTCAATATAACAACTAACCTCGTAATTAAACCCAAATTTAAAATCAACATAAATGGCAGTTATGCAAAATAAAAGATGATATAATTGTTCAGCACATATTAAGAATTCCCCTAAGACCCGGTTATAAACAAATGAAATTCATTTCTTGAACCACCCGTTCACCTTTCTGATTCCCCATTCAAGGAATTTAATCAGTAACGTAATATAGCAATAACAAATGAATTGACCATAAGTTATGCTAGGCATAAAGCATAAGACTATTTCAGATTTTGATTTGTTACCTATGATGGGTAAGTTGGGTTATAATTTATTCTTAAAAAGTCATACGTGCAAAATTAAAAACATTTTCTACAAAACTAAACTGGTTAAATGGATGTCACATTTACATTTATACCCTTACAACCTCATATACATATACATATACATATATAAATATTTTATTTAACTAACCATACTTTTTGTTAGCATAATTTTGTAACGATATGTAATAAATAAATAACCAACTAATTATAAAACTACAAAAAAACCTGAAAAAAAATTATTGGCAGGTGATCTAACCTGACATAATTTGTCTAGTATTAAAATATACCCATATCAATAGATGGGTAAAAATGTTTGTTAGACAACCTAACCCGTCCATTTTGTCACTTGCTATGAAACTATAGGTTAAGTCACCAACTCATTTTCACCCATTATTCATGCCTCAAAAATAATAACTTTCATGCATAAGTAATACAACTAGAATTAATACATATCCACATATGTAGAGAGAATAACACAACCTAAGCTCTGCAATTCTGTAAAAGTGCTCGAAGCTATTAAAATGTAAAGATCAGTGGTTAAATATATACCATCTTTATTTGCATCTAACATGATATTAAATTTACATCAACTATTTTGCTTAGGAATGGATTTATACAGGCTATATAGCATCTCTAACTGGCCCTTAGCTAAGTTCATTAAGTGTTGTACCATAAGCTTAAAAAATGTAACCGTAAATGAAACACTTTACTAAACACACCATCAGAGTTTAACCAGCAATAAGATGTATAACATCAAATGTTGCAATGTGCTATAACAGCCAATTAAACGTAAGCACTATTCAGTGCTTGGGAAGTCAAAATATACTTGTAGCTTCAAAGTTGATATGAATTTTAACTATGGACAGTCATAGAACCATAGAAAAACACTCACAGTTATAGCAACAAGGTCCAAACATAATTTGCAGTTGAAAGATGGCGAATAAGATCAATAACCATCGTAGCTCATTTCTACAGTAGAGTTAATGACAAATTTAAACTTTCTACAGACAATTGAACTGTAATTAAAAGAATGCTTTTCAAATGAGGGAATTGGTTTTAACAAGCGTGAGGCGCACCAAGGCGATAGGCTCTTGAGGCGAGGCATAAAATAAAAATGCACACCACTTTTAGTATGTGAGGCTTATTTATTTATATAACTTTCTCTTATTTTACAATTTTTTCATCATAGTTTTTTAACATCATCTACCCAAAATATAGCTATCACTAAGTTTTATATATTATTTAATATACAAATAACATATATTTACTACCGAAAATGGCATACAACATCCTGATGCACAAAACCTTCCCCATACAAGAAATGCACCTTATGTACATTATTGTGACACCCGGCAAATTCTGGTTAACAACGTTGTCTAGATGAAAGTCTACCTTAGAGAGTCACGCGTATATTGTACTTAACTGGGTTAGTTAAGTCGGGTTATGGTTCGGGAACTATCGGTTTAGTCTAGAGGATCATTGGATGTTGGTCTAGAGGTTCATTAGATGTCGGTCCTTAACCAAGTGTACAAACGGTGACGATTTGTAGGATCGTCAGGGCATACGGAACATACAAGTCTCGAGTCCCGGGAATTGGTGAACGAGTGTGAATATGTGTATTTACAAGTGTTATGTGTTTACAATCATTATGTGACTTGTCGGTATGTGAATATGTGTTAACATATGTTAAAACAGGGTTTAACGCGCAAAACACACGAAACTAGCCCCTATGGGCGATTAGGGGGCTAAATGCATGACTGTTCATGCAATTAGGCCCAAATGCATGACTGTTCATGCGATTGGGGGGCCAATTGCATGACTGTTCATGCGATTAGGCCCAAATGCATTACTGTTCATGCGATTAGGATTCCTAATCGCGTGTAAAGCTGCATAATCGCGTGTTACGGGCTGGACGACTAAAAACGACTATAAATACCATACTTGACCTCATAAACTTCATTATACAAACCCTAGTCGTCCCATAACCTGCCCCAACACACACACAACCTCTGGAACGCGATTTTTGATCAAAACACAAGGATTCAAGCATAATCCATCGTTCTTTCATAATCCTAAGGTTTGGTTTCCATCCATGAATCTTTATAAACGTTTTTAATCAATCCCTAATGGTCCAGACCTGTTCTAAAACGAAAAAGCTTTCTGAAAATCGTTAATAAGGGTTGTTAATCGGATTCTAACTAGTATACATGTGTTATGGGTGTTTATGATTAGAAAGCTAGGGTTTTTATGATTCATAATGATGGATTAACATGTTATTAGGTTAAATCAGAATAATATTAATGTTATGATGATAATATCTGAGTAATTGATTATTAGGGTTATTGTTATGCATGTTAAGGTGATGTTGCATGCTATGTGAATGGTGTTTGGTTTACATGATTGCATGCAGGGCTGAAAATACGAGGCAAAACGAAGGGTTTTGGTTGAAACATGTTTAGGATAGTGTTTGGGATGATATTGGGTAGTTACACGCGTTCTGGATCTGATTTGGAGCGTTAAACGCGCGAAAAACTGGAACAGCAAGGTTACAGGCGATTAGGATTGCTAATCGCCAGTATTTCATGCGATTAGGGCCTAATCGCTAGTTTGTTCATGCGAGTAGCCCTAATTGCTAGTTTTTACATGTGGTATAGCCCTAAATGCTAGTTTTACATGTGGTATAGCCCTAATTGCTAGTTTTACATGTGGTATAGCCCTAAATGCTAGTAGTTACATGTGGTATAGCCCTAAATGCTAGTAATTCATGCGATTAGCTTTCCTAAATGCTAGTTGACCAACCTAAATGCTAGTTGACTTTTCCTAATCGCGTGTACTGCTGCTGTAAGCGTAAATTAGCATTCCGAGACCCGATTTGACATGTAGTAACATGCTAGGAACCCCGTAACATATATAATAACTTGGTAACATATGTTTGGATGTAATTCGGTGATACGTGAACTATGTGCTATAACTTGTTGTGCGTTAACGTATGTTAAGTGTGATTGCATGATTGTCTGTTTGAGAGCGTAAACATAACACGGGGAGTCTCGGGTCACCAATGGGATGTCGAGTCTTGTACTTTGGGTCAGTTAAACAGTCACGGTGTTTTCAAACGAACTTGGTTATGGTCTGGACATCTAGGGACTAATTAACCTGCGGGTTATTAGTCTAAGTACTTGTAACTGTCATATGTTAGGTCACCGCTTTACGGGACTAGCATAGCAGCTGAGTTTACTCGGGTTAAGGAGTAACGCAACTTAAGGTGAGTTTACGGCCCCTCTTTTAAACTGGTTTCATACTTTCGGGGGAGAAAACATGTGTGAAAACGATTATTTGGTAACTGCTGTCATACTATGGGTTTCTATTGTGTACTACACGATCTTTGGAAGTCCCGGGGGGAACCATGAATGTGCGGGTTTGCACAACGGGGAAATGTGAATAGCGCTATTGGGAGTGACCAACCCCGCTCGTCGACTTGGAGGGTCGGCGGGTGCATATTGTCTCAAACAGGAACAACAGGAACAACAGGGTTACTACATCGGGCACAACATCTGGTATTCGAGTTAGTAATGGTTTTCCAATCGTGGTAGTAACAAAACGTACGCCTAGCTAGCATATACTGGTTTTCGATTTGTTATAGTATAGACAGGTTGACTTGGTACTTGGATACAAAACCTGTAAACTCACCAGCATTTTTGTGCTGACGTAAACTTTTACATGTTTTCTCAGGTCGCTAAGGTAGCACGACTGGACTAGGGCGCACGCGTCTGCACGGCGTCTAACTAGGGTTGCATGGTCTTATAAACGTTGAACTATTGTTTCATTGTTGAGATACTGTTTTGAATAAGCTTCCGCTGTAAACGGGATTTTAAACTATGTTTTGAAATTGCATTTATATTCATTTAGACTTGTTTATTGTGATCGTTGGTTTGGATCCTGGTTTGTCATGCGCCTCGCGGTAAAACTCCGCAAGTGGATTTTGAGGGTGTGACAGATTGGTATCAGAGCCAATGGTTATAGTGAACTAGGACTGCATGTAGAGTCTAGTCTATAGCCGAGTCGCACACACTAGACGATCACATGGTACTAAATGTTATAGTGGTTTACGTATGGTCTTGTCGGGGTGTCTCTAAATCGTTGGTCTTTCTACGTTACATCATCCGTTCTATCTTAGGTTGGGTTACTTGTTTTCTAGGCAGTGTAGTCTATTGGAGTAACTCGTGTGCTCATGAGATTTGTCCAAGGCTCGGACATCTCCCTTTCGTACTCCAATAGAAACACTTGCCATAAACTACCGTAGTATTACGGTGTGTAGCTAAGAGTCTATGTTCGGTGATTTGAACTTTGAACTAGGAGAACACTTGGAGGACCATGTAGAGCGGTTTATCATTTTGGGTGCACACAAAATCATAAACCGAAATGCATGGAAGCCCTGGTGAGCTCTGGGTTGAAGGGATAGTCCTGGATTGGATCTAGCTTTGATCTTGTGAACATTTGTGGTTATCTCTAACTGCGAAACTAAATTTTCTTGTTCTTTCTGCCAGAATCATGTCTGGAGTACGAGGAGGACGTGGAGGTGGTCGCAATGGTGGACGTGGTGGTGGTCGCGGTGGTGCTGGTGGTCGTGGTGGAGGTATTAACCTATCGCAGGCTGATCTGAATAACTTGCTCCAAGCTGCCTTTCAGTTAGGGCACAACGGTGGTGGTAAGTTGATTTATCCCTTTTCTTTGCCTCATTGGTGAACCTTGTTTACATTATTCGTGGTTTCTCATACGTTTCATTTCAGGTGGTCCTGTTGACCCACCCCCACCCATGTGTACCTACAAGATGTTCCGGGATTGTAAGCCCCAGGAATTATCTGGCACTGAGGGTGCGGTGAGCTTGCTTAGGTGGTTGGAGAAAGTGGAGTCAGTATTTCTGATGTATAACTGTCTCCCAGAAGATCGGGTTAAGTATGCTGCTGCGTTATTCCAAGATGTGGCATTGACTTGGTGGAATGGCATCACCCAGAATATGGGTATTGGGGAGGCATATGCTATGCCATGGGAGAATTTCGTGCAAATGTTGAAGCGTGAATACTGTCCGAGAGAAGAGGTACAGAAGCTGGAGCACGAGGTGTGGAACCTCAAGATGACTGGGTCGGAAATTGAGAAGTATACTGTGAGGCGGAATGAGTTGGCAGTGCTGTGTCCCGATCTGCATGTGCCAGAATACCGTAGGATTGAACACTATGTCTCGGGGTTAGTACCGGAAATTGCAGGGTTAGTGGCTGCGGGAAATCATCCTACGTATGCAGAGGTAGTCCGATCGGCTCATAGGATGACCAACTTAAAGGTGAATGAGGGTATTTTGCCTGCGAAGGGTTCGACTGCTAAGGCCCCAGAGAACAACAAGCGCAAGTGGGAAAATGACGGGAAGGGATCTGGGCCAGCACAGCAGGGTAAAAGGTTTGATAATGGGGGTTCTTCTTCTTCTTCGGGTAACAAACAGGGTGGTTATGCGGGGAAACTGCCCAAATGTAACAAGTGTGGACGTCATCATCAAGGGAACTGCGACAGTAACCGTTGTCATCGCTGCCAGCGAGTTGGGCATTTTGCTAAGGATTGTCGGGCTACACTTCCATCGACCCAGGCCCCGACTACTAACTCAGCTCCGACTACTCAGGGGACTACAGGAAGACAAGGATGCTACAACTGTGGTGACACTGGGCATTACAAGAAGGATTGCCCAAAACCGAAGCAGGGTGGAAACAACGGTAATGGGAACAACGGGGGCGGCGGCAGAAATGCACGTGCCTTCGTCATTTGAGCCGCTGAGGCTAGACAGGACCCTGACACAGTCACCGGTACGTTTCTTCTCAATAATCGTTCTGTTAGTGTGTTATTTGATTCTGGTGCCGACAAGAGTTTTGTATCCATGGGGGTTAGTCGACTGCTAGATGTAGTACCCGTACCATTAGAGACCAAGTATATTATTGAGTTGGCTGACGGGAAAACGATTGAAGCTACTAGTATCCTTCGGGAGTGTCAATTAGAGTTGTCGGGTTTATCGTTCCCCATCGACCTTATGCCGGTACCTTTGGGTAGTTTTGACGTTGTGGTAGGAATGGATTGGTTATCTTTGTATCGCGCGGAGATTGTCTGTTACGATAAAGTTATTCGGATTCCTCTCCCTGATGGAGAATTCCTTTCTGTGTACGGTATCAAGGGTGGTGTTCTGCTAAACATCATCTCTAGCATGAAAGCCCTTAAGTGTCTTCGAAAGGGTTATCCAGCCGTTTTGGCGCTTTTATCTGTTTCCTCTAGTGATGAGAAGAAGATCGACGACATTCCGGTGGTACGCGAGTTTCCTGATGTTTTTCCCGATGATTTATCTGGTCTTCCTCCTCATCGTCAAGTCGAGTTCGATATTGATCTCGTACCAGGGCTGCTCCTATTGCTCGGGCCCCCTACCGTCTTGCACCTCCCGAGATGCAGGAATTGTCTAGTCAGTTACAGGAACTCTTGGACAAGGGTTTCATCAGACCAAGTTCTTCCCCTTGGGGAGCCCCGATTCTATTTGTTAAGAAGAAGGATGGAAGTTTCCGATTGTGTGTGGACTACAGAGAACTGAACAAATCGACCGTCAAGAACCGTTATCCTCTTCCACGTATTGATGATCTATTCGACCAGCTCCAGGGGTCTAGTTATTATTCCAAGATCGACTTGAGGTCCGGTTATCACCAGTTGCGGGTAAGGGAAGCTGACGTTGCAAAGACTGCCTTTCGAACACGTTATGGCCATTTCGAATTCTTGGTCATGCCTTTCGGTCTCACGAACGCACCGGCGGTTTTCATGGACTTGATGAACCGCGTTTGCAAACCATATCTTGACAAGTTTGTCATTGTGTTTATTGATGACATTCTGATCTACTCCAAGAACGAGACCGAACACGAGGAACATCTGCGGTTAGTTTTGGAACTCTTGCGACGGGAACAACTTTACGCCAAGTTCTCAAAGTGTGACTTTTGGTTACGCGAAGTTCAATTCCTAGGACATGTGGTTAATGAACTAGGGATTCATGTCGATCCAGCTAAGATCGAAGCGATCAAGGACTGGGGAGCACCAAAGACGCCAACTGAGGTGCGGCAATTCCTAGGCCTTGCGGGCTACTATCGTCGTTTCATTCAGGGGTTCTCGAAGATTGCTCAACCCCTCACCACTCTTACTCAGAAGGATAGGAAATTCGACTGGGGTGAACCACAAGAGTCCGCGTTTGAGGAACTAAAGTCTAAACTGTGTTCTGCTCCTATTTTGTCTTTACCTGAGGGCCCTGATGATTTTGTTGTTTACTGTGATGCTTCTATTCATGGTCTCGGTTGCGTGTTGATGCAACGCGAGAAGGTAATTGCGTATGCTTCTCGTCAACTCAAGGTGCACGAGAAGAACTACACCACTCATGACTTGGAGTTGGGTGCAGTGGTTTTCGCGTTGAAAATTTGGAGACATTACTTGTACGGTACCAAATGCACCATCTACACCGATCACAAGAGTCTCCAACATATTTTCGACCAACAACATTTGAACATACGGCAGCGTCGTTGGATTGAACTTCTGAACGACTATGATTGTGCTATTAAGTACCATCCTGGCAAGGCGAATGTTGTAGCAGACGCCTTGAGCAGGAAGGAATCAACTAAACCTCGTCGCGTTCGGGCGTTGCAGCTCACCATTCATTCATCCCTACCTGATCAACTCCGTTCTGCTCAGTTGGAAGCTTTGAAGGAGGAAAACCTTAAAGCTGAAACTATGCACGGTGCCGACAAGCACCTCGAGCGAAGGCCCGATGGCCTGCACTACTTTGCAGAACGCATATGGGTTCCTTTATTCGGGGGACTACGGGAGCTTGTCCTTGATGAGGCTCATAAGTCCCGGTATTCTATTCATCCTGGTTCGGATAAGATGTACCAAGATCTGAAGGTGCTTTACTGGTGGCCAAACATGAGGTCGGACATAGCCTCATACGTGAGCAAATGCTTGACCTGTGCTAAGGTCAAGGTGGAATACCAGAAACCGTCGGGTCTCTTGCAACAACCTGAAATTCCGGAGTGGAAATGGGAACGGATTACCATGGATTTTGTTACACAACTTCCTAAATCACCAAGCGGGAATGACAAGATATGGGTGATTGTCGATCGGTTGACGAAATCAGCCCATTTTCTTGCTATTAAGGAGACCGACACCATGGATCGTTTGGCTCGTCTTTATTTGAAGGAAGTTGTTTCTAAGCACGGGGTGCCAATTTCTATTATCTCGGATCGTGACTCTCATTTTACTTCTCACTTCTGGAGGTCTTTGCACAAGGCTTTGGGTACCCAACTAGACATGAGTACAGCTTATCATCCACAGACTGACGGTCAGAGTGAGCGCACGATTCAAACTTTGGAAGACATGCTGCGGGCATGTGTGATCGATTTTGGCAAGGGTTGGGAAGCTCATCTACCGTTAGTAGAATTCTCGTACAATAACAGTTATCACACGAGCATCAAGGCGGCTCCGTTTGAGGCACTGTACGGACGGAAATGTCGTTCTCCCCTTTGTTGGGCTGAGGTGGGTGAGAGTCAACTCACTGGGCCTGAACTAGTGTACGAAACTTCGGAAAAGATCGTACAGGTTCGTAATCGGTTGGCAGCGGCACGGGACCGGCAAAAGAGTTATGCCGATCAGCGTCGCAAACCATTGGAATTCCAAGTTAATGACAAAGTACTTCTAAAAGTCTCACCATGGAAGGGCGTCATACGCTTTGGGAAGCGTGGCAAACTCAATCCGCGGTATGTCGGCCCATTTACGATCCTGGAACGGATTGGGCCGGTGGCATATCGTCTTGATTTACCGACGGAGCTCGGTAACGTACATAATGTCTTCCATGTGTCAAACTTGAAGAAGTGTCTGGCTGACGAGTCTCTCATCGTTCCACTGGAAGAGATCAAGGTTGATGATCGTCTTCGGATTGTGGAAGAACCTGTGGAGATCCTTGATTACAAGATTAGCAGCCTACGTCACAGCAAGATTCGTATCGTTAAGGTTCGGTGGAACTCGAACCGGGGACCGGAGTATACATGGGAACGGGAGGATCAGATGAAGTCTAAATATCCTCACCTCTTTCCTAAGGAAGCGTTCGAGTCGAGATATGTCTCTTCTGCAGCTGAATGAATCTCGGGGCGAGATTCCTTTTAACGTGGGGATGATGTGACAACTCGGGTAAATCTCTCTTTTGGTTTCTATCTTTTGTTTATTCCCTTCGTTATTTCTTTTGTTCTTTTGGTACTTGTGCAATTTTCGGGACGAAAATTCTTTTAACGTGGGGATGATGTGACACCCGGCAAATTCTGGTTAACAACGTTGTCTAGATGAAAGTCTACCTTAGAGAGTCACGCGTATATTGTACTTAACTGGGTTAGTTAAGTCGGGTTATGGTTCGGGAACTATCGGTTTAGTCTAGAGGATCATTGGATGTTGGTCTAGAGGTTCATTAGATGTCGGTCCTTAACCAAGTGTACAAACGGTGACGATTTGTAGGATCGTCAGGGCATACGGAACATACAAGTCTCGAGTCCCGGGAATTGGTGAACGAGTGTGAATATGTGTATTTACAAGTGTTATGTGTTTACAATCATTATGTGACTTGTCGGTATGTGAATATGTGTTAACATATGTTAAAACGGGGTTTAACGCGCAAAACACACGAAACTAGCCCCTATGGGCGATTAGGGGGCTAAATGCATGACTGTTCATGCAATTAGGCCCAAATGCATGACTGTTCATGCGATTGGGGGGCCAATTGCATGACTGTTCATGCGATTAGGCCCAAATGCATTACTGTTCATGCGATTAGGATTCCTAATCGCGTGTAAAGCTGCATAATCGCGTGTTACGGGCTGGACGACTAAAAACGACTATAAATACCATACTTGACCTCATAAACTTCATTATACAAACCCTAGTCGTCCCATAACCTGCCCCAACACACACACAACCTCTGGAACGCGATTTTTGATCAAAACACAAGGATTCAAGCATAATCCATCGTTCTTTCATAATCCTAAGGTTTGGTTTCCATCCATGAATCTTTATAAACGTTTTTAATCAATCCCTAATGGTCCAGACCTGTTCTAAAACGAAAAAGCTTTCTGAAAATCGTTAATAAGGGTTGTTAATCGGATTCTAACTAGTATACATGTGTTATGGGTGTTTATGATTAGAAAGCTAGGGTTTTTATGATTCATAATGATGGATTAACATGTTATTAGGTTAAATCAGAATAATATTAATGTTATGATGATAATATCTGAGTAATTGATTATTAGGGTTATTGTTATGCATGTTAAGGTGATGTTGCATGCTATGTGAATGGTGTTTGGTTTACATGATTGCATGCAGGGCTGAAAATACGAGGCAAAACGAAGGGTTTTGGTTGAAACATGTTTAGGATAGTGTTTGGGATGATATTGGGTAGTTACACGCGTTCTGGATCTGATTTGGAGCGTTAAACGCGCGAAAAACTGGAACAGCAAGGTTACAGGCGATTAGGATTGCTAATCGCCAGTTTTTCATGCGATTAGGGCCTAATCGCTAGTTTGTTCATGCGAGTAGCCCTAATTGCTAGTTTTTACATGTGGTATAGCCCTAAATGCTAGTTTTACATGTGGTATAGCCCTAATTGCTAGTTTTACATGTGGTATAGCCCTAAATACTAGTAGTTACATGTGGTATAGCCCTAAATGCTAGTAATTCATGCGATTAGCTTTCCTAAATGCTAGTTGACCAACCTAAATGCTAGTTGACTTTTCCTAATCGCGTGTACTGCTGCTGTAAGCGTAAATTAGCATTCTGAGACCCGATTTGACATGTAGTAACATGCTAGGAACCCCGTAACATATATAATAACTTGGTAACATATGTTTGGATGTAATTCGGTGATACGTGAACTATGTGCTATAACTTGTTGTGCGTTAACGTATGTTAAGTGTGATTGCATGATTGTCTGTTTGAGAGCGTAAACATAACACGGGGAGTCTCGGGTCACCAATGGGATGTCGAGTCTTGTACTTTGGGTCAGTTAAACAGTCACGGTGTTTTCAAACGAACTTGGTTATGGTCTGGACATCTAGGGACTAATTAACCTGCGGGTTATTAGTCTAAGTACTTGTAACTGTCATATGTTAGGTCACCGCTTTACGGGACTAGCATAGCAGCTGAGTTTACTCGGGTTAAGGAGTAACGCAACTTAAGGTGAGTTTACGGCCCCTCTTTTAAACTGGTTTCATACTTTCGGGGGAGAAAACATGTGTTAAAACGATTATTTGGTAACTGCTGTCATACTATGGGTTTCTATTGTGTACTACACGATCTTTGGAAGTCCTGGGGGGAACCATGAATGTGCGGGTTTGCACAACGGGGAAATGTGAATAGCGCTATTGGGAGTGACCAACCCCGCTCGTCGACTTGGAGGGTCGGCGGGTGCATATTGTCTCAAACAGGAACAACAGGAACAACAGGGTTACTACATCGGGCACAACATCTGGTATTCGAGTTAGTAATGGTTTTCCAATCGTGGTAGTAACAAAACGTACGCCTAGCTAGCGTATACTGGTTTTCGATTTGTTATAGTATAGACAGGTTGACTTGGTACTTGGATACAAAACCTGTAAACTCACCAGCATTTTTGTGCTGACGTAAACTTTTACATGTTTTCTCAGGTCGCTAAGGTAGCACGACTGGACTAGGGCGCACGCGTCTGCACGGCGTCTAACTAGGGTTGCATGGTCTTATAAACGTTGAACTATTGTTTCATTGTTGAGATACTGTTTTGAATAAGCTTCCGCTGTAAACGGGATTTTAAACTATGTTTTGAAATTGCATTTATATTCATTTAGACTTGTTTATTGTGATCGTTGGTTTGGATCCTGGTTTGTCATGCGCCTCGCGGTAAAACTCCGCAAGTGGATTTTGAGGGTGTGACAGATTGGTATCAGAGCCAATGGTTATAGTGAACTAGGACTGCATGTAGAGTCTAGTCTATAGCCGAGTCGCACACACTAGACGATCACATGGTACTAAATGTTATAGTGGTTTACGTATGGTCTTGTCGGGGTGTCTCTAAATCGTTGGTCTTTCTACGTTACATCATCCGTTCTATCTTAGGTTGGGTTACTTGTTTTCTAGGCAGTGTAGTCTATTGGAGTAACTCGTGTGCTCATGAGATTTGTCCAAGGCTCGGACATCTCCCTTTCGTACTCCAATAGAAACACTTGCCATAAACTACCGTAGTATTACGGTGTGTAGCTAAGAGTCTATGTTCGGTGATTTGAACTTTGAACTAGGAGAACACTTGGAGGACCATGTAGAGCGGTTTATCATTTTGGGTGCACACAAAATCATAAACCGAAATGCATGGAAGCCCTGGTGAGCTCTGGGTTGAAGGGATAGTCCTGGATTGGATCTAGCTTTGATCTTGTGAACATTTGTGGTTATCTCTAACTGCGAAACTAAATTTTCTTGTTCTTTCTGCCAGAATCATGTCTGGAGTACGAGGAGGACGTGGAGGTGGTCGCAATGGTGGACGTGGTGGTGGTCGCGGTGGTGCTGGTGGTCGTGGTGGAGGTATTAACCTATCGCAGGCTGATCTGAATAACTTGCTCCAAGCTGCCTTTCAGTTAGGGCACAACGGTGGTGGTAAGTTGATTTATCCCTTTTCTTTGCCTCATTGGTGAACCTTGTTTACATTATTCGTGGTTTCTCATACGTTTCATTTCAGGTGGTCCTGTTGACCCACCCCCACCCATGTGTACCTACAAGATGTTCCGGGATTGTAAGCCCCAGGAATTCTCTGGCACTGAGGGTGCGGTGAGCTTGCTTAGGTGGTTGGAGAAAGTGGAGTCAGTATTTCTGATGTATAACTGTCTCCCAGAAGATCGGGTTAAGTATGCTGCTGCGTTATTCCAAGATGTGGCATTGACTTGGTGGAATGGCATCACCCAGAATATGGGTATTGGGGAGGCATATGCTATGCCATGGGAGAATTTCGTGCAAATGTTGAAGCGTGAATACTGTCCGAGAGAAGAGGTACAGAAGCTGGAGCACGAGGTGTGGAACCTCAAGATGACTGGGTCGGAAATTGAGAAGTATACTGTGAGGCGGAATGAGTTGGCAGTGCTGTGTCCCGATCTGCATGTGCCAGAATACCGTAGGATTGAACACTATGTCTTGGGGTTAGTACCGGAAATTGCAGGGTTAGTGGCTGCGGGAAATCATCCTACGTATGCAGAGGTAGTCCGATCGGCTCATAGGATGACCAACTTAAAGGTGAATGAGGGTATTTTGCCTGCGAAGGGTTCGACTGCTAAGGCCCCAGAGAACAACAAGCGCAAGTGGGAAAATGACGGGAAGGGATCTGGGCCAGCACAGCAGGGTAAAAGGTTTGATAATGGGGGTTCTTCTTCTTCTTCGGGTAACAAACAGGGTGGTTATGCGGGGAAACTGCCCAAATGTAACAAGTGTGGACGTCATCATCAAGGGAACTGCGACAGTAACCGTTGTCATCGCTGCCAGCGAGTTGGGCATTTTGCTAAGGATTGTCGGGCTACACTTCCATCGACCCAGGCCCCGACTACTAACTCAGCTCCGACTACTCAGGGGACTACAGGAAGACAAGGATGCTACAACTGTGGTGACACTGGGCATTACAAGAAGGATTGCCCAAAACCGAAGCAGGGTGGAAACAACGGTAATGGGAACAACGGGGGCGGCGGCAGAAATGCACGTGCCTTCGTCATTTGAGCCGCTGAGGCTAGACAGGACCCTGACACAGTCACCGGTACGTTTCTTCTCAATAATCGTTCTGTTAGTGTGTTATTTGATTCTGGTGCCGACAAGAGTTTTGTATCCATGGGGGTTAGTCGACTGCTAGATGTAGTACCCGTACCATTAGAGACCAAGTATATTATTGAGTTGGCTGACGGGAAAACGATTGAAGCTACTAGTATCCTTCGGGAGTGTCAATTAGAGTTGTCGGGTTTATCGTTCCCCATCGACCTTATGCCGGTACCTTTGGGTAGTTTTGACGTTGTGGTAGGAATGGATTGGTTATCTTTGTATCGCGCGGAGATTGTCTGTTACGATAAAGTTATTCGGATTCCTCTCCCTGATGGAGAATTCCTTTCTGTGTACGGTATCAAGGGTGGTGTTCTGCTAAACATCATCTCTAGCATGAAAGCCCTTAAGTGTCTTCGAAAGGGTTATCCAGCCGTTTTGGCGCTTTTATCTGTTTCCTCTAGTGATGAGAAGAAGATCGACGACATTCCGGTGGTACGCGAGTTTCCTGATGTTTTTCCCGATGATTTATCTGGTCTTCCTCCTCATCGTCAAGTCGAGTTCGATATTGATCTCGTACCAGGGCTGCTCCTATTGCTCGGGCCCCCTACCGTCTTGCACCTCCCGAGATGCAGGAATTGTCTAGTCAGTTACAGGAACTCTTGGACAAGGGTTTCATCAGACCAAGTTCTTCCCCTTGGGGAGCCCCGATTCTATTTGTTAAGAAGAAGGATGGAAGTTTCCGATTGTGTGTGGACTACAGAGAACTGAACAAATCGACCGTCAAGAACCGTTATCCTCTTCCACGTATTGATGATCTATTCGACCAGCTCCAGGGGTCTAGTTATTATTCCAAGATCGACTTGAGGTCCGGTTATCACCAGTTGCGGGTAAGGGAAGCTGACGTTGCAAAGACTGCCTTTCGAACACGTTATGGCCATTTCGAATTCTTGGTCATGCCTTTCGGTCTCACGAACGCACCGGCGGTTTTCATGGACTTGATGAACCGCGTTTGCAAACCATATCTTGACAAGTTTGTCATTGTGTTTATTGATGACATTCTGATCTACTCCAAGAACGAGACCGAACACGAGGAACATCTGCGGTTAGTTTTGGAACTCTTGCGACGGGAACAACTTTACGCCAAGTTCTCAAAGTGTGACTTTTGGTTACGCGAAGTTCAATTCCTAGGACATGTGGTTAATGAACTAGGGATTCATGTCGATCCAGCTAAGATCGAAGCGATCAAGGACTGGGGAGCACCAAAGACGCCAACTGAGGTGCGGCAATTCCTAGGCCTTGCGGGCTACTATCGTCGTTTCATTCAGGGGTTCTCGAAGATTGCTCAACCCCTCACCACTCTTACTCAGAAGGATAGGAAATTCGACTGGGGTGAACCACAAGAGTCCGCGTTTGAGGAACTAAAGTCTAAACTGTGTTCTGCTCCTATTTTGTCTTTACCTGAGGGCCCTGATGATTTTGTTGTTTACTGTGATGCTTCTATTCATGGTCTCGGTTGCGTGTTGATGCAACGCGAGAAGGTAATTGCGTATGCTTCTCGTCAACTCAAGGTGCACGAGAAGAACTACACCACTCATGACTTGGAGTTGGGTGCAGTGGTTTTCGCGTTGAAAATTTGGAGACATTACTTGTACGGTACCAAATGCACCATCTACACCGATCACAAGAGTCTCCAACATATTTTCGACCAACAACATTTGAACATACGGCAGCGTCGTTGGATTGAACTTCTGAACGACTATGATTGTGCTATTAAGTACCATCCTGGCAAGGCGAATGTTGTAGCAGACGCCTTGAGCAGGAAGGAATCAACTAAACCTCGTCGCGTTCGGGCGTTGCAGCTCACCATTCATTCATCCCTACCTGATCAACTCCGTTCTGCTCAGTTGGAAGCTTTGAAGGAGGAAAACCTTAAAGCTGAAACTATGCACGGTGCCGACAAGCACCTCGAGCGAAGGCCCGATGGCCTGCACTACTTTGCAGAACGCATATGGGTTCCTTTATTCGGGGGACTACGGGAGCTTGTCCTTGATGAGGCTCATAAGTCCCGGTATTCTATTCATCCTGGTTCGGATAAGATGTACCAAGATCTGAAGGTGCTTTACTGGTGGCCAAACATGAGGTCGGACATAGCCTCATACGTGAGCAAATGCTTGACCTGTGCTAAGGTCAAGGTGGAATACCAGAAACCGTCGGGTCTCTTGCAACAACCTGAAATTCCGGAGTGGAAATGGGAACGGATTACCATGGATTTTGTTACACAACTTCCTAAATCACCAAGCGGGAATGACAAGATATGGGTGATTGTCGATCGGTTGACGAAATCAGCCCATTTTCTTGCTATTAAGGAGACCGACACCATGGATCGTTTGGCTCGTCTTTATTTGAAGGAAGTTGTTTCTAAGCACGGGGTGCCAATTTCTATTATCTCGGATCGTGACTCTCATTTTACTTCTCACTTCTGGAGGTCTTTGCACAAGGCTTTGGGTACCCAACTAGACATGAGTACAGCTTATCATCCACAGACTGACGGTCAGAGTGAGCGCACGATTCAAACTTTGGAAGACATGCTGCGGGCATGTGTGATCGATTTTGGCAAGGGTTGGGAAGCTCATCTACCGTTAGTAGAATTCTCGTACAATAACAGTTATCACACGAGCATCAAGGCGGCTCCGTTCGAGGCACTGTACGGACGGAAATGTCGTTCTCCTCTTTGTTGGGCTGAGGTGGGTGAGAGTCAACTCACTGGGCCTGAACTAGTGTACAAAACTTCGGAAAAGATCGTACAGGTTCGTAATCGGTTGGCAGCGGCACGGGACCGGCAAAAGAGTTATGCCGATCAGCGTCGCAAACCATTGGAATTCCAAGTTAATGACAAAGTACTTCTAAAAGTCTCACCATGGAAGGGCGTCATACGCTTTGGGAAGCGTGGCAAACTCAATCCGCGGTATGTCGGCCCATTTACGATCCTGGAACGGATTGGGCCGGTGGCATATCGTCTTGATTTACCGACGGAGCTCGGTAACGTACATAATGTCTTCCATGTGTCAAACTTGAAGAAGTGTCTGGCTGACGAGTCTCTCATCGTTCCACTGGAAGAGATCAAGGTTGATGATCGTCTTCGGATTGTGGAAGAACCTGTGGAAATCCTTGATTACAAGATTAGCAGCCTACGTCACAGCAAGATTCGTATCGTTAAGGTTCGGTGGAACTCGAACCGGGGACCGGAGTATACATGGGAACGGGAGGATCACATGAAGTCTAAATATCCTCACCTCTTTCCTAAGGAAGCGTTCGAGTCGAGATATGTCTCTTCTGCAGCTGAATGAATCTCGGGGCGAGATTCCTTTTAACGTGGGGATGATGTGACAACTCGGGTAAATCTCTCTTTTGGTTTCTATCTTTTGTTTATTCCCTTCGTTATTTCTTTTGTTCTTTTGGTACTTGTGCAATTTTCGGGACGAAAATTCTTTTAACGTGGGGATGATGTGACACCCGGCAAATTCTGGTTAACAACGTTGTCTAGATGAAAGTCTACCTTAGAGAGTCACGCGTATATTGTACTTAACTGGGTTAGTTAAGTCGGGTTATGGTTCGGGAACTATCGGTTTAGTCTAGAGGATCATTGGATGTTGGTCTAGAGGTTCATTAGATGTCGGTCCTTAACCAAGTGTACAAACGGTGACGATTTGTAGGATCGTCAGGGCATACGGAACATACAAGTCTCGAGTCCCGGGAATTGGTGAACGAGTGTGAATATGTGTATTTACAAGTGTTATGTGTTTACAATCATTATGTGACTTGTCGGTATGTGAATATGTGTTAACATATGTTAAAACGGGGTTTAACGCGCAAAACACACGAAACTAGCCCCTATGGGCGATTAGGGGGCTAAATGCATGACTGTTCATGCAATTAGGCCCAAATGCATGACTGTTCATGCGATTGGGGGGCCAATTGCATGACTGTTCATGCGATTAGGCCCAAATGCATTACTGTTCATGCGATTAGGATTCCTAATCGCGTGTAAAGCTGCATAATCGCGTGTTACGGGCTGGACGACTAAAAACGACTATAAATACCATACTTGACCTCATAAACTTCATTATACAAACCCTAGTCGTCCCATAACCTGCCCCAACACACACACAACCTCTGGAACGCGATTTTTGATCAAAACACAAGGATTCAAGCATAATCCATCGTTCTTTCATAATCCTAAGGTTTGGTTTCCATCCATGAATCTTTATAAACGTTTTTAATCAATCCCTAATGGTCCAGACCTGTTCTAAAACGAAAAAGCTTTCTGAAAATCGTTAATAAGGGTTGTTAATCGGATTCTAACTAGTATACATGTGTTATGGGTGTTTATGATTAGAAAGCTAGGGTTTTTATGATTCATAATGATGGATTAACATGTTATTAGGTTAAATCAGAATAATATTAATGTTATGATGATAATATCTGAGTAATTGATTATTAGGGTTATTGTTATGCATGTTAAGGTGATGTTGCATGCTATGTGAATGGTGTTTGGTTTACATGATTGCATGCAGGGCTGAAAATACGAGGCAAAACGAAGGGTTTTGGTTGAAACATGTTTAGGATAGTGTTTGGGATGATATTGGGTAGTTACACGCGTTCTGGATCTGATTTGGAGCGTTAAACGCGCGAAAAACTGGAACAGCAAGGTTACAGGCGATTAGGATTGCTAATCGCCAGTATTTCATGCGATTAGGGCCTAATCGCTAGTTTGTTCATGCGAGTAGCCCTAATTGCTAGTTTTTACATGTGGTATAGCCCTAAATGCTAGTTTTACATGTGGTATAGCCCTAATTGCTAGTTTTACATGTGGTATAGCCCTAAATGCTAGTAGTTACATGTGGTATAGCCCTAAATGCTAGTAATTCATGCGATTAGCTTTCCTAAATGCTAGTTGACCAACCTAAATGCTAGTTGACTTTTCCTAATCGCGTGTACTGCTGCTGTAAGCGTAAATTAGCATTCCGAGACCCGATTTGACATGTAGTAACATGCTAGGAACCCCGTAACATATATAATAACTTGGTAACATATGTTTGGATGTAATTCGGTGATACGTGAACTATGTGCTATAACTTGTTGTGCGTTAACGTATGTTAAGTGTGATTGCATGATTGTCTGTTTGAGAGCGTAAACATAACACGGGGAGTCTCGGGTCACCAATGGGATGTCGAGTCTTGTACTTTGGGTCAGTTAAACAGTCACGGTGTTTTCAAACGAACTTGGTTATGGTCTGGACATCTAGGGACTAATTAACCTGCGGGTTATTAGTCTAAGTACTTGTAACTGTCATATGTTAGGTCACCGCTTTACGGGACTAGCATAGCAGCCGAGTTTACTCGGGTTAAGGAGTAACGCAACTTAAGGTGAGTTTACGGCCCCTCTTTTAAACTGGTTTCATACTTTCGGGGGAGAAAACATGTGTGAAAACGATTATTTGGTAACTGCTGTCATACTATGGGTTTCTATTGTGTACTACACGATCTTTGGAAGTCCCGGGGGGAACCATGAATGTGCGGGTTTGCACAACGGGGAAATGTGAATAGCGCTATTGGGAGTGACCAACCCCGCTCGTCGACTTGGAGGGTCGGCGGGTGCATATTGTCTCAAACAGGAACAACAGGAACAACAGGGTTACTACATCGGGCACAACATCTGGTATTCGAGTTAGTAATGGTTTTCCAATCGTGGTAGTAACAAAACGTACGCCTAGCTAGCGTATACTGGTTTTCGATTTGTTATAGTATAGACAGGTTGACTTGGTACTTGGATACAAAACCTGTAAACTCACCAGCATTTTTGTGCTGACGTAAACTTTTACATGTTTTCTCAGGTCGCTAAGGTAGCACGACTGGACTAGGGCGCACGCGTCTGCACGGCGTCTAACTAGGGTTGCATGGTCTTATAAACGTTGAACTATTGTTTCATTGTTGAGATACTGTTTTGAATAAGCTTCCGCTGTAAACGGGATTTTAAACTATGTTTTGAAATTGCATTTATATTCATTTAGACTTGTTTATTGTGATCGTTGGTTTGGATCCTGGTTTGTCATGCGCCTCGCGGTAAAACTCCGCAAGTGGATTTTGAGGGTGTGACAATTATGTACATCACCTAGTCAAAAGCGATAGAGCCTGCGCATTGCGCTTAAGGCACGCCTAAGCGCCCTTTTTTTTAACCAATAAACTTACAGTCAACATTCTACCTAAAATAATTAAAGAAATATCTGTGTGCAAAACAACTGTAACTTTTTTTCCAAAACAAAGATATTTTAATGCAAACAAGAAACAGTTATTAGGGTTATGTAGAATACAAGAGAAACTCACCACGTTCTTGTTGGCATCGAATCTCTCACGGAGTGCATCGGCCTGATACAAATCAAATCCAATCACAACAATTATAAGCAAATCCAGAACATAGAGATGTATAACATGAAAAAGATCGGAATAAACATGAGAAAACAAAAACCAAGAAATATAGGGAAATGATGATGATAATAATAATAATAATAATAATAATAATAATAATAAGAATTATAATGATTCTCCTCTGTAAGAACATACTGACCTCTTAAATTGATGACAAAAAACAAACCACATGTTCCTCCTACTCCTCACCGGTGGAGTTGGTGGCGGTGGTTTCGTTCTCATCTTTGTCGGAATTAACGGTCCGTCGCGGCTTAAAGTCGTTCCTTGTCTTCTTCCTACTGATGATGATCGAAATCAAGAAATGAGAAAACAACGAGGCAATAAATGGAATTAAGCATTGATGCAGAAATTACCTAATGAAATCGAATAAAACTGATTTGGCTCTCAATCTAGACCAAGCGAAGATGGAAGCTAGGAAACTAGATTTATTCTGTATATGCTAGAATGCTTAAAATTTATGATTTATCTGTCTTAAATCATTCCTGGAATCATTTTTTTCTTTTTTTTAAAGCATCAATTAGTAAAGTGAAAAGTTGGAATGCTTGAATGGATTAATTTAAATCAAGTGGCGGTTATGAAAAGAAGACAATGTAAAGATGATGATGTGCAATTAAGTCAAATATTTTAATTTATATTTTCATATCTACCCTTAGGTTATTAGGTAATTTACAAAATAAAGATGTGCATATGTCTATGATGCCACAAAGACTAATTTGCCCCTTAGCAAAGTTCACTAAGTGTGATACCATAAGTTTAAAATGTTGTAACTACTTAATTTTTATCGGCATCCTTCCCGCATGCTTTATAAAATAATATAGATAAGTAACGATCATGCGTGGTTTACACAACTTCAATTTAATGGATTGCTTGTCTTAAAAGGATAAAATTGGTCGACAGTACAAAAAACTAAAAGAAAAAAAAATTATCCATCTAACAGTCTTTTCACTTTTCTCTTTTAATGAAATTACTCGAACATATTATAAAAGAATAAATTATATAATATCATTCTATGGGTTAATAAATCCAATATCATGTCGCATCTAACAATATATGTTGAAGGACCATGCAGGTCCAAAAGCCTTTTTGCAACACGTTAAGAAGTACTATATGAGGTTGCAAGCGATTGCACTAAATGAGGTCGCAAGCGATGCCATGATTCTATCCTAGCGTTTGGCTTGTCTCCATCCATATTTTTTTGAAAGGTTGTGTTTCAGTAGTAATCCCTTGACTAGAAAGCCACCTCTGCCTAGGATCGAATCCTTCCTCACACGGGTTTCTCCTTTCAAACCCAATGGTTATTTTTTCGGTGGAAGACAAAATTGAACCTAAGACCCCTGTGCAGGAACCCCACAAATATGGGTAAACCTTACCACCTCCGTTGCAACCACTAGGCTACAACATCATTGGCGTCTCCATCTATATTTGACTATATATTATTTGGATGTTATATGATATGAATCAAATTTAATACTTACACGGAAGTATAATCCAATCCAAAGACAATGCGTGGACTTAATAATCGATACATGAGCAGTCAATTTAGGCCTTAAAATCAACAATAGCACGCATGGAAATGGGCTTAAAATGAAACATGGTTAGCTGGGTTGAACAACCAGTTAATGATACGACATCCCTAATCAAAACATGTTGTTCACGGTTTTGGTAATGATGAACTGCTACTTAACTAGAAGGGGGCAAACGTTTTCATCTCTATATAATTGAATCTGACCGGAAATATATCAATGATAAGTTAAAAAATGATCCAGACTATCATATGTTAGATGGTGCTTTGGATATTGGCTAAAGATGTATAAAGTAAACTGGTAATTAACGTATATCTTAAATTAATCTTCAAGTTCGAAAGTGTTTTTTAGTACTCTACATTACAAATTGTAATTACACACTTCGGATATGTCCCTAGCATAGATATCAGGTTAGGATCGTGTTTAGCTCGTTTCGTAGTTGGTTGGGTTGTACTGTAATGTTTAAGGGGTATTTTGGGGATTTCAGAAGAATCCAGACGTATGAATGCTTCATACGCCTTGGTATGCCACGCGTATGAATCTCATATGTGTCCTACATGGTGTATGAGACTCCTTATAAATACCACATGCCTTAGACAATTTTGTAACTTTTGCTATATTTCTAACAAGTGCACCCCATTTGTGTGTGTTTTTGTGTGTGTGTTCTCATATTATCATCATCTTCATAAACACTAACCTATAACAACTAACCGGATTGTTAATTCCGCCTTCGATCCGATATGCGCGTGATACTAATATCTTGATCCTACAAGTGGTAGCAGAGCCGAGGCTCATATCATGCGTGTTGTTATAGGGGTTTTGCATTAGATTTGGATGTTTTTAGGCAATTGTTCATAGAAAATCTATTTTGACCCGTTTGGTGAATAAACATGGTTTTCATTGATTTTGGGGTGTGTTTGATGTTTTAATCATTGTGGATTCATGTTTAGAAACAGATTTTAATCAAAACCAAATCAAATGTCAATCAAAACAGATCAGGTCTGAGATTTTTGGGAAAAATTTCAAGTTTATGAATATTATGGTATTTGGCTTGAAATCACTAACATGGATTGTTTTTAATGATCTGATTATTGTTTCATCTTAGAAAAATGTTTTGGAAACTTACTAAATCAAAATTAGGTTTAAACAATGTTAATTTGGATCATATATGACAATTTGCATAAAACCCATAAGTTTGGTGTTCATCGTAGTTTTCATAATTTTTTATTATAATTGTTCTATTTTGATCAATTTGGGCATTAGAAACTTGTTAGGAATCATTGCCCGCATATAACCTAATCATCTGATCATCCAAATATCCAAAAACACCAAAAGTCTCGATTGCACCACGAAGATCACTCATACTTGTTCATCTGCTGTCATAAGCCAGGGTTTCACATGCATATGAATCCATACGTGTGACCCCATTAGGCATACCAGTTCACACTCCTTCATTTTTAACACGTATCAGTCTCATACACCAAGCCTTCATACACGTATCAGTCTCATACACCAAGCCTTCATACACGTATCAGTCATACGTGTGACTCATACTTGTTACTCATACGTGTCCTTCATAAGCCTTACTTCCATACGTGTGATTCATACTTGTTCCCTCATAAGCCTACCTTCCAAACGTGTGATTCATACTTGTTCCCTCATAAGCCTTCTTTCCATACGTGTGATTCATACTTGTCAATTCATAAACACTCACCTATAACAACTAACCGAATTGTTGATTCCGCCTCCAATCCGATACACGTGTGATACCAATATCTTGATCTTACAAAAATTTGTGCTAATAATTACATCATTGTTTGTCGACAAGTTATATTTTAAGGGGTATTGGATTTTAATAATCCAAAATTTTACCCATTGACCGGTAATAATCTGTACTTCAAATAAAAATTTTCAGTGTAGTACATGAGTTAAACTCTCAAGCGCCCCCCCTGAAATTTTGTTGCCGCTCCCCTTGACATCGATAGAATACGGGAGACTGAAGAGAAACAACCCAATTAAGTTTTCTAAAACTCCGGCCGGCAACCAGGTTGGCGGGTTCTGTACTTGGTAAAGAAAAAAGAATGAACAGAGAATATACAAATAACTAAATTATTAATTTAATGTTGCTTAGCTATACAAAAGATCAAAAGGATAGAAAACTACTGACATGTATAGACGTATTGCTATATAGTGTACTCTATTATAGACCTTAAATCATTTTAATTATTATATTATTACTTTCTTGTTTTTTTTAACCCAACATTATATATTGGTATACAATTTAATTTCTTATGAATGAAGTTAACTAATAGTAAAAAATTGAGAAGAATTCAAATTTATTAAAAGACGCGGGGTGATCAGATATGCATATACTAATTAATGATTATTTATTGACAATAAGGAGTACTAATGCAAAAATAACTAATGTAATATCTTTATAATTATAATATTCTTAAATTGTATTATTATAAGTTCCATCGCTAGTTAGAAATGAAGTTATTTTACCAACAATTTAAAAATATGAGGTCTTAGATATGTTAAATATAGTATTCCTATCTAAATCACTAAATTTATGGTATCTCCCATCAAATCATTGTTTGATTTTTTTCTTTTTTGAACAAAAAAGTCTTGTATAATTCGTTTTTGGTGGGTCTTGATGCCTTAACCTCAAGGGAAACAAATTTTTTTTCTATTTGGACCCCCCTCCCCCACCCAAATCACTGATTTGATGGTGAGTTTTGATTTATTTGATTAGAGTTTAAGGACCGAAAATTAAAAGTTATAAAACTTAGATTGAATATTTGAATGCTTAATTTAAAAAAAAAAACTCAAAACTTTAGATTGAATATTTGAATGCTTAATTTAAAAAAAAAATCAAAACCCGTCAAAAGCAACCTTTGATATATTAGATTTCCAGTTTCCATTTGTAATGACATTTGACACCTTAATTTACTACATGAAATTTGTTTGATTATTATTTTTTATACGACCCGACCCGACTGATAAGAATATTATATACCGATACGCAATTGACCCATAAACAATTTCGCACCCCATGACAAAGTTTTCTGGTCCGCCACTAACTGTAACACCTAAAAACCATAGTCTTTTATAGTAGTTTTTACTTATTAGATTTACATATCACACATAACGCAAGACTTTACAATTTAATACTCATAATCTCATTGCAGGCGGAGACGTCCTTGTGGAATTACGTGACTTGTCTGAGCCGTTAAAAAATATACCGCTTAGGCTTTACCGAATTAAATAATTAAAACTAAATTTTACGGGTGATGCTCAAAGTGATAGCATTAAACATAGCAATTAGTAAAATTATAGTACTAAGATGAGTATTCATGGGAAATGGATATTATTAGACCTATAAATGTGTACTTCTAAGGACCAAACGTCTCTACATTTCCAGTCCACTTTCATATGTATTTGTATTTCAAAAAAGTAGTGTTGGTTCAAATATAAGCAAGTGCAAAATTTGGTGGAATTTAGGTTTAAAAACTGTTGTTAAAAGCCTTTGATATATGGACTAACCGATGTTGGTTATTCTTACTTAATTTGTCAATTAAAGTCTATTGTTTTATTTTTAGTCTAGCTATTTGCAGTTGTAACCAGGGGCGGACCTATAGCCATCCTAAAGGGGGCGGCCGCCCACCTTAAAATAAAAATTTTCAGTGTAGTACATGAGTTAAAATCTCAAGCGTCCCCCTGAAATTTTGTTGTCGCTCCCCTTGACATCGATAGAATACGGGAGACTAAAGAGAAAAAACCCAATTTAGTTTTCCGAAACTCCGGCCGGCGACCTGGTTGTCTGGTTCTGTACTTGGTAAAGAAGAAAAGGTGAACAGAGAAGATACAAATAACAAAATTATTAATTTAATGTTTCTTAGCTATACAAAAGGTCAAGATGATAGAAAACTACTGACATGTATTGGCGTATTGCTTACAGTGTACTCTACTATAGACCTTAAATCATTTTTATTATTATATTATTACTTTCTTGCTTTTTTTTTAACCCGACATTTTATATTGGTATACAATTTAATTACTTATGAATGAAGTTAACTAATAGTAAAAAAATTGAGAAGAATTCGAATTTATTAAAAGACGCGGGGTGATCAGATATGCATATACTAATTAGTGATTACTATTAGAGTGCCCGCGCGAAGCAGCGGGAACCACAAACACTTCCAGAGTTTCACTAAAGGATGGAAAAGAAAGGATCTCCGTCCTCTTCCTTTCTCTCCAATTCCTTCCAAATTGGAAAGATTGAAAATCACCCTATAAACCTCTTTATTATCCCTCTCATTCTCTCATTTCCCTCCTACAAAAAACTTTGTAACACGTTTTTTCTCCACTTCCTTCCCAATCGTTTGTCTTCCATCCTTTGATGAAACTCTGGAACAGAGTGTAAGGGTGTGTATGGTTGTATTAAGTTCGATTATTAGCCTCAACTGAAACTAAAATAAAAAATCATCAATTAATCAATCTTATTAAAAAATTGGTTCCTTGGTTCGGTTAGTATTGTTAGATTATTGGTTTAGTCCGGTTTAGTTAATTTTGGTTAATAACAAAAAGAAACTTTTGCCAATTTTTTTTGCCTAGAAGTACATGAAATAGAGGTATAAATACATGAAATAGTGGTAAAAAAAATAGCCCTGTAAACGAACCGAATGTTCATGAACTGTTCGTGAACTTTTTCAGCGGAAAGTTCATTTATGTCGTTTATTTAATAAACGAACAATCATGAACAAAAAAATATGTTCGTTTAGTTAAATGAACGTACATGAACAAACGTTGAGTTTGTTCATTTATGTTCGTGAACGTCCGTTTATGTTCGTTTATTTATGTCTGTTTAAATTTATTAATTACATACGTAGTTATATTTACATAAATATAAACATAAATTGGGATTTAGCTATTTGTATAAATATATAACCAAATAGTAATTGGGGCTTTTCAGTAATACAAAATCGTTCACATTTATTATGTTCGTGAATGTCCGTTTATGTTCGTTAGTGAACTGTTAGTTTAGGTTTAAACGAACGAACATAAACGAACAAGAACATGACAAATTCCTTAATGAACGAACATGAACACAAAAATGTGTTTGATTATGTGTTCGTGTTCGGTTAAAATTAAATGAACATTCGGCTCATTATAGGCTTAGGTATAAAAGCTAAAAATTTCAAAACCCCATCTATTTATACCGTCACTGCAATTCATAAACCTATACTCAGCTTCAAACCATATTAGAGTATAATTTACTATATACTTTTAATTAAAAATTTGATTTTTTACGTGATTAACAATATCTAGAGGTGAAAAATAATTGAAACTCAACCGAAATCGAACAAAAACATACAAAATCGAACATAAAATTAACCAAAACCGAGTTAACCTAATATCGGTTTTTTTTTGTACCCTAAGTCAACCAAAATTAACTAACCAAAACTTAACCATTCATACAGGTATACCCTTTTTACATCCATTGCATGTATTTATATCTTTATTTCATGTGCTTCTAAGAAAAATTTTAACCAAAGTTTGGTTTTGGTTATTAACTAAAATTAATTAAACCGAACTAAAACGACAATCTAACCAAATAGACTGAACCAATTAACTGGTTGGTTAACAAGATTGATAAGCCGATAATGACGATTTTTGTTTCGGTTGAGGCTTATAACTGAACTGAACCTAACAACCGAATTGAACCTAACCTAACCATGAACCATTAGAAGGTCTGTGTTTCCTACCACATCGTGTGGGCATACTGTTATTAATATACTAAGGGTACAAAAAGAAAACGATAACCAATTTTAAGTTAAATCGGATGTTTTCAGTTTTCAATAGATTTTGGTTCAGTTTTGTCAGTTTTTTGGTTTGGCTTCGGTGAACGGTTTAGTTATTGTTCACTCATATATATCGTTAATCACGTAGCAACTAAAGATTTTTTAAATAAAAAATAGCAATACTATACTCAAATTAAAGATAATGAAATGTTCATTATTATGCTTTAATTTTTTTTATAAAAGTGTAAACGTATCTATAACTTATAATAAAATAATTGAAAATTGATGAGTTGTCATTCAATGAAGGCCTAAGAAAGCCATTTTAATGACATGACATTTAAGGAGACATTCTCCTCCTTGAGTGTGCCATGTGTCATGCCATGTGGCAAATAAAAATAAATAAATAATAATATAAAACCTAATCTACTAAATTTAAATTGAGTTATTTTAGAAAAAATAATTTAAAAACAAATTTAAATTTTTCTCTGTTTTCTCCCATAATTTTTAAACGTTAATATCTTTTATATACGGGATTTTTTAAAGAAAAAAATTATACCAAATTAACGAGCGTTTTATTATCTTTCCAACGAGTACCATAGTGCTATATAAAAAACGGAGAAAAAAAACGACTATTTTTTGTGGGGTTTCGTTCATACAGGAAAAAAAACGCAAAGTGCTCAGGTTATTCATTAATAATGTTTTTTCTTTTAAACCAGGTTCTTATCTACAATGTTAAAATTCAGCCCAATCGTCATGCTTTCATTGGAATTTTACTCTTTTAAAGATGCATAGGTATATTTCATTAAGAGAAGCTAGGAGAAAGAATCGCACAACACTGCAACACATGGTGTCACCTTATAGCAAGGTTATTTTTTATTTATTTAATTACAAGAGTAATAATTATTACTATTAGTATTAGTATTATTAGAATTGTTATATTTTTCAACCCCGGGACGCTCCTAGGATAAAAGCTAGTTAAAAAATATGACTATTAAAAAATCATGGGGGGTGGTTTGCTTAAAATAAGGAAAAGAAGTTTAACTATAATTTAAATAAACAAAAGTTAAGTAAAGTTTAGGGTATTAAAATGTAACTAAAATAGGGTAGTAAAATGTAAATAATGTGTTAATGACTATTTTACCCTCATTTTAAGGTTATTAATAAAAAATAAGTTCTTAACTTTTGGGTATTTTAAACTACCTCTCACTCATGCATTATAATATAGTATAGATTGATTGACAATAAGAAGTACTATTGCAAAAATAACTAATGTAATATCTTTATAATTATAATATTCTTAAATTATATTATTATAAGTTCCATCGCTAGTTAGAAATGAAGTTCATTTACCAACAATTTAAAAATATGAGGTCTTAGATATGTTAAATATACTATTCCTGTCTAAATCACTGATTTTATGGTATCGCCCATCAAATCCTTGTTTGATTTTTTCTTTTGTGAACAAAAAAGTCTTGTATAATTCGTTTTTGGTGGGTCTTGATTCCTTAACCTCAAGGGGAACAAAAAATTTTCCATTTGGACCCCCCTCCCCCACCCAAATCACTGATTTGATGGTGAGTTTTGATTTATTTGATTAGAGTTTAGGGATTGAAAATTATAAGTTATAAACTTTAGATTGAATATTTGAATGCTTAATTTAAAAAAAAAAAAATCAAAACCCGTCAAAAGCAACCTTTGATATATTAGATTTCCAGTTTCCATTTGTAATGACATTTGGCATACCTTAATTTACTACATGAAATTTGTTTGATTATTATTTTTTATACGACCCGACCCCACTGATAAGAATATTATATACCGATACGCAATTGACCCTTAAAAAAATTCGCACCACATGAAAAAGTTTTCTGGGTCCGCCACCGGCTGTAACACCTAAAAACCATAGTCTTTTACAGTAGTTTTACTTTTTAGATTTACATATGACACATAACGCAAGACTTTACAATTTAATACTCATAATCTCATTGCAGGTATAGACGTCCTTGTGGAATTACGTGACATGTCCGAGCCGTTAAAAAATATACTGCTTAGGCTTTAACGGATTAAATAATTAAAACTAAATTTTACGGGTGATGATCAAAGTGAGAGCATTAAACATAGCAATTAGCAAAATTATAATATTAAGATGAGTTTTCATGAGAAAATGGGTATTATTAGACCTATAAATGTGTACTTCAAAAGACCAAATGTCTCAACATGTACAGTCCACTTTCATATGTATTTGCATTTCAAAAAATTAGTGTTGGTTCAAATACATGCGAGTGCAAAATTTGGTGGAATTTAGGTTTAAAAACTGTTGTTAAAAGACTTTAATATATGGACTAACCGATGTTGGTGATTCTTACTTAACTTGTCTATTAAAGTCTATTTTTTTATTTTTATTCTAGCTATTTGCAGCTGTAACCAGGGGCGGACCTATAGCCATCCTAAGGGGGACGGCCGTCCACCTTAAAATAAAAATTTTCAGTGTAGTACATGAGTTAAAATCTAAAGCGCCCCCCTGAAATTTTGTTGTCACTCCCCTTGACATCGATAGAATACGGGACACTGAAGAGAAACAACCCAATTTAGTTTTCCAAAACTCCGGCTGGCGACCTGGTTGGCTGGTTCTGTACTTGGTAAAGAAGAAAGAGTGATCATAGAATATACAAATAACTAAATTATTAATTTAATGTTACTTAGCTATAGAAAAGGTTAAAAGGACACAAAACTACTGACATGTATTTCTGTATTGCTATACATTGTACTCTACTATAGACCTTAAATCATTTTGATTATTATATTATTACTTAATTTTTTGCTTTTTTTTATTCGACATTATATATTGGTATACAATTTAATTTCTTATAAATGAAGTTAACTAATAGTAAAAAAATTGAGAAGAATTCGAATTTATTAAAAGATGCTGGGTGATCAAATATGCATATACTAATTAATGATTATTGATTGACATTAAGGAGTACTAATGCAAAAATGACTAATGTAATATCTTTATAATTATAATATTCTTAAATTTTATTAGATTGAATTATAAGTTTTGTCCTTTATATTTATACATAATTACAAAGACTGTCCTTTACCTTCAAATTTGACGAGTTTTGTACTTTATGTTTCAAAATCTTGCACGTTACGTCTTTTGACACTAACCCAGTTAGATTTTAACACTAATACAAGGTTAAATTCGTCTTTTTACTATTCTAGGGCCTATTTTTGTAACTAAGTTAAAGTTTTAAACCAAAAGTAAATTTTTAAAAAATTAATATAACCACCCCACTCCCCCCCCTCTCTCTCTCTCTCATCTTCAGCTTTAGTCATCCTTCTCCCTGCAATCTGCCTTCTTTGATTGGGTCTTTTGCTTTGTGGAGAAGAGGAATATCTTTTAATTCGACCATTTATAGCTTCTATGGTCGTGTGTAATTCATCTAGTTCCAATCCTCTAAATCTGTCTGCATAAGACAAACAAAACCACCTTCAGAATGGGTCAACTTGGGTTAAGTTTATCTACAAGCTCCATCTTGAACTCTCGCTATGTTTTCGACAACTGTTTCTTGTGGATTCCTGGTAGGTTTCTTAGGTTTAACAACCGTTTTTCCAAGATACCATGAGTCTGAATTACACGATCTATTAGGTTTTCCAAACTTTCTTGTTTGTCTTCGACTTTTGCTAGCTTTTGTTGCTCTCTCTCTCTCTCACCTTTGTTGCAGGTTTAGTTGTGGTTAGACAGAAAAACAAGGAACAAATCAACTAACACCAATCTTAATCTTCAATCTCGCAAAAAGATTTCCACTTCTTTATACTCGTTTAGTGTTCTAGGATATAAGCCCTAAGATTTTGGTTGATGATACAATCGATTTCAGGTTTAATTAGATTGATCTGGTTAGGGTTTAAATGACGAAGAAGGGTTTATTTTTTCCGTCACTTCTTTCACCTGTGTCAGATGTTTGTGTGATGGATATTGATGGTGGTCCGGGTGGTTGTGGTGGTGGTGGTGGTGGGTGATGGTGCTGGCTGAGAAAGAAAGGGGAGGGGTCAACAACTGAAGAAGACAGAGTGAGATATTTTTTTATTATATAAAAGAAATTGATTTTTTTAAATTACTTTAAAAAAAACGTTTTTTTTTTACATAAAACATATATATTTACATTTTGGTTCAAAACTTCTAGGTAGTTACACAACTAGTCCCAAAATGAGTAGAAAGACGATTTTACCCTCACATTTCAGTTAAAATCTAACTGGGTTAGTGTCAAAGGACGTAACGTGCAAGATTTTGGAACATAAATGACAAAACCAATCAATTTTGAAGTTAAAGGACATTTTTTGAAATGTGGTATAAAGTTAAAGGACAAAATTTGTAATTCAGTCATTATATTATTATAATTTCCATCGCTAGTTAGAAATGAAGTTATTTTACCAACAATTTAAAAATATGAGGTCTTAGATATGTTAAATATAGTATTCCTCTCTAAATCACTGATTTTATGGTATTGCCCATCAAATCATTGTTTGATTTTTTTCTTTTTTGAACAACAAAGTCTTGTATAATTCGTTTTTGGTGGGTCTTGATCCCTTAACCTTAAGGGGAACAAGAAATTTTCCATTTGGACCCCCCTCCCCCACCAAAATCACTGATTTGATGGTGAGTTTTGATTTATTTGATTAGAGTTTAAGGACTGAAAAACTATAAGTTATAAACTTTAGATTGAATATTTGAATGCTTAATTTAAAAAAAAATCAAAACTTTAAATTGAATAATTGAATGCTTAATTTAAAAAAAATCAAAACCCGTCAAAAGCAACCTTTGATATATTAGATTTCCACTTTCCATTTGTAATGACATTTGACATACCTTAATTTACTACATGAAATTTGATTGATTATTATTTTTTATACGACCCGACCCAACTGATAAGAATATTATATTCCGATATGCAATTGACCCTTTAAAAAATTCGCAACCCATGAAAAAGTTTTCTGGATTCGATATGCAATCGAAGGCAACCTCCGCCGTCTGGGGCGTTGGTCGATGGAGACAGGGCTGATCTTGGTTGTTTTGGGACTGTTATACAGCATAAGAAGGTAAGGAAAAAGACGAGTAGGAGGTCTTGACAAGAATGGTGTAGAGGAAGTCATAGGCCTTGGTTCACTTTCAGGCTGTGAGAAACTTGTTTTGGAAGCCCACTTGCCTAAGTTAAAATCATTAATCATCCATCCATCAAGAAGGTAATCCTGTTCACCAACAATAATTGAACCATCTACTATATAAACAAAATATTTGGGTTTTAATCCGACGGCTTTCACCTCAGTCTTCATTTGTAGCCACATACCACCGTATGATTCCATATGGTTATGTTTGTATTTGCATTACAGTGGAATATATCTAGGATCATTTATTATCCAGTTTAATATTAGTAAGATTGTTAATTTAGTCTTATTTAATTTATATTTCTCATTTGAGATTAAAAACTCAATCACAATAGCATATGTGTGTTATGTGAAGTTAGTTTTTGTGTTAGATACTTTAGATAATTTTCAATCATTTAGTCACTTACTCGGTTGTTGTACATTTCTTTGCTTTAACTAACGGAAACCCTTTGCGGTGCGGAAAAAATATAAATACCCGCGGCAACGTGCGGGCATACTCACTAGGATATTTGACCCATTTGGTATATATTTGTAGTTTAAATGTTGATAGTTGACCAATTTAGTATAAATATGTTTAGTAAATAGGATATTTGACCTATTTGGTATATATTTGTAGTTATTTGTTAATAGTTGACCCATTTGGTATAAATATGTTTTGTAGGAGCAACTTAATGATATCATAGTGACTCCTCAATTCCAAACGCAATTGCTACAAATGGCTAATCAATTGGTCCAACAAAGGCTAGGAAATCAAGGCGGAAGTGGTAATAGTGGCGATCACGATCACGAAGATCAAGACGAAGACTTTTAGGCAGTTTCGGTATGTTTGTTTAGTTTTGATGGTGTATGCTTGAATCAAATACTAGGTTGGTATGCTAGTTTAGTTTGTTTGATATGTTTTGACGAATGTTGGTTTAACTTGGTATGTTTATTTATATATATGTAGATATTAGTTAATTATTTTTGTTATTATTTAGTTTGGTTATGCGTTTGCGGAGTAAACGAACAAAAAAAAAAAAGACCTTTAGCGGCGACGCGTCGCCGCTAAAAGTCTAGCCCAGATTACACATGAATCTGCCACGTGGCATGCCACGTGGCAAAAAAAATTAAAGTTAAAAGATAATGCCACGTGGATAAATAGCTTTAGCGGGGACATCTTTAGCGGCAACACGAGCAATAGCGACAGACAAAAGGTGACAAGACCATTAGCGGCAACCGTCTCCGCTAAAAGTCGTGCCACCGCTAATAGTATACCTTTAGCGGCAACGGGCGTCACCGCTAAAGGTCCCGTTCCTTGTAGTGTCTATGGATCTAAAAAAAAGGAAACGTGCACATTACTGAACCAAAGATCTCTAATTCCATATACTAGAATTCAAGCGGTGGACCACAAAGCAACTTTAATTTGTTTTACTTATTTTTTTAATAAAATCTATAAAAACCAAATTATTTTAAATTAGATTAGTTTTTTTTAAAGTAAAAAGTAGTAGCCACTTATAGCCTGTGGTCGCCGGTGATGGGTACTATGTTACTATTTTACCTGGCGGTTTCAAATAGTAGGTCTCTACAATTTTTCCAAAAGATTCTAAAAAAAATAGTGGAATGTTTGGGAGCCAATTAATAATCATTAAGAGGCTACCAAACAGTCTCTAATGCCTCCTAGTACTGATTAATGACATCTTCACACAATACAAGTTCTATATTTACCTAATTCGTGATCATTGTATAATATTTGTTATCTATAGCATAAGTTAGCTACGCTAATAAGCTATTGTTTATGCATTTACCAAATCCATTATCATTGTATAATGTTATTTTTAGCATCTTGAAAAATATATTATTATGGTATGTTAACAACATTGATTTTTATAAATGCATGGGACTTGACTAGGATCGAGTGTGTTGAAGAGTGATTCAAACCATGCATAGTTGTACGTGTGCATGGGAGCATCCTGGAAAGTTGCATAGTTCGTTTGGTCAAGGCCTATTTTTCAGTTTGATTTAGTTTGAATAAGCTAGCTTGTGAACGTTTGATATGTTACACATTTTAGGCTAGTCGTTGGTTTCCAGTTTCCTATATAATGTAGTTTGTTTTCCCTTTCATGCATGCACTTCTCAATATTCAAGTGAATAACAAGCAGCTTTCATAATTCGTATGTTATTATCTTTGTGACTTAGTGTAATTGAGTGTTCATTATTCCATTAGAGTGGTATCAGAGCTTGGTTAGGGCTCTATACAAGTGTCATTCATTTCTCTCAATCTGACTTTTCCTTCCACGAATGGCTGAACAAGTGAATTCTCTTCCAATGGCGCTCCTACTCCAATCCCTATTTTCAAGGGAGAAGGGTATGAGTATTGGAGTATTAGATTAAAAACAATTCTGAGATCAAGAGATCTGTGGGAGTTGGCAGAGAGTGGGGTCATCAAGCAGAAACATATCAAGGCAGAGTAAAGGCAAACAAAAAGAAGGATGCTCATGCTATGTGTGATACCCCGCAATTTCATGTTCTCACTTTAACTTAACTCTAGTTACATTCTATGCATTCTACTTCACTAGAGTTAGCTAGTTAAGTCACACGTCGCACAGTTATAGGGTAATAACTGCATGAAGTGATAATTCGGGGAATTACCAGACTGTATACATGATTAGTGAACCTCGGACGTTGGTGAACGATGAAGTTAAATAATTGCGAGTTAATTGATTAAGATTGATTGCGATTACGTGCTTCTGTAATACTCGGTGAAACTATGTGCAAACCATATGTGATGATGTAAACTTAAACCAGCTCGCGGGGCGAGTGCAACGTTTGAATAGCAATTCGGTATAACACTGTTTAGTTATCATGAATGGGTTAGCTACCCTTGGCATACGCTGAACTAGTGGTACTTGGTTCTTGGTTTTGATTGTTTATTACTACATTTGGGTTTGGGAATCCTAACTACTATTTCTTGGTTTGGGAAACCTACACCTTTACTTACTTTACTTTGTGAACTCACCAACTTTATGTTGACACACGCTAGCATGCTTTTGCAGGTCTCTAGGTTCGGAGCACGATAGGACATGCATTATTTTAGGTCATGGGATGACAAACATTTAAACTGCTTTTACAATATTTAACTATTTACTTGTGGTTTTGGGCGCGGTGTATTGCGCAGACTTTTATTTAACTGCTTTGTTATTTCGCTTATGCTATACTTTGAAACTGGATTTGTTAAAACTTTTAAACTTGGTTTTACAATAACGAACTAAATGGTTTGGGAATTTAGAGTCGTTCTTAAGACTTACGGCTATGGGATCCTGGTATGTCACGCGCCTCGCGGTATAAACCCCGCAGTGGAAATTTGAGGGTGTGATAGATTGGTATCAGAGCCATTGGTTATAGTGAATTAGGACTGCATGGTGAGTCTAGTCTATAACTATCATAGCATAAGCATTGCATTAGTACACTCACAGCTTAAGTGCACAACTAGCTTTAGCGGCAACGGGCGTCGCCGCGAAAGGTCCCGTTCCTTGTAGTGTCTATGGATCTAAAAAAAAGAAACGTGCATATTACTGAACCAAAGATCTCTAATTCCATATACTAGAATTCAAGCAGTGGACCACAAAGCAACTTTAATTTGTTTTACTTATTTTTTTAATAAAATATATAAAAACCAAATTATTTTAAATTAGATTAGTTTTTTTTTAAAGTAAAAAGTAGTAGCCACTTATAGCCTGCGGTTGCCGGTGATGGGTACTATGTTACTATTTTACCTGGCGGTTTCAAATAGTAGGTCTCTACAATTTTTCCAAACGATTCTAAAAAAAATAGTGGAATGTTTGGGAGCCTATTAATAATCATTAAGAGGCTACCAAACAGTCTCTAATGCCTCCTAGTACTGGTTAATGACATCTTCACACAAAACAAGTTCTATATTTACCTAATTCGTGATCATTGTATAATATTTGTTATCTATAGCATAAGTTAGCAACGCTAATAAGCTATTGTTTATGCATTTACCAAATCCATTATCATTGTATAACGTTATTTTTAGCATCTTGAATTAGATATATTATTATAGTATGTTAACAACATTGATTTTTATAAATGCATGGGACTTGACTAGGATCGAGTGTGTTGAAGAGTGATTCAAACCATGCATAGTTGTACGTGTGCATGGGAGCATCCTGGAAAGTTGTATAGTTCGTTTGGTCAAGGCCTATTTTTCAGTTTGATTTAGTTTGAATAAGCTAGCTTGTGAACGTTTGATATGTTACACATTTTAGGCTAGTCGTTGGTTTCCAGTTTCCTATATAATGTAGTTTGTTTTCCCTTTCATGCATGCACTTCTCAATATTCAAGTGAATAACAAGCAGCTTTCATAATTCGTATGTTATTATCTTTGTGAGTTAGTGTAATTGAGTGTTCATTATTCCATTAGAGTGGTATCAGAGCTTGGTTAGGGCTCTAGTCAAGAGTCATTCATTTCTCTCAATCTGACTTTTCCTTCCACGAATGGCTGAACAAGTGAATTCTCTTCCGATGGCGCTCCTACTCCAATCCTATTTTCAAGGGAGAAGGGTATGAGTATTGGAGTATTAGATTGAAAACAATTCTGAGATCAAGAGATCCGTGGGAGTTGGTAGAGAGTGGGGTCATCAAGCGGAAACATATCAAGGCAGAGTAAAGGCAAACAAAAAGAAGGATGCTTATGCTATGTGTGATACCCCGCAATTTCATGTTCTCACTTTAACTTAACTCTAGTTACATTCTATGCATTCTACTTCACTAGGGTTAGCTAGTTAAGTCACACGTCGCACAGTTATAGGGTAATAACTGCATGAAGTGATAATTCGGGGAATTACCAGACTGTATACATGATTAGTGAACCACGGACGTTGGTGAACGATGAAGTTAAATAATTGCGAGTTAATTGATTAAGATTGATTGCGATTACGTGCTTCTGTAATACTCGGTGAAACTATGTGCAAACCATATGTGATGATGTAAACTTAAACCGAATACGTTAATAAAAATCGTTAAAGGTGGACCATTAGGATGATTGGGGTCTTAACACACGGGGTTACACTTATTACGGTCCGAAATAGCGAAAACGTCAAAGGAAAACACGTCGGGTGACGAAACGGGCCACCCACGCGGGCCAATGCCCTGTGAGCGGCCGCTCACAGGGACCGAGCGGCCGCTCTAGGGGTGTCTGTCGCCACCAAACTGAGTTAATCACCTATTTAAGCAACCCTAAGCCTCTTATATCACCTAAACTCAAACCCTAATCAACCCTACTGCCCTACATACGAAATATTAACCCCAAACCACTTGCTAAGGCGCAAGAATATCGATCGGGAAGCTTCAAAAGCATTCGGTTGGTTGTTTCGAAGAGCTTGTGGTATAATCCTTAATCTATTATGCTTTAATCTTGTTATTATGTTATAAAAACCCTAGAACTAAGTTTGTCCAGGTCTGAGACCTTTTTATAAATATTAAAACTTGAAGCTTTTGAAGATTTAACGGGTTAAACATGATGATAGGCGATTAGTGATATAATAGATTACTTGTTGCGCAAGTTGATGATGTTTTGATCGTTAGGTTTATGACTTTGCATGTATTATGATAGATTCTGATCTTAGTAGGTCTTATGAATGTTTTGTAATGATTGTTGATGATTGATGATCGATTATACGCACACGTGAGTTGTTTAAATAAAGGTTTATGCATGACTAAAATCTGGACAGAATGTTTAGGTTGACTTGTAGGGTCTGTTACATGGCTTTAATATGATGGTTTTGATGTTTTCTTTGCATTGTTATATCATACCTGGTCTTAGATTTTCATAATGGGTAAGATCGAGTGATTTGAACGTCGTTTGAGTCATTTTTGGAATTTTCTTTGAAAATAGGTCATATCAGAATTTCAGGTTGACAAACTGAGTCGACTTTAAACCGTCATCACTCGTGTTTTATTAAGAATTAAGTTATTAAATGTTTACAGAAGATTAACATTGGAATAATTTGGCTTTTCCAAGTGGATTCATCCCGTTTGGATGAGTACACAATTTTTGGGAATTTTTCTACTAAACTGACCTGTTGTGAAGGTTTTTCGGAACATAGCTGTGTTGAACGAATTTTGATAATTTTTGTGTTTGGTTTTGAGACAAAAAAGATATGGTTTGTTAAATAAATCCCAAAGAATATTCAGTAAAAATTTGGGAGTTTAACTCACTGATTTAGTATGTTAAATAAATTACTTTTTGTGACGCACAATCTGTCCTAAAAACGCAGATTGTGTAATATTTGTTTACGTGACTAATTGAAGTCCTAGGTGGTATGTATTTGATATGTATTTGAATGGGCACTTGTATGAGATGCATGTGGAGTGTAAAACTAATTGTAACCAGCATATTCACCAACGGGTCTGTAGGATTTACTTATGCATGTAGAATCACTAGGTGTCACCTACACGCTTTTGAACATTTAAACGTCTTGGACAAACGGGTTATATGGTGTAATGGTATTACACATATAATTACTTAGTGACACTTATACTAGGGAGTCGGTAGTGCAACCTACTTGGAGTTTGGATTTACTTGCTTTCATACTAAGGTGAGTTTCACTACACTTTTCTCAAAAGCAAGCGTCTCGGGGAGACAACTTACTTACGGTACTAGTCCAGGTTTGGGACTACTATTTTTATCTCTGGTTTTTGGATGGGTTGATTCCTGGGAGGAATCGGACCTTGCTAGTTTCGCACTCTGTGTCCTTGATGAACTAAACTACATTCTATCACGGAAGTCCTTCACTATTTACCGAATGAGTTGCCGGGTGGCAAGCGGGTTACTAGTTGATAGCGCTATTAGGTTTGACAAACCTCACACCGTGCTGGGAGCCGGGCGTGAACTACGGCCTTAGACTGTATCATTGTTGATAGGCAATGATGGAAGGCAAAAACCAGCTCGCGGGGCGAGTGCAACGTTTGAATAGCAATTCGGTATAACACTGTTTAGTTATCATGAATGGGTTAGCTACCCTTGGCATACGCTGAACTAGTGGTACTTGGTTCTTGGTTTTGATTGTTGATTACTACATTTGGGTTTGGGAAACCTAACTACTATTTCTTGGTTTGGGAAACCTACACCTTTACTTACTTTACTTTGTGAACTCACCAACTTTATGTTGACACACGCTAGCATGCTTTTGCAGGTCTCTAGGTTCGGAGCACAATAGGACATGCATTATTTTAGGTCATGGGATGATAAACATTTAAACTGCTTTTACAATATTTAACTATTTACTTGTGGTTTTGGGCGCGGTGTATTGCGCAAACTTTTATTTAACTACTTTGTTATTTCGCTTCCGCTATACTTTGAAACTGGTTTGGTTAACAATTTTAAACTTGGTTTTACAATAACGAATAAATGGTTTGGGCATTTAGAGTCGTTCTTATGACTTATGGCTATGGGATCCTGGTATGTCACGCGCCAGGCGGTATAAACCCCGCATTGGAAATTTGAGGGTGTGACAGATTGGTATCAGAGCCATTGGTTATAGTGAACTAGGACTGCATGGTGAGTCTAGTCTATAACTGTCATAGCATAAGCATTGCATTAGTACACTCACAGCTTAAGTGCACAACTAGCTTTAGCGGCAACGGGCGTCGCCGCTAAAGGTCCCGTTCCTTGTAGTGTCTATGGATCTAAAACAAAGGAAACGTGCACATTACTGAACCAAAGATCTCTAATTCCATATACTAGAATTCAAGCAGTGGACCACAAAGCAACTTTAATTTGTTTTACTTATTTTTTTAATAAAATATATAAAAACCAAATTATTTTAAATTAGATTAGGTTTTTTTAAAGTAAAAAGTAGTAGCCACTTATAGCCTGCGGTTGCCGGTGATGGGTACTATGTTACTATTTTAACTGGCGGTTTCAAATTGTAGGTCTCTACAATTTTTCCAAAAGATTCTAAAAAAATAGTGGAATGTTTGGGAGCCTATTAATAATCACTACAAAAAAAATGTCATTTAGTGACATACAAAAAGTGCCACAAAAAAAACAAAAAAGTGTTACTAAAGGGACTTGAAGGAATGTGCGGCACACAAAATAAGTGTCACTAGAAGTGCTGACGCTAAAGCCTTTTAGTGACACTTTTTCAATGTGCCGCACAATGTTTTTGGGCTTTTAGTGGCACTTTTTTTTGCCACAATAAGTAATCCTAGTTACATATCCATACTAGTTTTAGTGGCACAAATTTTGTGTAAGTAAAACTTCTAGTTGAAATTATGTATTATTTTTAGTGCCACATAATTTTGCCACAAATCACATTTACAGAATAAAATATAAAATAAAATTTCGATAAAATTGTAAATGTAGACATCATAATATTATAACTTCAATAATAAGTTCAATCCGAAACATACGTCAAACATTAGCAAAACATTGCGTAATAAGTAACATTCCAAATGTTTACACTAGTCTAAACTTTCTTTTGGGTGAGAATTTCACTATCATAAAACTTGGCTCCAATGCTTCTCATGATAACTACCATGTTATCAACTATGTAAATAAGCATCAGACTCTTGCATGAAGAATTTTCAAGATGTAACTGTACAAGTTCTTGTATAACTTCCTCAACCTGTAAACAATGTGATTTAAATGGTTAGCTCACATGTTACAACATGATCAATGAAAGTAATTTATATTCACTACTTTGATAAATGGTTACAACTAGCGAATGCACCCGCGCTTCGCAACGGGGATGGTTATGACCGCCGTACGACACAGGCATGGAAATTAGACGGTTAAGTTGTAACGCAAAACAATATTGACCTTTTTAAATGTCCATTACAAACGTAAGTGTGCCCTTTCGCATTACATACCCAACAATATACCTTTGAATGCAGCCCACACATTTCATCCTGAGTAGGCCATGATCCATAAGTAAGATAACTCCCCATGTGACACATCATAAAGAGTTAAAAAGCCGATGATTGGCTGCTACAATGATCTGCAACCACAACAGCAAATTAAAGGTTAAGGACCAATGATTAATTAAGTCGGTAACTTGGATAAACTTATCAATGTAATGGTGGTTTTACCTTAAAAGCTCGTGTCTATGTTGCTAGTTTTCTTGGAAAATTAATCAAAGTGTAGGCTGCAATAAAGAACACCATCAACAGAGTTGTTGTTACTAAGCTGAAATGAATATAATTTTAGACCAGTTAGTATCATGAACTCATAGTCATTGAGGCATTCAGTAAAACACTTTATGGGTAGATCTAAGAAACCTTGAGTGTGTCATTGCCATGGTAACATCGGTAAACTTTGTTGAAAACACGATTATCAGCAGTAAGTTTTTTCACCATGTACATGCCATGCATTTTCTAGGTTGTACCTGCAAATTAAACACCATTAGTATTTTGAGCTGCAAATGATGTTGGGATAATGTAGGGTTTAAGAAAAAAAAAGCTAACACATAATACACGGGATCTAAGCATGACCTCTGCCCACACTACTTGTTCCTATATCAAATTATATGGAGATGGACCGAGCGGAATGATAGCGCTAAAACACCCAACAAATATCTCGCATAAATATAACGGAAAACATAATAGCGCTAAGAAAGCAGTTATGCAAAAGAGGCATTAACGGAATGAAAACGTACATGTGAAAAGCATAATTTTTAAGTCTGTTGTGGTTCATGCTACCATCGCCGATGGTTCCATGCTGCCCCTTTCTCACTGCCGCGCGGCCTCGCATTCCAGATTCACACGCAATATATATTGAATTATTCAACTAAATATAATCATCGAGCTTTATTTTTTCCTTTTTTTCCTGCAAATGAAGATGGACCTCTAATTTAAACACATGCTGAACATAGTAACAGTAAATAAAGAAACACCAACAGGTTTGTCACTTTCATTGTCAACACAATTTGGATTATCCATAGGCTGTTACCACAGTACCTAATCTCAATAACTTTTTAATAGAGGAAAAAAACAATGTTTGTGACCTGCCTAAGACTATCAATTAAATCCCTTAAGTTATACATAAAAGGTGTGTAGAGAAACGTAACATCCTAAACCATTGAAAACAAAAACTCATCAACATAATAACATCCCCTGTGGTAGAACAAATAAAACATCCAAGCATTAACCCACAAACCAATGTTTGTGACCTGCATAATAACATCAGAAACCAATTCCATTAATCACTATTAAATACACCAGCTTTTGTTGAATTAGTTCTCATTATGAATTGAAGTTTTAACTTGATGAAAATTGAAAATAACCATTTATTGCGTCGTATGTAATCATACATGTATAGTGACTTCAGTAAACTTGCTAGTTTCTACTTACACAATCTTTTTTTATCCCATTTCAAATTTAAGAACTCTAACTGATCTATAAATTGGGGGCCTTTAAAGAAAGAAAGTAAACTTAAAACCTAAGACTAATTGCACTAGTAATGCATTTTACACGCATTGAACTTTAGAACATACAATCACCATTGTTATTTGTATTCAATTAATGATGTTACCTACAAGGAATTAAATTTTAACGAAGTTAACATTTTTTATTGGAAGGCATTGACCAAGTTAACGCAACAGCAACAAGCAACAGAGAGCAAAGAATTACCTGGAATCCATAAAATTAGTTAAAATGCATGTATACCGGAAGCCGAAGTGTATTACTTCACAGTTCACACCACAAGTGCTCATACTTACACTTAAGACATGGTTCGTAAATTAGTTTCCTATCACCTTTTAGTTTATATAAAATAAATATAATCTATGAATTTAAGAAATCCAAATATGTAAATTGTTGTTCATTTTTTTCAAACAAAACCTCATAATATTTATTAGCCCATCATCATACATCAGCTAAATGAACTAAATTAACCAGAGTAATTTCACCGCTAAATTGCAAACAAATGGGATCAAGTCCTCCTCTAAATTCAAGGTATAAACATGTTTAGAGATTTTATTACAACATTTATATCCAAACAATGAGCACCGGGTGTAACCAAAAAACATTAATTCAACAGTGAGTTAAATATTTGGAAAAAGAAAATGAACTCTTAAGAGCACTTTTTTATTCTTTTAAGAATTTTACACTTCTAAGTTCAAACCCGTCATTTAAGAAGAATGGGTAACCATCTAAACCAAAAATTGTTCTCAAAACCAAAAACGATCCAGGGAGTTCAAGCATCGGCATCTGTAGCTTTTGTGAAATAAATTAGGGCACTTGTGAAGGGCATTCAAATAAACATATATCATAATTATTAGTAATTGACTAAATTCGACAAAATATAGGGCAAATGAACAAGCAAAACACATTCAAAGTCAACATCAAACTCACCCTATTCAACTTACGTCGTCTCTTTTCTATTTCAGATCCTCTTCGAATCTGCAAGTTTTACCAAGGCACGTCAATGATCCACAATTAATTACAATTTTGACCTATATCTATAGAAACGATCTATTCATATCAAAGGCATTTAGTAGATATGTTCAAATTACCCAAAAAAAACCCTAAGATTTTAGTAGATCCAACATATTTGTAGCATAAATTAAGTAAAAATGAGATAACTAAGGGACAATTATACCTAAGATTTGGTGTAGCAGAAGAAGCTTTCTGGAGAGCAGGCGAAATCAGAGCAATATAAAGAGTCAGAGATATAGCGATGAAAGGGTAGGGGAAAGGAGTGGGAATGAGATAAGATGAAATTGCTTAGTGAAATTAAAATCAGATTTTGGAGGAAAACTAATACTTTTTATTTTAGAGGGAACTTTATTTTTTTTAGGAAATTAGGATAGTGATTGGGTGGGAAAATTTTTGAGGAAACTTTGTTAAAAAGGTTTCGGGTGAGAGGGAGGGAAAATTTTAAAAGAAGATTTTAGTGACATGTGCAAATGCCATTATAAACTAAAATTAGTGGCATAAAACATAAATGTCGTTAAAGGTGTGCGTTAAGTAAATACGGTATACAAAAGTGTCACTAAAAATTAAATTAATGGCACAAAAATTATATGCCACTAAAAGTGTGTGCCACTAAATGGCATTTTTTTTGTAGTGAATCATTAAAAGGCCACCCAACAGTCTCTAATGCTTCCTAGTACTGGTTAATGACATCTTCACACAAAACAAGTTCTATATTTACCTAATTCGTGATCATTGTATAATATTTGTTATCTATAGCATAAGTTAGCAACGCTAATAAGCTATTGTTTATGCATTTAGCAAATCCATTATCATTGTATAATGTTATTTTTAGCATCTTGAATTAGATATATTATTATGGTATGTTAACAACATTGATTTTTATAAATGCATGGGACTTGACTAGGATCGAGTGTGTTGAAGAGTGATTCAAACCATGCATAATTGTACGTGTGCATGGGAGCATCCTGGAAAGTTGCATAGTTCGTTTGGTCAAGGCCTATTTTTCAGTTTGATTTAGTTTGAATAAGCTAGCTTGTGAACGTTTGATATGTTACACATTTTAGGCTAGTCGTTGGTTTCCAGTTTCCTATATAATGTAGTTTGTTTTCCCTTTCATGCATGCACTTCTCAATATTCAAGTGAATAACAAGCAGCTTTCATAATTCGTATGTTATTATCTTTGTGAGTTAGTGTAATTGTGTGTTCATTATTCCATTAGAGTGGTATCAGAGCTTGGTTAGGGCTCTATACAAGTGTCATTCATTTCTCTCAATCTGACTTTTCCTTCCACGAATGGCTGAACAAGTGAATTCTCTTCCGATGGCGCTCCTACTCCAATCCTATTTTCAAGGGAGAAGGGTATGAGTATTGGAGTATTAGATTGAAAACAATTCTGAGATCAAGAGATCCGTGGGAGTTGGTAGAGAGTGGGGTCATCAAGCAGAAACATATCAAGGCAGAGTAAAGGCAAACAAAAAGAAGGATGCTCATGCTATGTGTGATACCCCGCAATTTCATGTTCTCACTTTAACTTAACTCTAGTTACATTCTATGCATTCTACTTCACTAGGGTTAGCTAGTTAAGTCACACGTCGCACAATTATAGGGTAATAACTACATGAAGTGATAATTCGGGGAATTACCAGACTGTATACATGATTAGTGAACCTCGGACGTTGGTGAACGATGAAGTTAAATAATTTGCGAGTTAATTGATTAAGATTGATTGCGATTACATGCTTCTGTAATACTCGGTGAAACTATGTGCAAACCATATGTGATGATGTAAACTTAAACCGAATACGTTAATAAAAATCGTTAAAGGTGGACCATTAGGATGATTGGGGTCTTAACACACGGGGTTACACTTATTACGGTCCGAAATAGCGAAAACGTCAAAGGAAAACACGTCGGGTGACGAAACGGGCCACCCACGCGGGCCAATGCCCTGTGAGCGGCCGCTCACAGGGACCGAGCGGCCGCTCTACGGTGTCTGTCGCCACCAAACTGAGTTAATCACCTATTTAAGCAACCCTAAGCCTCTTATATCACCTAAACTCAAACCCTAATCAACCTTACTGCCCTACTTACGAAATATTAACCCCAAACCACTTGCTAAGGCGCAAGAATATCGATCGGGAAGCTTCAAAAGCATTCGGTTGGTTGTTTCGAAGAGCTTGTGGTATAATCCTTAATCTATTATGCTTTAATCTTGTTATTATGTTATAAAAACCCTATAACTAAGTTTGTCCAGGTCTGAGACCTTTTTATAAATATTAAAACTTGAAGCTTTTGAAGATTTAACGGGTTAAACATGATGATAGGCGATTAGTGATATAATAGATTACTTGTTGCGCAAGTTGATGATGTTTTGATCGTTAGGTTTATGACTTTGCATGTATTATGATAGATTCTGATCTTAGTAGGTCTTATGAATGTTTTGTAATGATTGTTGATGATTGATGATCGATTATACGCACACGTGAGTTGTTTAAATAAAGGTTTATGCATGACTAAAATCTAGACAGAATGTTTAGGTTGACTTGTAGGGTCTGTTACGTGGCTTTAATATGATGGTTTTGATGTTTTCTTTGCATTGTTATATCATACCTGGTCTTAGATTTTCATAATGGGTAAGATCGAGTGATTTGAACGTCGTTAGAGTCGTTTTTGGAATTTTCTTTGAAAATAGGTCATATCAGAATTTCGGGTTGACAAACTGAGTCGATTTTAAACCGTCATCACTCGTGTTTTATAAAGAATTAAGTTATTAAATGTTTATAGAAGATTAACATTGGAATAATTTGGCTTTTCCAAGTGGATTCATCCCGTTTGGATGAGTACACAATTTTTGGGAATTTTTCTACTAAACTGACCTGTTGTGAAGGTTTTTCGGAACATAGCTGTGTTGAACGAATTTTAATAATTTTTGTGTTTGGTTTTGAGACAAAAACAAATATGGTTTGTTAAATAAATCCCAAAGAATATTCAGTAAAAATTTGGGAGTTTAACTCACTGATTTAGTATGTTAAATAAATTAGTTTTTGTGACGCACAATCTGTCCTAAAAACGCAGATTGTGTAATATTTGTTTACGTGACTAATTGAAGTCCTAGGTGGTATGTATTTGATATGTATATGAATGGGCACTTGTATGAGATGCATGTGGAGTGTAAAACTAATTGTAACCAACATATTCACCAACGGGTACGTAGGATATACTTATGCATGTAGAATCACTAGGTGTCACCTACACGCTTTTGAACATTTAAACGTCTTGGACAAACGGGTTATATGGTGCAATGGTATTACACATATAATTACTTAGTGACACTTATACTAGGGAGTCGGTAGTGCAACCTACTTGGAGTTTGGATTTACTTGCTTGCATACTAAGGTGAGTTTCACTACTCTTTTCTCAAAAGCAAGCGTCCCGGGGAGGCAACTTACTTACTGTACTAGTCCACGTTTGGGACTACTATTTTTATCTCGGGTTTTTGGATGGGTTGATTCCTGGGAGGAATCGGACCTTGCTAGTTTCGCACTCTGTGACCTTGATGAACTAAACTACATTCTATCACGGAAGTCCTTCACTATTTACCGAATGAGTTGCCGGGTGGCAAGCGGGTTACTAGTTGATAGCGCTATTAGGTTTGACAAACCTCACACCGTGGTGGGAGCCGGGCGTGAACTACGACCTTAGACTGTATCATTGTTGATAGGCAATGATGGAAGGCAAAAACCAGCTCGCGGGGCGAGTGCAACGTTTGAATAGCAATTCGGTATAACACTGTTTAGTTATCATGAAAGGGTTAGCTACCCTTGGCATACGCTGAACTAGTGGTACTTGGTTCTTGGTTTTGATTGTTGATTACTACATTTGGGTTTGGGAAACGTAACTACTATTTCTTGGTTTGGGAAACCTACAGCTTTACTTACTTTACTTTGTGAACTCACCAACTTTATGTTGACACACGCTAGCATGCTTTTGCAGGTCTCTAGGTTCGGAGCACGATAGGACATGCATTATTTTAGGTCATGGGATGACAAACATTTATAATGCTTTTACAATATTTAACTATTTACTTGTGGTTTTGGGCGCGGTGTATTGCGCAGACTTTTATTTAACTGCTTTGTTATTTCGCTTCCGCTATACTTTGAAAATGGTTTGGTTAAAACTTTTAAACTTGGTTTTACAATAACGAACTAAATGGTTTGGGCATTTAGAGTCGTTCTTATGACTTATGGCTATGGGATCCTGGTATGTCACGCGACTCGCGGTATAAACCCCGCAGTGGAAATTTGAGGGTGTGACAGATTGGTATCAGAGCCATTGGTTATAGTGAACTAGGACTGCATGGTGAGTCTAGTCTATAATTGTCATAGCATAAGCATTGCATTAGTACACTCACAGCTTAAGTGCACAACTAGCTTTCGGGCTATGTAAACTTGCTTATCAGATTATAGGAGATACATAATCCTTTAACACTAAATTCGATATTGAACACATCCTTGGGGAAGGACGGAGGCTAGGCCATGTGGCGCATCAATTGAGACTGAGATTCCGACCAGCTTCATGGGTGGGGAGTTAGCCATCGAGTACAAGTGCGAGAACCAACCATTGAACACGGTGCAACATTACAGGTGAGAGAGGAAGGCTACCAGGAGGAACGAGTAGGACGTTAGTACTATACACGATTAACTCTAGATAACACTTACACCACTAGAGGAGGAGGAAGGGGAACTAAAGAAGGAACCCGAACCCATCAAACCTGAAGAGATTGAATATGGAGACGCTATTATTTTAGCTGAGCATGGAGACGGTTGATTCCTATCCTCATTCGCTAGATCTTTCTTTCTTTTATTCTAGACCCAGTCGAGACTGAGTTGTTCTCTTAGTTTGTTCTTTATTCCAGTTCGCCTACACTACGTGTGAACGATCATATGGCCCGCATATTTTTACGAACTTATGGTGAATGTAGGATCACCATGGCTGGACGTGGACATGGACGGGAAAACATCAACATGACACAGGCAGAACTGAACGCAATGATTAATGAAAGGGTAGTTGCAGCCCTTGCAGCCTCTCAAGCTGGTCAACCTGCTCATCACCCGCCTGTTTGTACCTACAAGTCTTTCATGGACTACAAGCCGCAGAACTTTGGAGGATCTGAAGGGGCTGTCGGGCTACTGAGGTGGTTCGAAAAACTGGAATCTTGCTTCGCTATGTGTAACTGTCCACCAGCTGACAGGGTGAAATATGCCACTGCTACTCTCGAAAATTTGGCATTATCCTGGTAGAACTCTCAGGTGCAGATATTAGGTGTTGATGTGGCTAATGCAACACCTTGGGTGGATTTCAAGGAATTGATGAAGGAGGAGTATTGTCCTCGAGATGAGATTCAAAAGTTGGTGACTGGATACCTTAACCTGAAAATGGTGGGGTCAGAGATTGAGACTTATACTACTAGGTCGCATGAGCTGGCGACCATGTGCCCTAATTACTCTACTCCACCCTACAAACGAATTGAACTATACATCAAGGGCTTGGTGCCTCAGATCAAGGGGATGGTTACTGCTGCAAACTTCAACAACATTCAGCAAGTCATTCGCGTAGCCCACCAGTTAACGGATCAGAAGGTGGAAGAAGGAATCTTGCCCCCACGGGGTACCTCATCGTCTACCACTAAAGATAACAAGCGGAAATGGGAAGATGGCTCAGGCAAGGTCTCAAGTGGTGACGGCAGTCAGCAGCAGCGGAAGAGGTCAGGCGTAAAAGACAACAACAACCAGACCCCTTCTGACAATAACCAGGGTACTTACAAGGGGAGGCACCCGAAGTGTGAACGGTGCAACTATCATCATTCTGGTCCATGTGAGGACGGAAAGTGTGAACAATGCGGAAAAGCTGGTCATGCAGCTAAGGACTGTCGTGCTCAATTCCCAAAGAATCAGCAGCAACAGCAGGGGCAGAAGAATCGTCAATATACTGGAAAAGGGTGTTTCCAGTGTGGGAGTGAAACCCACTTCAAAAGGGACTGTCCCCAGCTCAACGGTGGCAACAACAATGGGAACAATGATGACAACAACGCATGACGGGTACGTTCCTTATGAATAAGCAATTTGCTAAAGTACTATTTTGAATCTGATGCTGATTGAGCATGTGCCTTTAGACTTTAGTGCAACTCTAGGGTTAGACCCAACTCTCTTTGAATTCAAACACACCATAGAACTGGCAGATGGTAAGCTTATTGAAGTTACCTAGCTCTATTAAAAGTAGAAACCCATACGGTTTAACTAACCATTAGGTATCAATCTTATCATCCCAACTACCCTTCGTAGCTCTGACCTCATCATGGGCATGAACAGGTTGTCCAGCCATGAACTTAAGCCCTTGGCACAAGATAGTGATTGGACTCCCTCGTTCTGGTGGAGGAAATCTTATCTGGCCAGCGACATCGAAACAACGCCAGCGTTGGCACCTCTCTTTTAGGAGAACTCAGAGCACGTAACCGAAAACTCAAACTGAATTTCGGGACGAAATTCTTTTCAACTTAGGGATGATATGACACCCAGAAAATTTTTCGGAATTTTCTCACTTGACGCCCACTTTACTAGTGACTTACTGAATTTCGGAACGAAATTCTTTTCAACTCGGGGATGATGTGATATCCCGCAATTTCATGTTCTCACTATAGCTTAATTCTAGTTACATTCTATGCATTCTACTTAACTAGGGTTAGCTAGTTAAGTCATACGTCGCACAGTTATAGGGTAATAACTGCATGAAGTGATAATTCGGGGAATTACCAGACTATATACATGATTAGTGAACCTCGGACGTTGGTGAACGATGAAGTTAAATAATTGTGAGTTAATTGATTTAGATTGATTGCGATTACGTGCTTCTGTGATACTCAGTGAAACTATGTGCAAACCATATGTGATGATGTGAACTTAAACCGAATACGTTAATAAAAATCGTTACAGGTGGATCATTAGGATGATTGGGGTCTTAACACATGGGGTTACACTTATTACGGTCCGAAATAGCGAAAACGTCGAAGGAAAACACGTCGGGTGACGAAACGGGCCACCCACGCGCGGCCAAGGCCCTGTGAGCGGCCGCTCACAGGGACCGAGCGGCCGCTCGCGGGTGTCTATCGCCACCAAACCAACTTAATTACCTATTTAAGTAACCCTAAGCCTCTTGTGTCACCTAAACACAAACCCTAATCGCCCCTACTGCCCTACTTACGAAATATTAACCCCAACCCACCTACTAAGGCGCAAGAACATCGATCGGGAAGCTTCAAGAGCATTCGGTTGGTTGTTTCGAAGAGCTTGCGGTATAATCCTTAATCTATTATGTTTTAATCTTGTTATTATGTTATAAAAACCCTATAACTAAGTTTGTCCAGGTCTGAGACCTTTTTATAAATATTAAAACTTGAAGCTTTTGAAGATTTAACGGGTTAAACATGATGATAGGCGATTAGTGATATAATAGATTACTTGTTGCGCAAGTTGATGATGTTTTGATCGTTAGGGTTTATGACTTTGCATGTATTATGATAGATTCTGATCTTAGTAGGTCTTATGAATATTTTGTAATGATTGTTGATGATTGATGATCGATTATACGCACACGTGAGTCGTTTAAATAAAGGTTTATGCATGTTTAAAATCTGGACAGAATGTTTAGGTTGACTTGTAGGGTCTGTTACGTGGCTTTAACATGATGGTTTTGATGTTTTATTTTTATGGTTATATCATACCTGGTCTTAGCTTTTCATAATGGGTAAGATCGAGTGATTTGGACGTCGTTTGAGTCGTTTTTAGAATTTTCTTTGAAAATAGGTCATATCAGAATTTCGGGTTAACAAACTGAGTCGACTTTAAACCGTCATAACTCGAGTTTTATAAAGAATTAAGTTATGAAATTTTTACAGAAGATTAACATTGGAATAATTTGGCTTTTCAAAGTGGATTCATCCCGTTTGGATGAATACAAAATTTTTGGTAAGTTTTCTACTAAACTGACTTGTTGTGATGGTTTTCGGAACATAGCTGTGTTGAACGAATTTTAATAATTTTTGTGTTTGGTTTTGATACAAAAAAACAATATGGGTTGTTAAATAAATCCCAAATAATATTCAGTAAAAATTTGGGAGTTTAACTCACTGATTTAGTATTTTAAATAAATTATTTTTTGAAACGCACAATCTGTCCTAAAAACGCAGACTGTGTATTATGTGTTTACGTGACTAATTGAAGTCCTAGGTGGTATCTATTTGATATGTATCTGAATGGGAAATTGTATGAGATGCATGTGGAGTGTAAAACTAAAACATATTCACCAACGGGTCCGTAGGATTTACTTATGCATGTAGAATCACTAGGTATCACCTACACGCTTTTGTACATTTAAACGTCTTGGACAAACGGGTTATATGGTGTAATGGTATTACACATATAATTACTTAGTGACACTTATACTAGGGAGTCGGTAGTGCAACCTACTTGGAGTTTGGATTTACTTGCTTGCATACTATGGTGAGTTTCACTACTCTTTTCTCAAAAGCATGCGTCTCGGGGGGACAACTTACTTACTGTACTAGTCCAGGTTTGGGACTACTATTTTTATCTCGGGTTTTTGGATGGGTTGATTCCTGGGAGGAATCGGACCTTGCTAGTTTCGCACTCTGTGTCCTTGATGAACTAAACTACATTCTATCACGGAAGTCCTTCACTATTTACCGAATGAGTTGCCGGGTGGCAAGCGGGTTACTAGTTGATAGCACTATTAGGTTTGACAAACCTCACACCGTGGTGGGAGCCGGGCGTGAACTAAGACCTGAGACTGTATCATTGTTTATAGGCAATGATGGAAGGCAAAAACCAGCTCGCGGGGCGAGTGCAACGTTTGAATAGCAATTCGGTATAACATTGTTTAGTTATCATGAATGGGTTAGCTACCTTTGGCATACGCTAAACTAGTGGTACTTGGTTCTTGGTTTTGGTTGTTGATTACTACATTTGGGTTTGGGAAACCTAATTACTATTTCTTGGTTTGGGAAACCTACACTTTTACTTACTTTACTTTGTGAACTCACCAACTTTATGTTGACACACGCTAACATGCTTTTGCAGGTCTCTAGGTTCGGAGCACAATAGGACGTGCATTATTTTAGGTCATGGGATGACAAACATTTATAATGCTTTTACAATATTTAACTATTTACTTGTGGTTTTAGGCGCGGTGTTTTGCGCAGACTTTTATTTAACTGTTTTTGTTATTTCGCTTCCGCTATACTTTGAAATTGGTTTGGTTAAAACTTTTAAACTTGGTTTTACAATAACCAACTAAATGGTTTGGGCACTTAGAGTCGTTCTTATGACTTATGGCTATGGGATCCTGGTATGTCACGCGCCTCGCGGTATAAACCCCGCAGTGGAAATATGAAGGTGTGACACTATGGCTATCATTCAGCAAGCTGTACATGATCAGGTTTTTTCAAGAATATCTGTTGCTTCATCTGCTACGAGACATGGGAAATATTGAATATAGAATTTCAAGGAGATTCTCAAGTGAAGTCTGTAAAGCTTCAAGGTCTGAGGAGGGACTTTGAAAATTTGATTATGAACGAAAGTGAGACTATAGGTGACTATTTGTCTAGAGTTATGGGAATAGTCAGCCAGCAGAGATCTTATGGTGAAACTATCACTGATCAAACTGTTATGGAGAAGATTCTCAGGAGTCTTACTCCCAAGTTTGATTATGTAGTTCCATCCATAAAAGTATCTAATGATCTCACCACTCTCTCACCAATTAAGCTGATGGGGTCCCTACAATCACAAGAACAAAGGATTAACAGTAGAGGGACAGATAAGGTGGAGAGGCCAGATGAGCAGGCCTTGCAGGTATTTGAAGAAACAAATAGAATTCCTCAAGGAGGAAGAGGTAGGGGACGTGGCTCCTTCAGAGGAAGAGGAAGGGGCATAAGTGGGTTCCAAAATAGGGGACCACAATGTTATGGTTGTAACAGATATGGTCATTTAAAGAGAGACTGTTGGTATAGTGAGGAAGGTGGTCATGCCAATGTTGCTGACAATGAAGGACAAGAAGATGATGCCGCAACTGAAGAACCTCACTTGTTTATGATGTTTGTTCCCACTAATCAATATGTTCTTATGGCAGATTCCAGCTATAATACACAATCAACTAGTCTATGGTTCCTTGATTCTGGTTGTTCAAACCATATGACAGGAAACAAGGCTAGTTTCGTCAAGCTGGATGCATTATTCAAGCTTACAGTTAGATTGCGAGACAAGAAAGGATTAGCAGTTGAAGGTAAAGGTACAATTAGAATTGATCTGAGTAATGGTGGATATAGATTAATTACTTGATGATGTTTATTATGCTCCTAGCTTAAATCTTCTAAGTGTGGGTCAGTTGATGAGAAAAGGTTATTCCTTGTTGTTTGATGATGGCAAGTGTGTCATTAAGAATAGGAATTCAGATACAACATTAATGACTGTTATGGTGGCTAGTAACAACATGTTTCTTTTGGATGCTTCAAGTTCAGAAACAATGAGTCCAACAAAGCCTGAAAAGAACAAAGATGAGCTGTCAAATCTGTGGCACTTGAGGTATGGTCACTATAAATCTAATGCTTTGAAAGTTATGGTAAGAGGATGGTTTTGGGCATGCCTAGAATTAAGTCATTTGATGAATTCAATGGGTACACTTTTGGGAAGCAATCTGCTTCTCCTTTCAGTTCTAAGTTATGAATGGCCAGAAAGAAGCTTTAATTAGTGTATGCAGATGTATGTGGTCCTATGCAAGTGTCTAGTCTAGGGGCAGTCTATATTATCTTTTGTTCATAGATGATTTTACAAGAATGTGTTGGGTTTATTTTATAAAAAATAGGTCTGAAGTTTTTGGGAAATTTAAGGGATTTAAAGCAATGGTGGAAAAAGATGTTGAGTGTTCTATTAAAACGTTCAAAACAGATAGGGGAGGTGAGTTTTGTTCCCATAAGTTTAATAGTTTTTGTGAACTTCATGGTATTAAAAGAGAACTCACCCCTCCCTACACACCACAACACAATGGTGTTGTAGAGAGGAAAAATAGAATAGTAATGGGGTTAACAAGGAGCATGTTGAAACAGAAACAACTCCCTAATTATTTATGGGCTGAGGGTGTGGCAACTGCAGTGTATATTATTAATATTGCCTTGAAAAAAGCAGTTAATAATAAAACACCTTTTCAAGCATGGTATGACTACAAACCTAGAGTTGATCATCTCAGGGTCTTTAGTAGTCTTGCTTATGCAGTTGAACCATCACAAGGGAGGAGAAAATTGGATGATAGATGTGATGCTTCAATTTTCATTGAATATATTAATGAAACTGATGGGTACAGGCTTTATAATCCCACTACAAAGAAGATTTTCACCGGAAGAAATGTACAAATCAGGGAGCAGACTCAGTGGGAATGGAACAAAAAGGAAAGTAGGGAAGTGTATGAAGCAAATTTTATTGATTCATTTCCTATTGATGTGGAGGTTATTAGTACACCAGCAAATCAAACACAAGGGTAGTCTGAAAGTGAAACAAGTGGTAGCAGTCAGTCTAATGCTTAGTCAAGTAGCAGCAGCAGTGGACCGTCTCATGGTCAGTCAAGTAGCAGCAGTAGTGGACCATAACAAGATATGGTAGCTAGTGAAAATGTGTCTGATCAGTCCTCACCTTCACCTGTGCTTAAATCTTTGGCTGATGTTTATTCTAAAGCCAAAAGAGTTAATGTTAACTATGAAGATAATTCTATTCAGGAAGTTCAGGATCCTACTATTAGTCAATTTGCTTTTAATGTTGTGAGTTAATTGCCAATTTAGTCCCTGAGGTTTGTCAAAAATTGTCACTTTCATCCAAATCTTTTTTTTTTGGTCAATTTAGTCCCTGTGGTTTCATTCTTTTTGTAATTTTAGTCATTTGCACTAACAAGATTTGGATGAAAGTGGCAATTTTTAACAAACCTTAGGGACTAAAATGACAAAAAAAATGACACCACAAGGAGTAAATTGACAAAAAAAAAGATATGGATGAAAGTGGCAATTTTTGAAAAACCTCAAGGACTAAATTGGCAATTAACTCAAATGTTGTAGATCCTCTTTGTTTTGATGATGCAGTCTTAAAGGAAGAATGGAATGCAGCTATGAAAGATGAGATTCAAGCTATTTAAAGGAACACGACATGGGATCTTGTTGACTTGCCTGCTGGAAACAATTTGGTTGGATTAAAATGGAGTTTCAAGACAAAGGTTGGTGTTGATGGTGAAGTTTTAAGGCACAAGGCAAGGTTGGTTGCAAAAGGGTACTCACAACAATATGGTCTGGATTATCAAGAAACTTTTGCACCTTTTGCTAGGTTTGAAACAATCAGGATCATAATTGCAATGGCTGCACAACTTGGATGGGAGCTTCATCAACTAGATGTCAAGTCTGCTTTTTTTTGAATGGAGAGCTAATGGAAGACATCTGTGTTGAGCAGCCTAGAGGTTTTGAAGTTTCAAGAAAGGAAGACAAGGTGTACAAGCTCAAGAAGGCTCTTTATGGCCTAAAGCAGGCTCCTAGAGCCTGGTATGCAAATATTGATGGGCATTTTATTAAACATGGTTATAATAGAAGTCACAATAAGCCTACTCTTTACATTAAGCACTTTGATGATAACAATGTTATATATGTGTGTCTCTATGTAGACGACATAATATTTACCAATTCCTGTCCGAGATTGATTGGTGAGTTCAAAGAGGTGATGAAGAAGGAATTTGAGATGTCTGATTTAGGACTTCTCAATTTTTTTTCGGGATTAGAAATAAAACAGACTGCTAAAGGAATTTTTTTTGTCACAAGAAAAATATGCTACAGGGTTACTAAAGAAGTTTGGTATGTTGGAATGCAATGCTTATAATATTCCAATGTGTGTGAATGAAAAGTTGCAGATGGAAGATCTGGCTGTTAAAGCAAATGCAACCTTGTACAGGAGTTTGATTGGTGGTCTCATCTATTTAACTCATTCTAGGCCTGATTTGGCATATTCTGTGGGAATTGTTTCAAAATTTATGCAAGATCCTTCTAAAGTTCATTAGTGTGCTGCCAAAAGAATCCTAAGGTATGTTGCTAGTTCTTTAAGCTTTGGGATTTGGTACAAGAAAGGCAAGAAGGTAAGCTTGACAGGATATACTGACAGTGATTGGGCAAGATGTGTAGATGATAGAAAAAGTATTTCTGCTCATGTGTTTAATCTAGGCAGTGGGTCAATAACATGGAGTTCAAAGAAGCAGCATATTGTGGCCTTATCAAGTACAGAGGCTGAGTATGTATCATCAACAGCAGCCACTTGTCAAGTTGTATGGATTAGAAGGGTACTAGAAGAACTTGGGCTCAAACAGGAGAATGCAACTCCATTGTTTTGTGAAAACAGATCAGTTACATGTTTGAGCAAGAATCCTGTACTACACAGTAGGTCCAAACACATAGAATTGAAGTATATTTTGTGAGAGAAATGGTGTCACAAGAGCAGATTAGCTTGTAGTTTTGTAACACTCATGAACAGTTAGCTGATATGCTCATAAAGGCTTTGGGAAGAGAAAGGTTTGTCATGCTTAGGCATCGATTAGGAGAGATGGAGTTTGAATGAAGGGGAGGTGTTGAAGAGTGATTCAAACTATGCATAGTTGCACGTGTGCATGGGAGCATCCTGGAAAGTTGCATAGTTTGTTTGGTTAAGGCCTATTTTTCAGTTTGATTTTGTTTGAATAAGCTAGCTTGTGAACGTTTGATTCGCATTTTAGGCTAGTCGTTGGTTTCCAGTTTCCTATATAATGTAGTTTGTTTTCCCTCTCATGTATACGCTTCTCAATATTCAAGTGAATAACAAGCAGCTTTCACAATTTATTTGTTATTATCTTTGTGAGTTAGTGTAATTGAGTGTTCATTATTCCATCAGAGTGTCCCATTCCTTTTATATAGATTAGATCGATCATATGTACAAATAGCATCCATAATACTCTCCACCATTGCTTCCTATGCTATGTTATTACTAAAGAAGATGAAGAAAAGGTTCCTAAACCAAAAATGTCATTCATCATTGATAAATATAAGGATAGAGTCTCAACTCTTCCAAAACACAAGAGTTGGATAAAACATCCTCTGTATAGATACGAGGGCTTTTGGTTTCACCAAGGTTTTTGGTTACATTTTGAGGCGAGTTTCACTTTTGAAGTAGTTATGGCCTTGCAAGACACACACGTTTTCTTGGCAAGTTATCCGAAATTCGGCACAACATGGCTTAAGGCCCACGCCTTCGCCATAGTGAACCGAACCATGTTTAAGGTTTCAAACCCAATTCACCCATTGCTCACCACTCATCCCCATTATTGTGTCCCTTTCCTTGATACCGAAGCTTTTTTAACCAACCCTTGTAATAATAACAACAATGACCTCCTCGCCACTCATCTTCCTTACTCGTTATTGCCTAAATCCATCATTAGTTCTGATTGTCGGATTGTTTATATGTAGAAACCCTAAAGATGTGTTTATTTCATTTTGGCATTTCATGAATGAGATATTGAGCGAAGATCTATCTCCTGAAATGAAGTTGGAAGATGCATTTGAGTTGTTTAGCAAAGGTGTGACCTCAAATGGATCTTGTTGGGATCATGTTATAGGGTACCACAAAGCAAGTATTGAACGGCCCGACAAGGTTTTGTTCTTAAACTATGAGAAAATGAAAGAAGATCCAAAGAGTCACTACTAGAAAAATACCCTTTCTTGACATTCATTTTATACATACACCTATTTAATGACATGCAAAAGTGTATGTCAAAAAAAAAATGTCATCTTTCATAAAATTGATAAATTCTTGACTTTTTTTACTATGTGTCAATAATTTTTCGTCATAAATTAAAAAAACATGACGGTAAACACACTTGAGTGTCATTGTTTTGTGTCATGAAAATCTCAATTCCCTCCATTGACAATAATTTTCCGTCATAAATTAAAAAAAATGTACTTCAAGTTGTCTGATAATTATGACAAACTTCCATTCCATTTTCAAGAAAATCTCTCGGTAAAATGGTCCTATCTCATTGTTCAAGCTTTATACAGTTATTGGCTCATTGCCAAATGTTGGATCAGTATGCTCTTTGTTTAAGTAAGAACTTGCTATCTTTGACACTTAAGTGTTTAGCAAGCTCTTGTATTTCAGATTGTAAGCACAGCGGAATGTATAAGTTAAAGCAACACTTTTTATACTTAAGAGGAGTTATTACTCCCCCTTTATGATTGAAACTAATAATGACAAGTATTTATTATGAATCTAAGCAGTAAATGAGAATTAGATACTTAGACAGATTCACAATAAATACTGAAATGGAATAGAACAGTGAAAGTGTTTGAAGGATTTTTCTATTAAAATCAATGTCTAAAATAGAAGGTTGAAGCCTCCTATTTATAGACGTTTACATACATGTATCTTGCCCATAAAGCAAGTACAGAAACATCAGAAACAAGTTGCACAAGTTGCAACATTGAAACTAACAATTACAGCTAAAAGTAATAATAAACAATAAACTACTGATACAAAAGGCGGTGGAAAATATCTGATGCTAAGTGCTGATGAATGACAAACTACTGATGAGTAGTTTGTCTTCAGTACTTCTGAAGTGAACTTGTCTGGTTTGGACTTCAAAACTTCTGATGAAGTTTCTTCTTCAGCACTTCTCATATCTTCTCTTCAGCAGTTTCTTGTCTTCTCTTCAGAACTTCTATACTTAGCCAAAATGACAGAAGTGAATTAGACTAAGGTTTCCAAAAGTGGTTTCACCAATCCTCTTTGTCCTAACAATCTCCCCCTAGATTGATGAACCCAAAACCTTACTAATTCCTTATGATCTTCTTCTGTCTTGAACAATCTTCCATATTTCTTTGTACATGGTGTTCTTGAGCTGGTTTAACTGTCCATCAGATAGAGATCCTCTCTGTGGTTCCAGATGTTGAATTGTGAGCAGGTCTTGTGTTGACAGTTTCTTTAGATCACTGATCTTCTTGTAAGCCCTGCTTGAAAGGTCTCTTCTTGTCAATAATACTGAGTTGTTAGCAGTAAGTGACCATCTGATGATAGGTACCTTTGACTTGTTAAAGTCAGAGGTATAAGGAACCAGACTTGTCCCTTGGGTTGATGATCCTGAGTGTTGGATGCTTTCTGTTTCAGTAAACCTCAGGTGTGAGTCTCTTCCTTATTGTTGTTGTTGTTGCATATCAGGCATCTGAATAGTTGGGAGATGGTGTTCAGTCACTACCTTGGTATGCATCTTTTCTTTGATAGTCTTTTGGATTTGGTAGGCAAAAGTGGAAGGATCCCTGAATTGTGTTAACAGAGGTTTCTCCTCAATGTCAAAATCTGAATGAACTACTGAACTTCCTTCAAGTAGTACCATTTTGAAATCAGTTTTGACATTGTCCTCTGCTTTCTTTCTTTGAGTAGCAGGCCTTCTTGTTGACATACCAGAAGTTCTAACTACTGATCTTGAAGGATCAGCAGTTTGAAACTTCTCTGGATTTGCAGCCTTGGCAGCCTTGTATTTTCGATAAGTATCCATCAGTCTTTCTTCATTCCATCTGGATACTGAGGCTTTTGAACCATAGCCATCTGCTACTAATTCATTTATCATTTGGGCTCTCTTGGCCATTCCTTCTTTACTTGTGGCCAGTTTGTCTGCAATCAGTTGTGCCCTTCTTGTCAGCTCTTGCATAGAGAGTCCCTTGAGTGTGTAGGCTTTAGTATTGCTGTTCTTTGTGATGTAAGACATCAGTTGTTGTCTTTTGTCTTCTTCAGCAACATAATCAATTTCAGCCTGTCTTTCCAGTTCAGCTTGATAAGCCTGGAGCTTCTCTTCAAATTCTAAATCATCCCTTTGTTCCAGACTTTTCCAAATCTGGTCTTCCTTGGCTTTTTGTTGAACTGCCTTTAACCTCTGCTCAAGAAGTTCAGTAGATTGAGAGATTGGAGCACGGGTTAGGACAGTCATGGTAGTGGTTGTTGTAGGCCTTGGAGGAGCAGAAGTTGGTTTGATTTGTTCAGTGGATCTGGAAGGTTTAGTTTGTTGAGGTTTGGAAGTGTTAACCTCTGATGGGTTGACAACTGCTGATGGTTTGTCAACTACTGAAGGATTGTCTTCAGTACTTTCTGATTCTTCATCGGAACTTTGGCCATCAGAGGTTTCTTCATTATGCCCTTGGGATTCATCAAAATTTTCAGCATCCTCTATTTCTTGAATAGAGACACCAAACTGTTTGGCCAGTTTTTCCTTTCTGGCTTGATTCTTCTGATCTCTTTCAAGGATAGCCACTCTTGCCCTTATCCTGGCTTCGAATGACTCCTTAGGTTCCCTAATTTTCTCCCCCTTTTTGGATTCATCAAGTTTAGAGGTTGAGGGTTGGGAGAATTGACCTTGAAGATGAGCAATCTGTTTGCTGTTGAATTCAATCTTGTTGGACAGATCATTCATCTTTGTCTTGATCACTCCAAATTGATTTTTGATTGACAGCTCCAAGTTAGCTGTGTATGTTTGGAAGTGATTCTTGATGAGAGTGTTCATCATGTGGTACAGGGGACCCTCTGGGCTGCATAGCTGGTTCATGTCTATGCTTGTTTGCCCAGGGAATTGGGTAGGCATTTGATGTGAAGGGTGTGTTTTTGGGAGATCCTCATGTTGTACAGAGGATGCCACTCTAGGGGTTTTAGGGATTGAGTGGACTTTAACCTGTTCAGGGGTGACTAGCTTCTTGAGCTTGGATACCCCTGAAACAGGACCTTCATAAAGTGCCGTCAATTCAGTAGTTTTGGTTTTTGAAACATCATCCAAATTAATGGAAACATCTGAATCCCTGATGTTGTCCTCATTGAGGACTGTCTCAGTTAAATCATGAGCTGAGCCCAACTCAGTTCTCTCATGAACCTCTTGTTCTTGGTTTTGAGGATTTCCTACTTCAGGCATTAAGCCTTCATCAGTAGTTGCCACATCTGAGGTCTTAGCTGTTTTACTTCTGTCCTCAGATCCACCACTGGGTGGTAACTGAGTAGTAGCAGCCTCAGATGCCCCAAGAGTCTCAAAGATTGGGCTTAAAGACTCTGGTCCACCCTCATCTCTTGGGTTAGGGCTAGTGATGTCCACATCCATGTCTGATGCTGTAGTTATGTCCCCTGTTTGTTGTGGTTGTAGGGGACTGACATTATCAGATGGGACTTTCTCTTTTAGCCCAGAGAGAAGTTTGGCAATCTCTATTGCCTCTGGTTCAGAAATTTGAGGGGTTGGTTCAGAAGTTTGGGCAATAGGTTGAATAGGTTGGTCAGCAGTTTCAAAAGAAGAGTGAGTTACAACAGTTTTTCTAAGTCTTTTTCTTTTGAATAAGATTGTTATGGGTGCTCTTGGTGGGGTTTGAGATGGATGAGACTGAGAGGGTGTTTCAGTCTCAACTATTTGAAGAGCAGATTGCTCATGAGCATGTTCAGGCATCTCAACCTCCTGAACAGCTTTTCTTTTGGGTTGGTGGGGTTTTGTCTTTGTTGGCTTGGACTTTTTGGCTTTTGGTGGTGTGAGTTTGGAAGATGTGGGCTTCAGGGGGACTTGTTGTTGTTCTCCCTGATCATCTTCTGGCCAGGTAGCCGGTTTGTTATGCCTAGAGTATGCTTGTGAGGTTAATGGATTTAAAGTTGAAACTTTTCCCACAAGCACCTCATTACCCAGTTCCCCTATTATGCATTGCATAATGAACCTTGGGTATAACAAAAACTTTTTCTTGGTATTATTATGATGTAACACCAACTCATTGAAAAATAATTTTGATGCCCTGAATTTGGTTTCATTCACTATGGAATGAAATATTGGTTGAAAAGTAGAGGGCATCTGGTCATAAGACCCTGTCTTTGGACTCAAACACATAATAATATAATGAAACAAAAGCTTGTATTTTGGTTCAAAATATTATTTGAAGATAGTAGCATGGGAGAGAGTACCTTGATAACCACACTCTGTCATGGTTAGGTGAATATCAGAGTTAGCAACATGATCAGGGGCAGCTACATCATTCAGGCCTAGTCTTGTTGCCAGTGTGGCCGGTGTGATGGTCAGTGGTTTCCCTTTTATTCTTGAGTTGAGGGAAATAATTTCATCATCAGCCGTCACCGTCTCAGCATTAGCCCAGAACTCATTTAGAGTTTCAGTATGAATTGGTGGGTCGATTGTGAGAGCAGTAAAATATTGGGATTTTACGACAAGATCAATGATCTCATCGTATTGGGACCAGCCTTCTTGTTTTTCAAGAAAGGCCCTTTGATTGTGTCCCTATTTTAGAACGAGAGCCATGTGGTTTGGGTTTTGATCGAACAGTTGATTTGCAGGTTTAGGTTTTTGAGAGAGAAGGAGGGAATTTTTGAGTTTTGAAAGGATAAGTGTTGAAAAAAGATATTTATCAGAAGTTTTTAACCGCTTGAATCTTCTTTATTAGAAGTTTTTTTTTTTTTAAACCGCCTCGGTTAAAAATCTCTTTATCAGAAGTTTTAAACCAACTAGGTCAAAACCTCTGATGATGGGAAATGTCAGATTTGCCCTTTTTGACTAAACTGCTGATGAAGGATTATTTCATCAGTAGTTCCCATTTCCTCTTCAGTAGTTTTAAAAGCTGATGAGAAATGTTATAAATACTTTTATTCATAACTTCTGAAGGTTATTTGATCAGAAGTTATACACTTTTCAGAAATTATCCCCATACTGATGTTTTGTTCATCAGTAGTTTCTCTCTTTTCAGAAGTTTGTTTCAGACTTTTTTGTCTTTTTGTAAGTGAAAAATGAAAAATATGTGCAGAATAATAAAATAAACACTTACAAATTTAGCATCCCAAGCATGGATACTAACTTCTGAAATGTTGATGTGTCAAGGGGTTTTGTGAAGATGTCAGCTATTTGATTAGCTGTTGCTACATGCTTCACCTCAATCTTGCCTTTTTCATAGCAATCTCTTATGAAATGGTACCTGATCTCAATATGTTTGGTTTTTGAGAACTGTACCGGATTTTGAATGATGCTAATGGCAGATTTGCTGTCTACAAACAAAGGTGTCTTGGTTTCTTTGATTCCATAATCAAGAAGTTGATATTGGAGCCATTGTATCTGTGATGTACAACTTGCAGCTGCAATGTATTCAGCTTCAGCAGTTGAAGTTGCAACAGATGTTTGCTTCTTTGATTGCCATGACACTAGACAGTTACCCAAGAATTGACAACCACCAGATGTTGACTTTCTTGTCATCTTACACCCTACATAGTCACTATCTGAAAAAGCTGATAACTTGGTATTGCTTGAAGCAGGATACCAAATTCCAAGTGTTGGAGTTCCTTTCAGATATCTGAAAATTCTTTTGACAGCTATAAGGTGTGATTCCGTTGGTGCTGATTGATATCTAGCACAGACACATGTTGAAAACATAATATCTGGTCTAGAAGCAGTTAGATATAAAAGGGAACCTATCATGCATCTGTACATGGTTTGATCAACCTGTTTTCCTTGATCATCAGGTTCAACTTGTGTGATTGGTGTCATGGGAGTGGAACATGATTTACAGTCTTTTAAAGAAAATTAGTTTAATAATTCTTTAGCATATTTTGATTGATGTATAAAAGTTCCATTTGTTTGTTGCTTGATCTGCAGTCCCAGAAAGTACTACAGTTCTCCCATGGTACTCATCTCAAATTTTGATTGCATGAGTTTCTTAAAATCATCACATAGTTTTGTGTTTGTTGAACCAAAAATGATATCATCAACATAAATTTGAACAAGTAGGACATGATTTCCAACATGTTTAATGAAAAGAGTTTTATCAATGGCACCTCTTGTAAAGTTATTTTTGAGTAAAAAGGTGGAGAGTGTATCATACCAGGCTCTTGGAGCCTGTTTGAGCCCATAAAGAGCTTTGTCCAGTCTGTACACCCACTCAGGATGAGAAGGATCCTCAAACCCAGGTGGCTGACAGACATACACCTCCTCTTTTATCTTTCCATACAAAAATGCACTCTTTACATCCATTTGATAAACTTTAATTTTGTTGGAAATGGCATAGGCCAGAAATAACCTGATGGCCTCAAGCCTTGCAACTGGAGCAAAGGTTTCATCATAGTCAATTCCCTCTTCTTGAGAGTACCCTTGAACTACCAGTCTTGCCTTGTTCTTGATTATCATACCAGCTTCATCTTGTTTGTTCCTGAAAACCCATCTTGTGCCAATTGGTTGCTTGTTTGGAGGTAAGGGACAGATTTCCCAGACCTGTTGCTTGTTGAACTGAAGCAGTTCATCTTGCATAGCTTGCACCCAATTATTGTCTTTGAGGGCTTCCTGGTACTTCTTTGGTTCCAACTGTGAGATAAAGGCTGAAAATAGGCAAAAGTTGGAGAGCTGGTTTCTGGTAAGAACACCTGAAGCTATATCACCCATGATTTGATCAAGTGGATGAGCTCTGTGTTCAATCAGTTGTTGTAAACCACTGACAGGTGTAGGTGGCTCATGTTCTTCAAACAAACTACTGAGGTCTATAATATCTGGTTCAGATGTTCCTTGATCTTTAGTAGTTGGATCTACTGAACCAGAAGTTTGAGTTTGTTCCTCAGTACTTGTTTGATCAGAAGTTTGGGGAACTTCTGATGATTTTGAAGTTGACTTGATAACTCTTTGAGGAGTCCATGGTGTGGGATCCTCATCATCAAACCTTTTTTCACCATAATAAGTAGGTTTTGATGAAGTAACAGCCTTCTCAGGTCCAAAATGGAAGTTGTCAAGGTCAAAAAGTTCAGCAGGATGTGCTGGAATAAGAGTGTGTTTTGACTCATTGAACTTGACATTCAATGTTTCTTCTACTATCCTGGTGTGAGAATTAAAAACCTTGTAGGCTTTTCTAGTTGAAGAGTAACCAAGAAAGTAACCTGAGTCAACTTTGGCAGCAAACTTTGAAATAGATTCCTTGATGTTCAAGATGAAACATTGACACCCAAAAGCCCTGAAAAAGGAGATAAGGGGCTTCATGCCATGAAGAACTTCATAGGCAGTCTTGGAATGTCTCTTGACCACAAGAACTCTATTCTGAACATAACATGATGTGTTAACTGCTTCTGCCCAAAAGTACAAGGGCAGTCCAGAATCAGCTAACATTGTTCTTGCTCCCTCTATTAAGGTTCTGTTCTTCCTTTCTACTACACCATTTTGTTCAGGAGTTCTGGGAACACTGTATTGTCTAATAATCCCTTTAGACAAACAGAATTCATCCAGAGTTTTGTTCCTGAACTCTGTCCCATTATCACTTCTAATGGTTTTGACAGGTAGAGAATATTGTTTCTCCACTTGTAGAATGAAGAACTTGATGATTTCAGCAGCCTAATCCTTGGAGAATAAGAAGAATACCCATGTGAATCTTGAGTAGTCATCAATGATGACTAAGCAGTACTTCTTCTTACCAAGGCTCATAATCTTGACAGGTCCAAATAAGTCCATATGGAGTAGTTGAAGACATGCAGTTGTTTTTTATTCTTCAATAGACTTATAGGAGGACTTATGCTGTTTTCCCTTTAAACAGGATACACAGTGTTCTTGACACTGGTATACTTTCAAAGGTAGACCTCTGACCAAGCCCATTTTTGTGACTTTATTTATGGTTTTAAAGTTCACATGGCCAAGTCTCCTATGCCAGAGATCAGTTTCTGAAGTTGATGCCCTTGAGAAGAAACAGGCAGTGTTGTTCAATACTTTGTGTTTTCAATGTCCACTGCATAGACATTGCCACATCTTTTGGCAATCAGCAAAGTATGATCTTCAATGATCTTCTCTATCAACTCTGGCCTTCTGGTGAGATGATCTTGCATGCTGTCTTTGTGAAAAAGGAAGAATATCCTTTATCACACATTTGTGACACACTCAGCAAGTTGTATTCAAGGTTTTCAACCAGATTGACCTTGTCAAACTGTATTTTGCCAGAGGAGACATTGCCATGTCCTAGCACATATCTCTTAGCATTGTTCCCAAAGGATACAGATCTTTCTCTTTGGCTGATAAAATTGTTTATCAGGTATCTGCATCCAGTCATACGCATAGAGCCTCCACTATCAACATACCATATGCTGTTTAAGCCCCTGGAAACTCTTTGCACACAATAACAAATTAGTTAGATTTAGGAACCCAAGCCTGTTTGGCTTTGGGTTTGCTCTTGAGAACAGTTACAGTTTGTTCTTAACCAGGTTGAGAACTCCATGTCTTTTTGGCAATGGATTTTTCATTAAGAACCATGGTGGTATCCTTTTCAGGACCACCATCAACCTTGGTCATCAGTAGTTGTACCAAGTTCATTAGTTTTTGAATCTCAGCAGTTTGTGAAACTGCTGATGATTCAGGTCTAACTACTGACAAAGAATTTTGAGAAAAAGATTTTAGTTGAGATTTTATCTTTTTCTGAGAAAAGGTGTTTTCAGGTTGTTGTTTCTTGGGATTAAAGGTTCTTTCATAATCATTTCTGATTTGATTTCCCACAACCTGTTGTTTAATTTTATGATTGAACTGAATTCCTTTTCTGTATCTACAAAACTCTGTTTTGTGGTTGAACAGACCACAAATTTCACACTCTTTTGCCTTTTGTTTTTGATCTAAAGGCACATTTCTGACATTAGTGTAAAGATTTTGCTCATCAGTAGTTTTCAGAGTCTCAACTCCTGATGTAGATGAAACTACTGATGGCTTGTTGTCAGATTTTGTTAATACTTCTGAAGTACTTTTTTTGAAAATACCAGGATTTCTGTTTAGAAAGTTTTCATGGAAAGATGTGCAATCTTTCCCTTCAGAAGTTTCATTTGAAACAATTTTTCTCCCATCTTCAGTAGTTTTGGGAGAGAAATCTGTTGGTGTTTCAACATGATGGTACCCTATGCAAAACTTAACATTTGAAGCACTCTGTTTGTTTAGCAATAGCGGGTACCCCTTACAAGAATCCACCCATTTTTCACAACTGATCTTGGTGTCAGCAAGCTCTTTTCTGACATTCCCAAGATCTTCTATCATCATTTTAATTTGTGCTTGGGTTTCAATAGCTGAGTTAGTTAATTTAGAGGCTTCTTTTGTCTTAGCAGTAAGTTTTCTCTCTAAATCACACTTCATCTGAGTGTATTTTCTTTCTAAATCATTGGCTTTTCCTTGTAAGTGCACATTTGTCTCTCTTATGAGAGCAAAAGTTTCTTTGCAAGAATTTGAGCAAAGTTTTGTCAAAGATTCTTTTGATACCTGTGACAATGCAGATTTTGAAGTACAGCCTTCAAATGCCATTAAGGCAAAGTTCTTTCTGCCATTGTCTGGTTCTCCCCAGTTGATGTCAAACACCTTGTTGTCTGCATCAGGATTGCACTCTGTGGTGTCAAAAGGGAGACTGCTCCAGTCAACATACCCTGAGGTGAAAAGACTTTGTTGAGAGGGTTGTTGAGGCTGTGGAGGATGTTGAGTAGCTGGAAAGGGAGGGATTGATTGTTGGCTCCACATCTGTTGAGCAGGCATTTGAACATATTGTACTTGTGGCACGTATTGCTGTTGAGGAGCTTGTGCCTGTACAAATGAGCACTCCCTTGAGTTCCATTATTCCTATTATAATTGGGGTTAAAGTTATTTCCAGATTGTGATTGGTTAAAGCTAGAGTTTCTACACTCTCTAGCAAAGTGTCCCAACTTCTGACACTTGTGACATCTCAATTTAGATTTGTCAAAACCAATTTTTGTATTACTGGTCAATCCTGGAAATTTCCTTCCTGCCCTTTTATAAAACTTGTTAGTTTTAATGCTTAGCATGGCCAGTTGGTGTAAAATGTCCATTTCTTCTAAGTCATCACTGCTAAAGTTTTTCAAATCATCCATGACAAAACATAGATTATCAGCAGTTTGACTTTGGTCATCATTGTCATAACCTGGGAAAGATCTTTCTGATGAGATCCCAGTTGTTATGTCAATGTTGTCATAAGATCCATAGGAACAAGTTGGTGAGTCTTGTCCCAAAAGTGTTGTACTACCTGGTAAGTAGTCATCAGCAGTTTTACCAGATGATTGCAATTTCTTCTTTTGATCAATTTCTCTCTCAAAAGTAAGTAATCTCCCATGGAGTTTTGTAAGAGTGAGGGAGCTAAAATCTGGTGAGGATCTTAAAACAATGGAGTATGTTTCCCATTTGTCTGGTAAAGACCTTAAAAATCTATGTAGCATAGATACTGTTGTATAGGTCTGACCATTTAACTTTAGCTCAGATATTAATGAGGAGAATCTTTCAAATTGTTGAGTTAAAGTTTCCCCATTAATGTGAGCAAATGTCTCATATTGTTGAGCTAAAATCTCTCTGGTGTTGGCAATCACCTCTTCAGTTCCTCCAAACTGTTCTTTAAGACAATCCCAGAGTTCTTTGGCACTTTCACAATGTAAAAGGCCAGGGTATATCTCATTTGGGAGAGCCATTGCCAACATAGAGAATGCTTTTGCATCTAGCTCAAGTTTTAGGAAATCATCATCTGTATAGTCTTTTGGTTCTTTAGGAACCTCAACTTTAGTTTCAAGATTTATGTTTACTGGTTTGTGAGGACCATATATCACAGATCTCCAACAACCTGTGTTGGTTTGTGACAAGGTATGTGCCATTCTCTTTTGCCATATGTTGTATTCATTTCTTACAAGCATGGCAGGTTTAGTAGCAGAACCAGTATTATGTGGATCCATTTTAAAGAGTATTGATTTGTCAGATGACTCTTTTAAGTGAGGGATGTTGATAAAAAGTGAACTTTTGATCTTTTATTGAGTATCAATAAGAGCTTTGTGTCTGATTCTCAATTTGTTAGATTGATATGTGATCAGATAAACCAATGCTCTGATACCAATTGTTGGATCAGTATGCTCTTTGTTTAAGTAAGAACGTGCTATCTTTGACACTTAAGTGTTTAGCAAGCTCTTGTATTTCAGATTGTAAGCACAGCGGAATGTATAAGTTAAAGCAACACTTTTTATACTTAAGAGGAGTTATTACTCCCCCTTTATGATTGAAACTAATAATGACAAGTATTTATTATGAATCTAAGCAGTAAATGAGAATTAGATACTTAGACAGATTCACAATAAATACTGAAATGGAATAGAACAGTGAAAGTGTTTGAAGGATTTTTATATTAAAATCAATGTCTAAAATAGAAGGTTGAAGCCTCCTATTTATAGACGTTTACATACATGTATCTTGCCCATAAAGCAAGTACAAAAACATCAGAAACAAGTTGCACAAGTTGCAACATTGAAACTAACAATTACAGCTAAAAGTAATAATAAACAATAAACTACTGATACAAAAGGCGGTGGAAAATATCTGATGCTAAGTGCTAATGAACGACAAACTACTGATGAGTAGTTTGTCATCAGTACTTCTGAAGTGAACTTGTCTGGTTTGGACTTCAGAACTTCTGATGAAGTTTCTTCTTCAGCACTTCTCATATCTTCTCTTCAGCAGTTTCTTGTCTTCTCTTCAGTACTTCTATACTTAGCCAAAATGACAGAAGTGAATTAGACTAAGGTTTCCAAAAGTGGTTTCACCAATCCTCTTTGTCCTAACACCAAAACATTTTATTATGTTGTGGTTTAGAACACTTAAATGTTTTAGCAAGCCATTTTTGCCCATTCCTGCCAACCCAAACAGTTTGGGCAATGTAAGTTAAGACAAAATAAACGTAGCGATGCGCTATCATTATGTAAAATAATTATCCAGCCTCGACTAATATATTAATTTTATTGTTGTCTCAGGTTGGGGGAGGAACGGATTATTACGGGATGAGGACATGGATGTCGTTCGCGAAGAATGGTCAAGCTACGCCGTGACACTTATTTTCAAATGATCGAAACTTGTTTAATGGCAATGTATTGTCGATACAATATTTTTGTAAACGTTAAACGTTGTCTCAGATTGGTTTGTAATTTGATAAATATGTATTATATAATGAAATGATGTTTTTGTTATTAGTTTTCTAATAAATTCATATATAATAAAATGGGTATAAATCCAGGAATCTGTAATTTTACAGGATTTTTTTTAGATTAATAAATTATGACACACAAAATGAACGTCATAAAATTTTTTCATAAAATGTGTCGTTAAAATGTCAATAAAAAGTGTTATAAAAATATGTGTTATTAAAAAGTGTCATAACGTATGTCAATAAATACTGTCATAAATGTGTGTCATAAACAGATGACACGCCAAAATGTGTCATGTTAAATTTATGACACCGCATTATTTAACATTTTTTTTCTTGTCATCAGACCTATTCCTTGACACGCAATGCGAGACAAGAAAAGCCTTTTTTCTAGTGGTGAGTGAGCTTAAGAAATTGGCCTTCTTTATTGGTCACCCTTTTGAAGAAGGTGAGGAAGGTGATGGAGAAATGGAAGAGATAATAAAGTTATGTAGTTTTTAGAAATTAAGAAAGGTGAACAAAGCAAATAAGGATGGACATAAGGTTATACCCAATGATGTCTACTTTCAAAAAGGCAAAGTTGGTAATGCGGTTAATTATCTTACAACGGAAATGATCGAGATTTTGGACAAGATCACCTTAGAAAAGTATAATGGTTCGGATATCGCCTTTTAAGTATCGACAAACTACTTCTGCTCGTCTTCCTACGAACAAATTTATCTACTTTGTTTCGTTGTGTTTGTTATATTAATCAAGTCGGTAACTTGTAACTATATGTTACTCTCTTTGTTCATGTATATTACGTTTTAATAAAGAGTTAATACGAATGTGGTGTAGCTTAGGTCAACTTATCATAATGTATTAGTGTCTAGCGTATAAACTCATTATCATTAGATCTGTGGAGAAGAATGTGTGACAACTTTGAATGATATTATATTACAACTTGAATAACAAGAAAAATGCTTCTAAATCAGTTAGCAAGTATAGCTTCTAAATCAGCATCTCTTGGGGAAAAGATTCATGAGCCGAAACTCAAGAAGTTTCTCAATGGCCTACCCAAACGATTCATTCACATGGTCGCTTCGTTAGAGCAGGTTATTGCATTGAAAACAGTCACTTTTGATGATGTTGTTGGTTGCCTTAAGGCTTAATTATGAGGAAAGAATAGACATCGAGGAAAACCCATCAAAAAACGATTAACGACTGTTAACATATGAAGAATGGGAGGCCAAGAAAAGTAAAGGAGGGGTCGGTCGTACACGTAACTCCTCAGTCAATCCAAAGTCCAAAGGAGCGGATAAGGGGCGCGGGAAGACTTCCTGCCAAAGGAAAGGAAAGGAAGCATCGAAGAAACCTTACAAGGATCGATCAAAGTTGAAGTGCTTTCGGTGTTGTCGGGAAGCAAATAAGGGGATCTTTCCCAAAAAGGGTGAAATATCGAGTGGAAAAACCACTCGAATTGTTGTACGCAGATCTCTGCGGATCGATAAAACCATTGACACAAGCAGGTAAGAAATATATGTTGCTCATAGTAGATTATTTCAACCGATTTATGTGGTCATTCCCGATTAAAACCAAAGATCAAGTCGCTGGAATTTTTGAAGAATTTAATACAAAGGTAGAAAATAAACTCAAAGACAAAGTCAAAGCCTTACGGACCGACAATGGAGGTGAGTTTACTTCACAGATGTTGGGGAAGTTTTGCAAAGAAAAAGGATTTTCTCGACAATTCACCGCACCTTATACCCCTCAACAGAACGGGGTTGTGGAACGTCAAAACCGAATCGTAATTGGTACAACAAGAAGCATACTAAAAGCAATGAACGTACCTCAAGTATTTTGCGTGGAAGTTGTGATGCATTTAGTATTCATCTTGATACGATCACCAACTAAAGCGTTAAATGGGTCAATTCCATTCGGTAAGCTCAAAGGAAGGAAATAGGACCTGTCTAAGCTAAGGGTATTCGGGTGTGTGGTTTTGTCAAAATCCTTGCACCTTGATAAAAGAAACTGGATGACAGAGGAACGCTCGTGGTGTACTTCGGCTCACAACCCGAATCAGGTATCAATACCCATCAGATGTTAGATCCGATTAAAGGAAGAATTCACGTAATAAGAGATGGAGATGTGAAGTTTAAAAAAGCTGAAGGTTATGCTTGGGATGAATTTCATTCGAAAATCAACAACTTACAAGAAGATAAGATTGAATTCGTGATTGAAGGAGAAAAGGACCACTCGATTTTGGTGGCTTCTAGTGAAAAAGGGGAAGCAACTCACATGAACACAGAAAAGCTCTGACCTGATGTTCATTGGGAACCAAAACGTGGGCTGGTCATGCCCAATAACCCCTCTTTGACTTATGCAGGTCCACCGGTTGTTGGATCTAGACTGAATTATGAAGTTAGGCCCATCAATGAAGCAGATACATCAGGGAATTCGATCCTAAGGAGTTCAACTCGAAACCAGTCCATTCCAAAGCGCTTCACGGATTTTGAAGTTGATAGTATACCGAAGCTCACACATACGCTGACCGAGGATGATTTGTTGCTTTTGTCTATAGTGGATGACGAACCGATTGTCTTCAAGGAAGCCATCAAAGATGACTGATGGAAGGAAGCAATGGTAGAAGAACTAAAGTCAATTGAAAAAACAATTCCTGGCAGCTTATTGAACCACCACCGAAAATAAAACCAATTGGAGTTAAATAGGTCTTTAAGATCAAGAAAGACGCTGTCACACCCTCAAATTTCCACTTGCGGAGTTTTACCGCGAGGCCCGTGACAAACCAGGATCCAAGTCAACGGTCACAATAAACGACACTATATGATATGAAAACAACGTACACTGCCATTGAGTTTCAAAACCGTTCTAGCACAGCGGAAGCAAAATGTATTATTACAACTCAAAAGTAAAACTCAAAGTCTGAAATGTTTAACAAAACATGCTTATGATTCCTAGATGCCGTGAGACTCCGTGCGCCTAAACTCAATGCTGCTACCTTAGCGACCTGAGAAAACATGCCGAAAAGACGTCAACATATAATGCTGGTGAGTTCACAGGTTTTAAGTTCACAAAGCGTTTCAAGCGTAAAGAGTTTCATCTCAAAAGTACCAAGTATGCAAAACCTTAAGTAAATAACAAACGTTTCCCTTACTACTACGACTGTTGTAAGATTTCGTATTTGTTAAATCATGTACGTTTGTTATTCGATCAATAAAACGTCACATTATACCCTTCTAGTATGTACTAAAAATGTTTTGTGATAATTTTGGACATATATAATCATACCATATACACAAAATAACATTTTAGTTGTGAAATAATTGCCAAAAAAATAAGTGTTTGGGCCAGGATTCGAACCCGCGCCCAAACCGGCCCGAAGCTTAGCACCAAACACAGCCATCAGCTGAGCTGCATGTTATACCTATTCCATATTCTACGCGAATTATATTTAAGGGATGCTGGAACGTGCAATTGACTTAAGAAAAGTCAAACTACGATTCAACCTTTCCAATTCGAGCATCAATCCGCGTCTATAATCCTAATATGGTAAACGAGCTTGATTGACAGACCCTTACACGTATGATACACGCTAATCAGCATCAAAACATACCAAAAATTGGCGATTGACGCGTTTCTAATTAAATGGGGGTCAAACTTTCTAAATCATTCGATTCACTAGTGTTAGTATAAATTGATACCTCCTTCGTAAGCTCATAGCACCGAAAAATCTTTACCCACCATCAATTTCTGTTTTGAAACACGTATAAACCCCCTGCGATCGCGTTTTTACCTTCAAGCTTTATCGCATCAATCGAGCATTAATCCCCACTGTAAGCATCAATTGTTTGTTTCTAATTGTTAGTCGGCCCTTGATGATCATTAACCCTATGGTTAATCGGCCTTTAAGTTCGTTTTTAATCGAATTAAAAATCTAGGGTTCTTCACTATTGATTTGGAGAAGACGATCTAGAAACGTATCTGTTTATATATATTACCAAACAAAAACAAACACCAACTGATTAGCAGATCAGTTGATAGACTCACGTATGGTTTAAGCATGAACCGGCCTTAGGCCTAGGTTCGATCCCCGTCTCCATCTTCTTCTTTTTTTATATATAAACTGATTTGAATCAGATAAGATATATAATTAATTGAAACCAACTATAATCGTTCTCAGGGTCTAGCCCAGTTGGTGGCTAGGCTTGTGATTAAGCCACGAACCGGCCAAAGGCCCGGGTTCGATTCTTGGCACACACAACCATTTTTTTTATTTTCTTTATATATAATCTACAATTATTTTTAAAAATAGATTTTAAATACTAAACATGGTTTATAAATCCTACAAATTTTACTTTATGTCAATCTTATGATATAGTTTAATACCCAACTTTTAGTTTTTCAAAATTTTTTTATTTATTATATATAATAAATATTACAAGTTTATTCAATTATAATTATAAAATTCTATAAAAATATCAAACGACTTTATAAAATTCCACAAAAATTATTCTAAGTTTATAAATCAATAAACATTTCTGAAATAAATTTTATTTCAGAAAAATCATTTATTAATATTTTTAATTGATTTTTGTTATTTTAATCATAAATAAATCATAATAAATTCATTTTTCAATATTTTTACACCAAAATTTTATATAAATTATTTCTATCCATTTAGAACAGAAATACAAATTTAAATTTAAAAATTCTTTAATTTTTATATTTTTAGATATTAAAGTTATATTTTGACAAAATAGAAATAAATAGACTAAATATTCAATTTTTAAGAAAATAATTTTATAAAAATTATTTTCATACTTAAAACCTTATAATGTGATCATCCTTAATCAAAAACCTACAAAAAGACTTTTGTTTATTTATTTTTCGAATTTCTTTTATTTATTAAACAATTTATTTAATAATTAAACGAAAAGAACTGTTCAAGGAAAAAGCAATCCCCTCGCCCACTACCGGATGATCCTCAGACCTGCCCCCATCTTCTTCCATGAACTAAATGGATTCTTAGATCTTGTTCATGAGATTAATAAAAATAACTCTCTTTCTATTCTAATGTTTATGTATACTAAATTACTAAGCTTTTTATATTTCTTTTTATTAGTTAGAAAAGAGATATTTTCCAATTTTTTACTTCACTTCAATACTTAATACAATAACAAGATTCAATAAAATAAATAGGAGACTGGAAATGAGAGTTTTTATCCCGCATCCATTCTTCATAGGATTGTCGGAACAAAAATATTGGATGCAACGAAATGGAAATTTTTGGTACATCAAGCCGCGATCTGATAGCTATAAATCTAAATAGAAATCTTATCAATATTATATTATATAGATATAGATATAAATTAATCTTGATCCTGTAATCAAAGAAAGATAGTGAATTCTTATCTTGTGACTTAGAAAAAATGGTTCTCTGTGAAGGAACGAAATGACAATTTATTCCTACAATTTATTCTTATTTATTGAACCCTAGAAAAATACTTGTAGACTAGAAAGACTTAGACTTATTTATTACCTTAAATATAGGGTAATACTTGGCAACGTTGGGCTACACTTATTCTATTTCAGGAGACTTAACACTTTGCTAAGGTGAGTTTACGTAACCTTGTTTATGCAATTCTTTATACTTGAAACTTTATACTTAAGCAATTCTACATACATGTCTAGTTGTAAACTTTAATGCCTCATGACTTAGACAAAGACTATTAATCTTAAACTTAAACTTACATAATCATTAACCTTGATCAAGCCGGCGATATACAATGATAGATCTATTGGATTGACAATCCCACCTAGATTCGTTGACCATCTTTTATGGGGAGCGTGGGTGATTGTTATCATTCCAACGTGATATTAAGGTGAACCGTGGATGCGGGATGGACCTAAACTTGTCGGAGGTTTGATTATGTGCATACTATACTTCATGTTTATTCATGTAGACTTAAACTTACATTAGACATATGAATTGCTAAACTTTTATTCTTTTAAAACTTAATTGCTTGACATGGCTTATGTATTCTCACCAACTTCTAGTTAACCCCCCCCCCCATTTTTCCAAACTCAACAGGAAATAATGATGCTTGAAGTCTAGAGCTAGCATGAGGAGATAATTGAAGTTTATGAGTTGATTGGTTATTTGATGTTCTAGATTTTCATTCAAGACTTTGATATGTATTTCAAATTTTGGATATTTTACTTTAATTACATTTCAATTAAAACTTGAATACCATGTGCTACTGAACAATCATTCTTACGTGACACCTCGATGTTTCCGCCATCGGTTGGGGTGTTACAGATTGGTATCAGAGCCTTGGTTATAGGGAATTAGGTTATTAGAAAAATAATCTAGACTATAACCTTAGGGAATTAAAACAGTACTTGCTTCTCTTACTTATAACCCTAATTGCTTCCCTATTCTTACCCCTATCCTACACCCTATACAACCCTAAGCCTTTACAAGTTGACTGCTCTTATTCGTCTGCTGCAATCCTGATCCACCTTTAGATTAATAGGACAAAATCCTCAGGTTTAGCCTGAACCACCTTGAGATCTCGTCGAAGTTCTAGATTTTAATAACGAACACGTGCAATCTGGAAAGGTGAACGCCTGTATTCTGAGTTTTCTGTCTAGGACTGGCATTGCACATATATCCCAATCAGACGAGGGACCCGGATGCCTACCTGGGAATTCTCAGGATGAGTGTTCACTTATAGGCTAAAGCATGTCTTCACTATGTTATTAGAATCTAGAATCTTTGATAAGTCAATGTTTTCGTTTATTCGTTTTAATTAATGGATAAATGATTACATTCCTTATATTACCTCATTCATTTCATGTCTCATTGAACCTTCATTGTGTCTCTTACAGATCATGCCTCCACGTTGCAGCACTCGCCTTAACAGTGGTGACGATCATGAGGAAGGGAGCAGCAACCACAACCACAACCACAACACTAACAACAATGGAAGTGATGCCCAACTGGTTGCGATCATTACCCAGCAAATGGCGCAACAAATAGCAACTCTGGTTCCTAACATGTTGGCTCAAGTCATCCAAATGAATGGGAACAGCAATGGAAATGGAATGGCAATGGGAATCACATTGGGAACGGGAATGGAAACGGGAATGGTCACCCAGTCTGCACCCTCAAACACTTTAATACCTGCAATCCTCCTAACTTTAGCGGGGACGAAGGAGCTACTGGTCTCCTTCAATGGTTCGAGGGTATCGAGAATACGTTCATAAATAGTGAGTGTCCCGATAACCTTAAGGTCCGTTATGCTATGAGTGTTCTTCACAAACGAGCACTCACTTGGTGGAATGAGGAAAAGCGCACCCGCGGAGCTGAAGTTGCACTTGCTATGACTTGGGATCAAGTCAAAGAGATAATGAAAGATGAGTTTTGCCCACGTAACGAGGTCAAGAAATTGGAGGATGAGTTCCACACCCTTGCTCAGGATAGGGGGAAACCTTGCTTATAATACCCGCTTCCATGAGCTCAGTCTGTTGTTGCCCCATAAGGTCACTCCCCTACCTGTAGCCATCGAGAAGTATATCAGTGTACCTATGCAAATTCAGGACACGGTATGGGGAAGGAATCCTGCCACTTTGGAGGAAGCCAACCTCCTTGCGGCTACTCTAACCGATAATCATGTGAAAAACGGTACCCTTTTTCGCAAGAACACCAAGAAGGCTGCTGCAAAGGACACTCCTCAGCCTGCTATCGAGTTTAAGCCTGAGACCTCAACCAACATGAAGCGCAAGGCTAAGAACTACATGGTTGCTACCACCCCACCCGCAGTGCAAACCCCAGCAAAGAAACCGTATGTTGGGAACCACCCTCTTTGTAACACTTGCCAATATCACCATGCTGCTAACAGACCATGTCGCCAATGTAATAACTACAAGCGGTATGGACACTTTGCTAATACTTGCCAAGCCCTTGCCACTCAAAACAACCCTGCCAGGAATAATCCAGCTCCCAATGCTCAAAATGGTAGGCCTGTTCGTGGCCAGTGCTTTGAGTGTGGTAGTACGGAACATTATAGGGATGCTTGCCCTAAGCTTGGAAACCAGAACCAGAAGCAAAACCGTAACCAGAATCTTAACCAAGGTGCTCGTGGACGTGCGTATAACCTCAATGCTAATCAGGCCCGCAACAACAACGAAGTGGTTAATGGTACGTTTCTTGTTAATAACCACTATGCTTCTATGCTCTTTGATTCGGGTGCTGTTAAGTCATTTGTGTCACATAAATTTGAACCCCTACTTAACATGCCCCAAACTGATCTTGAGGAACCCCTAGTAGTAGAAGTAGCTAATGGGAAGTCTATCTCAATCGATTCTATTATACGTAACTGCGTGCTAAATCTTGATGACCATACTTTCCCTATCGACCTCATTCCTATGCATCTTGGAAGCTTTGATGTCATAGTAGGCATGGATTGGTTGTCAACCCATCGTGCTGAAATCTTATGTTTTGAGAAAGTTATTCGCATTCCTCTTAAATCTGGTGACATTTTGAAGATCTATGGTGAGAAGCCTTGTGGTGAGCTTAAACTCATGTCTTGTACGACTGCTCAAAAATACTTACGAAAGGGGTATATGGCTTTCTTGGCTAACGTGATAGAAAAGAAAGACAAGGGCAAGAGTATTCAAGATATTCCAATCATATGGGACTATCCTGAAGTCTTTCCAGAGGATTTACCTGGTTTGCCTCCTGCTCGTCAAGTTGAATTTAGAATCGATCTTGTTCCTGGTGCAAATCCAGTTGCCAAAGCTCCTTATCGTCTTGCACCCTCTAAGATGCAAGAACTTGCCAGCCAACTGCAGGAACTCTCTGATAAAGGTTTCATTCGCCCCAGTTTTTCTCCATGGGGAGCCCCTGTGTTGTTCGTCAAGAAGAAAGATGGATCCCTCAGGATGTGTATCGATTATCGTGAGCTTAACAAACTCACCATCAAGAATCGTTATCCCCTACCTAGGATTGACGATCTTTTCGATCAACTTCAAGGTGCAACCCACTTCTCGAAGATTGATCTTCGTTCTCGTTATCATCAACTTAGAGTCCATGAGGAAGACATTCCCAAGACGGCCTTTCGTACGCGTTATGGTCATTACGAATTCATGGTCATTCCATTCGGGTTGACCAACGCTCCTGCAGTGTTTATGGATCTAATGAATCGGGTTTGTAGACCCTATCTCGACAAATTCGCGATTGTCTTCATTGACGACATTTTGATTTATTCTAAAACAAAATCCGATCACAAACAACATCTTCACTCAATCTTGGGCTTCCTAAAGAAAGAACAACTGTATGCCAAGTTCTCGAAATGTGAATTTTGGCTTAAGGAAGTTCAATTTTTAGGACATGTCATCAATGAGGACGGAATTCATGTTGATCCTACGAAGATCGAAGCTGTTAAAAATTGGAGTGTTCCTAAAACTCCAACAGAAGTCCGTTCTTTCCTTGGTTTGGCTGGTTATTATCATTGATTCATTGCCAACTTCTCCAAGATCGTTGTTCCTCTCACTGCCTTAACTCACAAGGGTAAACCTTGTGAGTGGGGATCAAAACAAGATGAAGCATTTGAGACACTTAAGCAGAAACTTTGTGAAGCTCCTATTCTGTCTCTACCTGATGGTAGTGATGATTTCTTTATCTATTGTGATGCATCAAACCAAGGTCTTGGTTGTGTTCTCATGCAACGAGGCAAGGTCATTGCTTATGCGTCTAGATAGCTCAAGATCCACGAAAAGAATTATACCACCCACGATCTTGAATTGGGCGCAGTCGTCTTTGCTCTTAAGATTTGGAGACACTATCTTTATGGAACCAAATGTGTGGTTTTCACAGACCACAAAAGTCTCCAACATGTCTTCGACCAGAAAAATCTTAACATGAGGCAACGACGTTGGGTTGAGTTACTTAACAACTATGATTGCGAAATTCGCTACCATCCTGGCAAAGCGAATGTTGTGGCAGACGCACTCAGTCGTAAAGAGCGCATCAAACTTCATTGTGCAAGAGTTCGTACTGATCTTCAGGATCGTATTCTCCAGGCTCAACATACTTCAGTCACCCAAGGTAACATGTACGAGGAAATGTCTTGTGGTGCTGAAACTCAACTTGAAACCAAACCTGATGGCCTACTTTATTTTCTCAATCGACTTTGGATTCCTGACCGTGATGATCTTCGTACCTTCCTTATGAATGTAACATTTGCAAAGTTTTTATTGTTATTACTAATTATTTTCCAATGAAGCAATTTAATACTTTGGGGACCTAATTTGGCTATTTCCAAAATCTCAAATCGCCTGAACAATAATTCTACCCAAAGTTGAAATACCAATATTTGTAATGCTTTAAGATCCTAGAACGTTAGATTGATAAACAAACTGATTTATTTTTGCTGGATCGTAAGCAAATGTATAACATCGTATAAGCGATCAACTCTAACATCGCTTACCAAACATTTATCTACGTAATATTATCATAATAATCATCCATTGATTGACTTATCTATAACAATAGATCGATATTATCATTCAATTAAAACATGAAAATTATATCCCAATTCAATAATTGAGAAGTCTATGACCCAACTGAGTCATTCCATTCTTGACAAGCAAATTATGGTTTAATTGGAAAAAAACATTTATTTCCTTTAGCAATCTGACTCACCAAATCAAGATCTCGTCTAAAATACATTTAATTCTTTCCTTTCCGACATCAAATTTGTACCCAAAATCCCTGGTTTCCATAATCTGAAACCGCATGCCAACCCTATAAATGAATGCCTTTTTTTTTGCATGATACCGGACCCAGCAACCTCCTCCGCTTCGATAACAACAACACAAACCACGGCCCTCATGTCTCCTTCAGCTACCAAAACGGGTCTTTGAACCTCGACAAGGTTGCAACCATACATAATCTTGTTCACTGGTACGACACAATATCCTTGCTACGTCGCCGCCATGCTCGGTTTTCAGCATGCCGGCGAAACAACCACGCACCACCACACAACCATCCCAACTGAAAAACCCCCACTCTCGGACCATCAAGCAACCGCTACACATTGCCGCTGTGTTGCCGATAACCTCCGTGACCATAAGCGTTGTCGTCGCTTCAAGTTTTATGGCCAAATTGACGACATCGAATCGAGCTACAATCCAGGCAACAACCGTACCCAATCTGCTTGTCTTCTCAACTCGAATAAAAGCTCCATGTTTTTTTTTCCGGACCATTGTAAGCATCTAACTTGAATTTATGCTATGAAATTTGGGGTTGGTTATATGGTTTAAATGGAAGATATGAACTTATGAATACGTCTATATCTAGAATATAAAACTTGTCCAACCAACGATATCAATTTTAGTCGTGATCAATGCAAACTTTTATTGCCCAAATGGTTTATGTACAGATTGTTCTTCAAAGTAAAAACTAGCTTTAGTTTAATATTTTAGTAACAACCTTTCATAAATAAATAAATAGATAAATAAAAATTACACTTTAATACTAGTACGTACATTAATATCATAATTGATCATGAAAGTTTTTAGATAAAATGACAACATATTTCTTGACACAATACATGGTGAAGTTCATATTTTATAAAATATTTCTTTTATGGTTGGTTAACAATGAAAGTTGAACGTATGTTCTTCTATTGCGGAACGGCAACATGTTCTGATCCTAGTTTAAGTCTTGGTAATAATATACATTACACGAACACTACGAATATAAAATAAATTTATAGACCCTAAATCACTGTTCCAATTTATTAGGGTACGCAAAGCATAATACATTGATATCTTGCAAGAACATCATCGCGATCAAGGTGAGTTTACATAGCCCCTTTTTCTGTTTTACATTTTGGGGTGAAACATGTTTAAACATTTTATACACTATCATTTACTCATTCTTACATTGTTGAAACTTGTGATTCAATTACACTATCATTTACTCATTCTATCATTTGACTGTAACAAAAAGACACAGTACAATCATTAACATTGATCAAGCCGCCTGTTTAGATTATAGCGCTATAGGTCTGACAAACCCATCCCCCGGCATAAATTAAGGGATGATCGTTAATAGTTACACTTTTACTAACTTGCGAGTTAGGTCTCAGTTGACACAAGGTTTGATTGTACAAAAGACGCATTGTTACATGTCGGACTCATATTCTATCATTACTCTTATTATACTTCGACAATGATTGTTATACAACATATTGTTTTCAACTATATGCAAAACCTATGTATTCTCACCAACTATTTATAGTTGACCCCCCATCTTTCCAACTTAACATGTTTCAGGTTTATTTGCTATTGAAAGTTGTACAAGTCTTGGAACACATAGGAGCTTTGGACCTATTTATATAAATCAACTTTTGTAATCTTTACTTGTAAGATAAATTGTAAATTGTTTAATATTATTCAACTTTCATTTAGTACCATGAGCTATTGAACAATCATTAATACGTGACACCTCGATGTTTCCGCCATCGGTTGGGGTGTTACAGATTGGTATCAGAGCCATGGTTATAGGGAATTAGGTTATTAGAAAAATAATCTAGTCTATAACCTTAGGATTTTAACCAGTATTTGCTTCTCTTACTTGCAACTCTAGTTGTTTCTATTTTCTATCTCCATCCTACTTCTTATCCCTACCTTAGCCCTACAAGATGATCACTCTCCATCACTGGATTTACCTTTACAAGATCCTCAAGTCCTAACCTAAACTGCCTTGTTAATCTCGTCAAAGCTCTATATTCTAATAACGAACACATGCAATCTGGAAGGGTGAAAACCTGTATTCTGAGTTTTCTGTCTAGGACTGGCATTGCGCATAAATCCCAATCAGACGACGGACCCGGATGCCTACCTGGGAATTTTTGGGATGAGTGTTCACTTATAGGCTAAAGCATGTCTTCACTATGTTATTAGAATTTAGAAGCTTTGAAAATTCAACGTTTTCATTTATTCGTTTTAATTAATGAATAAATGATTACACTCACTTTCCTTAAAACAAAGCTTTAAATTTCAAAATTTTACAGTTTAAATCAATCACACTTCATTTTACCATCTTAGCAATACGTTTGATTATTTTCAACACCCTGCCCGAATCATATTAATTCCTTTCTCAAGATGTTATATATTGTTAAACTGTAACTTATAATCTAAGTATACCCTAGTACAACACTAAAGATTTCTAAATATTGTCAAATTTTCATCACCTATAAACTACGGAAAAATACATATTTTTGTCAAAAGTTGTCCCCGAACTTAAATTCAATTGTTTATTTATTGACGTAACAAACGATTTCCTATATAATGCTTTAGTCTGTTAAAAATCACTTAATAGAACCTTGATTCTGCTTCAGGATTTTTCACCATCCCCTCAAGAATTAGACTCATATCCTTCACTTTCTCAAACATGAGCTAGCTACCCATTATAACCAAACTATTGAAACTTGATTGTGTGTTGCATCAAACTTAATCCTTAGTTATACACGAGGATTCGATTATCTACCATATTTGAACTTTTGATACTAGAACTATTTGCTATAGACACACCTAGAGTCATTAACCTTGTCTAGGGCAACTCTATTACAACTCGCATGCTATAGTTGATACTTGATTGTTTACATGTACATATTATCAATTTGCAATTTATGTGTGTAATAATTGGTACACTTAATCAAACAATTGATAGAGGATGAAGTACTTGCTCAACAGTTAGTAGAGTACCAAATAACCTACTCAACGATTGGTAGAGGTCATCATGCCTGCTCAACAGTCGGTAGAGGCCCTACAACCTGCTCAACGACCGGTAGAGGCTATCGAACCTGCTTAATAATCGGTAGAGGTTCTTACTCACTGACTGGTAGAAGTCTTTTTCCTGCTCAACAATTGGACTCATTTCTAGATACATTGAACACGTTATTTGATACAAAGAAGCATTAGACTTATTGATACAAAGATTCAAATCACAAGGTTATTGTGTATTGTGTGTTTTACATGTGTGTTTAGAGTCATAGAAGGACACAAAACCCTAATGTAAGGTAAATTGGTGATTGCGGTCCGGAACATAATCATGAATTTACAGGTACGTTAAGGTGGTATGAAATTCTATTAATATTTTGGTAGATGCCTTGTACGTTTTTGAGGTATCAAAGGTGTGGTGGGTTAGCTACGGTACACCCTATATATAAACACTAATGATACATTGAAAGTGTGACTAAGAGTCAGACCAAGAACTAGCCTTAGTTATCATAAATCGTCCCACCCAAACTACAAAAACGATCTATATTAGAAGAATTTTCGAGACAAAATTCGTTCAACTAGGGGAGACTGTAACATTCGCAAAGTTTTTATTGTTATTACTAATTATTTTCCAATGAAGCAATTTAATACTATGGGGACCTAATTTGGCTATTGTCCAAAATTTAAAATCGCCTGAACAATAATTCTACCCAAAGTTGAAATACCAATATTTGTAATACTTGAAGATCCTAGAACGTTAGATTGATAAACAAACTGATTTATTTTTGTTGGATCGTAAGCAAATGTATAACATCGTATAAGCGATCAACTCTAACATCGCTTACCAAACATTTATCTATGTAATATTATCATAATAATCATCCGTTGATTGACTTATTTATAACAATAGATCGATATTATCATTCAATTAAAACATGAAAATTATATCCCAATTCAATAATTGAGAAGTCTATGACCCAAATGAGTCATTCCATTCTTGACGAGCAAATTATGGTTTAATTGGTCAAAAACATTTATTTCCTTTAGCAATCTGACTCACCAAATCAAGATCTCGTCTAAAATACATTTAATTCTTTCCTTTCCAACATCAAATTTGTACCCAAAATCCTTGGTTTCCATAATCTGAAACCGCATGCCAACCCTATAAATGAATGCCTTTTTTTTTTTGCATGATACCAGACCCAGCAACCTCCTCCGCTTCGATAACAACAACACAAACCACGACCCTCATGTCTCCTTCAGCTACCAAAACGGGTCTTTGAACCTCGACAAGGTTGCAACCATACATAATCTTGTTCACTGGTACGACACAATATCCTTGCTCCGTCGCCGCCATGCTCGGTTTTCAGCTTACCGGCGAAACAACCACGCACCACCACACAACCATCCCAACTGAAAAACCCCCACTCTCGGACCATTGAGCAACCGCTACACATTGCCGTTGTGTTGCCGATAACCTCCGTGACCATAAGTGTTGTCGTCGCTTCAAGTTTTATCGCCAAATTGACGACATTGAATCGAGCTTCAATCGACATCGAATCGAGCTTCAATCGACATCGAATCGAGCTTCAATCCAGGCAACAACCGTACCCAATCTGCTTGTCTTCTTAACTCGAATAAAAGCTCCATGTTTTTTTTTTGGACCACTGTAAGCATCTAACTTGAATTTATGCTATGAAATTTGGGGTTGGTTATATGGTTTAAATGGAAGATATGAACTTATGAATACGTCCATATCTAGAATATAGAACTTGGCCAACCAACGATATCAATTTTAGTCGTGATCAATGCAAACTTTTATTGCCCAAATGGTTTATGTATAGATTTTTCTTCAAAGTAAAAACTAGCTTTAGTTTAATATTTTAGAACAACCTTTCATAAATATATAAATAGATAAATATACACTTTAATACTAGTACGTACCTTAATATCATAATTGATCATGAAAGTTTTTAGATAAAATGACAACATATTTCTTGACACAATACATCGTGAAGTTCATATTTTATAAAATATTTCTTTTGTGGTTGGTTAACAATGAAAGTTGAATGTATGTTCTTCTATTGCGGAACGGCAACATGTTCTGATCCTAGTTTAAGTCTTGGTAATAATATACATTACACGAACACTACGAATATAAAATAAATTTATAGACCCTAAATCACTGTTCCAATTTATTAGGGTACGTAAAGCATAATTCATTGATATCTTGCAAGAACATCATCGCGATCAAGGTGAGTTTACATAGCCCCTTTTTCTGTTTTACATTTTGGGGTGAAACATGTTTAAACATTTTATACACTATCATTTACTCATTCTTACATTGTTGAAACTTGTGATTCAATTACACTATCATTTACTCATTCTATCATTTGACTGTAACAAAAAGACACAGTACAATCATTAACATTGATCAAGCCGCCTGTTTAGATTATAGCGCTATAGGTCTGACAAACCCATCCCCCCGCATAAATTAAGGGATGATCGATACCAGTTACACTTTTACTAACTTGCGAGTTAGGTCTCAGTCGACACAAGGTTTGATTGTACAAAAGACGCATTGTTACATGTCGGACTCATATTCTATCATTACTCTTATTATACTTCGACAATGATTGTTATACAACATATTGTTTTCAACTATATGCAAAACCTATGTATTCTCACCAACTATTTATAGTTGACCCCCCATCTTTCCAACTTAACATGTTTCAGGTTTATTTGCTATTGAAAGTTGTACAAGTCTTGGAACACATAGGAGCTTTGGACCTATTTATATAAATCAACTTTTGTAATCTTTACTTGTAAGATAAATTGTAAATTGTTTAATATTATTCAACTTTCATTTAGTACAATGAGCTATTGAACAATCATTAATACGTGACACCTTGATGTTTCCGCCATCGGTTGGGGTGTTACAATGAACAAGGCTCATAAGTCTCGTTATTCTATTCATCCTGGAGCTGACAAAATGTACCAAGATCTTCGTTATTCGTATTGGTGGCCTGGTATGAAGAAAGATATCGCTCTTTTTGTTGCAAAATGCCTTACTTGTTCAAAGGTCAAGGCTGAACATCAACGACCTTCTGGTATGCTTGAACAACCAGAAATTCCTGTATGGAAATGGTAGAGCATATCAATGGACTTCATCACTAAACTCCCTCGTACACCCAAAGGTTATGACAACATTTGGGTAATCATTGACCGTTTAACCAAGTCAGCCCATTTCTTACTAATTCGTGAGAAATATTCTGTGGAAAGGTTGGCTAGGATGTACGTGAGTGAAATCGTATGTCGACATGGAGTACCTTTGGACATTATCTCTGATCGTGATGGTCGTTTCACCTCTCACTTTTGGGATTCTTTACAAGACGCTTTGGGTACCAAGCTAAACCTGAGTACTGCCTATCACCCTCAAACAGATGGTCAGGCCGAACGGACCATTCAGACACTTGAGGATATGCTCAGGGCATGTGTCATTGATTTTGGTGGCGCATGGGATTCTCATCTTCCCTTGGTTGAGTTTTCATAGAACAACAGTTATCATGCCAGCATTAACATGGCTCCTTTCGAGGCACTCTATGGTCGTAAGTGTCGTTCACCTGTCTGTTGGACTGAGGTTGGTGAAGCCCAGATCACTGGACCTGAACTGATCCAGGAAACAACAGATAAAATCCAACTCATCCTGGATAATCTTCTCAAGGCTAGAAGTCGACAGAAGAGCTATGCTGATAAACGTCGAAAGCCCTTGGAATTTCAAGTCGGGGACCTTGTACTTCTTAGGTATCTCCTTGGAAGGGAGTAATCCGCTTCGGTAGAAAGGGAAAACTAGCTCCTCGATACGTAGGCCCATTCAAAGTGCTTAACAGGATTGGAAAAGTGGCTTACAAACTTGATCTTCCACCTGAGCTAAGCAATGTTCACCCAACTTTTCACGTTTTGAATCTCAAGAAGTGCTTAGCAGATGAGAACCTCCATGTCCCTCTTGAGGATGTGCAAATCGATGAAACTATGCACATTGTCAAGAAACCTCTTGAGATCGTGGACACTGGAGTCAAGAAACTCAAGCGCAGTCGCATCCCAATCGTTAAGGTTCGTTGGGAATCTAAACGAGGTCCAGAGTTCACTTAGGAACGCAAAGACCAGATGAAGTCTAAGTACCCACACCTTTTCCCAGCACACTCTCCAACTTCAACTTTGGGACGAAGTTCCTAAAAGTAGGGGAGACTGTAATATTTCGTATTTCTTAAATCATGTACGTTTGTTATTCGATCAATAAAACGTCACATTATACCCTTCTATTATGTTCTAAAAATGTTTTGTGATAATTTTGGACATATATAATCATACCATATACACAAAATAACATTTTAGTTGTGAAATAATTGCCAAAAAAATAAGTGTTTGGGCCGGGATTCGAACCCGCGCCCAAACCGGCCCGAAGCTTAGCACCAAACACAACCACCAGCTGAGCTGCATGTTATACCTGTTCCATATTCTACGCGAATTATATTAAAGGGATGCTGGAACGTGCAGTTGACTTAAGAAAAGTCAAACTGCGATTTAACCTTTCCAATTAGAGCATCAATCCGCGTCTATAATCCTAATATGGTAAACGAGCTTGATTGACAGACCGTTACACGTATGATACACGCTAATCAGCATCAAAACATACCAAAAATTGGCGATTGACGCGTTTCTAATTAAATGGGGGTCAAACTTTCTAAATCATTTGATTCACTAGTGTTAGTATAAATTGATACCTCCTTCGTAAGCTCATAGCACTGAAAAATCTTTACCCACCATCAATTTCTGTTTTGAAACACGTATAAACCCCCTGCGATCGCGTTTTTACCTTCAAGCTTTATCGCATCAATCGAGCATTAATCCCCAATGTAAGCATCAATTGTTTGTTTCTAATTGTTAGTCGGCCCTTGATGATCATTAACCCTATGGTTAATCGGCCTTTAAGTTCGTTTTTAATCGAATTAAAATCTAGGGTTCTTCACTATTGATTTGGGGAAGACGATCTAGAAACGTATCTGTTTATATATATTACCAAGCAAAAACAAACACCAACTGATTAGCAGATCAGTTGGTAGACTCACGTATGGTTTAAGCATGAACCGGCCTTAGGCCTAGGTTCGATCCCCGTCTCAATCTTCTTTTTTTTTTTTATATATATAAACTGATTTGAATCAAATAAGATATATAATTAATTGAAACCAACTATAATCATTCTCAGGGTCTAGCCCAGTTGGTGGCTAGGCTTGTGATTAAGCCACGAACCGGCCAGAGGCCCAGGTTCGATTCTTGGCACACACAACCATTTTTTTATTTTCTTTATATATAATCTACAATTATTTTTAAAAATAGATTTTAAATACTAAACATGGTTTATAAATCCTACAAAATTTATTTTATGTCAGTCTTATGATAAAGTTTAATACCCAACTTTTAGTTTTTCATAAATCTTTTATTTATTATATATAATAAATATTACAAGTTTATTCAATTATAATTATAAAATTCTATAAAAATATCAAAACGACTTTATAAAATTCCACAAAAATTATTCTAAGTTTATAAATCAATAAACATTTCTGAAATAAATTTTATTTCAGAAAAAACATTTATTTAATATTTTTAATCGATTTTTTGTTATTTTAATCATAAATAAATAATAATAAATTCATTTTTCAATATTTTTACAACAAAATTTAATATAAATTATTTCTATCCATTTAGAACAGAAATACAAATTTAAATTTTATAAAAATTATTTTCATACTTAAAACCTTATAATGTGATCATCCTTAATCAAAAACCTACAAAAAGACTTTTGTTTATTTATTTTTTTGAATTTCTTTTATTTATTAAACAATTTATTTAATAATTAAACGAATACTTATCCCCAAATTAGGAACCCTAGAAAAATACTTGTAGACTAGAAAGACTTAGACTTATTTATTACCTTAAATATAGGGTAATACTTGGCAACGTTGGGCTACACTTATTCTATTTCACGAGACTTAACACTTTGCTAAGGTGAGTTTACGTAACCTTGTTTATGCAATTCTTTATACTTGAAACTTTATACTTAAGCAATTACATACATGTCTAGTTGTAAACTTTAATGCCTCATGACTTAGACAAAGACTATTAGACTTAAATTTAAACTTACATAATCATTAACCTTGATCAAGCCGGCGATATACAATGATAGATCTATTGGATTGACAATCCCACCTAGATTCGTTGACCATCTTTTATGGGGAGCGCGGGTGATTGTTATCGTTCCAACGTGATATTAAGGTGAACCGTGGATGCGGGATGGACCTAAACTTGTCGGAGGTTTGATTATGTGCATAATATACTTCATGTTTATTCATGTAGACTTAAACTTACATTAGACATATGAATTGCTAAACTTTTATTCTTTTAAAACTTAATTGCTTGACATGGCTTATGTATTCTCACCAACTTCTAGTTGACCCCGCCCCCTTTTTTTCCAAACGCAACAGGAAATAATGATGCTTGAAGTCTAGAGCTAGCATGAGGAGATAACTGAAGTTTATGCGTTGATTGGTTATTTGATGTTCTAGATTTTCATTCAAGACTTTCATATGTATTTCAAATTTTGGATATTTTACTTTCATTACATTTCAATTAAAACTTGAATACCATGTGCTACTGAACAATCATTCTTACGTGACACCTCGATGTTTCCGCCATCGGTTGGGGTGTTACAATTGTGTTGCCGAAACCATTACTGACAAGCGTTGCGTGTGTTGCCGCCCGTGTTTGAGTTGCCGAAAATAGAGACAATATGCACCCGCCCGGCTCCCAGCCGTCAGGTGGGGTTCGTCAAGCCCAATAGATCTATCCACATTTCCCCCGTTGTGCCCCGCACATTTATGGTTTCCCCGGGGACTTATCGTTGCATTGCGTCGTATAGTAATTTAAAACAAGCATTGCATTTCATAAGTGTTGCGTTTGAAAAGTGTTGCGTTTCATAAGCGTTGCGTTTCAAAAGTGTTGCGTTTCATAAGCGTTGTGTTTCAAAAGTGTTGCGGTTCATAAGCGTTGCTTTTCAAAAGTGTTGCATTTCATAAGCGTTGCGTTTCAACAAGTGTTGCGTTTCACAAACGTTGCGTTTCAAAAAGTGTTGTGTTTCATAAACGTTGCGTTTCATAACATAAACGTTGTATTTGTTAAAACGTGTGGCATGCTTCTCCCCCGAGAAAAAGTGTATAAAAGAGGGGCCGTGAAACTCACCTTAGAGTGTGTCTTCTGATAATTAGAAATCCAACATGTGTATGATAATCCCAACTAATGACAACCTATCAATGAGTGTGAATAAATGTATTGAATACTAACCCGAAGGTTAACTAGTCCCCGATTGTCCAGATCTTGACTACGTGTGTTAAAAGTGCGTTTAAACGTTAACCGGACATACCAGACAGACCCGACATCCCGTTGATGACCCATTACATCAATTACTCATGCACATAAGGTTAACACATAAGTTTCAAGCATAAAACACTTAGTTTGCATTAAAAATCGCATATACGAAGTCGTAAGGTCGAATCGGGAGTTTCCTGTGTTTGGTTCGCCCCCAAGGGTTTCTGGTTCGACCCATGGACCCTTGGTTCAACCCTCATGATGTTCATTCAACCTATTCATATGTTCATTTGGCCTTACACATGTTTATTTGACCCTAACATATGTTTATTCGACCTTAACGTATGTTAATTTGACCCTAACACGTGTTAATTCACCCCCGGATACCCAGATTCATCCCCAGGCACCCACATTCGACCCCCAGACACCCACATTCGACCCTATGGTTCTACATTCGACCCATTTGAGCCACGTTCGACCCATTTGAGCCACGTTCGACCGTTTTGAGCCACGTTCGACCCTTTTAAGCCACGTTCGACCACACGAAGGGTCAAATGAGTTCCACGTTCGACCGTTTGCTGCAGAACTTCATAAAACGCACCAAAACGCATCTAAACGGTCCGAAAACATCACGAAACATCACCAATCACAGCAGTCAACTATCATTAACATATTCCTACAAAACCCTATCAATTTTATCCCGAAATCCGTCCGTTTTACAAGTTACCCAAAATAGTAAATTATGGAGATGTCACATCAAACGCATGCAATCTTTACCCAATTAGGAAACTTTCTGAAATCAATCAATAATCAACTTAATATACTCAGATTATCATGAACAAGAAACCCCTAATCATATCCTTATCACTATCATCATGAATAAGCCCTAGATCTAACCCAAAATCACCAAAATGAGCAAAACATCATCAATAATCAATTGTAACCTATCTCAATCATAAATCATCATCAATAACAGTCCTAGATCATTGTTTTATCATCTATATAGCAATCAATCATCAAACAATACATAACACCACATAAAACACCATTAACACATGTTAATTTGTATGAAAACTCATTGTTTATGAATAGGTTTTGTTTAAAAAGATATTAGGAAGGTTTTTATCCATGAAAACATGTTTGAATCAGATCTGGACTCTTGGGGTTTAATGAAAACGATTGAAATGCTTTAAAAATGATTTAGGATGAAGAACACACCTTAGATCCTTGTTTAGAAGATGTTTGTAGGTTAGATTATAGAAAACAAGAGCGAAAACTCCTTCCTCAGTGATTAAAGTTGCTAGAGAGTGTTTAGAGGCGTTTAGGGTTTGTGAAATGATAAAAAATGACAAAGTGTGGTATTTATACTATGTCCAGGTTCGACCATTACATGTGGGCGAATGTAGAGTTAAGTGGTCGAATGTAGTTCTTTTAAAACAGATAGCCAGGTTCGACCCTTCGAACGGTCGAACCAGGAAGTGCCTTTTCCAGATTTTCCAGTTTGTCGTGTTTAACACATTTTAACGCATCCTAACACATGAACATGCAATCTTAATCTATGTTTAACATATATAAGCACGGATGATCATCTACACATCGTTTAAACACGTATTTGCATATAATCCACCATATAAGAATCAATCTACACATAACACTTAATTTAGTTTATGTAATTCACCAACAACGGGACTCGTAACGTGTGTGTGTGTGTGTGTGTGACTAACCCAATGATCCTCCAAATCATTGAACCCTGGACAATACGGACTGTGTTCCGACTCGACTGACCCCGTCAAGTATGTTTAATAAACGTTTCTCGCTAAGGTAGACTTATGTGTTTATAAAATGTTGACCTTAACATGCCGGGTGTCACATCACAGGGAAAGGTGTCAAAATCTAAAGCCCGTCTTTGTCACGAAAGGGTATATGCAAAAGTACTAGATTGATTACGAAGAAGTATTTGCTCCGGTGGCTAGAATTGATACAATTCGCTAGTTGATAGCACTAGCCGTTGGTTATGGGTGAAAAGTTCATCATCTAGATGTGAAGATGTAACACCCCAACCGATGGCGGAAACATCGAGGTGTCACGTAGTGACGATTGCTCAATAGCTCATGGTACTAAAGTGTAAATTTGAATACATTAATTAAATAGTTTATTACATTGGAATGAAATACAACGATTCTAAATGCCAACTAAACTGAAATACAAGGAATCAAAATCTAATTATAAATCCGAAAGCTTAAAGAATGCATCTCAAAATAACCTGAAACATGTACAAAATAATTTTGTCAATACAAAAATTGTATTGGTGAGCATACCCGTTTGATATATATAGTAATGAAAAGTTAGCAATTCATGTGTTATTTTGAAAAATGTAATAAGTGGTATCCGGGTCAAATCAACCCTATGAAAGGAAAGCAGATATATATAGTATGCGCTAGTAGTAATGTAATACATAGCAATGACGAGGACTCTCAACAGAGTCACAAGGTTATATACCATAGTACTATTCATTGAAATGCCAGGCAGCAACGTTTAAGGATTTGACAGGTCATAGATACACGAAATGACATAAGCAAACACACATAAGAATTGCTATTTTAGTAAGATGAAATAGAAAATTGATAGTAAATACATGAGTCACCCCAAAATAGTAAAACAGTAAAAAGGGGAAAAGATATACTCACAGTTTGCGAAAGCGCTCAAAATCCAACTTAAGTGGTCGTGAGCTAGGTAATGGGAATTTCGAGGAATTCAACGTATAATGTGTAAGAATACTAATAAGGAAGTGTCTAAAAAGTCTAAGGTTACTAAGGTGTAAGGCATTAGGGTTTGCTAAGTCTATTTGGGGAATTAGAGTTTTTTTTTATGACAAATCGCATTGTTATAGAAGTTGTATATTAAAAATAATATACCAAAGTTCGTAAATATGGTTTAGGTAATATAATTATTACCAATTAAATATTTAGATAAAAATATGTTTGAATAGTTAAGACAATGTACTTTAATTTATAACTTTCACTAAGTTATTGTAAATAAATAAAATAATAATAAAGAGTTAATTGCAAATTTAGTCCCTGAGGTTTGTCAAAAATTGCCACTTTCATCCAAATATTTTTTTTTGTTTCATCTGTGTCCCTGAGGTGTTACAATATAATATCTAAAAGAAAATCAAAATATATTTGAAAAAAAAAAAAAAAAGATTTGGATGAAAGTGGCAATTTTTGACAAACCTCAGGGACTAAATTGGCAATTAACTCTAATAATAAATATTGAATTAATTATTTATGAGTTACACCACGATCCAACAATGATAATAAAGACTTTCAAACATAATAATTTTTCTGTTTTATAAGCAATGTATTTATAAAATAGATATTAAGTAGTATAAATAAATATATAATTAATTATGTCTAATTAAACATAATTAAGTCTAAAAATACAAGACATGATCCAAAAATGCTATTTTTATAGAAAATGGATACTTTCTGATGTAAATTAATGAAAGTAATTTTCTCATAATTTTTATAAACTTATTTAAATGTAAAATTGATTTTATGAGATTAAATCATGTTTAAATGATTAAAAATAGGAAAATTAATAAAAATAAGTGTTTTCTGAACCAATAATTTTTATTTCAGTTCATTATTATGAGAAATAACTACTCAAAAAGTTTGAGATAAAAATCGTCAAAAATGGATTTTTAATCAATTAATTATGATTAAAAAAATTTAAATCAAGAAAAAAAGGAAAATAATATATTTTCCAGAAATTAAAAATGTGATAATTTTATTTAGGGTGTCAAGAAGCTACACCTAAATTTTCATAACTTTTGGATCAAAAATGAATTTATTATAAATATTTCATGCTTTGAGTACTTTTATAATTTAAACTTTAATGGAAATTGAATAAATTAATTATAAATAAATAAATAAATAAATAAATAAAAATGTGTAAAAAGGGGTAGAGTAGACCAGACTCGATCCTGAGTCTCTCCAACCCAAATCAGAACCTTAACCACTACTCCACCAAGTAGTTTTTTTATTAACTTGAAAATAATAAATATTTAACATATATGTTAAACACTATCTTTTTCCCCAACTATCACTCTAAGAACCCTACCCCTAAGCCATTCTTAATAAACCTGATTCAAACACCAATCGAGATCAGGAATAAGGGGCTTTTAATCGCAAAATGAAACTAAACAAAACGGCATCAGCAAAAAACGACATACACAACAATTATGGCTCGCAATTGAAGCAATAGACCCGAAGCTTTAAGTCGAAATTACCGAACCTTCTGGTCCCGTTTTCATTGTTTTCGAAATGGTTTTAGGATAGTTAAATGGTCTAGAACAGAGAGGGACGATCAATTTGAACAAAAAAATTCGTTTATGAAGCGTTCGAGCCTTTGCCGGCTTTAATGGACGGTTACAAGAACTCTCAATTAAAGCTCGATTTAAACTCGTTAAATTCACGTTTTATGAATTGTAACCATTCCACAATGATGGAGAAAGCCCAAACAAGCGTTAAAATCCAGTACACGGTAATAAACATAGGATTTGGAGTTGGCCGGAAAGTAACTCCGGTGGCCGGAGTACCCGCCGGAAAAGCGAGATCCACAGGGAGAGTGTTTGTTTGATTTAATAACATTCACAACTTGGAAACCTAGGTCCCTCAACTTTAACTAGGTTAATTTTATTCTAGTTTAGTTAGTTTTTCTTTTATAAAACCTAACCAAGTTAACTAGATTAACCTAAAATGTTATTAAAGCTTTATAAAACTTAAATTTTTTTATAAAATCTTTTACGAATACGTTTCAACATACTCAATTGATTAAACTTATACCCGGTCCATGTTAACTATAAATGATAAATTTTTAGTTCGCTCAAAAATTAAATTTGAAATTGACGAAACTTACACGGACTACAACGGAAATATTTGAAGGACTATTATTGGCAATTAGATGAAAGACGAGGGTGACGGATGTCACAAACTCCCCTACTTTAGAAAATTTCGTTTCGAAATTCCTTCAAGTGGAGGTTACTATGAAGCAAAAGGTGTTGTAAAAGCTAAGTAGGTTTTAAAGGTAATTTCATCATTTATAATTTGACAAAATTTAAAATAGTTATCTTATATCCAAAGTAAAAGTTTCAAATTCTTTTGACAGTTAACCCAAAGTTAGAAAGTTGAGAGTTTAAATGAGAAAAGTTTTGAGAATGTGTAACCGGTGAAGGCAGAGGCAATAATGAAGGTAGGCTCCAACAAAACTAATTAAAGCTTATGTAAAATGTTCTTATTGAAAGGCTAGCTATTAATCAACGATCTAATGAAAAGGTAGTAATGGGTAGGTTCTTGGTCAGACTCCTAGTCCGCTCCCGCAGTATCGTTTATGCTTATATATAGGGTGTACCGTAGCTGACCCACCACACTCCCGATACTTTGGACTCGTACTGATTGCCTACCAACAGCCTAAATAGAATTACACACCACCCTCATGTACCTGTAAATCCATGATTGCGTTCCGGACCGTAATCATTGATTTACCTTACACTAGGGTGTTATGCTTTTCCATAACCCTATCCTAAGTAATACTAGAAACAAATGCGTGCAATCAGGATATGTTATGTAATTGATACTGCAATGAAACAATGACATGGTTAGAGGTCCTTCCCTTTCGAGTTTACTCTTTAACCATAATGAGAGTAACAGGTAAGTAATAGACATCGTTAGAGGTTCTTCCCTTTCGGGTTCACCCTTAACCGGTAACTTCTGTTCACAGCATTGGCTCTAAACACTCATATTGATAGACCCTGAGGTTTACACCGTTCCCCTCGGATTGAAGAAATACTCTAATCCGAGTCGTACGTGGGCACTGGCTTAGATCTCATACGAGTTATCAACTGGTATGTTCGTTGGCCATGATGATGAACAAAATAATGTAAAGTATAACAGGGTTTTGCTCACAAAAAAAATATATGCATACCAAATATGCGTTCATGTAAGTATATAAGTATAGCATAAAATTTCGATTGAAAGAATAGTATAATATAAATCGAGTAAATCATTCAAAATGAAAGTAAACGAGTCAAATTAATGCTCAAAACCAGTGTTGTGAGAGTAACTGCTAATAATTAGTGCGAGTGTAATAAGATAGATTTTCGTTTATCAAAACGTAGTTTGCTCAATCTTTGTGATATAGATGAAGGAATAGTAGTATTGCATGAGGATAACTTTTTAGAAATCGAAGTGTGTTTTAGATTCAAAACAGGTTCATTTGAAAATTCTTCGTAAATACACACTTTCATGTGTTTACGAGGTGTCAAGTTTGAAAAAGTGTTATAAGGATTATTATTAGTTGCAAATTTCTCCCGAAAACATATATTGGATACGTCATATGAAAAGAAAAAGGTTTACATTTGACCTTTAAAATATACAATACAATTTTGTAAAATGCAAAATAAAACCATTCCACGAAGTACGTGTAAATCTAATGTGTTTTAAAAGACCAAGATTTAAAATGACGTGAACGACAAAATCAACGTATGTAATACCAATATTAAAGAAAATTCAACAAAACATAAATATCAATATCATAAAACATTGAGATTGTTTCCATAGAGATTTAAATCGAGATGCAGAAATAGATCCTTGAGATGTGGATTTCACTCCTAACTCAAAGATGTATTTCAAAATTGAAAACTATGGTGGAGTGAAACAAGTCACTAAGTTAAGGATATCACTCCCAGCTTAGTGATTAAGTTTCTTTTTGGATTAAATACTCTTTGAGGTATGGATATCACTCCTATCCCAAAGATATATTTCAAATATATATAGCATATAGAGGAGTGAAACTAATCGCCAAGGTATGGGTGTCACTCCTAACTTGGTGATATCGTTTCGTTTGTGAAATAAGAGTGTGTTCTTCTTTAAACAAAACACCGCAAGAATAACGAGAAAGAATCATATGGAAAATGTCATAAAACAAAATATAAGAATAAAGAGAAATATACACGAGAGGACTCTTGAATGTAAACTTAGCTATAGACTAGGCTAAAAGGCATTCAATAACCTAATTCCCTATAACCATGGCTCTGATACCAATCTGTAACACCCCAACCGATGGCGGAAACATCGAGGTGTCACGTAGTGACGATTGCTCAATAGCTCATGGTACTTAAGTGTAAATTTGAATACATTAATTAAATAGTTTATTACATTGGAATGAAATACAACGATTCTAAATGCCAACTAAACTGAAATACAAGGAATCAAAATCTAATTATAAATTCGAAAGCTTAAAGAATGCATCTCAAAATAACCTGAAATATGTACAAAATAATTTTGTCAATACAAAAATTGTATTTGTGAGCATACCCGTTTGATATATAGTAATGAAAAGTTAGCAATTCATGTGTTATTTTGCGAAATGTAATAAGGGGTATCCGGGTCAAATCAACCCTATGAAAAGAAAGCAGATATATATAGTATGCGCTAGTAGTAATGTAATACATAGCAATGACGAGGACTCTCAACAGAGTCACAAGGGTATATACCATAGTACTATTCATTGAAATGCCAGGCCGCAACGGTTAATGATTTGACAGGTCATAGATACACGAAATGACATAAGCAAACACACATAAGAATTGCTATTTTAGTAAGATGAAATAGAAAGTAAGTACATGAGTCACCCCTAAATAGTAAAACAGTAAAAAGGGGAAAAGATATACCACAGTATGCGAAAGCACTCAAAATCCAACTTAAGCGGTCGTGAGCTAAGTAATGGGAATTCCGACGAATTCAACCTATAATGTGTAAGAATACTAATAAGGAAGTGTCTAAAAAGTCTAAGGTAACTAAGGTCTAAGGAATTAGGGTTTGCTAAGTCGATTTGGGGAATTAGAGTTTTTTATGACAAATCGCATTGTTATAGAAGTTGTATATTAAAAATAATATACAAAAGTTCGTAAATATGGTTTAGGTAATATAATTATTACCAATTAAATATTTAGATAAAAACATGTTTGAATAGTTAAGACAAAGTAATTTAATTTATAACTTTCACTAAGTTATTGTAAGTAAATAAAATAATCATAAATATTGAATTAATTATTTATGAGTTACACCATGATCCAACAATGATAATATAGACTTTCAAAGATTATAATTTTTCTGTTTTATAAGCAATGTATTTATAAAATATATATTAAGTAGTATAAATAAATATATAATTAATTATGTCTACTTAAACATAATTAAGTCTAAAAATACAAGACATTATCCAAAAATGCTATTTTTATAGAAAATGGATACTTTCTGATGTAAATTAATGAAAGTAATTTTCTCATAATTTTTATAAACTTATTTATATTAAAATTGATTTTATTAGATTAAATCATGTTTAAATGATTAAAAATAGGAAAAATAATAAAAATAAGTGTTTTCTGAACCAATAATTTTTATTTCTGTTCATGATGATGAGAAAATAACTACTCAAAAAGTTTGAGATAAAAGTCGTCAAAAATTGATTTTTAATCAATTAATTATGATTACAACAATTTAAATCAAGAAAAATGCGAAAATAATATATTTTCCAGAAATTAAAAATGTGATAATTTTCTTTAGGATGTCAAGAAGCTACCCTAAATTTTCATAATTTTTGGATCAAAAATGAATTTATTATAAATATTTCATGCTTTGGGTACTTTTGTAATTTAAACTTTAATGGAAATTGAATAAATTAATTATAAATAAATAAATAAAAATGAGTAAAAAGGGGTAGAGTAGACGAGACTCGATCCTGAGTCTCTCCAACCCAAATAAGAACCTTAACCACTACTCCACCAAGTAGTTTTTTTATTAACTTGAAAATAATAAATTTTTAACATATATGTTAAACACTATCTTCTTCCCCAACTATCACTCTAAGAACCCTAACCCTAAGCCATTCTCAATAAACCTGATTCAAACACCAATCGAGATAAAAAATAAGGGGCTTTTAATCGCAAAATGAAACTAAACAAAACGGCATCACAAAAAATCGACTTACACAACAATTATGGCTCGCAATTGAAGCAACAGACCTGAAGCTTTCAGTCGAAATTACCGAACCTTCTGGTCCCGTTTTGACTATTTTCGAAATGGTTTTAGGATATTTATAAGGTCTAGAACAGAGAGGGACGATCAATTTGAACAAAAAAAATTCGTTTATGAAGCGTTCGAGCCTTTGCCGGCTTTAATGGACGGCTACAAGAACTCTCAATTAAAGCTCGATTTAAACTCGTTAAATTCATGTTTTATGAATTGTAACCGTTCCACAATGATGGAGAAATCCCAAACAAGCGTTAAAATCAAGTACACGGTTATAAACATAGGATTTGGAGTTGGCCGGAAAGTAACTCCGTTGGCCGGAGTACCCGCCGGAAAAGCGAGATCCACAGGGAGAGTGTTTGTTTGATTTAATAACATTCACAACTTGGGAACCTAGGTCCCTCAACTTTAACTAGGTTAATTTTATTCTAGTTTAGTTAGTTTTTCTTTTGTAAAACCTAACCAAGTTAACTAGATTAACCTAAAATGTTATTAAAGCTTTATAAAACTTAAATTTTTTTATAAAATCTTTTACGAATATGTTTCAACATACTCATTTGATTAAACTTATACCCGATCCATGTTAACTATAAATGATAAATTTTTAGTTCGCTCAAAAATTAAATTTAAAAATTGACGAAACTTACAGGGACTACAATGGAAATATTCGAAGGACTATTAATGTCAATTAGATGAAAGACGAGGGTGACGGATGTCACAGTCTCCCCTACTTTAGAAAATTTCGTGTCGAAATTTCCTTCAAGTGGAGGTTACTATGAAGCAAAAGGTGTTGAAAAAGCTAAGTAGGTTTTAAAGGTAATTTCATCATTTATAATTTGACAAAATTTAAAATAGTTATCTTATATCCAAAGTAAAAGTTTTAAATTCTTTAGACAGTTAACCCAAAGTTAGAAAGTTGAGAGTTTCAATGAGAAAAGTTTTGGGAATGTGTAACGGGTGAAGGCAGAGGCACTAATGAAAATAGGCTCCAACAAAACTAATTAAAGCTTATGTAAAATGTTCTTATTGAAAGGCTAGCTATTAATCAACGATTTTATGAAAAGGTAGTAATGGGTAGGTTCTTGGTCAGACTCCTAGTCCGCTCTCGCAGTATCGTTTATGCTTATATATAGGGTGTACCGCAGCTAACCCACCACACTCCCGATACTTTGGTCTCGTACTGATTGCCTACCAACAGCCTAAATAGAATTACACACCACCCTCATGTACCTGTAAATCCATGATTGTGTTCCGGACCGTAATCATCGATTTACCTTACACTAGGGTGTTATGCTTTTCCATAACCCTATCCTAAGTAATACTAGAAACAAATGCGTGCAATCAGGATATGTTATGTAATTGATACTGCAATGAAACAATGACATTGTTAGAGGTCCTTCCCTTTCGGGTTTAATCTTTAACCATAATGAGAGTAACAGGTAAGTAATAGACATCGTTAGAGGTTCTTCCCTTTCGGGTTCACCCTTAACCGGTAACTTCTATTCACAGCGTTGGCTCTAAACACTCATATTGATAGACGCTGAGGTTTACACCGTTCCCCTCAAATTGAAGAAATACTCTAATCCGAGTCGTACGTGGGCACTGGCTTAGATCTCATACGAGTTATCCACTGGTATGTTCGTTGGCCATGATGATGAACAAAATAATGTAAAGTATAACAGGGTTTTGCTCACAAAAAAAAATATATGCATACCAAATATGCGTTCATGTAAGTATATAAGTTTAGCATAAAATTTCGATTGAGAGAATAGTATAATATAAATCGAGTAAATCATTAAAAATGAAAGTAAACGAGTTAAATTAATGCTCAAAACCAGTGTTTTGAGAGTAACTTCTAATAATTAGTGCAAGTGTAATAAGATAGATTTTCGTTTATCAAAACGTAGTTTGCTCAATCTTTGTGATATAGTAGAAGAAATAGTAGTATTGCATGAGGATAACTTTTTAGAAATCGAAGTGTGTTTTAGATTCAAAACAGGTTCATTTGAAAATTCTTTGTAAATACACGTTTTCATGTGTTTACGCGGTGTCAAGTTTGAAAATGAGTTATAAGGCTTATTATTAGTTGCAAATTTCTCCCGAAAACATATATTGGATACGTCATATGAAAACAAAAAGGTTTACATTTGACCTTTAAAATATACAATAAAAGTTTGTAAAATGCAAAATGAAACCATTCCATGAAATATGTGTAAATCTAATGTGTTTTAAAAGACCAAGATTTAAAATGATGTGAATGACAAAATCAACGTATGTAATACCAATATTTAAGAAAAATCAACAAAACATAAATATCAATATCATAAAACATTGAGATTGTTTCCATAGAGATTTAAAACGAGATGCAGAAATAGATCCTTGAGATGTGGATTTCACTCCTAACTCAAAGATGTATTTCAAAATTGAAAACTATGGTGGATTGAAACCAGTCACTAAGTTAAGGATATCACTCCCAGCTTAGTGATTAAGTTTCTTTTTGGATGAAATACTCTTTGAGGTGTGGATATCACTCCTATCCCAAAGATATATTTCAAAGATTTATGGTATATAGAGGAGTGAAACTAATCACCAAGGTATGGATGTCACTCCTAACTTGGTGATATCGTTTCGTTTGTGAAATACGAGTGTGATCTTCTTTAAACAAAACACCGCAAGAATAACGAGAAAGAATCATATGGAAAATATCATAAAACAAAATATAGGAATAAAGAGAAATATACACGAGAGGACTCTTGAATGTAAACTTAGCTATAGACTAGGCTAAAATGCATTATAATAACCTAATTTGTGACACCCGGCATGTTCGGCTTAAACATATTAGTAACATCTAAGTCTACCTTAGCGAGAAACGTTTATAAACAAACTTAACTGGGTTTGTTGAGTCGGGTCAAGTTAGGATTTTCCAGGGTACAATGATCTGGAGGATCATTGGGAGTCGTTTTGGTAATACACTAGTACCGGGTTCCGTTGTTGGTGACATTACATGAACTAATTAAGTATATGTGTAGATTATGGTTGTGTGGTGGATTATATACATAGATATGTTTAAATGATGTGTAAATGATTATCTGTGCCTAAATGTGTTAAATATAGACTAAGGATGCATGCTTATGTGTTAGGATGTGTTAGAATGCGTTAAACACGACAAACTGGAAAACTAGTTTAAAAGAGGTCTTGGTTCGACCACTTCGAGTGGTCGAAGGAGAAGAAGTTTCCTGGTTCGACCCTTGTGAAATGGGCGAACCAGGGAAGTGGAAATTGGGAAATTCCCTTCGACCAAACAGGGCTCATTCGACCCTGTGAAAGGGGCGAAGGAGCCTACATTCGACCAATAAGTTGGTGCAAAGGAAGACTGTTAGGATCTGAGTTTGTTTGTTTTGATTGTTTAACTAAATGATGGTAATAATGAAATGAAAATAGAATGAAAGTGCAGCGGAATAATAAACTGTAAATCAAAACAAGAGAGTAAATGTTTTTAGATCGAATGCTTTCATTAATTCAAAGATTACAATCGTACAAATTACTCCCCCTCAGCCTGATCACACAGTGTTTGTCAGAGAGAATGTTTTGTGTGTGATGCAATAGAACAGTACATGCACTGTTCTATTTATAGACTGACTCAAACCACTGATGACCTAGGCTGACGTCACCTAAGACAGTGACCTCTAACAGAATAACAAACTTAAACATCTGCTATACAAACTACTGTTACATTGAAAGCACTGATAATAAACAGCTGTTAAAGATAAACTCTGATGGTCTTGTATCCACTGCTGGAGCCTAAGTGCTGTTGGTTCCAGCAGTGCTTTGGTCTTCAGTACTTGTATCAGTAGTTGCTCTTCATCAGACCTTTGGTCAGCAGTTGTTCTTCATCAGTTGTTTCCTCAGCAGTTCTTTATATCAGCAGTTGTTGAGCAGTTGTTTGGATAGAACAGTAGTTAGGGTCAGCAGTCTTTTGGGAGAAGCAAGTTGTAAAGACTGTTTATTCAAGGATCAAATAGATAGCATATTTTGGCTTTCCAATCATCTGTTCTTCTCCAGGTCAGCAGACCCAACAATCTCCCCCTAGAACAGATGATGCCAAAACTCAGCTTTATTCATTGATCTTTATTTCTCATCAGACTTTCTCTGATTTGACCTTTGAATTGTAGTTCAAAGTTCAAAGCAAATAGGTCTTCTTCATCTCTTTCTAGATCCAGATTTAGCAGTGCTTGGTGATCTTCTGCACATAGGCTGTAAGCATCATCCATGCTGATCTTCTGAACCTTTCCATCTGACCTGAGCAATGTCAATTCGTGGTTGTCTTTGTTGACCTTCCACTTTAGAATTTTTGAGTCAGTGGATTTGCTGAGATGAACCTTTATTCTTGATGAGTTGGGTGAAGGTGGTCTTCCAATGAGTTCTCTGAGTTTCTCTGTTGTAGGATCAGAGAAATAATGTATTTGATTGAAGAGCCCTTCCTTGATAAATGTATCAGCAAACTTTCTTTGATCTTCCTCTGACATCTCCTTCTGCTTTTTGAACTGTCTACTTGCAGCAGCTGTGAGATCAGAGGTTTCAAGTAAGCTGTCTAGATTAAAAGTCTGTTAGGGTCTCTTCATCATTGGCTCATCAGTGTAAATTGGTTTTCTTGGAAGGCTGGGATCCTTCTTTCTATTTTCTTCCAGACTTTTGTAGGTTTCAACCAATCTTAGCTCTGACCATCTGGAAACAGACCTCATCTCCCCATAATTGGCAGCTACAATCTCCTGCCTCATCCTTTTGAATTTCAAGGCTCTGACTGGGTCTCTGCCTTTGCCAAAATTGGGAGTGGAGACTTTAGCTTTGGGGTCTTTGGCCATTTCTTCAATTCTGATCAGTTCTTCTCTCAAAGCATGAGTAGTCCAACCATTGAACTGCTTTTTATTTGCTTTGTAAGGCTTGGTTGCCATTATCTGTTCAAGAAGGGATTCCCTTACCTCCTTTCCCAAATCTACACTGAGAGGCGTGGAGGACATGGAATTGCTCAGGGTCTTAGCAAAGTCTTCAATCCTTCTGAGTTTGCTAAGCTCTGCTGAATGGATGCCCTGAGCAGTCCTGTCATCCTTCCCTTTGCATTTCTCCCTGATGATGGCATCCACCTGTTCACCCTTGTATTTTAGATAGGTATCAATGTTGAGGGGAACAGGGAAGTTTGGGAGAGATGGGAAGGATCTTTCAGATGGCTGTTCAGTATTGTAGAAGGATTGTAATTCCCCCTTGAGTAGATCAAGTTCAAGGGGATACTGAACAACCAATGGTGTAATGGTTGGTGGTGGTCTATGAGTTTTGAATTTGGATGTATGTGGTGAGAATGATGTGAGTGGAATGGCTGTGATGGGAGGAGTGGATTGGGCAGTTGAAATGGTGGTTGGTGATGTGTGTATATTTTCATCATGCACAACAAAGGTTGATTTTCTCTTTCTTGTGTACATGATTTTTGGTGAAGGTGATTTGGTAGCAGTGGTTGGATTAACATCTGTTGGCCTTTTAGAAGAACCAGCAGATGTTGGGGTTTTGGCTGGTGATGTAGGTTTGGTGGTTGTTTGTTCAGGTGTGTGTGTTGGTATAGTGGTTTCAGTGTTTTGGGTGGCAGTGGTTTCAGTAGCAGTGGTTTTATCAACAGAGGTTTTCAACTTAGATGGTGGTTTTCTAACATGCTTGGCAGGTCTTTTCATCCTTTTAGAGGATCCCACATCTTCAGTTTCCCTTTGTTGTTTCTTTTTGAGTTCAACTAATGACTCTGCTTTTACTTCCAAAGTGTCAGCTCTTTTCTGTTTCTCTTGAGCAGCCTTTTCAGCTTCTAAGTTTGCAGAGTCATCTACTGCTTTATTCTTCTCAGTGGTTTGTTGTGGTGGTGCTGTTGGTGTTGCTTGTTGTTGTTGTTGTGGAGCTGATTTGGTAGACTCTGGTTTCTTGGCAGACTTGGCTTGACCTTTTTGAGAAGGAGGACAACCAAAAGGATCTAGTTTTGGTAGCCTATCTCTGCCACTCTCCCCCTTTTTGGCATCATCAGCCGTGAAAACATCATCAGTTTCATCCCTGAGGATGGTGGTAGGGGCAGAGCCAGTAGTCTTCAGCAGGTGATCCTTGATGGCTTTGATATCAGCATGGGTATCTTTGTACCTTGCATCTACCATATTCCTGATCTCAGCCATGTAGGTTTCATGTGTCTGATCAGCCAATTTTCTGTGAGCTATGATGATGGGGGAAACTGATTTCCATAACTCATTGGCTATATCAGCAGTGGATGGTTGACTCTTGGAGAGATCTGCAATTGAGCTCAGTAGAAGCTTGACATCAGATTTGATGTCAGCAACAGAGGTTTCAATAACAGAAACTCTGTCCGTCAATTCTTGGTATTTTGACCCATCTCCTAAATTAATAGGATCATCTGAGTCCCTACCAGTGGTAGTTCTACCTGATTCAGGCCTAATAGGTGAATCAGATGCCCCTTTGTCTTGGTACTGGGGACTTCCAACTGTTTTTGGAGACACTATAGTGGCTTCAACAGTTGTTGCCTTCAAGGGAGTCTTAGCTATGAAATCACTGTCCTGATGTGAGACAGTGGTCTCTACATCAGTAGTGGCTGCTCCACTTGAAAACTCACCTAGAGTTTCATTGAACCCAGGTGGTGTAACCTCCTCTTCTGTTTGTGGGATAGCAGATTGAATATTCTCAGGGCCAGTCACTTGTTGGAGTATACTCTCAGTGACAGGTGGAAGAGAGGAACTGGGATCTTCCTGAGATTTTTCAATTGCTTCAAACAGAGGTTGCATTGTTTGTGGGACATGTGATGGTGAGAGTGGTGGAGTAAGAAGAGAATTAGCCCTGGGAGAGGGGCTTGTGAACATATGGTCAAGTGACTCATATGCATCATGATGTGTGTCCCCTTGGCTTACAACATGATCCTTTTGAGAGGATTCATGAGGAGTTTGGTCAGGTGGAGGTATGTCCAACTGTTGTGTGGAAGTAACAACAGTGGTTTCAGGTTGCTTTTGTTGTGCAACAGAGGTTTCTTCTGGTACCTCAACATCCAGAAGCCTCATTTGTGGTTGAGTGGTGGTTTTTGTGGATGGATGTTTCCTTTTGGAAGTGGCTGGTGTGGGTTTCACAGCACTGGATGTAGTGCCATGATCACCAGGAGCAGTGGGCTCAACAGCAGAGGTTTTGACAACAGTTGTTGCCTTTGTCCTGCCTTTGTCCTCTTTGTTTGTGTTTTAGAAACTTTTGACACTTTAGACACTTTTTCTTGGGTGCTTCCACCCAGCATTCTTGTGAAAGTTTCATCAGTTAAGCTTTTCATTTGCATAGCAGCACCCTTTTTGAAAACTTTTTCTGGTAATAATTTTTGTAAGATTACACTAAGAATTCTTGGGTAAATAAGAAAAGCATTGTTTGACCCAGACTTGACTGCTTTCACATTTGATACCAAGTCCATGAACAATCCCTGGGAAAGATTGAAGTCAGAGTTTGACAACATAGCATATCCCAGATATTGCATCCTCAATGGAATTTCATTAAAGGATGTGGACTTAGCAGAGACACAAAGAAGAAGAGTATGGAAGAAAAATTTCATGACTGGAGGGAAAAACTTTTTGAAAAGAGTTGATCCAGTCATCTGACCATCATACCCTCTTTCTTGGAACTCAGTGTGAAGCTCTGTTTTAGTAAAGGAATCCTTACCTGCCAGGTCATTCAGTGTGAAGGTTGTGGATATGATTTCAGGGGTAATGACGATACTGGTTTCTCCAATTTTGGAAATAATGGATGTAGGCTTTTTGTCTTGTAGTAGAAACTCAGCATTCAACCAAAATTCTTAGAGTGTATCAAGATAAATGGGGGCGTTGGCGGTTAGGATGGGTAAGTATTTGGAATTAAGGAAAATGTCGATGGTGGAATGAAATGGAGTGTTGTCATCTGTTTTAATCAGATAGGGGAGACAATTGTGTGTAGCTTTGGCTTGAAGATCCATTGTAATGGATTTCGAAGGTGAAAATGATTGAAGATTGATGAAGGGTTTGAGAGTGAAGAAGGCGGTTTACAGTATTTTGAATACAATGAGACAGTGTAACCTCTGTTGTGATAAAGCAGGGTTTTTATAGGCTCAATGAAACCGCTGATGTGGCCAAACCTCTGCTTATATGAGCAGACGTGGCAATCATCTGATGGATGTAACATCTGGTGGAGAACAGCTGTTTTGATAAACAACTGATACAAACAGCTGATGAATCCAACCGTTGTGTTTTTTTTTTTTTTTTTTTTTTTTTTTTTTTTTTTTTAAATATAGTATATATATAGGCGGACAGTTGTTTTATCTGAACAGATGTTCTGAAACAGATTTTTCAACTAACAGTTGTTTTATCTGATCAGATGTTTTGAAACAGACTTTTCAACCAACAGTGGATATGAATGAAACAGTGGTTGTTTTATCTGATCAGATGTTATAAACAGATTTTTCAACCAAGCAGCTATAAAAAAAATTGAATTTCTGAACCATTTTATTATATTGTTTTTAAAAAAAAATTATTTGTTTAATCCATGTTTAACATACCAATTCTGGAAATCAGATTTGTAATGGTAGATGTGTCTAAAGCTTTTGTTAACACATCTGCCAACTGATCCTCTGTTGGAACATGGTGTAAAGAAATCAGACCTTTTTCATAGCTGTCTCTGACAAAATGATGTCTTATGTCAATGTGCTTGGTAGTGGAGTGAGAGACTGGATTCTTGATGATATTTTCAGCAGCTTGGCTGTCCAACATGAGTGGAGTCCTAAGTGCAGTTATCCCAAAATCCAGTAGTTGATTTTGAAGCCACATGAGTTGGGCTGTACAGCTTGCAGCAGCAATGTATTCAGCTTCAGCTGTTGAAGTTGAAACAGCTGCTTGCTTTTTGCTTTGCCATGAAACTAAGGCATTCCCTAGAAATTGGCACCCTCCTGAAGTGGATTTTCTTGTGGTGTGACAGCCAGCAAAGTCACTATCTGAAAAACCTGAAAGCTCAATGTTTCCATTAGCAGGATACCAGATACCAAGTGTGGGAGCACCTTTGAGGTATCTGAATATCCTTTTCACAGCAATAAGGTTTGACTTTCTGGGTGAAGCCTGGGATCTGGCACAGACACAGGTAGCAAACATAATGTCTGGCCTAGATGCAGTTAGGTACAATAAAGACCCAATCATACATCTATAATGTGTTTGATCAACCAGTTCATCCTTGTCATCAATAGTGAGCAGCTTGACTGTACTCATGGGTGTGCTACATGGCTTACAATCATTCATCTCAAATCTGGTTAATAAGTTCTTTACATATTTGTTTTGGTGAATGAATGTGCCATTTTGCAGTTGTTTCACTTGAAGACCAAGGAAACACTGAAGCTCACCCATGGCACTCATCTCAAACTCTGCTGTCATGAGTTTTCTGAACTCTTCACACATTTGGTTACATGTGGATCCAAAAATGATGTCATCCACATATATTTGAACAATCATTAAGTGTTTCCCTTTCCATTTAAGAAATAAAGTTTTATCAATTTTACCTCTTGTGAAGCCAATGGATAAGAGAAATGTGGAAAGAGTTTCATACCAGGCCCTTGGTGCTTGTTTGAGTCCATACAAAGCTTTGTTGAGCTTGTAGACATAGTCAGGATGGAATGTGTCTTCAAAACCAGGTGGCTGACATACATAGACCTCCTCCTGAATTTTGCCATAAAGGAAAGCACATTTGATGTCCATCTGATACACCTTTATATTGTGGTTGACAGCAAAGGCTAAAAAGAGTCTGATGGCTTCTAGTCTAGCTACAGGAGCAAAGGTCTCATCATAATCTATTCCTTCTTCTTGTCTGAAGCCTTGAACCACAAGCCTGGCTTTATTCTTGACAACAATACCCCTTTCATCAGTCTTGTTTTTGAAGACCTACTTTGTTCCTATAGGACAAACATCCTTAGGAAGTGGTACAAGCTCCCATACTTGTTGTCTTTTGAACTGAATGAGTTCTTCTTGCATGGCTTCTACCCAACTGTTGTCTTTCAGTGCCTCTTGGTACTTGACAGGTTGTGTGAGGGATAAGAAACCTGCAAAAAGACAGATATTTGAGGATTGGCTTCTTGTGAGCACACCCTCTCTGATGTTGCCAATGATTTGGTCTGGTGGATGAGCTCTTAAGTAAATAAGATCTCCTTGATATGGAACAATGGCATTTTGAGGTGATGGACAGAGGTTTGGTGACTCTGTTGGTGTAACATCTGTTGGTACTTCTGTAGTGCCATCAGATGTTTGAAATGGTAATGGATGAATGGGTCCAAGTGGTGTGAAACTTGACTGACTATTGTCAACAGATGATTGACTTTTGTCAACAGATGATAGGTCAGTGGTTGTGAGGGGTGAGGCAGAGGTTTGAGAATAGGACTGGCCAACAGTGGTTGACACAGCTGTGGCAGAGTTTTGACAATTGTTTTGAACAGCTGCTTCCTCTGATGCAGAATAGACTTTGTAGTGACTGGGGATCACAACATCTGTTCTGTAATCTTGCTGTGGAGACTGTGGGATACCTGCATTGTTAGTTTTAACAGTGATATCTTCAAATTTGAATTTATCTAAATCAAATAATTCAGCAGGGTTTGCAGGGATTTTCAGAGATGAAAGTTCATTGAACTTAACATTCAAAGTTTCTTCTATTGTCTTAGTCCTTGTGTTAAACACTTTGTAGGCCTTAGCAGTAGAAGAATATCCCAGAAAATAACCACAGTCTACTTTGGCTGCAAATTTTGAAATGGAATCTTTAAGATTTAAAATGAAACATGGGCAGCCAAAGATTTTGAAAAATGAGATTAATGGTTTGATTTTGAACAAAATTTCATAAGCAGTTTTTTGATGTCTGGGGTTGATCAAAACTCTGTTTTGAACATAGCAAGCAGTGTTTACAGCTTCTGCCCAAAAGGACAGTGGCAAACCAGAATCTGCTAGCATGGTTCTTGCAGCTTCTATGAGAGTTCTATTTTTCCTCTCAACTACCCCATTTTGTTCTGGTGTTCTTGGGATGCTGAACTGCCTCACAATCCCTTTTGACACACAGAAGTCATCCAACTCCTTATTTTTAAACTCTGTTCCATTGTCACTCCTGAAGACTTTTACTGGCAAGTCATATTGCTTTTCAACCTTGGTGACAAAGTCCTTCAATATACCTGCAGTCTCATCCTTAGAGTGTAAAAAGTAAGTCCATGTAAACCTAGAAAAATCATCAACTATGACAAGACAAAATCTCTTTCTTCTTAGACTCATGATTTTAACAGGGCCAAACAAGTCCATGTGCAACAGTTGTAAGCACTGACTAGTTTTGGACTCATCAATGGATTTGTAAGAGCTTTTATGTTGTTTCCCTTTTAAGCAAGAAACACAATGCTCATCACATTTAAATTCTTTTGATGGTAAACCTCTGACAAGGCTTTGTTTTGAGAGTGTGTTGATAGTATTAAGGTTGGTATGACCCAATCTCCTATGCCACAATTCTGTCTCCTTAGTGGAGGCAGCAGAAAACAGACAGACATTTGCCATAGGATTGTCCTTTAACATATCAACAACATACACATTGCCACTTCTATGAGCAACAAGCTGTGCTTTGCTCTCAGCAATAATGGTATCAATCTTTTTCACCACTTCTGGCCCAATAATCTTACAAGTTTTCTTTGTGAAAAATGAGCCATAACCTTTGTCACTCATTTGTGAAACACTCAGAAGATTAAACTTGAGATTATCAATAAGATTGACATTTTCAAACTTGAGTTTTCCTGCCTGTACAGTCCCTGAACCCAACACCTTACCTTTAGAATCATTACCAAAGGATATATCACCCCCTCCATGAGCCAAGAAGTCCAGAAGTAGGGCTCTACATCCTGTCATGTGCCTGGAACCTCCACTATCTACATACCAAAGACTATCTAAACAAGCAGAAGCTCCCTGCACATCAGTAAATGATTAGTTTTGGTGAGTGTCCAAAGCCAAATTGGCTTTGGATGGGTCCTCAGACCTTTCAGACTCAAGCTTTGGAAGGTGATCAGTGGTTTGGACCAGTTTTTGAATTAAGGTCAACAACTGCTGCTGACCATTTGCCAGTGCTTGTATGTCAACACTTAGGGCAGCAGTTGTTTGATCACTTCCTGACAGATGATAATACCCATATGGATTTCTGTTCACTCTTGGTTTAGAGGGTCTTTTTGGCTCCTTATAAACATGTGGCAGACTGTGACATGGAGGTTGACCATAACCTCTTGGGTATTTGCTTGTGGGTGGAGCATCTGTTACTTGGACATCTCTAGAAGCAGATGTTTCAAGCCTTTTTGTAACAGATGTTTGGACAGGTGTGAAGGTCTGTTTGGGCTTTCCTTTTGGAGTACTAACCACAGGGTTTGCAAGAGTTTTAGCTTTGTATTCTTGTATTTTTACATCAAAATTTTTGAGATACAAGCACTCTTTGGTCTTGTGATTCTTTTTCCCACATATTGAGCATGTGGCTTTGGAATCACATTCACTTGTTCCTTTGTTGATGTCATATGCTTTTAGAAGAAAACAGTTTTTGGTGACATGATTCTTCTTTTCACAGAAATCACAAAACAAGTTAACAGTCTTTTCTTTCTTCTTCCCCTTTTCAGTTTTCTTTTCAGCAGATGTTTGAGCATCTGCTGGAGAATCTTTCAGGGGAATGACTTTTGCCAAGGGAATGACCCTTGCCTGAGGAGCTGTCTTTCCCTCAGGAGTTTTAAAATCTACAGGTTTATAATTCTCAAGAGTATCACACTCATCAGACCAAGTAGGTTTAAATTCATACTTTTCAAGTTCAGCAAAAGATGAGGAACCTTCTGGTTTTTCAAGAACAATTTTCTTACCATTTGGTTCAGTGATTTTAATCTCTTGACCCTGCAGGTTTGTTGGTACTATCTCAACAGACTTTTGACTCTTTGTGTCAGTGTTTTCAAAAGCTGGAGCAGTGGTTGCAAAACCAAAGCCAAACTTCACATGACTTTTGGTTTGTTTGTTGAGTAGCATCTCAAAACCTCTACATGATTCCACCCATTTTTTACATTCAACTTGGGTGGACTCAAGCTCACTTTTACAACTTTGATATTTTGTTATCATAGTTTGGAGCTGGTCTTTGGTTATAGTTGCTTCATGTTTTAAACTGCTAATTTCAGATTCTTTTGCAATTAAACTTGTTTTCAAATCTTTTGTGAGTTTTTCAAATTTAACTTCATCATCCAAAATTTTCTTTCTAAGGTTTTCATTCACCTCTTTGATGTTAGCAAATGCTATTACACATTTGTCAGAACACAATTCTTTAAGAATTTGAGGAGATACCTTAGCAGCAGCCATCAAAGCACAATCACACTTGCACTCACATTCATCAGATGCACCCTAGGGATCTGAGAGATTCACAACCTCTTCTTCAGGTTTTTCACCTGCAACAGCTTCACTAACAATATCATCAGTCACAACATCAGATTCAGTTACCACTTCCTCAGATTCAATCTCATCTACCATAGCCATGAAACAAAAATTTTCTGGTTCATTTTCAGCTTTGGCAACTAGTGCAAAATTCTCATCTGTTAGCTCATCAGGTAGACTGCTCCAATCAACAAAGCCTTGTGTAAAGAAGCTCTGTTGACTGGTCTCTGCAGGAGCAGAGGATGGAGCAGCAGTCGTTTGTACAGGTGGTTGAGCAACAGGTGTTTGCACATAATGAATCTAAGGAACAGTGGTTTGGACATACTGGACAGGAACAGTGTTTGAGGACTGTGCAAAATGAGCAGTGTTTTGCACATTTGGTCCAGGGGTATTATAGGAATTCTGATAAGTGTTGGTCTGTGGTCTTTGATTTGGATAGGTTATCATAGGTGTACCATGTTGACCCCTACATTCCCTAGCAAAATGACCAAACCTATGACATTTATAACACTTGATCTTTGATTTATCCAACCCAACCTTAGATCTGCCAGTCAACCCTGGAAACCTTCTCCCAGTTTTCTTGTAAAAGTTATTAGTTCTTACACTGAGAAGGGCCAATTGGTGCATAATGTCCATTTCTTCCAAATCATCAGGGTCAAAGTATTTCAGGTCATCATACTCAAAGGATATATTGTCAGATGCCTGTATATCACCACCACTTGCTGTGAAAGCATAGTTTGGTGAATAAGAATCAGAGTTAAAACCAGAGTTAAAACCTGAAGTTATGTCAATAAAATGATCATAACTCTGATCCTTTGTGTTTCCAGGCACCTCATCATGACCCAAAAGTGCTGTATTCCCAAACACATAGTCATCAGACACTTTTCCAGAGTCCTGGAGCTTCTTTTTCTGGTTAAGCTCTCTTTCATAGGTCAAGAGCTTACCATGAAGCTGGGTCAGTGATAGGTCTTTAAATCCTATTGAGTTTCTCATTACAATAGCAATAGTGTCCCATTTGTCTGGTAATGATCTTAAAAACCTATGGTTCAAAGTTGAATGAGGGTAAGTAAGACCAACCAATTTTAGTTCACTAATTAAGCAATTAAATCTCTCAAACTGTTGAGTTAATGACTCTCCTTTGACATGACTGAATGTTTCATATTGTTGGTTAAGTATTTCACGGTTGTTTTCAATAACCTCCTCAGTCCCACCAAACTGCTCTTTCAGTGCATCCCACAACTCCTTTGCACTGTTACAGTGTAACAACCCAGCATATATATCATTGGGTAGAGCCATGGCCACAATACTGAAGGCCTTAGCATCTAGCTCAATTTTCTGAAAATCCTGGTCGGAGTAGTTTTCAAGTTTCTTTGGCTCAAACACTTTGGGATCTTCAGTACTCGGCACAGTCGGAACATGTGGTCCGAAGATAACCGACTTCCAACACCCAGTGTTTTGTTGAGCTAGAACATGGCTCATCCGACGTTGCCAGATATTGTATTCAGATCTGACAAGCATCGGTGGCTTGTTGTTCGTGCCAGTGTTATGTGGATCGTGATTGATAGAAGCCATTCTCTGATTTTTCAAAAAACAAAGTCTGTTTAACAACGGTTGAAGCGAAATTAAACTATTACTCTGTTTTCAATCAAACTGACAAACGATATCAATAATTTTGAGCTGATTATTAAATTGATTTGTTAGATCGAATTTAATTGACCAAGCTCTGATACCAATTGTTAGGATCTGAGTTTGTTTGTTTTGATTGTTTAACTAAATGATGGTAATAATGAAATGAAAATAGAATGAAAGTGCAGCGGAATAATAAACTGTAAATCAAAACAAGAGAGTAAATGTTTTTAGATCGAATGCTTTCATTAATTCAAAGATTACAATCGTACAAATTACTCCCCTCAGCCTGATCACACAGTGTTTGTCAGAGAGAATGTTTTGTGTGTGATGCAATAGAACAGTACATGCACTGTTCTATTTATAGACTGACTCAAACCACTGATGACAGACAGTGACCTCTAACAGAATAACAAACTTAAACATCTGCTATACAAACTACTGTTACATTGAAAGCACTGATAATAAACAGCTGTTAAAGATAAACTCTGATGGTCTTGTATCCACTGCTGGAGCCTAAGTACTGTTGGTTCCAGCAGTGCTTTGGTCTTCAGTACTTGTATCAGCAGTTGCTCTTCATCAGACCTTTGGTCAGCAGTTGTTCTTCATCAGTTGTTTCCTCAGCAGTTCTTTATATCAGCAGTTGTTGAGCAGTTGTTTGGATAGAACAGTAGTTAGGGTCAGCAGTCTTTTGGGAGAAGCAAGTTGTAAAGACTGTTTATTCAAGGATCAAATAGATAGCATATTTTGGCTTTCCAATCATCTGTTCTTCTCCAGGTCAGCAGACCCAACAAAGACTAGTATAAATACCAACCTTTGTCATTTTTCATCATTTCACAAACCCTAACCGTCCCAAAACGCTCTCAAACGATCTTAAACACTAAGGAAGGAGTTTTCGCTGTTCTTTTTCATAATCTAACCTATCTACAACATCTAAACAAGAATCCAAGGTGTGTTCATAATCCTAAATCTTTTAAAAGCATTTTAATTCGTTTTCATCTAACCCTAATTGTCCGGATCTGTTCTAAGGGTGTTTTTATGATTAAAAACCTTTTAAACAACTTTCTAAATCAAAACATGAGCATTTAACATAGGTTTTCATAATGGATAACATGTGTAAATTGTGTGTTATGTGGTGCTATGTGTTGTTCTCTGATTTGCTGCTATATCTATGATAGAAACATGATATAGGATTGTTGATAATGAGGGAATATTGTTTTCTAGGGTTAGGATTGGATATATTGATATTTGGGGGTTTTATTGGATTAATACTTGATATATGAATATTTATGATCAATAGAATGAATGAGAAAGATCGGATAATCGACAAACTGAGTATTTTAAGCTAAACATGAATCGATTTCAAAAGTTTCCAAATTGGGTAAATAATTCATGCATGAAAGTGATGTTTCCATAATCTTTGCCATTTTGGGAAAGGGCTAAAACGGACGTGTTATCGGGGGAAATCGATGGGGTTTTGTAGGGATAAGTTATTCATGCTTGACTGCTGTGTTTGATGATGTTTCGGGTCGTTTTGAATGTGTTTGAAGCGTTTTTAGGAAAAACTATGCAACAGGGGCGAACCTGGCCTCCTTCGACCAGTCGATGGTGCGAAGGAGGGATCCAGGGTCGAACCTGGGTTTTTATTTGGACGAATGTGATAAAACGGGCGAAGGAAGCATCAAACGGTCGAACGAGATGTAAAAGGTGCGAAGGAGACAAAAAGGTGCGAAGGAGACTCAAAACTGACTGGTTCGACCGTTCTGATGCAGAAATGAGATTTTTGATACAAACTAAGTGTTTTATGCTTGAACCTTGTGTGTAATCTATGTGTACTTGATTAGTTAGGGTAACGGGTCACCAACGGGATGTCGGGTCGGTCTAGTGTGTCGGTTAAACATTTAAACACGTTTTAAAACATACTTGGTTACGATCTGGACAATCGGGGACTAGATAACCTCATGGTTATTAGTCAGAACACTTATGTGAACATTTTGATAGATCTCCGGTAGAGGGATTATCAAGGGCTAAACGTCTTTACTTGTATTTGAAGAACGCAACTTAAGGTGAGTTCACGGCCCCACTTTTACTGCTTTAACTTTTGGGGGAGAAAACATGCGCTAAACGGTTTTGGTAACATATGTCATACTATGGTTTTAACTTTATATTGCTATACGATCTTTTGGAAAGTCCCGGGGGAAACCATGAATGTGCGGGGTTGCACAACGGGGGAAATGTGGATAGATCTATTGGGCGTGACCTGCCCCACTCGTCGGCTTGGAGGGCCGGGCGGGTGCATATTGTCTCGAACATGTACATTGGTATCATGCTGAACATACGGGCTGCTTAAACATGCTGAACATTGCTAAACGTGTCTAGTAATGGTTTCCAATCGTAGTAGTAATAAAACTTACGCCTAGCTAGCGTACTTGGTAACATTAATATAGTATGGACATGGTAACGTTTTAGTAACATTTTGAACAAACCTGTGAACTCACCAGCATTATATGTTGACATCTTTTGGCATGTTTTTCTCAGGTCGCTAAGGTAGCAATGAACGGAACTAGGCGCACGGGTCTGCATTAGCGTCTAGATTTTAGTGCACGTTTTGTAATAAAAGTATTTTGAACAACTTTTGAGATGATAGCATAGCTAATTAAATGCTACTGAAACGCTTCCGCTTGTTATATTAATGGTTATGTCTGTTACGTTTTTCATATAGAGTTGTTTATTGTGATCGTTGACTTGGATCCTGGTTTGTCATGCGCCTCGCGGTAAAACCCCGCAAGTGGTAATTTGAGGGTGTGACAGATTGGTATCAGAGCCAATGGTTATAGTGAACTAGGACTGCATGTAGAGTCTGGTCTATAGCCGAGTTGCACACACTAGACGGTCACATACTTTGGGTCTATTAATGGGATATGTACTAACGTTGTCGGGGTGTCCTTACATCATCATCATGCTTCTCCGTTACATCATCCGTTTTATTTGGGTTCTTACCTACTCTAGTCTTCTTCTTCTGGATTGAAGGAGGAGGGGTTGATTTGTTGGTTCTAGCACACACATGCCTTCTTACACTTGCACCTATTGCCACATAGGCGACAATGTTCGGTGACTGGGGTCTAGATTAGGGGTACATCTGGAGGACCATGTAGAGCAGTTTATCATTTCGGGTGCACACGAAATAATAAACTGGAATGCATAAAAATCCCGATGGACTTCGAGTTTGGATGTATAGTCCTGAATTTGTCCCTAGGTTAACTCTTGTAAATTTCTAGTGGTTGACACTGGGAGTGAATCTGAATCTCTCGATTTCTTGGTTTGTTAGATCATGTCTGGTGCCCGCGGTGGTGGACGTCGTGGTGGAGGCGGTGGCCGTGCTGGCGGCGGTGGTCGTGCCGGAGGCGGTGGTCGTGGGAACATCAACATGACCCAGGCTGAGCTGAACAACTTGCTCCAGCAGCAAGTGAACATGGCTATGGCTAATTTCCAGGCTGGAATTAATGCCATGGGTGGTGAGTTGATTTTGTCGACCTTGCCTCATTTTTGGGTTCGTGTCCTTTCGTTTGTGTTTTACTCATGTACCGTGTTTCAGGTGTTGGTGCCAATCCACCTGTGACATCCGTCACCCTCGACTTTTATCTAATTTACAATTTTAGTCCTTCAAATATTTCCTGTAATTGTTGACGTTTTCAAATTTAATAAATGTGCGAAACTCAAGTTATAATGTTTGCATGTATTTTAGATCTCGAACTCGATTTAATTTAACGCGTATGTTGCAATATTATTCGGAAAAAAATATATATCGTAAGAAAATTCAAGTTTATAAAAGTTTTAAGTGTGATTAGTTAACTTGGTTAGTTGTTTTAAAAAGGAAAACTAACTAGGAAACACTTAAAATTAACTAAGAAAAGTATGAGGGGCCTTTATTTACAATTGCTGAAAGTTAACAAAAAAAATATTCATATCAGCTGCTGCTTCACGCTATTCCGGCCAAGGCAGGATTCCGGCCGCCGGATTTTAATTCCGGCGAGGCCTTTAACCTTCATTTAAGCGTCCGTTTCAACGGGTTAGCATTCCAAACGTTTTCTTCGTCAATATTCGACTCATTTGGATAATTATTACGCGTTTCAACAAGGTTTTAAGGTGTCTTTAATGACCTCAAACCTGAAACCGATCGGAAACTTTTATACCAAGAGAAACGCTCGTTTTTCGCTTATAAATACGAATTGATATCACCACTTTACCTCTGCATCATTACACAACAAAACCCACAACAAAATTCATACAAAAACACGTCCAGGAAGCCTTGATTTGCGTTTTTTTTGCGAGACAAAGAAGCTTCAATTGTGAGCCGAAAACGAGTTGTAAGTGTCTAATCTTGGTTGCTATGTTTTAGTCGAGTATTATAGGCTAAAACCCCCTTATTACAGATCACTAATATGAATGAATTGGATTTGGTAAGGATTAGGGTTCTTAGCTAGATGATTTGGGGAAGAAGACACGTTTAATTATTAACATAAATACAATTCAAGATCAGATATGTTAACAAATGGCATAGGTGGACTAATGGTTAAGGCTGTTGGGATACACCATGGGGATCCGGGTTCGACCCCCCTCGGACCCATTTCTTTTTTTTTTGGTTTTTGGTTTATAATTCTTTTCTTTAATTATACATATATATTACATATAAACTTAGAATATTTGTAATAAATTCATTATTTATCCAAAAATCATGAAAATTTAGACATGACATCTTGACATCTAAAATGAGATTTCCACACTTTTATTTTCCGGAAAATGTCTAAATTTTATATTTTTATTGAATTTAATCGTTTTAATCATAATTAACCAATTAAAAAAATTCATTTTTAGAGATTTTAACCTCAAATTTTCTGGAGATTTATTTCTATGAATAATAAACTATAATAAAATATAATTTCTTATAAAATGATTATTTTTGTTATTTTTTACTAATTTTAATCATTAAAACATCATTTAAATTCATTAAAAAATGTTTAAATGCAAAGAAATTATGGAAATATTATTTTAGTATTCCACATCATAAAATAATTATTTCTCATAATAATATCATTTTGGGATCATACCTTGTCTTATTTATGTTATTTATATTTAAATTAGATTTAATAATAAATAGTGTAATTAAATATAAATCATTAACTCTATTTCAAGGTTATTTTTTCTATAAAATGGAATATATATCCATATGTGAAACACATAAGAGTTTTAGTCATTTATTAAATTCATCGTAAATATATTTATTTCAAAAACTGTCGTTCAAGTCGTTACTAATAATTTCATCTTCCCTAATACGAGTCTAGCAAGCCCTAATGCCTTAGATGATTGATTGTCTTAGACTTTTAAGTCATTTTCCTCATTTAGTATTTTTATATATAGGTTGAATTCTTCGGAATTTTTAAGCCTTACGACGAACATTCTCGGAATTTATACGTAGCGAAACTGTGAGTATATCTTTCCCTTTTTTCATGTTTTACTATTTTGGGGCTACTCATGTACATTATTATCAAATGATATTCTTATTCTTAATGCAATTCTCATGTGTGTTTGCTTTATGTGAATTTGTGTGTATAATTAGTCAAAATCATTAACCGTTCTGCGGCCTAGCATTTCAGTGAATAGTACTATGGTATACCCCCTTGAGACTCTGTAAAGAGGATCTTGGTCATTGTCTTGTTAATTCATTATTCAGTTGGTTATTCATGTGTTAGTCATTTTTCATCAAGGCTTGGTTTTGACCGATATCATTTATTTCATATTTGCAAACGGTATACAACACAGGAATTGCGAAAAGTTTAAATATTATATTTCTCAAATGGATGTACTCACCAATACATTATATGTGTTGACGAAATTATTTTTGTACATGTTTCAGGTGCAGTTTGATCAAGTTTTGCTTTACACGCTTAGGTTTTGGACCTAGTGCTTTAATAAAATTGAACTATATTCAATATGTTTTGTGTTTCTTTGAGACAAGTTGTATTTTGGTTTGAACAATGGATTATGTTTACTATTTAAAATTTACATTTTAGTCCATGTGCTATTGAACAATCGACACCTCGTGACACCTCGATGATTCCGCCATCGGTTGGGGTGTTACAGATTGGTATCAGAGCCATGGTTATAGGGAATTAGGTTATTAGTAAATGCTTTTGACCTAGACTATAACTAAGCTACCCATTATATGCTTCCTTTTATTCTCATATTTCTTTAGACAGATTTTTCTCCTTTTATTCAAGAAGATCATATTCCACAAACGAAACGAAAACATCAAGTTAGGAGTGATATCCATATCTTGGTGAATAGTTTCACTCCTTACATATTTTATTTATTTATCTTGGAATATTTTCCTTTCGAGATAGGAGACGTCCAAATCTCAAGGAATCTATCCCTCCAAAAGAAACTTAAATCACTAAGCTAGGAGTGATATCCTTATCTTAGTGACCCGTTTCACTCCAACGTATTTTTTTTAATTTTTGGAAGTATATCTTTGAGTTAGGAGTGAAATCCACATCTTAAGGATATATTCCACATCTCGAGATCCGCTAAGGTTTTGGAAAATTATTTGTGACGGGGCACGTGCAATCTGGAAGGGTGAGCGCCTGTATTCTGAGTTTTCTGGCTAGGTTGGTAATTCGCATAAATCCCAATCAGACGAGGGACCCGTTTACCTACCTGGGAATTCTCGGGATGAGCATTCACTTATAGGCTAAAGTACGCCCCCACGAGTCACTAATAATATTTCAATTTCTTTGGTTAGTCACCAGTTTCATGAGAAACAATCCCAAATTACCTCATTTTATTCTTGATATTTCATTTGCTTTTATCATGATTTGATTTTCATTATTAATCTATTGGAAATTTTTCTATGTTGATTTCTAGGTTACCCTTTAATTATGCAATTTCTCGTATGCTATGTGTTGAATCTCATAGGTGTTGCTTTATTTTTGTAGATGTCTGATCGCGAATCCCGCAAAAGAGCTTCTAAGCGTCAAGCTAAGTTGAAGTCTGATCAGCGTATCGCGACCATGCTCAATGACAAGCTGGAAACCCTTGTTCCTAACATTATTAATGCTATTATTCCAAACCTTCACCCGAACGGTTGCTCGAATGGGAACTCTAACGGGAATGCGGGTGGAAATGGTGGCACTAGTGAGAATAAGTGCACATTCAAACATTTCAACTCTTGTCATCCCAACAAGTTTAATGGCATTGAGGGAGCCACTGGGTTACTTGAATGGTTCGAAAGTATGGAGAATACGTTCATTAATAGCGACTGTCCAGCCAACCTACGGGTTCGTCATGCCACGGGTGTTCTTCAAAAGAGAGCGCTCACTTGGTGGAATGGTGAAAAACATGCTCGAGGGACGGAAGCTGCTTTAGCTATGTCTTGGGATGATTTCAAAATTGCCATGACTACTGAGTTCTGTCCTCGTAGTGAGATGAAGAAGTTAGAGGATGAATTCTATCACCTCAAACAGGATAGTGGAAACAACGTTCCCTACAACAACCGTTATCACGAGCTGAGCTTACTGATTCCTCGTATGGTGACACCACTGCCCTTAGCCATTGAGAAGTATATTGAGGGATTACCACCCCAGATTCATGATACAGTTATGGGGAGTAAACCTGCTACTGTAGAGGATGCCATTCGTCTGGCAGCATCTCTTACCGACAAGCATGTCAAGGATGGTACTCTGACTCGCAAAGGTACTAAGCGACCCACTGAAACCTCTTCAACCCCTGCTACTACTGAACCTCTCAAAATTACCTCTGCCTCTACCTCTACTTCTGGATCCAACAAGAAACGAAAAGGTAGGAGTCAAAATTATGCTGTGGTTGCACCTGTTAATCAAGTTCCTGTTGCTAACCCACCTGTCGCTCCTCAAGCCCAGTCAACCCCAAAACCTTATACTGGCACGTATCCCAAATGTAATAAATGCAACTGGCACCACCCTACTGACCGACCTTGCTGGAAATGTAACTCTTGTGGTCGGATGGGTCATACTACCTCTCACTGCCGCAGTACCCAGAAAACCGGTCAACTCAGAGCTTGCTATGCTTGTGGTGATCCTAACCACATGCAAGATAAATGTCCTCACTTAACTGCTTTTATCCAGTCTCGCCAACAAACTCCAGCAGCCCTAGCAGTTCCAGCAATCCAGGCAGCTCCAGCTCGCGGCCGTGCTTTCAACATTAATGCTAATCAGGCTCAGGCTGCCAATGATGTGGTCAACGGTACATTTCTTATTAACAATTTATATGCTTCAATTTTGTTTGATACCAGGGCGGATAAGAGTTTTGTCTCGTTAGAATTTGAACCCTTACTTGCTCGTGATCGTTCTCACCTTACACATCCTTTTACCGTGGAGGTTGCTGATGGAAATCCTATTGTTATAAAATCTGTGATCCGAAATTGCACGTTGAATCTAAATGACTATGATTTCTCTATTGATCTGGTACCCATGAAGTTGGGTAGTTTCGATGTCATAGTAGGCATGGACTGGCTTTCTAAACATCATGCCGAGGTTGTTTGCTTCGAGAAGTATATTCGAATTCCACTTCCATCTGGTGAATCTTTATCTGTTTATGGGGAAACGACATCGAAGGGTTTGAAACTCATGTCTTGCACTCAAGCTCAAAAATATCTTCGTAAGAAGTATATATCTTTCTTGGCTCATGTTGTGGAAAAGAAGGATAAGGGTAAGAGTATTCAAGATGTTCCAGTTGTGTGTGATTTTCCAGAGGTTTTTCCTGAGGATTTATCTGGTTTACCTCCTGTTCGCTCTGTTGATTTCCGTATTGATCTTGTTCCTGGTGCTACTCCCGTCGCTAAAGCTCCATATCGTCTTGCACCTTCGGAAATGCAAGAACTTGCTAGCCAACTTCAGGAACTAACTGACAAAGGTTTCATTCGTCCGAGTTCCTCGCCTTGGGGAGCTCCAGTATTGTTCGTTAAGAAGAAAGATGGGACTTTTCGTATGTGCATCGACTATCGTGAACTTAATAAGCTTACGATAAAGAATCGATACCCTCTACCTCGCATCGATGACCTCTTTGATCAACTTCAGGGTGCAGTCTGTTTTTCGAAGATCGACCTTCGTTCTGGATATCATCAACTTCGTGTTTATGAGGATGACATTCCCAAAACCGCCTTTCGAACTCGTTACGGTCACTATGAGTTCATGGTTATGCCTTTCGGTTTAACCAATGCACCTGCGGTTTTCATGGATCTAATGAATCGAGTTTGCAAACCTTTCTTGGACAAATTCGTAATAGTTTTCATTGACGATATCCTCATTTATTCCAAATCCAGGACTACCCACGAACAACACCTTCGTCAAGTTTTAAGCCTTCTTCGTGATGAGCAACTGTATGCCAAGTTCTCCAAATGTGAATTTTGGCTTAAGGAAGTTCAATTCCTTGGTCACGTAATAAACGACAAAGGAATACACGTAGACCCTGCTAAGATTGAAGCCATAAAAAGCTGGGTTGTACCCACAACTCCCACTGAAGTTCGTTCGTTTCTTGGTCTTGCTGGTTACTACCGTCGTTTCATTGCCAACTTTTCAAAGATCGCGGTTCCACTTACTTCTTTGACTCACAAAGATAAACCTTTCATATGGGGATCCAGTCAGGAAGAAGCATTTCAAACTTTGAAACAAAAGCTTTGCGACGCTCCTGTTCTCTCTCTTCCTGATGGTGTTGACGATTTTGTGGTGTACTGTGATGCATCTCACCTAGGCCTTGGTTGTGTTCTCATGCAACGAGGCAAGGTCATCGCTTATGCGTCACGACAGTTGAAAACATCTGAGAAAAATTACACTACTCATGATCTTGAACTTGGAGCCGTTGTGTTCGCGTTGAAAATTTGGAGACACTATCTGTATGGTACTAAATGTGTGGTCTTTACTGATCACAAAAGTCTTCAACATATTTTCAACCAAAAAGATCTAAATATGCGTCAACGTCGATGGGTTGAATTTCTAAATGATTATGATTGTGAGATTCGCTATCATCCTGGAAAAGCGAATGTTGTGGCTGATGCTCTTAGTCGCAAGGCATATACTCAACTTAACTGCATTCAGACTCATGATCTCAAACTTCGAATCTATGAAGCCCAACATGTTTCGGTTACTGAAGGAAATATGTACAAAGAAATGTCATGTGGAGCTGAAAATCTTTTCGAGACGAAACATGGATTGCTTTATCTCTCCAATCGTTTATGGATTCCTGATCGTGATAATCTTAGAACCTTTATCATGGACGAGGCTCATAAGACTCGTTACTCCATTCACCCTGGTGCAGATAAGATGTATCAGGATCTGCGTCCCATGTATTGGTGGCCCGGTATGAAGAAGGATATAGCTCACTACGTGGCTAAATGCCTTACTTGTGCCAAAGTCAAAGCTGAGCATCAACGTCCATCTGGTTTGCTTGTACAACCAGAGATTCCTGTGTGGAAATGGGAGAACATTGCTATGGACTTCATTACTAAATTACCCCGCACTGCACGAGGTCATGATAGTATATGGGTCATTGTGGATCGTTTAACCAAATCTGCACACTTTTTACCCATTCGTGAGACTTATTCGGCTGAGAAACTGGCTAATCTTTATATCGCCGAGATCATTAGTCGTCATGGAACTCCTTTGAGCATCATTTCTGATCGTGACAGCAAGTTCACTTCCCGTTTTTGGCAAACTCTTCACGACGCGTTGGGAACTAAACTAAATCTTAGCACAGCATACCATCCTCAGACAGATGGTCAAACGGAGCGTACTATTCAAACATTAGAGGATATGCTTCGGGCTTGTGTCATAGATTTTGGTGGTAATTGGGATTCACACTTGCCTTTGGTTGAGTTTTCGTATAATAACAGCTATCATGCCAGTATCCGTATGGCACCTTTTGAAGCTCTTTATGGTCGCAAGTGTCGTTCTCCTGTGTGTTGGAGTGAGGTCGGTGATACTCTCATTACTGGTCCTGAACTTGTCCAGGAAACAACAGACAAAATTGCGCTTATTCGTGGATCCTTACTGGCAGCTCAGAGTAGACAGAAGAGTTACGCTGATCAAAGGCGTAAACCCTTGGAATTTCAGGTTGGTGACATGGTTCTTCTTAAAGTCTCACCTTGGAAGGGTGTTTTTCGGTTCGGAAAAAAGGGAAAGCTTGCTCCAAGATATGTAGGCCCATTTAAGATTTTGGAAAGAGTTGGAAAAGTGGCTTACAAGCTAGATCTTCCCGATGAACTCAACAACGTTCACCCTACCTTCCATGTATCGAACTTGAAAAAGTGTTTGGCGGATGAGAATTTACATGTTTCACTGGAGGATATTCAAGTTGACGAAACGATGCGTTTCACGGAGAAACCCGTGGAAATTATGGATCGTGAAGTCAAGACTCTTAAGCGTAGCCGTATTCCTATTGTCAAGGTTCGTTGGGAGTCTAAACGTGGCCCAGAATTTACTTGGGAACGTGAAGACCAAATGAAGACGAAGTACCCTCATCTCTTTACAGGAACCTCCACTTGAAATAAATTTCGAGACGAAATTTTCTAAAGTAGGGGAGACTGTGACATCCGTCACCCTCGACTTTTATCTAATTTACAATTTTAGTCCTTCAAATATTTCCTGTAATTGTTGACGTTTTCAAATTTAATAAATGTGCGAAACTCAAGTTATAATGTTTGCATGTATGTTAGATCTCGAACTCGATTTAATTTAACGCGTATGTTGCAATATTATTCGGAAAAAAATATATATCGTAAGAAAATTCAAGTTTATAAAAGTTTTAAGTGTGATTAGTTAACTTGGTTAGTTGTTTTAAAAAGGAAAACTAACTAGGAAACACTTAAAATTAACTAAGAAAAGTATGAGGGGCCTTTATTGACAATTGCTGAAAGTTAAAAAAAAAATATTCATATCAGCTGCTGCTTCACGCTATTCCGGCCAAGGCAGGATTCCGGCCGCCGGATTTTAATTCCGGCGAGGCCTTTAACCTTCATTTAAGCGTCCGTTTCAACGGGTTAGCATTCCAAACGTTTTCTTCGTCAATATTCGACTCATTTGGATAATTATTACGCGTTTCAACAAGGTTTTAAGGTGTCTTTAATGACCTCAAACCTGAAACCGATCGGAAACTTTTATACCAAGAGAAACGCTCGTTTTTCGCTTATAAATACGAATTGATATCACCACTTTACCTCTGCATCATTACACAACAAAACCCACAACAAAATTCATACAAAAACACGTCCAGGAAGCCTTGATTTGCGTTTTTTTTGCGAGACAAAGAAGCTTCAATTGTGAGCCGAAAACGAGTTGTAAGTGTCTAATCTTGGTTGCTATGTTTTAGTCGAGTATTATAGGCTAAAACCCCCTTATTACAGATCACTAATATGAATGAATTGGATTGGGTAAGGATTAGGGTTCTTAGCTAGATGATTTGGGGAAGAAGACACGTTTTATTATTAACATAAATACAATTCAAGATCAGATATGTTAACAAATGGCATAGGTGGACTAATGGTTAAGGCTGTTGGGTTACACCATGGGGATCCGGGTTCGACCCCCCTTGGACCCATTTCTTTTTTTTTTGGTTTTTGGTTTATAATTCTTTTCTTTAATTATACATATATATTACATATAAACTTAGAATATTTGTAATAAATTCATTATTTATCCAAAAATCATGAAAATTTAGACATGACATCTTGACATCTAAAATGAGATTTCCACACTTTTATTTTCCGGAAAATGTCTAAATTTTATATTTTTATTGAATTTAATCGTTTTAATCATAATTAACCAATTAAAAAAATTCATTTTTAGAGATTTTAACCTCAAATTTTCTGGAGATTTATTTCTATGAATAATAAACTGTAATAAAATATAATTTCTTATAAAATGATTATTTTTGTTATTTTTTACTAATTTTAATCATTAAAACATCATTTAAATTCATTAAAAAATGTTTAAATGCAAAGAAATTATGGAAATATTATTTTAGTATTCCACATCATAAAATAATTATTTCTCATAATAATATCATTTTGGGATCATACCTTGTCTTATTTATGTTATTTATATTTAAATTAGATTTAATAATAAATAGTGTAATTAAATATAAATCATTAACTCTATTTCAAGGTTATTTTTTCTATAAAATGGAATATATATCCATATGTGAAACACATAAGAGTTTTAGTCATTTATTAAATTCATCGTAAATATATTTATTTCAAAAACTGTCGTTCAAGTCGTTACTAATAATTTCATCTTCCCTAATACGAGTCTAGCAAGCCCTAATGCCTTAGATGATTGATTGTCTTAGACTTTTAAGTCATTTTCCTCATTTAGTATTTTTATATATAGGTTGAATTCTTCGGAATTTTTAAGCCTTACGACGAACATTCTCGGAATTTATACGTAGCGAAACTGTGAGTATATCTTTCCCTTTTTTCATGTTTTACTATTTTGGGGCTACTCATGTACATTATTATCAAATGATATTCTTATTCTTAATGCAATTCTCATGTGTGTTTGCTTTATGTGAATTTGTGTGTATAATTAGTCAAAATCATTAACCGTTCTGCGGCCTAGCATTTCAGTGAATAGTACTATGGTATACCCCCTTGAGACTCTGTAAAGAGGATCTTGGTCATTGTCTTGTTAATTCATTATTCAGTTGGTTATTCATGTGTTAGTCATTTTTCATCAAGGCTTGGTTTTGACCGATATCATTTATTTCATATTTGCAAACGGTATACAACACAGGAATTGCGAAAAGTTTAAATATTATATTTCTCAAATGGATGTACTCACCAATACATTATATGTGTTGACGAAATTATTTTTGTACATGTTTCAGGTGCAGTTTGATCAAGTTTTGCTTTACACGCTTAGGTTTTGGACCTAGTGCTTTAATAAAATTGAACTATATTCAATATGTTTTGTGTTTCTTTGAGACAAGTTGTATTTTGGTTTGAACAATGGATTATGTTTACTATTTAAAATTTACATTTTAGTCCATGTGCTATTGAACAATCGACACCTCGTGACACCTCGATGATTCCGCCATCGGTTGGGGTGTTACAGATTGGTATCAGAGCCATGGTTATAGGGAATTAGGTTATTAGTAAATGCTTTTGACCTAGACTATAACTAAGCTACCCATTATATGCTTCCTTTTATTCTCATATTTCTTTAGACAGATTTTTCTCCTTTTATTCAAGAAGATCATATTCCACAAACGAAACGAAAACATCAAGTTAGGAGTGATATCCATATCTTGGTGAATAGTTTCACTCCTTACATATTTTATATCTTGGAATATTTTCCTTTCGAGATAGGAGACGTCCAAATCTCAAGGAATCTATCCCTCCAAAAGAAACTTAAATCACTAAGCTAGGAGTGATATCCTTATCTTAGTGACCCGTTTCACTCCAACGTATTTTTTTTTAATTTTTGGAAGTATATCTTTGAGTTAGGAGTGAAATCCACATCTTAAGGATATATTTCCACATCTCGAGATCCGCTAAGGTTTTGGAAAATTATTTGTGACGGGGCACGTGCAATCTGGAAGGGTGAGCGCCTGTATTCTGAGTTTTCTGGCTAGGTTGGTAATTCGCATAAATCCCAATCAGACGAGGGACCCGTTTACCTACCTGGGAATTCTCGGGATGAGCATTCACTTATAGGCTAAAGTACGCCCCCACGAGTCACTAATAATATTTCAATTTCTTTGGTTAGTCACCAGTTTCATGAGAAACAATCCCAAATTACCTCATTTTATTCTTGATATTTCATTTGCTTTTATCATGATTTGATTTTCATTATTAATCTATTGGAAATTTTTCTATGTTGATTTCTAGGTTACCCTTTAATTATGCAATTTCTCGTATGCTATGTGTTGAATCTCATAGGTGTTGCTTTATTTTTGTAGATGTCTGATCGCGAATCCCGCAAAAGAGCTTCTAAGCGTCAAGCTAAGTTGAAGTCTGATCAGCGTATCGCGACCATGCTCAATGACAAGCTGGAAACCCTTGTTCCTAACATTATTAATGCAATTATTCCAAACCTTCACCCGAACGGTTGCTCGAATGGGAACTCTAACGGGAATGCGGGTGGAAATGGTGGCACTAGAGAGAATAAGTGCACATTCAAACATTTCAACTCTTGTCATCCCAACAAGTTTAATGGCACTGAGGGAGCCACTGGGTTACTTGAATGGTTCGAAAGTATGGAGAATACGTTCATTAATAGCGACTGTCCAGCCAACCTACGGGTTCGTCATGCCACGGGTGTTCTTCAAAAGAGAGCGCTCACTTGGTGGAATGGTGAAAAACATGCTCGAGGGACGGAAGCTGCTTTAGCTATGTCTTGGGATGATTTCAAAATTGCCATGACTACTGAGTTCTGTCCTCGTAGTGAGATGAAGAAGTTGGAGGATGAATTCTATCACCTCAAACAGGATAGTGGAAACAACGTTCCCTACAACAACCGTTATCACGAGCTGAGCTTACTGATTCCTCGTATGGTGACACCACTGCCCTTAGCCATTGAGAAGTATATTGAGGGATTACCACCCCAGATTCATGATACAGTTATGGGGAGTAAACCTGCTACTGTAGAGGATGCCATTCGTCTGGCAGCATCTCTTACCGACAAGCATGTCAAGGATGGTACTCTGACTCGCAAAGGTACTAAGCGACCCACTGAAACCTCTTCAACCCCTGCTACTACTGAACCTCTCAAAATTACCTCTGCCTCTACCTCTACTTCTGGATCCAACAAGAAACGAAAAGGTAGGAGTCAAAATTATGCTGTGGTTGCACCTGTTAATCAAGTTCCTGTTGCTAACCCACCTGTCGCTCCTCAAGCCCAGTCAACCCCAAAACCTTATACTGGCACGTATCCCAAATGTAATAAATGCAACTGGCACCACCCTACTAACCGACCTTGCTGGAAATGTAACTCTTGTGGTCGGATGGTTCATACTACCTCTCACTGCCGCAGTACCCAGAAAACCGGTCAACTCAGAGCTTGCTATGCTTGTGGTGATCCTAACCACATGCAAGATAAATGTCCTCACTTAACTGCTTTTATCCAGTCTCGCCAACAAACTCCAGCAGCCCCAGCAGTTCCAGCAATCCAGGCAGCTCCAGCTCGCGGCCGTGCTTTCAACATTAATGCTAATCAGGCTCAGGCTGCCAATGATGTGGTCAACGGTACATTTCTTATTAACAATTTATATGCTTCAATTTTGTTTGATACCGGGGCGGATAAGAGTTTTGTCTCGTTAGAATTTGAACCCTTACTTGCTCGTGATCGTTCTCACCTTACACATCCTTTTACCGTGGAGGTTGCTGATGGAAATCCTATTGTTATAAAATCTGTGATCCGAAATTGCACGTTGAATCTAAATGACTATGATTACTCTATTGATCTGGTACCCATGAAGTTGGGTAGTTTCGATGTCATAGTAGGCATGGACTGGCTTTCTAAACATCATGCCGAGGTTGTTTGCTTCGAGAAGTATATTCGAATTCCACTTCCATCTGGTGAATCTTTATCTGTTTATGGGGAAACGACATCGAAGGGTTTGAAACTCATGTCTTGCACTCAAGCTCAAAAATATCTTCGTAAGAAGTATATATCTTTCTTGGCTCATGTTGTGGAAAAGAAGGATAAGGGTAAGAGTATTCAAGATGTTCCAGTTGTGTGTGATTTTCCAGAGGTTTTTCCTGAGAATTTATCTGGTTTACCTCCTGTTCGCTCTGTTGATTTCCGTATTGATCTTGTTCCTGGTGCTACTCCCGTCGCTAAAGCTCCATATCGTCTTGCACCTTCGGAAATGCAAGAACTTGCTAGCCAACTTCAGGAACTAACTGACAAAGGTTTCATTCGTCCGAGTTCCTCGCCTTGGGGAGCTCCAGTATTGTTCGTTAAGAAGAAAGATGGGACTTTTCGTATGTGCATCGACTATCGTGAACTTAATAAGCTTACGATAAAGAATCGATACCCTCTACCTCGCATCGATGACCTCTTTGATCAACTTCAGGGTGCAGTCTGTTTTTCGAAGATCGACCTTCGTTCTGGATATCATCAACTTCGTGTTTATGAGGATGACATTCCCAAAACCGCCTTTCGAACTCGTTACGGTCACTATGAGTTCATGGTTATGCCTTTCGGTTTAACCAATGCACCTGCGGTTTTCATGGATCTAATGAATCGAGTTTGCAAACCTTTCTTGGACAAATTCGTAATAGTTTTCATTGACGATATCCTCATTTATTCCAAATCCAGGACTACCCACGAACAACACCTTCGTCAAGTTTTAAGCCTTCTTCGTGATGAGCAACTGTATGCCAAGTTCTCCAAATGTGAATTTTGGCTTAAGGAAGTTCAATTCCTTGGTCACGTAATAAACGACAAAGGAATACACGTAGACCCTGCTAAGATTGAAGCCATAAAAAGCTGGGTTGTACCCACAACTCCCACTGAAGTTCGTTCGTTTCTTGGTCTTGCTGGTTACTACCGTCGTTTCATTGCCAACTTTTCAAAGATCGCGGTTCCACTTACTTCTTTGACTCACAAAGATAAACCTTTCATATGGGGATCCAGTCAGGAAGAAGCATTTCAAACTTTGAAACAAAAGCTTTGCGACGCTCCTGTTCTCTCTCTTCCTGATGGTGTTGACGATTTTGTGGTGTACTGTGATGCATCTCACCTAGGCCTTGGTTGTGTTCTCATGCAACGAGGCAAGGTCATCGCTTATGCGTCACGACAGTTGAAAACATCTGAGAAAAATTACACTACTCATGATCTTGAACTTGGAGCCGTTGTGTTCGCGTTGAAAATTTGGAGACACTATCTGTATGGTACTAAATGTGTGGTCTTTACTGATCACAAAAGTCTTCAACATATTTTCAACCAAAAAGATCTAAATATGCGTCAACGTCGATGGGTTGAATTTCTAAATGATTATGATTGTGAGATTCGCTATCATCCTGGAAAAGCGAATGTTGTGGCTGATGCTCTTAGTCGCAAGGCATATACTCAACTTAACTGCATTCAGACTCATGATCTCAAACTTCGAATCTATGAAGCCCAACATGTTTCGGTTACTGAAGGAAATATGTACAAAGAAATGTCATGTGGAGCTGAAAATCTTTTCGAGACGAAACATGGATTGCTTTATCTCTCCAATCGTTTATGGATTCCTGATCGTGATAATCTTAGAACCTTTATCATGGACGAGGCTCATAAGACTCGTTACTCCATTCACCCTGGTGCAGATAAGATGTATCAGGATCTGCGTCCCATGTATTGGTGGCCCGGTATGAAGAAGGATATAGCTCACTACGTGGCTAAATGCCTTACTTGTGCCAAAGTCAAAGCTGAGCATCAACGTCCATCTGGTTTGCTTGTACAACCAGAGATTCCTGTGTGGAAATGGGAGAACATTGCTATGGACTTCATTACTAAATTACCCCGCACTGCACGAGGTCATGATAGTATATGGGTCATTGTGGATCGTTTAACCAAATCTGCACACTTTTTACCCATTCGTGAGACTTATTCGGCTGAGAAACTGGCTAATCTTTATATCGCCGAGATCATTAGTCGTCATGGAACTCCTTTGAGCATCATTTCTGATCGTGACAGCAAGTTCACTTCCCGTTTTTGGCAAACTCTTCACGACGCGTTGGGAACTAAACTAAATCTTAGCACAGCATACCATCCTCAGACAGATGGTCAAACGGAGCGTACTATTCAAACATTAGAGGATATGCTTCGGGCTTGTGTCATAGATTTTGGTGGTAATTGGGATTCACACTTGCCTTTGGTTGAGTTTTCGTATAATAACAGCTATCATGCCAGTATCCGTATGGCACCTTTTGAAGCTCTTTATGGTCGCAAGTGTCGTTCTCCTGTGTGTTGGAGTGAGGTCGGTGATACTCTCATTACTGGTCCTGAACTTGTCCAGGAAACAACAGACAAAATTGCGCTTATTCGTGGATCCTTACTGGCAGCTCAGAGTAGACAGAAGAGTTACGCTGATCAAAGGCGTAAACCCTTGGAATTTCAGGTTGGTGACATGGTTCTTCTTAAAGTCTCACCTTGGAAGGGTGTTTTTCGGTTCGGAAAAAAGGGAAAGCTTGCTCCAAGATATGTAGGCCCATTTAAGATTTTGGAAAGAGTTGGAAAAGTGGCTTACAAGCTAGATCTTCCCGATGAACTCAACAACGTTCACCCTACCTTCCATGTATCGAACTTGAAAAAGTGTTTGGCGGATGAGAATTTACATGTTTCACTGGAGGATATTCAAGTTGACGAAACGATGCGTTTCACGGAGAAACCCGTGGAAATTATGGATCGTGAAGTCAAGACTCTTAAGCGTAGCCGTATTCCTATTGTCAAGGTTCGTTGGGAGTCTAAACGTGGCCCAGAATTTACTTGGGAACGTGAAGACCAAATGAAGACGAAGTACCCTCATCTCTTTACAGGAACCTCCACTTGAAATAAATTTCGAGACGAAATTTTCTAAAGTAGGGGAGACTGTGACATCCGTCACCCTCGACTTTTATCTAATTTACAATTTTAGTCCTTCAAATATTTCCTGTAATTGTTGACGTTTTCAAATTTAATAAATGTGCGAAACTCAAGTTATAATGTTTGCATGTATGTTAGATCTCGAACTCGATTTAATTTAACGCGTATGTTGCAATATTATTCGGAAAAAAATATATATCGTAAGAAAATTCAAGTTTATAAAAGTTTTAAGTGTGATTAGTTAACTTGGTTAGTTGTTTTAAAAAGGAAAACTAACTAGGAAACACTTAAAATTAACTAAGAAAAGTATGAGGGGCCTTTATTGACAATTGCTGAAAGTTAAAAAAAAATATTCATATCAGCTGCTGCTTCACGCTATTCCGGCCAAGGCAGGATTCCGGCCGCCGGATTTTAATTCCGGCGAGGCCTTTAACCTTCATTTAAGCGTCCGTTTCAACGGGTTAGCATTCCAAACGTTTTCTTCGTCAATATTCGACTCATTTGGATAATTATTACGCGTTTCAACAAGGTTTTAAGGTGTCTTTAATGACCTCAAACCTGAAACCGATCGGAAACTTTTATACCAAGAGAAACGCTCGTTTTTCGCTTATAAATACGAATTGATATCACCACTTTACCTCTGCATCATTACACAACAAAACCCACAACAAAATTCATACAAAAACACGTCCAGGAAGCCTTGATTTGCGTTTTTTTTTGCGAGACAAAGAAGCTTCAATTGTGAGCCGAAAACGAGTTGTAAGTGTCTAATCTTGGTTGCTATGTTTTAGTCGAGTATTATAGGCTAAAACCCCCTTATTACAGATCACTAATATGAATGAATTGGATTGGGTAAGGATTAGGGTTCTTAGCTAGATGATTTGGGGAAGAAGACACGTTTTATTATTAACATAAATACAATTCAAGATCAGATATGTTAACAAATGGCATAGGTGGACTAATGGTTAAGGCTGTTGGGTTACACCATGGGGATCCGGGTTCGACCCCCCTTGGACCCATTTCTTTTTTTTTTTGGTTTTTGGTTTATAATTCTTTTCTTTAATTATACATATATATTACATATAAACTTAGAATATTTGTAATAAATTCATTATTTATCCAAAAATCATGAAAATTTAGACATGACATCTTGACATCTAAAATGAGATTTCCACACTTTTATTTTCCGGAAAATGTCTAAATTTTATATTTTTATTGAATTTAATCGTTTTAATCATAATTAACCAATTAAAAAAATTCATTTTTAGAGATTTTAACCTCAAATTTTCTGGAGATTTATTTCTATGAATAATAAACTGTAATAAAATATAATTTCTTATAAAATGATTATTTTTGTTATTTTTTACTAATTTTAATCATTAAAACATCATTTAAATTCATTAAAAAATGTTTAAATGCAAAGAAATTATGGAAATATTATTTTAGTATTCCACATCATAAAATAATTATTTCTCATAATAATATCATTTTGGGATCATACCTTGTCTTATTTATGTTATTTATATTTAAATTAGATTTAATAATAAATAGTGTAATTAAATATAAATCACTAACTCTATTTCAAGGTTATTTTTTCTATAAAATGGAATATATATCCATATGTGAAACACATAAGAGTTTTAGTCATTTATTAAATTCATCGTAAATATATTTATTTCAAAAACTGTCGTTCAAGTCGTTACTAATAATTTCATCTTCCCTAATACGAGTCTAGCAAGCCCTAATGCCTTAGATGATTGATTGTCTTAGACTTTTAAGTCATTTTCCTCATTTAGTATTTTTATATATAGGTTGAATTCTTCGGAATTTTTAAGCCTTACGACGAACATTCTCGGAATTTATACGTAGCGAAACTGTGAGTATATCTTTCCCTTTTTTCATGTTTTACTATTTTGGGGCTACTCATGTACATTATTATCAAATGATATTCTTATTCTTAATGCAATTCTCATGTGTGTTTGCTTTATGTGAATTTGTGTGTATAATTAGTCAAAATCATTAACCGTTCTGCGGCCTAGCATTTCAGTGAATAGTACTATGGTATACCCCCTTGAGACTCTGTAAAGAGGATCTTGGTCATTGTCTTGTTAATTCATTATTCAGTTGGTTATTCATGTGTTAGTCATTTTTCATCAAGGCTTGGTTTTGACCGATATCATTTATTTCATATTTGCAAACGGTATACAACACAGGAATTGCGAAAAGTTTAAATATTATATTTCTCAAATGGATGTACTCACCAATACATTATATGTGTTGACGAAATTATTTTTGTACATGTTTCAGGTGCAGTTTGATCAAGTTTTGCTTTACACGCTTAGGTTTTGGACCTAGTGCTTTAATAAAATTGAACTATATTCAATATGTTTTGTGTTTCTTTGAGACAAGTTGTATTTTGGTTTGAACAATGGATTATGTTTACTATTTAAAATTTACATTTTAGTCCATGTGCTATTGAACAATCGACACCTCGTGACACCTCGATGATTCCGCCATCGGTTGGGGTGTTACAGATTGGTATCAGAGCCATGGTTATAGGGAATTAGGTTATTAGTAAATGCTTTTGACCTAGACTATAACTAAGCTACCCATTATATGCTTCCTTTTATTCTCATATTTCTTTAGACAGATTTTTCTCCTTTTATTCAAGAAGATCATATTCCACAAACGAAACGAAAACATCAAGTTAGGAGTGATATCCATATCTTGGTGAATAGTTTCACTCCTTACATATTTTATATCTTGGAATATTTTCCTTTCGAGATAGGAGACGTCCAAATCTCAAGGAATCTATCCCTCCAAAAGAAACTTAAATCACTAAGCTAGGAGTGATATCCTTATCTTAGTGACCCGTTTCACTCCAACGTATTTTTTTTTAATTTTTGGAAGTATATCTTTGAGTTAGGAGTGAAATCCACATCTTAAGGATATATTTCCACATCTCGAGATCCGCTAAGGTTTTGGAAAATTATTTGTGACGGGGCACGTGCAATCTGGAAGGGTGAGCGCCTGTATTCTGAGTTTTCTGGCTAGGTTGGTAATTCGCATAAATCCCAATCAGACGAGGGACCCGTTTACCTACCTGGGAATTCTCGGGATGAGCATTCACTTATAGGCTAAAGTACGCCCCCACGAGTCACTAATAATATTTCAATTTCTTTGGTTAGTCACCAGTTTCATGAGAAACAATCCCAAATTACCTCATTTTATTCTTGATATTTCATTTGCTTTTATCATGATTTGATTTTCATTATTAATCTATTGGAAATTTTTCTATGTTGATTTCTAGGTTACCCTTTAATTATGCAATTTCTCGTATGCTATGTGTTGAATCTCATAGGTGTTGCTTTATTTTTGTAGATGTCTGATCGCGAATCCCGCAAAAGAGCTTCTAAGCGTCAAGCTAAGTTGAAGTCTGATCAGCGTATCGCGACCATGCTCAATGACAAGCTGGAAACCCTTGTTCCTAACATTATTAATGCAATTATTCCAAACCTTCACCCGAACGGTTGCTCGAATGGGAACTCTAACGGGAATGCGGGTGGAAATGGTGGCACTAGAGAGAATAAGTGCACATTCAAACATTTCAACTCTTGTCATCCCAACAAGTTTAATGGCACTGAGGGAGCCACTGGGTTACTTGAATGGTTCGAAAGTATGGAGAATACGTTCATTAATAGCGACTGTCCAGCCAACCTACGGGTTCGTCATGCCACGGGTGTTCTTCAAAAGAGAGCGCTCACTTGGTGGAATGGTGAAAAACATGCTCGAGGGACGGAAGCTGCTTTAGCTATGTCTTGGGATGATTTCAAAATTGCCATGACTACTGAGTTCTGTCCTCGTAGTGAGATGAAGAAGTTGGAGGATGAATTCTATCACCTCAAACAGGATAGTGGAAACAACGTTCCCTACAACAACCGTTATCACGAGCTGAGCTTACTGATTCCTCGTATGGTGACACCACTGCCCTTAGCCATTGAGAAGTATATTGAGGGATTACCACCCCAGATTCATGATACAGTTATGGGGAGTAAACCTGCTACTGTAGAGGATGCCATTCGTCTGGCAGCATCTCTTACCGACAAGCATGTCAAGGATGGTACTCTGACTCGCAAAGGTACTAAGCGACCCACTGAAACCTCTTCAACCCCTGCTACTACTGAACCTCTCAAAATTACCTCTGCCTCTACCTCTACTTCTGGATCCAACAAGAAACGAAAAGGTAGGAGTCAAAATTATGCTGTGGTTGCACCTGTTAATCAAGTTCCTGTTGCTAACCCACCTGTCGCTCCTCAAGCCCAGTCAACCCCAAAACCTTATACTGGCACGTATCCCAAATGTAATAAATGCAACTGGCACCACCCTACTAACCGACCTTGCTGGAAATGTAACTCTTGTGGTCGGATGGTTCATACTACCTCTCACTGCCGCAGTACCCAGAAAACCGGTCAACTCAGAGCTTGCTATGCTTGTGGTGATCCTAACCACATGCAAGATAAATGTCCTCACTTAACTGCTTTTATCCAGTCTCGCCAACAAACTCCAGCAGCCCCAGCAGTTCCAGCAATCCAGGCAGCTCCAGCTCGCGGCCGTGCTTTCAACATTAATGCTAATCAGGCTCAGGCTGCCAATGATGTGGTCAACGGTACATTTCTTATTAACAATTTATATGCTTCAATTTTGTTTGATACCGGGGCGGATAAGAGTTTTGTCTCGTTAGAATTTGAACCCTTACTTGCTCGTGATCGTTCTCACCTTACACATCCTTTTACCGTGGAGGTTGCTGATGGAAATCCTATTGTTATAAAATCTGTGATCCGAAATTGCACGTTGAATCTAAATGACTATGATTACTCTATTGATCTGGTACCCATGAAGTTGGGTAGTTTCGATGTCATAGTAGGCATGGACTGGCTTTCTAAACATCATGCCGAGGTTGTTTGCTTCGAGAAGTATATTCGAATTCCACTTCCATCTGGTGAATCTTTATCTGTTTATGGGGAAACGACATCGAAGGGTTTGAAACTCATGTCTTGCACTCAAGCTCAAAAATATCTTCGTAAGAAGTATATATCTTTCTTGGCTCATGTTGTGGAAAAGAAGGATAAGGGTAAGAGTATTCAAGATGTTCCAGTTGTGTGTGATTTTCCAGAGGTTTTTCCTGAGAATTTATCTGGTTTACCTCCTGTTCGCTCTGTTGATTTCCGTATTGATCTTGTTCCTGGTGCTACTCCCGTCGCTAAAGCTCCATATCGTCTTGCACCTTCGGAAATGCAAGAACTTGCTAGCCAACTTCAGGAACTAACTGACAAAGGTTTCATTCGTCCGAGTTCCTCGCCTTGGGGAGCTCCAGTATTGTTCGTTAAGAAGAAAGATGGGACTTTTCGTATGTGCATCGACTATCGTGAACTTAATAAGCTTACGATAAAGAATCGATACCCTCTACCTCGCATCGATGACCTCTTTGATCAACTTCAGGGTGCAGTCTGTTTTTCGAAGATCGACCTTCGTTCTGGATATCATCAACTTCGTGTTTATGAGGATGACATTCCCAAAACCGCCTTTCGAACTCGTTACGGTCACTATGAGTTCATGGTTATGCCTTTCGGTTTAACCAATGCACCTGCGGTTTTCATGGATCTAATGAATCGAGTTTGCAAACCTTTCTTGGACAAATTCGTAATAGTTTTCATTGACGATATCCTCATTTATTCCAAATCCAGGACTACCCACGAACAACACCTTCGTCAAGTTTTAAGCCTTCTTCGTGATGAGCAACTGTATGCCAAGTTCTCCAAATGTGAATTTTGGCTTAAGGAAGTTCAATTCCTTGGTCACGTAATAAACGACAAAGGAATACACGTAGACCCTGCTAAGATTGAAGCCATAAAAAGCTGGGTTGTACCCACAACTCCCACTGAAGTTCGTTCGTTTCTTGGTCTTGCTGGTTACTACCGTCGTTTCATTGCCAACTTTTCAAAGATCGCGGTTCCACTTACTTCTTTGACTCACAAAGATAAACCTTTCATATGGGGATCCAGTCAGGAAGAAGCATTTCAAACTTTGAAACAAAAGCTTTGCGACGCTCCTGTTCTCTCTCTTCCTGATGGTGTTGACGATTTTGTGGTGTACTGTGATGCATCTCACCTAGGCCTTGGTTGTGTTCTCATGCAACGAGGCAAGGTCATCGCTTATGCGTCACGACAGTTGAAAACATCTGAGAAAAATTACACTACTCATGATCTTGAACTTGGAGCCGTTGTGTTCGCGTTGAAAATTTGGAGACACTATCTGTATGGTACTAAATGTGTGGTCTTTACTGATCACAAAAGTCTTCAACATATTTTCAACCAAAAAGATCTAAATATGCGTCAACGTCGATGGGTTGAATTTCTAAATGATTATGATTGTGAGATTCGCTATCATCCTGGAAAAGCGAATGTTGTGGCTGATGCTCTTAGTCGCAAGGCATATACTCAACTTAACTGCATTCAGACTCATGATCTCAAACTTCGAATCTATGAAGCCCAACATGTTTCGGTTACTGAAGGAAATATGTACAAAGAAATGTCATGTGGAGCTGAAAATCTTTTCGAGACGAAACATGGATTGCTTTATCTCTCCAATCGTTTATGGATTCCTGATCGTGATAATCTTAGAACCTTTATCATGGACGAGGCTCATAAGACTCGTTACTCCATTCACCCTGGTGCAGATAAGATGTATCAGGATCTGCGTCCCATGTATTGGTGGCCCGGTATGAAGAAGGATATAGCTCACTACGTGGCTAAATGCCTTACTTGTGCCAAAGTCAAAGCTGAGCATCAACGTCCATCTGGTTTGCTTGTACAACCAGAGATTCCTGTGTGGAAATGGGAGAACATTGCTATGGACTTCATTACTAAATTACCCCGCACTGCACGAGGTCATGATAGTATATGGGTCATTGTGGATCGTTTAACCAAATCTGCACACTTTTTACCCATTCGTGAGACTTATTCGGCTGAGAAACTGGCTAATCTTTATATCGCCGAGATCATTAGTCGTCATGGAACTCCTTTGAGCATCATTTCTGATCGTGACAGCAAGTTCACTTCCCGTTTTTGGCAAACTCTTCACGACGCGTTGGGAACTAAACTAAATCTTAGCACAGCATACCATCCTCAGACAGATGGTCAAACGGAGCGTACTATTCAAACATTAGAGGATATGCTTCGGGCTTGTGTCATAGATTTTGGTGGTAATTGGGATTCACACTTGCCTTTGGTTGAGTTTTCGTATAATAACAGCTATCATGCCAGTATCCGTATGGCACCTTTTGAAGCTCTTTATGGTCGCAAGTGTCGTTCTCCTGTGTGTTGGAGTGAGGTCGGTGATACTCTCATTACTGGTCCTGAACTTGTCCAGGAAACAACAGACAAAATTGCGCTTATTCGTGGATCCTTACTGGCAGCTCAGAGTAGACAGAAGAGTTACGCTGATCAAAGGCGTAAACCCTTGGAATTTCAGGTTGGTGACATGGTTCTTCTTAAAGTCTCACCTTGGAAGGGTGTTTTTCGGTTCGGAAAAAAGGGAAAGCTTGCTCCAAGATATGTAGGCCCATTTAAGATTTTGGAAAGAGTTGGAAAAGTGGCTTACAAGCTAGATCTTCCCGATGAACTCAACAACGTTCACCCTACCTTCCATGTATCGAACTTGAAAAAGTGTTTGGCGGATGAGAATTTACATGTTTCACTGGAGGATATTCAAGTTGACGAAACGATGCGTTTCACGGAGAAACCCGTGGAAATTATGGATCGTGAAGTCAAGACTCTTAAGCGTAGCCGTATTCCTATTGTCAAGGTTCGTTGGGAGTCTAAACGTGGCCCAGAATTTACTTGGGAACGTGAAGACCAAATGAAGACGAAGTACCCTCATCTCTTTACAGGAACCTCCACTTGAAATAAATTTCGAGACGAAATTTTCTAAAGTAGGGGAGACTGTGACATCCGTCACCCTCGACTTTTATCTAATTTACAATTTTAGTCCTTCAAATATTTCCTGTAATTGTTGACGTTTTCAAATTTAATAAATGTGCGAAACTCAAGTTATAATGTTTGCATGTATGTTAGATCTCGAACTCGATTTAATTTAACGCGTATGTTGCAATATTATTCGGAAAAAAATATATATCGTAAGAAAATTCAAGTTTATAAAAGTTTTAAGTGTGATTAGTTAACTTGGTTAGTTGTTTTAAAAAGGAAAACTAACTAGGAAACACTTAAAATTAACTAAGAAAAGTATGAGGGGCCTTTATTGACAATTGCTGAAAGTTAAAAAAAAATATTCATATCAGCTGCTGCTTCACGCTATTCCGGCCAAGGCAGGATTCCGGCCGCCGGATTTTAATTCCGGCGAGGCCTTTAACCTTCATTTAAGCGTCCGTTTCAACGGGTTAGCATTCCAAACGTTTTCTTCGTCAATATTCGACTCATTTGGATAATTATTACGCGTTTCAACAAGGTTTTAAGGTGTCTTTAATGACCTCAAACCTGAAACCGATCGGAAACTTTTATACCAAGAGAAACGCTCGTTTTTCGCTTATAAATACGAATTGATATCACCACTTTACCTCTGCATCATTACACAACAAAACCCACAACAAAATTCATACAAAAACACGTCCAGGAAGCCTTGATTTGCGTTTTTTTTTGCGAGACAAAGAAGCTTCAATTGTGAGCCGAAAACGAGTTGTAAGTGTCTAATCTTGGTTGCTATGTTTTAGTCGAGTATTATAGGCTAAAACCCCCTTATTACAGATCACTAATATGAATGAATTGGATTGGGTAAGGATTAGGGTTCTTAGCTAGATGATTTGGGGAAGAAGACACGTTTTATTATTAACATAAATACAATTCAAGATCAGATATGTTAACAAATGGCATAGGTGGACTAATGGTTAAGGCTGTTGGGTTACACCATGGGGATCCGGGTTCGACCCCCCTTGGACCCATTTCTTTTTTTTTTTGGTTTTTGGTTTATAATTCTTTTCTTTAATTATACATATATATTACATATAAACTTAGAATATTTGTAATAAATTCATTATTTATCCAAAAATCATGAAAATTTAGACATGACATCTTGACATCTAAAATGAGATTTCCACACTTTTATTTTCCGGAAAATGTCTAAATTTTATATTTTTATTGAATTTAATCGTTTTAATCATAATTAACCAATTAAAAAAATTCATTTTTAGAGATTTTAACCTCAAATTTTCTGGAGATTTATTTCTATGAATAATAAACTGTAATAAAATATAATTTCTTATAAAATGATTATTTTTGTTATTTTTTACTAATTTTAATCATTAAAACATCATTTAAATTCATTAAAAAATGTTTAAATGCAAAGAAATTATGGAAATATTATTTTAGTATTCCACATCATAAAATAATTATTTCTCATAATAATATCATTTTGGGATCATACCTTGTCTTATTTATGTTATTTATATTTAAATTAGATTTAATAATAAATAGTGTAATTAAATATAAATCACTAACTCTATTTCAAGGTTATTTTTTCTATAAAATGGAATATATATCCATATGTGAAACACATAAGAGTTTTAGTCATTTATTAAATTCATCGTAAATATATTTATTTCAAAAACTGTCGTTCAAGTCGTTACTAATAATTTCATCTTCCCTAATACGAGTCTAGCAAGCCCTAATGCCTTAGATGATTGATTGTCTTAGACTTTTAAGTCATTTTCCTCATTTAGTATTTTTATATATAGGTTGAATTCTTCGGAATTTTTAAGCCTTACGACGAACATTCTCGGAATTTATACGTAGCGAAACTGTGAGTATATCTTTCCCTTTTTTCATGTTTTACTATTTTGGGGCTACTCATGTACATTATTATCAAATGATATTCTTATTCTTAATGCAATTCTCATGTGTGTTTGCTTTATGTGAATTTGTGTGTATAATTAGTCAAAATCATTAACCGTTCTGCGGCCTAGCATTTCAGTGAATAGTACTATGGTATACCCCCTTGAGACTCTGTAAAGAGGATCTTGGTCATTGTCTTGTTAATTCATTATTCAGTTGGTTATTCATGTGTTAGTCATTTTTCATCAAGGCTTGGTTTTGACCGATATCATTTATTTCATATTTGCAAACGGTATACAACACAGGAATTGCGAAAAGTTTAAATATTATATTTCTCAAATGGATGTACTCACCAATACATTATATGTGTTGACGAAATTATTTTTGTACATGTTTCAGGTGCAGTTTGATCAAGTTTTGCTTTACACGCTTAGGTTTTGGACCTAGTGCTTTAATAAAATTGAACTATATTCAATATGTTTTGTGTTTCTTTGAGACAAGTTGTATTTTGGTTTGAACAATGGATTATGTTTACTATTTAAAATTTACATTTTAGTCCATGTGCTATTGAACAATCGACACCTCGTGACACCTCGATGATTCCGCCATCGGTTGGGGTGTTACAGATTGGTATCAGAGCCATGGTTATAGGGAATTAGGTTATTAGTAAATGCTTTTGACCTAGACTATAACTAAGCTACCCATTATATGCTTCCTTTTATTCTCATATTTCTTTAGACAGATTTTTCTCCTTTTATTCAAGAAGATCATATTCCACAAACGAAACGAAAACATCAAGTTAGGAGTGATATCCATATCTTGGTGAATAGTTTCACTCCTTACATATTTTATATCTTGGAATATTTTCCTTTCGAGATAGGAGACGTCCAAATCTCAAGGAATCTATCCCTCCAAAAGAAACTTAAATCACTAAGCTAGGAGTGATATCCTTATCTTAGTGACCCGTTTCACTCCAACGTATTTTTTTTTAATTTTTGGAAGTATATCTTTGAGTTAGGAGTGAAATCCACATCTTAAGGATATATTTCCACATCTCGAGATCCGCTAAGGTTTTGGAAAATTATTTGTGACGGGGCACGTGCAATCTGGAAGGGTGAGCGCCTGTATTCTGAGTTTTCTGGCTAGGTTGGTAATTCGCATAAATCCCAATCAGACGAGGGACCCGTTTACCTACCTGGGAATTCTCGGGATGAGCATTCACTTATAGGCTAAAGTACGCCCCCACGAGTCACTAATAATATTTCAATTTCTTTGGTTAGTCACCAGTTTCATGAGAAACAATCCCAAATTACCTCATTTTATTCTTGATATTTCATTTGCTTTTATCATGATTTGATTTTCATTATTAATCTATTGGAAATTTTTCTATGTTGATTTCTAGGTTACCCTTTAATTATGCAATTTCTCGTATGCTATGTGTTGAATCTCATAGGTGTTGCTTTATTTTTGTAGATGTCTGATCGCGAATCCCGCAAAAGAGCTTCTAAGCGTCAAGCTAAGTTGAAGTCTGATCAGCGTATCGCGACCATGCTCAATGACAAGCTGGAAACCCTTGTTCCTAACATTATTAATGCAATTATTCCAAACCTTCACCCGAACGGTTGCTCGAATGGGAACTCTAACGGGAATGCGGGTGGAAATGGTGGCACTAGAGAGAATAAGTGCACATTCAAACATTTCAACTCTTGTCATCCCAACAAGTTTAATGGCACTGAGGGAGCCACTGGGTTACTTGAATGGTTCGAAAGTATGGAGAATACGTTCATTAATAGCGACTGTCCAGCCAACCTACGGGTTCGTCATGCCACGGGTGTTCTTCAAAAGAGAGCGCTCACTTGGTGGAATGGTGAAAAACATGCTCGAGGGACGGAAGCTGCTTTAGCTATGTCTTGGGATGATTTCAAAATTGCCATGACTACTGAGTTCTGTCCTCGTAGTGAGATGAAGAAGTTGGAGGATGAATTCTATCACCTCAAACAGGATAGTGGAAACAACGTTCCCTACAACAACCGTTATCACGAGCTGAGCTTACTGATTCCTCGTATGGTGACACCACTGCCCTTAGCCATTGAGAAGTATATTGAGGGATTACCACCCCAGATTCATGATACAGTTATGGGGAGTAAACCTGCTACTGTAGAGGATGCCATTCGTCTGGCAGCATCTCTTACCGACAAGCATGTCAAGGATGGTACTCTGACTCGCAAAGGTACTAAGCGACCCACTGAAACCTCTTCAACCCCTGCTACTACTGAACCTCTCAAAATTACCTCTGCCTCTACCTCTACTTCTGGATCCAACAAGAAACGAAAAGGTAGGAGTCAAAATTATGCTGTGGTTGCACCTGTTAATCAAGTTCCTGTTGCTAACCCACCTGTCGCTCCTCAAGCCCAGTCAACCCCAAAACCTTATACTGGCACGTATCCCAAATGTAATAAATGCAACTGGCACCACCCTACTGACCGACCTTGCTGGAAATGTAACTCTTGTGGTCGGATGGTTCATACTACCTCTCACTGCCGTAGTACCCAGAAAACCGGTCAACTCAGAGCTTGCTATGCTTGTGGTGATCCTAACCACATGCAAGATAAATGTCCTCACTTAACTGCTTTTATCCAGTCTCGCCAACAAACTCCAGCAGCCCCAGCAGTTCCAGCAATCCAGGCAGCTCCAGCTCGCGGCCGTGCTTTCAACATTAATGCTAATCAGGCTCAGGCTGCCAATGATGTGGTCAACGGTACATTTCTTATTAACAATTTATATGCTTCAATTTTGTTTGATACCGGGGCGGATAAGAGTTTTGTCTCGTTAGAATTTGAACCCTTACTTGCTCGTGATCGTTCTCACCTTACACATCCTTTTACCGTGGAGGTTGCTGATGGAAATCCTATTGTTATAAAATCTGTGATCCGAAATTGCACGTTGAATCTAAATGACTATGATTTCTCTATTGATCTGGTACCCATGAAGTTGGGTAGTTTCGATGTCATAGTAGGCATGGACTGGCTTTCTAAACATCATGCCGAGGTTGTTTGCTTCGAGAAGTATATTCGAATTCCACTTCCATCTGGTGAATCTTTATCTGTTTATGGGGAAACGACATCGAAGGGTTTGAAACTCATGTCTTGCACTCAAGCTCAAAAATATCTTCGTAAGAAGTATATATCTTTCTTGGCTCATGTTGTGGAAAAGAAGGATAAGGGTAAGAGTATTCAAGATGTTCCAGTTGTGTGTGATTTTCCAGAGGTTTTTCCTGAGGATTTATCTGGTTTACCTCCTGTTCGCTCTGTTGATTTCCGTATTGATCTTGTTCCTGGTGCTACTCCCGTCGCTAAAGCTCCATATCGTCTTGCACCTTCGGAAATGCAAGAACTTGCTAGCCAACTTCAGGAACTAACTGACAAAGGTTTCATTCGTCCGAGTTCCTCGCCTTGGGGAGCTCCAGTATTGTTCGTTAAGAAGAAAGATGGGACTTTTCGTATGTGCATCGACTATCGTGAACTTAATAAGCTTACGATAAAGAATCGATACCCTCTACCTCGCATCGATGACCTCTTTGATCAACTTCAGGGTGCAGTCTGTTTTTCGAAGATCGACCTTCGTTCTGGATATCATCAACTTCGTGTTTATGAGGATGACATTCCCAAAACCGCCTTTCGAACTCGTTACGGTCACTATGAGTTCATGGTTATGCCTTTCGGTTTAACCAATGCACCTGCGGTTTTCATGGATCTAATGAATCGAGTTTGCAAACCTTTCTTGGACAAATTCGTAATAGTTTTCATTGACGATATCCTCATTTATTCCAAATCCAGGACTACCCACGAACAACACCTTCGTCAAGTTTTAAGCCTTCTTCGTGATGAGCAACTGTATGCCAAGTTCTCCAAATGTGAATTTTGGCTTAAGGAAGTTCAATTCCTTGGTCACGTAATAAACGACAAAGGAATACACGTAGACCCTGCTAAGATTGAAGCCATAAAAAGCTGGGTTGTACCCACAACTCCCACTGAAGTTCGTTCGTTTCTTGGTCTTGCTGGTTACTACCGTCGTTTCATTGCCAACTTTTCAAAGATCGCGGTTCCACTTACTTCTTTGACTCACAAAGATAAACCTTTCATATGGGGATCCAGTCAGGAAGAAGCATTTCAAACTTTGAAACAAAAGCTTTGCGACGCTCCTGTTCTCTCTCTTCCTGATGGTGTTGACGATTTTGTGGTGTACTGTGATGCATCTCACCTAGGCCTTGGTTGTGTTCTCATGCAACGAGGCAAGGTCATCGCTTATGCGTCACGACAGTTGAAAACATCTGAGAAAAATTACACTACTCATGATCTTGAACTTGGAGCCGTTGTGTTCGCGTTGAAAATTTGGAGACACTATCTGTATGGTACTAAATGTGTGGTCTTTACTGATCACAAAAGTCTTCAACATATTTTCAACCAAAAAGATCTAAATATGCGTCAACGTCGATGGGTTGAATTTCTAAATGATTATGATTGTGAGATTCGCTATCATCCTGGAAAAGCGAATGTTGTGGCTGATGCTCTTAGTCGCAAGGCATATACTCAACTTAACTGCATTCAGACTCATGATCTCAAACTTCGAATCTATGAAGCCCAACATGTTTCGGTTACTGAAGGAAATATGTACAAAGAAATGTCATGTGGAGCTGAAAATCTTTTCGAGACGAAACATGGATTGCTTTATCTCTCCAATCGTTTATGGATTCCTGATCGTGATAATCTTAGAACCTTTATCATGGACGAGGCTCATAAGACTCGTTACTCCATTCACCCTGGTGCAGATAAGATGTATCAGGATCTGCGTCCCATGTATTGGTGGCCCGGTATGAAGAAGGATATAGCTCACTACGTGGCTAAATGCCTTACTTGTGCCAAAGTCAAAGCTGAGCATCAACGTCCATCTGGTTTGCTTGTACAACCAGAGATTCCTGTGTGGAAATGGGAGAACATTGCTATGGACTTCATTACTAAATTACCCCGCACTGCACGAGGTCATGATAGTATATGGGTCATTGTGGATCGTTTAACCAAATCTGCACACTTTTTACCCATTCGTGAGACTTATTCGGCTGAGAAACTGGCTAATCTTTATATCGCCGAGATCATTAGTCGTCATGGAACTCCTTTGAGCATCATTTCTGATCGTGACAGCAAGTTCACTTCCCGTTTTTGGCAAACTCTTCACGACGCGTTGGGAACTAAACTAAATCTTAGCACAGCATACCATCCTCAGACAGATGGTCAAACGGAGCGTACTATTCAAACATTAGAGGATATGCTTCGGGCTTGTGTCATAGATTTTGGTGGTAATTGGGATTCACACTTGCCTTTGGTTGAGTTTTCGTATAATAACAGCTATCATGCCAGTATCCGTATGGCACCTTTTGAAGCTCTTTATGGTCGCAAATGTCGTTCTCCTGTGTGTTGGAGTGAGGTCGGTGATACTCTCATTACTGGTCCTGAACTTGTCCAGGAAACAACAGACAAAATTGCGCTTATTCGTGGATCCTTACTGGCAGCTCAGAGTAGACAGAAGAGTTACGCTGATCAAAGGCGTAAACCCTTGGAATTTCAGGTTGGTGACATGGTTCTTCTTAAAGTCTCACCTTGGAAGGGTGTTTTTCGGTTCGGAAAAAAGGGAAAGCTTGCTCCAAGATATGTAGGCCCATTTAAGATTTTGGAAAGAGTTGGAAAAGTGGCTTACAAGCTAGATCTTCCCGATGAACTCAACAACGTTCACCCTACCTTCCATGTATCGAACTTGAAAAAGTGTTTGGCGGATGAGAATTTACATGTTTCACTGGAGGATATTCAAGTTGACGAAACGATGCGTTTCACGGAGAAACCCGTGGAAATTATGGATCGTGAAGTCAAGACTCTTAAGCGTAGCCGTATTCCTATTGTCAAGGTTCGTTGGGAGTCTAAACGTGGCCCAGAATTTACTTGGGAACGTGAAGACCAAATGAAGACGAAGTACCCTCATCTCTTTACAGGAACCTCCACTTGAAATAAATTTCGAGACGAAATTTTCTAAAGTAGGGGAGACTGTGACATCCGTCACCCTCGACTTTTATCTAATTTACAATTTTAGTCCTTCAAATATTTCCTGTAATTGTTGACGTTTTCAAATTTAATAAATGTGCGAAACTCAAGTTATAATGTTTGCATGTATTTTAGATCTCGAACTCGATTTAATTTAACGCGTATGTTGCAATATTATTCGGAAAAAAATATATATCGTAAGAAAATTCAAGTTTATAAAAGTTTTAAGTGTGATTAGTTAACTTGGTTAGTTGTTTTAAAAAGGAAAACTAACTAGGAAACACTTAAAATTAACTAAGAAAAGTATGAGGGGCCTTTATTGACAATTGCTGAAAGTTAAAAAAAAAATATTCATATCAGCTGCTGCTTCACGCTATTCCGGCCAAGGCAGGATTCCGGCCGCCGGATTTTAATTCCGGCGAGGCCTTTAACCTTCATTTAAGCGTCCGTTTCAACGGGTTAGCATTCCAAACGTTTTCTTCGTCAATATTCGACTCATTTGGATAATTATTACGCGTTTCAACAAGGTTTTAAGGTGTCTTTAATGACCTCAAACCTGAAACCGATCGGAAACTTTTATACCAAGAGAAACGCTCGTTTTTCGCTTATAAATACGAATTGATATCACCACTTTACCTCTGCATCATTAAACAACAAAACCCACAACAAAATTCATACAAAAACACGTCCAGGAAGCCTTGATTTGCGTTTTTTTTTGCGAGACAAAGAAGCTTCAATTGTGAGCCGAAAACGAGTTGTAAGTGTCTAATCTTGGTTGCTATGTTTTAGTCGAGTATTATAGGCTAAAACCCCCTTATTACAGATCACTAATATGAATGAATTGGATTTGGTAAGGATTAGGGTTCTTAGCTAGATGATTTGGGGAAGAAGACACGTTTTATTATTAACATAAATACAATTCAAGATCAGATATGTTAACAAATGGCATAGGTGGACTAATGGTTAAGGCTGTTGGGATACACCATGGGGATCCGGGTTCGACCCCCCTCGGACCCATTTCTTTTTTTTTTGGTTTTTGGTTTATAATTCTTTTCTTTAATTATACATATATATTACATATAAACTTAGAATATTTGTAATAAATTCATTATTTATCCAAAAATCATGAAAATTTAGACATGACATCTTGACATCTAAAATGAGATTTCCACACTTTTATTTTCCGGAAAATGTCTAAATTTTATATTTTTATTGAATTTAATCGTTTTAATCATAATTAACCAATTAAAAAAATTCATTTTTAGAGATTTTAACCTCAAATTTTCTGGAGATTTATTTCTATGAATAATAAACTGTAATAAAATATAATTTCTTATAAAATGATTATTTTTGTTATTTTTTACTAATTTTAATCATTAAAACATCATTTAAATTCATTAAAAAATGTTTAAATGCAAAGAAATTATGGAAATATTATTTTAGTATTCCACATCATAAAATAATTATTTCTCATAATAATATCATTTTGGGATCATACCTTGTCTTATTTATGTTATTTATATTTAAATTAGATTTAATAATAAATAGTGTAATTAAATATAAATCATTAACTCTATTTCAAGGTTATTTTTTCTATAAAATGGAATATATATCCATATGTGAAACACATAAGAGTTTTAGTCATTTATTAAATTCATCGTAAATATATTTATTTCAAAAACTGTCGTTCAAGTCGTTACTAATAATTTCATCTTCCCTAATACGAGTCTAGCAAGCCCTAATGCCTTAGATGATTGATTGTCTTAGACTTTTAAGTCATTTTCCTCATTTAGTATTTTTATATATAGGTTGAATTCTTCGGAATTTTTAAGCCTTACGACGAACATTCTCGGAATTTATACGTAGCGAAACTGTGAGTATATCTTTCCCTTTTTTCATGTTTTACTATTTTGGGGCTACTCATGTACATTATTATCAAATGATATTCTTATTCTTAATGCAATTCTCATGTGTGTTTGCTTTATGTGAATTTGTGTGTATAATTAGTCAAAATCATTAACCGTTCTGCGGCCTAGCATTTCAGTGAATAGTACTATGGTATACCCCCTTGAGACTCTGTAAAGAGGATCTTGGTCATTGTCTTGTTAATTCATTATTCAGTTGGTTATTCATGTGTTAGTCATTTTTCATCAAGGCTTGGTTTTGACCGATATCATTTATTTCATATTTGCAAACGGTATACAACACAGGAATTGCGAAAAGTTTAAATATTATATTTCTCAAATGGATGTACTCACCAATACATTATATGTGTTGACGAAATTATTTTTGTACATGTTTCAGGTGCAGTTTGATCAAGTTTTGCTTTACACGCTTAGGTTTTGGACCTAGTGCTTTAATAAAATTGAACTATATTCAATATGTTTTGTGTTTCTTTGAGACAAGTTGTATTTTGGTTTGAACAATGGATTATGTTTACTATTTAAAATTTACATTTTAGTCCATGTGCTATTGAACAATCGACACCTCGTGACACCTCGATGATTCCGCCATCGGTTGGGCTGTTACACCACCCCCACCTCAGTGCTCTTATAAGAAGTTTAAGGACTGTCAGCCCCATAACTTCGCTGGAACTGAGGGAGCGGTGGGACTGCTCCGATGGCCGGAGAAGGTGGAATCTGTGTTTGTCATGTGTAACTGTCCTGCTGGGGACCGCGTGAAGTATGCTACTGCGAAATTTGAGGGGCCTGCATTGTCGTGGTGGAATGCTACTACTCAGAACGTGGGATTGGGAGAGGCTATTGCTATGCCTTGGGCGGAGTTTGTGCAGCTTTTGAGAGGTGAGTATTGTCCGAGGGAGGAGATACAGAAGTTGGAGCATGAGGTCTGGAGTTTCAAGATGGTTGGGTCGGAGATTGAGGAATACACTGTGAGGAGGAACGAGTTGGCGGTGTTGTACCTGATTTGCACACACCCGAGTACCAGAGGATCGAGCACTATGTGTCTGGACTAGTGCCCGAGATTGCTGGGTTGGTGGCTGCTGGGAATCTTCCCACTATTGCTGAAGTTGTCCGATCAGCTCATCGGATGACTAACCTGAAGGTGGCGGAAGGCGTTTTGCCACCCAAGGGTGCTGCTGTGAAGACTGCTGAGGGAAATAAGAGGAAGTGGGAGAATGTGGGGAAGAGTGTAGTGCCAGCTCAGCCGGCAAAGAAGTTTGATACATCTGGGTCTTCTTCTGGGTCGAAGACGGGTGGGTATGTTGGGAAGCATCCCAAGTGCAACAAGTGTGGTTTTCATCACTCTGGGGGTTGTGATAGGGCTCGTTGTCATCGGTGCCATCAGTTGGGGCACCATGCTAAGGATTGCAAGGTGGTGCTCACCCCAGCTCAGACTCCTGCAGCTACTCCTACTCCTGCTACTCAGGGGACTCAGGGGAGGCAGGGGTGTTATAACTGTGGTGACACGGGGCATTTCAAGCGTGATTGTCCTAAACTGAAGCAGGGCGATAATGGGAGGGGCGGGAACGGTAACGGGAACAATGGCGGCGGAGGCAGGACTGCACGTGCTTTCGTCATTGGGTCTGCAGAGGCTAGGCAGGATCCAGACACAGTTACCGGTACGTTCCTTCTTAATGATCGCTATGTTTCTGTTTTGTTTGATTCTGGTGCCGATAAGAGTTTCGTATCTTCGGATATTAGTCGATTGCTAGATATAGTACCCACACCTTTAGAGGCTAAGTACTTAATAGAATTGGCTGATGGTAAGAAAATCGAAGCGACACACACCCTTAGGGAATGTCGTTTGGAACTGTCGGGTTTGTCTTTCCCCATTGACCTTATGCCGGTACCTCTGGGTAGTTTTGATGTCGTGGTTGGCATGGATTGGTTATCGTTGTATCGCGCGGAGATCGTTTGTTTTGACAAGGTTATTCGGATCCCTCTCCCTGATGGAGAGATTCTTTCTGTTCGTGGCGAGAAAAGCGGTGCTCCGCTGAGTATCATTTCTAGCATGAAAGCCCGTAAGTATCTTCGGAAGGGCTGTTCGGCCATTCTGGCACTTGTTAACGTTTCTTCTGACGATGAGAAGAAGATCGAGGATATCCCAGTGGTTCGTGACTTTCCTGATGTGTTTCCTGATGATTTACCTGGTCTTCCTCCCCATCGTCAGGTTGAGTTTGGTATTGATCTCACTCCGGGCGCAGCTCCTATTGCCCGAGCCCCGTATCGTCTTGCACCTCCCGAGATGCAAGAGTTGTCCAGCCAAGTACAGGAACTCTTGGAAAAGGGTTTCATCCGACCGAGTTCTTCCCCGTGGGGAGCTCCTATTTTGTTTGTGAAGAAGATGGACGGAAGTGTTCGTATGTGTATTGATTATCGTGAGCTGAACAAAGTGACCATCAAGAATCGTTATCCTCTTCCTCGCATTGATGATCTCTTTGACCAGCTTCAGGGCTCCAGTTATTATTCGAAGATTGATTTGCGGTCCGGTTATCACCAGTTGCGCGTCAGGGAGGCTGACATTCAGAAGACTGCTTTTCGCACACGTTATGGCCATTTTGAGTTCTTGGTCATGCCTTTCGGTCTCACTAACGCACCGGCGGTGTTCATGGACTTGATGAACCGCGTTTGCAAACCTTACCTTGATAAGTTCGTCATCGTGTTTATTGACGACATTCTAATCTATTCTAAGAACAAGGCGGATCATGAGGAACATCTGCGGTTGGTCTTGGAACTTTTGAGACAAGAGCAGTTGTATGCTAAGTTCTCGAAGTGTGATTTTTGGTTGCGTGAAGTTCAATTCCTAGGACATGTGGTGAATGAACTGGGAATTCATGTCGATCCGGCTAAGATCGAAGCTATTAAAGACTGGGAAGCACCAAAGACGCCATCTGAGGTGCGGCAATTCCTAGGTCTTGCGGGTTACTATCGTCGTTTCATTGAGGGATTTTCGAAGATCGCTCAACCCCTCACTGCTCTTACCCAGAAGGATCGAAAGTTCGACTGGGATGAACCACAAGAATCAGCATTTCAGATGCTGAAGCTTAAACTTTGTTCTGCACCTATCTTATCCCTACCTGAGGGTACGGATTATTTCGTCGTGTACTGTGATGCTTCTATTCGTGGTCTCGGTTGCGTGTTGATGCAGCTCGGGAAGGTTATTGCTTATGCTTCTCGTCAACTCAAAGTTCATGAGAAGAACTACACTACTCATGACTTGGAATTGGGCGCGGTGGTCTTTGCGTTGAAAATCTAGAGACATTACTTGTACGGTACCAAGTGCGAAGTATATACCGATCACAAGAGTCTTCAGCATATTTTCGACCAGAAGGTGTTGAACATGCGGCAGCGTCGCTGGGTTGAACTCCTGAACGATTATGATTGTGCCATCAAGTACCATCCTGGCAAGGCGAACGTTGTGGCGGACGCCTTGAGCAGGAAGGAGTCTGCGAACCCTCGCCGTGCTCGAGCCTTACAACTCACCATTCATTCGTCGTTGCCTGACCGGATCCGTTCTGCACAGTTAGAAGCCTTGAAGGAGGAAACCTTAAGGCTGAGACTATGCACAGTGCTGACAAGCATCTTGAGCTCAGGACTGATGGCTTACACTATTTTGCGGGACGTGTTTGGGTCCCATTGTTCGGGGGATTGCGCGAGCTTGTTCTGGATGAAGCTCACAAATCCCGGTATTCTATTCACCCTGGCTCCGATAAGATGTATCAGGATTTGAAGATACTTTATTGGTGGCCGAACATGAAAGCTGATATAGCTTCTTATGTCAGCAAATGTTTGACTTGTGCTAAAGTCAAGGTGGAGTATCAGAGGCCGTCTGGTCTCCTGCAACAACCAGAGGTTCCAGAATGGAAGTGGGAACGAATCACGATGGATTTTGTCACCAAGCTGCCAAGGTCACCTAGTGGTTATGATATGATTTGGGTGATTGTTGACCGGCTGATGAAATCGGCACGTTTTATACCTATTAAGGAAACCGATGGACTCGAGCGGTTAGCTCGACTTTACCTTAAGGAGGTGGTTGCTCGGCACGGGGTGCCTGTTTCTATTATCTCTGATCGTGATTCTCGTTTCGCTTCGCGTTTCTGGAAGGCTCTGCACAAGGCTTTGGGTACTCAGTTGGATATGAGTACGGCTTATCATCCGCAAACTGACGGACAGAGTGAGCGGACGATTCAAACCTTGGAAGACATGCTTCTGGCATGTGTTATCGATTTTGGCAAAAGTTGGGAGATCCATCTGCCATTAGTGGAGTTCTCCTACAACAACAGCTATCACTCTAGCATCAAGGCAGCTCCGTTCGAGGCTCTTTACGGACGGAAATGTCGATCACCACTTTGTTGGGCCGAGGTGGGCGAGAGCCAGCTCACTGGTCCGGAACTCGTGTACGAATCTTCGGAAAAAATCGTACAGATCCGTCAACGTTTGGCTGCTGCACGGGATCGTCAGAAGAGCTATGCCGATCGCCGTCGAAAACCTTTAGAGTTCCAGGTTGGGGACAAGGTACTCCTGAAAGTTTCACCATGGAAGGGCGTCATACGCTTTGGGAAGCGTGGCAAGCTTAACCCTCGTTATGTCGGACCGTTCGCAATCCTGGATCGGATTGGACCGGTGGCATATAGACTTGACTTACCGGCGGAGCTCGGTAGTGTACACAACGTCTTCCATGTGTCTAACTTGAAGAAGTGTTTGGCTGATGAATCTCTCATTGTACCACTGGAAGAGATCAAGGTTGATGATCGTCTTCGCATTGTGGAGGAACCTGTCGAGATTCTCGACTACAAGATTCGTAGCCTTCGTCGGAGTAAAATCCGCATCGTTAAAGTCCGTTGGAACTCGAACCGTGGACCTGAGTTCACATGGGAACGGGAGGATCAGATGAAATCTAGGTATCCTCATCTCTTTCCGAAGTGCGCGTTTGAATCGAGGCATGTTACTGCTGAAGCGGAATAAATCTCGGGTCGAGATTCCTTTCAACGTGGGGATGATGTAACATCCGGTAAGTTTCTTTTCGTTCTGTTCTTTTCGTTTCTTTCTTGTTGGGCTTTGCGCAATTTTCGGGACGAAAATTCTTTCAACGAGGGGATGATGTGACACCCGGCATGTTCGGCTTAAACATATTAGTAACATCTAAGTCTACCTTAGCGAGAAACGTTTATAAACAAACTTAACTGGGTTAGTTGAGTCGGGTCAAGTTAGGATTGTCCAGGGTACAATGATCTGGAGGATCATTGGGAGTCGTTTTGGTAATACACTAGTACCGGGTTCCGTTGTTGGTGACATTACATGAACTAATTAAGTATATGTGTAGATTATGGGTTGTGTGGTGGATTATATACATAGATATGTTTAAATGATGTGTAAATGATTATATGTGCCTAAATGTGTTAAATATAGACTAAGGATGCATGCTTATGTGTTAGGATGTGTTAGAATGCGTTAAACACGACAAACTGGAAAACTAGTTTAAAAGAGGTCTTGGTTCGACCACTTCGAGTGGTCGAAGGAGAAGAAGTTGCCTGGTTCGACCCTTGTGAAATGGGCGAACCAGGGAAGTGGAAATTGGGAAATTCGCTTCGACCAAACAGGGCTCATTCGACCCTGTGAAAGGGGCGAAGGAGCCTACATTCGACCAATAAGTTGGTGCGAAGGAAGACTAGTATAAATACCAACCTTTGTCATTTTTCATCATTTCACAAACCCTAACCGTCCCAAAACGCTCTCAAACGATCTTAAACACTAAGGAAGAAGTTTTTGCTCTTCTTTTTCATAATCTAACCTATCTACAACATCTAAACAAGAATCCAATGTGTGTTCATAATCCTAAATCTTTTAAAAGCATTTTAATTCGTTTTCATCTAACCCTAATTGTCCGGATTTGTTCTAAGGGTGTTTTTATGAATAAAAACCTTTTAAACATCTTTCTAAATCAAAACATGAGCATTTAACATAGGTTTTCATAATGGATAACATGTGTAAATTGTGTGTTATGTGGTGCTATGTGTTGTTCACTGATTTGCTGCTATATCTATGATAGAAACATGATATAGGATTGTTGATAATGAGGGAATATTGTTGTCTAGGGTTAGGATTGGATATATTGATATTTGGGGGTTTTATTGGATTAATACTTGATGTATGAATATTTATGATCAATAGAATGAATGAGAAAGATCGATAATCGACAAACTGAGTATTTTAAGCTAAACATGAATCGATTTCAAAAGTTTCCAAATTGGGTAAATAATTCATGCATGAAAGTGATGTTTCCATAATCTTTGCCATTTTGGGAAAGGGCTAAAACGGACGTGTTATCGGGGGAAATCGATGGGGTTTTGTAGGGATAAGTTATTCATGCTTGACTGCTGTGTTTGATGATGTTTCGGGTCGTTTTGAATGTGTTTGAAGCGTTTTTAGGAAAAACTATGCAACAGGGGCGAACCTGGCCTCCTTCGACCAGTCGATGGTGCGAAGGAGGGATCCAGGGTCGAACCTGGGTTTTTATTTGGACGAATGTGATAAAACGGGCGAAGGAAGCATCAAACGGTCGAACGAGATGTAAAAGGTGTGAAGGAGACAAAAAGGTGCGAAGGAGACTCAAAACTGACTGGTTCGACCGTTCTGATGCAGAAATGAGATTTTTGATACAAACTAAGTGTTTTATGCTTGAACCTTGTGTGTAATCTATGTGTACTTGATTAGTTAGGGTAACGGGTCACCAACGGGATGTCGGGTCGGTCTAGTGTGTCGGTTAAACATTTAAACACGTTTTAAAACATACTTGGTTACGATCTGGACAATCGGGGACTAGATAACCTCATGGTTATTAGTCAGAACACTTATGTGAACATTTTGATAGATCTCCGGTAGAGGGATTATCAAGGGCTAAACGTCTTTACTTGTATTTGAAGAACGCAACTTAAGGTGAGTTCACGGCCCCACTTTTACTGCTTTAACTTTTGGGGGAGAAAACATGCGCTAAACGGTTTTGGTAACATATGTCATATTATGGTTTTAACTTTGTATTGCTATACGATCTTTTGGAAAGTCCCGGGGGGAAACCATGAATGTGCGGGGTTGCACAACGGGGGAAATGTGGATAGATCTATTGGGCGTGACCTGCCCCACTCGTCGGCTTGGAGGGCCGGGCGGGTGCATATTGTCTCGAACAGGTACATTGGTATCATGCTGAACATACGGGCTGCTTAAACATGCTGAACATTGCTAAACGTGTCAAGTAATGGTTTCCAATCGTAGTAGTAATAAAACTTACGCCTAGCTAGCGTACTTGGTAACATTAATATAGTATGGACATGGTAACGTTTTAGTAACATTTTGAACAAACCTGTGAACTCACCAGCATTATATGTTGACATCTTTTGGCATGTTTTTCTCAGGTCGCTAAGGTAGCAATGAACGGAACTAGGCGCACGGGTCTGCATTGGCGTCTAGATTTTAGTGCACGTTTTGTAATAAAAGTATTTTGAACAACTTTTGGGATGATAGCATAGCTAATTAAATGCTACTGAAACGCTTCCGCTTGTTATATTAATGGTTATGTCTGTTACGTTTTTCATATAGAGTTGTTTATTGTGATCGTTGACTTGGATCCTGGTTTGTCATGCGCCTCGCGGTAAAACCCCGCAAGTGGTAATTTGAGGGTGTGACATAATTCCCTATAACCATGGCTCTGATACCAATCTGTAACACCTCAACCGATGGCGGAAACATCGAGGTGTCACGTAGTGACGATTGCTCAATAGCTCATGGTACTAATGTAACACCCCAACCGATGGCGGAAACATGGAGGTGTCATGTAAGAATGAGTATACAGTAGCACATGGTAATCAAATTTTAATTGAAATTAATTTAAAGTGCAAATATCCAAAAATGAAAATACATAATGAGTTTTAAGTGGAAATCTAACACATCACAAAAACCAAACAAGCATAGACTTCAGTTCGTCTTCTCATGTTAATATTCTAGTCTTCATGCATCATTATTTCCTGTTGAGTTGTAAAAATGGGGGGGGGGGTCAACTAGAAGTTGGTGAGAATACATAAGCCATGTCAAGCAAATAGTTTAAGTATAAAAGTTTAGCAATTCATATGTCTATCGTAAGTTTAAGTCTACATGAATAAACATGATATGTTGAATCGACATAATCAAACCTCCGACTAGTTTAGGTCCATCCTGTCATCCACGGTTCACCTTAATAATATGTTGGAACGATAACAATCACCCGCGCTCCCCATAAAAGATGGTCAACGAATCTAGATGGGATTGTCAATCCAATAGATCTATTATTGAGTATCGCCGGCTTGGCCATAGCTAATGATTATGTAATGTTGAAACTCGTTGAAACTGTTGTTGTTGTCTAAATCATGAGGCATTAAAGTTTACAACTAGACATGTATGTAGAATTGCTTAAGTATAATGTTGCAAGTATAAAGAATTGCAATAACATGGTTACGTAAACTCACATTGGCTAAGGTGAATTATCCTCTAAGTGTTGTGAATGTATGCGAGGCGAATCCCAAAGACTCAACAACGTAGCTAGTCCAATTTGAAGAAATAAGAAATCCGAAAGAAAAAAAAAAAAGAATATCATGCTTCCAATTTGCCAATTACAAGAGCTTATAATCAAAGCTTCAATTGTATAAGTAATAGACTATAGAAGAAAGGTATGAGGGAAAGTTTAATCGAATTGAAACAATCGATTTAGAGGTGGCAAGTGTAATGGTTCATAGGTGGGTTTTTATACTAGTTTTGGATTCAATTAGCCATTAAAATTGGTCAACACCATAAAGTAAGGTTTTATGATGAATTGACTATTTGACTAGGACTTTGACTGTTTGACTAAGACTTTGACTAAGACTTTGACCAGGACTTTGACTGTTTGACTAAGACTTTGACTCCAAGAATTATGTTGTCAAGACTTTGACTCTTGACTCAAGGCTTTATTTTGAAATGAATTTATATCTTCCTTGTTTGAGATTATAAATGTAATTGGAAAAATGATTAGCTTTAAATAAGAAATGAAAAAAAATCATTAGTTTGAATTAGAAAATAAAAAAAACACCGTCTTATAAAATGACGATTTTATAAATAGAATTAGGATAGGACATATGTCATGATTGAAGATTTTTTTTTTTTTAAGTACAATGATAAAAAGAACTTAGAAAAATAGAGTGCACGGATAAGAATACTTAGAAATAAATTAGACTTTATATCATGGATCGGGAAATACTTTAATGCAAAATAAATGGGAAAATTCGTGAGGTTACAACTAAAGTGTAAATTTGAATACATTAATTAAATAGTTTATTACATTGGAATGAAATACAACGATTCTAAATGCCAACTAAACTTAAATACAAGGATTCAAAATCTAATTATAAATCCGAAAGCTTAAAGAACGCATCTCAAAATAACCTGAAACATGTACAAAATATTTTGTCAATACAAAAATTGTATTGGTGAGCATACCCGTTTGATATATATAGTAATGAAAAGTTAGCAATTCATGTGTTATTTTGCGAAATGTAATATGGGGTATCCGGGTCAAATCAACCCTATGAAAGGAAAGCAGATATATATAGTATGCGCTAGTAGTAATGTAATACATAGCAATGACGAGGACTCTCAACAGAGTCACAAGGGTATATACCATAGTACTATTCATTGAAATGTCAGGCCGCAACGGTTAATGATTTGACAGGTCATAGATACACGAAATGACATAAGCAAACACACATAAGAATTGCTATTTTAGTAAGATGAAATAGAAAATTGATAGTAAGTACATGAGTCACCCCAAAATAGTAAAACAGTAAAAAGGGGAAAAAATATACTCACAGTTTGTGAAAGCGCTCAAAATCCAACTTAAGCGGTCGTGAGCTAAGTAATGGGAATTCCGAGGAATTCAACCTATAATGTGTAAGAATACTAATAAGGAAGTGTCTAAAAAGTCTAAGGTAACTAAGGACTAAGGCATTAGGGTTTGCTAAGTCGATTTGGGGAATTAGAGTATTTTTATGACAAATCGCATTGTTATAGAAGTTGTATATTAAAAATAATATACCAAAGTTCGTAAATATGGTTTAGGTAATATAATTACTACCAATTAAATATTTAGATAAAAATATGTTTGAATAGTTAAGACAAAGTAATTTAATTTATAACTTTCACTAAGTTATTGTAAATAAATAAAATAATCATAAATATTGAATTAATTATTTATGAGTTACACCATGATCCAACAATGATAATAAAGACTTTCAAACATAATAATTTTTCTGTTTTATAAGCAATGTATTTATAAAATAGATATTAAGTAGTATAAATAAATATATAATTAATTATGTCTAATTAAACATAATTAAGTCTAAAAATACAATACATGATCCAAAAATGCTATTTTTATAGAAAATGGATACTTTCTGATGTAAATTAATGAAAGTAATTTTCTCCTAATTTTTATAAACTTATTTATATATAAAATTGATTTTATGAGATTATATCATGTTTAAATGATTAAAAATAGGAAAATTAATAAAAATATTTGTTTTCTGAACCAATAATTTTTATTTCAGTTCATGATGATGAGAAATAACTACTCAAAAAGTTTGAGATAAAAATCGTCAAAAATGGATTTTTAATCAATTAATTATGATTAAAACAATTTAAATCAAGAAAAATACGAAAATAATATATTTTCCATAAATTAAAAATGTGATAATTTTCTTTAGGGTGTCAAGAAGGTACACCTAAATTTTCATAATTTTTGGATCAAAAATGAATTTATTATAAATATTTCTTGCTTTGAGTACTTTTATAATTTAAACTTTAATGGAAATTGAATAAATTAATTATAAATAAATAAATAAAAATGAGTAAAAAGGGGTAGAGTAGACGAGACTCGATCCTGAGTCTCTCCAACCCAAATCAGAACCTTAACCACTACTCCACCAAGTAGTTTTTTTATTAACTTGAAAATAATAAATATTTAACATATATGTTAAACACTATCTTCTTCCCCAACTATCACTCTAAGAACCCTAACCCTAAGCCATTCTCAATAAACCTGATTCAAACACCAATCGAGATCAGGAATAAGGGGATTTTAATCGCAAAATGAAACTAAACAAAACGGCATCACAAATAAAACAACTTACACAACAATTATGGCTCGCAATTAAAGCAACAGACTCGAAGCTATGAGTCGAAATTACCGAACCTTCTAGTCCCGTTTTGACTGTTTTCGAAATGGTTTTAGGGTAGTTAAAAGGACTAGAACAGAGAGGGACGATCAATTTGAACAAAAAAAATTAGTTTATGAAGCGTTCGAGCCTTTGCCGGCTTTAATGGACGGTTACAAGAACTCTCAATTAAAGCTCGATTTAAACTTGTTAAATTCACGTTTTATGAATTGTAACCGTTCCACAATAATGGAGAAAGCCCAAACAAGCGTTAAAATCAAGTACACGGTTATAAACATAGGATTTGGAGTTGGCCGGAAAGTAACTCCGTTGGCCGGAGTACCCGCAGGAAAAGCGAGATCCACAGGGAGAGTGTTTGTTTGATTTAATGACATTCACAACATGGAAACCTAGGTCCCTCAACTTTAACTAGGTTAATTTTATTCTAGTTTAGTTAGTTTTTCTTTTATAAAACCTAACCAAGTTAACTAGATTAACCTAAAATGTTATTAAAGCTTTATAAAACTTAAATTTTTTTATAAAATTTTTTGTGAATACGTTTCAACATACTCATTTGATTAAACTTATACCCGATCCATGTTAACTATAAATGATAAATTTTTAGTTCGCTCAAAAATTAAATTTGAAAATTGGCGAAACTTACAGGGACTACAATGGAAATATTCGAAGGACTATTATTGTCAATTAGATGAAAGACGAGGGTGACGGATGTCACAGAAGACGACATTTTTACCTGGCGAGCAAAGATGTGTATGTAACTCAACTGGAGGGATTTGTTAAGTAGGGAAGGGAGAAATATGTTTATAAACTAAAAAAGGCGTTGTATGGTTTACGTCAAGCACCAAGAGCTTGGTACACAAAACTCGATATTGCACTTAAGGAACTTGGATTCATCCGATGTGAAAGAGAGCAATCAGTATATCGAAGGCGTATAGATGGTAAGCTATTAATTGTTAGGAATTATGTTGATGATTTAATAGTTATTGGTTTGTCGATAGAAGATATACAAGCATTGAAAGTGCAAATGGAAGGAAGGTTTGAGATGAGTGATCATGGTAAATTGCATTACTATCTTGGGATAGACGGAATTGCTATAAAACAATGGGGTTATGCCATGAAGATTCTTAAGAGATTTGGAATGTGGGAGTGTAACATAACCCAATTCCCTTTGGATCTCGGTTTGAAGTTGTCAAAGGCCGATGAAGGAGAAGAAGTCGATCCAACCGAATATAGGCGAATTGTGGGTAGTCTTCTCTATTTAACACACACACACACACGACCAGATCTGAATTTTTTGGTTGGCTTGATAAGTAGGTTGATGCAAAGGTTGACTAAGACACACGAGCAAGCTGTAAAACAAGTGTTAAGATATGTAAAGGGAAGCTTGGATTTCGGCATTGTTTATGAAAAAGGAGGAAGCCGAAAGTTTCTAGGGTACAGCGACAGTAGTTTTGCAACAGATTTAGATGAAGGGAAAAGCACAACAGGAGTAGTGTTTTATTTTAATGATGCACCGGTTTCTTGAGTTTCTTAAAAACAGGGCAAGGTGGCATTGTCAACATATGAAGCGGAGTTCATGGCGGCTACAGAAGGACCATGTCAAGCGTTTTGGCTTAGAGGACTAACAAGTGAGAAGGAAAGAAAGGTAACTTTAAAAGTGGATAATTCATTTGCGATCGAATTAATGAAGAACCTAGTATTTTTTTTTTTTTTTAGTAAAAGCAAGCATATACACACTCGATGATTTTATTAGGGAATGCATTGGACGTGATTAAATACATGTTGAACATGTGGGTGGGAATTTACAAAAGGAGTACATTCTCACGAAAGCATTGCCAAGGATAAAGTTTGTCGAGATGAGGGAGCTTGTTGGTGTCACAAGATGTGACACCCGGCACGTTTAGGTTAACATTTTATAAAACACATAAGTCTACCTTAGCGGAAAAACGTTTTCAAACATACTTAACTAGGCCAGTTGAGTCGTTATGATGGTTCTGGGAATCATCGGGAGTCGTTACAATGATCCACGGGATCATTAGGAGTCGGCCCATAACCATGTGAACACGGATGGGTGATTTGTAGAATCGTCGGGTTTAACGCACACACGTAAATCTCGAGTCCCGGGAATTGGTGAACGCATGGGAACGTGTTAGTTATCATGCATTATGTGCTTACAATCATTATATGACTTGCCGGTATGTGAATATGTGTTTATATATGTTAAAATAGGGTTTAACGCGCCAAAAACCCGGATACATAGGCTATAGGCGATTAGGGCATATGAGATAGCCTAATCGCCATTTTAAGGGGCGAATAGAAGGGCTTATGGGCGATTAGGGGGCTAATCGCTAGTTGCTACTAGCGATTACAGCCCTACTCGCCTGTAACAACCTTGTACTTTCCTGATCTGCACATGACGACTAAAAACGCCTATAAATACCACCCTTTTGTTTTAAAACATCATTTGTGAAACCCTAATACACCCCAAAGCCACCCCACACCTTATCCAACCTCTGCAACACGTTTTTGAGCAAGAAATCACATTTCCAAGCTTTATACCTCATAATCTCACCATTTCAAGGTGTGTTCTTCATCCCAAACCTTTGTAATGATATTGTTTTGATCCCTAAAGGTCCAGACCTGATTTCTAAACATTTGTGTCTTTGAAAACTCATTAAAATCAGCTTCTAAACAAACCCAAACCTCTATACTTGTTGTATGTGATGTATTCATGCAAGATAGGATTTTTATCGTTTAAACACGATTATTCTTGTATTATTATTATGTTTCTGATCTAAATGAGTTAATATGATGATAACCTAGGAGTTTGAAGGTTCATAGATGTGTAATATTGATATTAGGCATTTTGACCCGTTTGAATGATTATGGTGGATTGATTATGATATGTTGTGTTTTGTTGATTGTTTGAGGTTAGGGTTTACTCTAGGATGATGCTAGAACAGTAGGATATTGTCGGACAATGTCATAATGTGATGAAATCTGGATATATGCTATTTAGGGTAAGTTTTGCATGAGGATATGATGTTTACATGATAATATTGCTATTTTGGGAAAACACACGCATTCGGGATGGCTAGGGTGATGATAAATTAGGGGTTTTTGCTTGAAGTAGTTGGAGTAATGTTTTGGGTTTGATATTGGGTGTTTCCACATGTTTCGGATCTGATTTGGAGGGTTAAACGCGCAAAAAGGCGGAACAGAACAGTAGGGGCGATTAGGGGTTTCTAATCGCCTGTATTATAGGCGATTGGCCCCCAATCGCATGAACTATAGGCGATTGGGAGCCCAATCGCCATTTAGTCTGGCGATTACACTGCTACTCGCTAGTTTGACTCTCCTAATCACCAGTTGACTTTTCCTAATTGCATATTTGATTCCTAATCGCGTTTATTGCTGTCATATGTGCATTTTAACATCCCGAAACACGGATTGACACCTAGGAACATGTTAGGAACCCCGTGACATGTCTAATAACTTGGTAACACGTGTTCGGACTTGTTTATGCGTTAATTGGGCGTTATAGATAGGGTGAATGTTTGCGCATGCTAAGTGTTTAATTGCATATGTTGCATGATATCTTGTATGTGGCTAACACGTGGGATGTCGGGTCACCAATGGGATGTCGAGATTTGTCTGGTTTGGTCGGTTTAATGCTTAAACATGTTTTCAACATACACGGTCACGGTCTGGACAACTTGGGGACTGATTAGCCTTCGGGTTAGTAGTCATCACACTTATGTAAACTCATTGATAGGTCGCCACTAGTAGGGACTATTACACACGTATCGGATTTCTAATTTACTGAGGACGCACTCTAAGGTGAGTTTCACGGCCCCTCTTTTATACTCTTTTCTCTCGGGGGAGAAGCATGACACACGTTTTAACAATGCAATGTTTATGATTTGAAAACGCAACTCTTATGAAACGTGGAAATGCAACACTTTTGGAAACATGACACATTTTGGAATGTAACTCTTTTAAGAAACGTGACACATTGACATTTGGCATATTTAAACATTGGCACTTGACAATTTTAAACATTTGGCACTTGGCGCTTGGCACTTATTTACTATACGATGAAACCTAAGTCCCTATTGAAACCATGAGTGTGTGGGGCACAACGGGGGAAATGTGGATAGATCTATCGGGCGTGACGAACCCCACCCGACGGTTGGGAGCCGGGCGGGTGCATATTGTCTCTACTTTGACACTTGGCACATGGACAACAACTTGAGCAATGTTTGTCAGTAATGGTTTTAGCAACACAATCGTAGTAGTAAGGAAACGTTTGTTATGTACTTAAAGGTTTTGCATACCTGGTACTTTTGAGATGAAACTCGTACGCTCGAAAGGTTTTGTAAACATAAAACCTGTGAACTCACCAGCATTATATGTTGACGTCTTTTTGTCATGTTTTCTCAGGTCGCTAAGGTAGCAGCATTGAGTTTAGGCGCACGGAGTCTCACGGCGTCTAGGATCCATTTGCATTTCATTTTAAGTATTATCAGACTTTCATGTTTTACTTTTGAGTTGTAATAAAAGTTTTACGCTTCCGCAAGCGATGGATCATTTATGAAAACTTAATGGTTTGTTTATGTCACTTTTACGTATCATACAGTGTCATTTATATGACCGTTGACTTAGATCCTGGTTTGTCACGCGCCTCGCGGTAAAACCCCGCACGTGGAATTTGAGGGTGTGACTCAAGATTAGGGGGTGAATGACAAGTTAATCTTGTATAGCAAGGTTCGGTAAATAGAAGGACTTAGTTGTCAAATCTTGTAAACTAGGTTGTAGAGATAGATTTCCTAGATAAGTCAAAAGGTTTCTTAGATGATAATGTTTAGAGTTTAGATAAACATCAATGTTCCTAGTTAATCAAGGATCATAGGCTTATAAAAAGAAGGAGGTTTTGTAAGTCATTCATCAATTAATAATAAGAAACAAAGTTTGGCTTAATAAGTGTGTGCTTCTAATATCGGTTTCTAGGAATTGGTATCAGACCATCGGGTCTTTCATCATAAAACAAAGTTCACAGCAGGCTAGAATAATCCGGGAGCCTCAAGACATAAATAGATATTGTCTTGAGGAAGCGACGGGTTGAAGGAAGTCTGTTCAGTCCAAAATCAGCAAAGGAAGTTCTTTGATTTCAGAGATTGATCAGCGAAAGGAAGGCAATTAGGACAGCAATGGGTGATAATCCAAATCGACAGATTGTTACTGTGAAAGATAACAACACTACGTCTCTTCAAGTACCGATCTTAATAGCCACAAACTACACTGTTTGGGCCATGAAGATGAAGGTCATCCTAAACGTTGATGGTGTTTGGGAGATGGTGGAACCTGTACAAGCACTGATGCAAAGAAAAATCACATCAAATAATAAAAGCAAATTTTGGCTTAATCAATTGTGTCTTTGTTACTAATAATCCAACAATATGACATGAGGCCTAAGTCCTCAACCAAATGAACAATACATGTCACCCAAAGCGTGAGGCCCATAAAGAATGAAAGCAAACCTAACAAAACCTCAAGTCAGCTTGGTCGGCCACAAGTCGGCTTTTTACCCGGTTTTGGGTTGGTTTCGGTTTTTTTTCCGATTCATGTACACACTTTTTAAAATCATATAAACTAGATAAAATTTAATTTTTATTAACTTTTAGATTTTATTATACAAGAAAAATGAATTTTAATGCAAAAAAACATAATTTTATTTGTGTTTATCGCCAAAATCGATTTTTTCTTAAACCGGTTTCAATTCGATTTTGATTTTTTCCTGTTCTAGGTGGTTTTTAGCGGTACCGGGTTCGATTTGGTTTTTAGCGTCGGTTTTAACCCGATTTCCCCTTTGGTTTTGAATTTTTTAGTACCGGTTTCCAGTGAAACTATTTTGTACCGGTTTCAGTTCAGGTCGGTTTTACCGGTTTCGGTTCCCGAACCCGTTTTTTTGTTCATCTCTACCCACGAATCCTAATGCTTTAGGCCCATAAGGAGTGAAGCCCACAAAAAATGAGCCTCAAGGTCATCAAAGTGCACCCTTAGCCCACTCATATATCTTTAGTGATCAACATTTACCACCACCAGCTTGTTGGTAGCGAATTATATACAACACACACTGAATGAATGAATGAATACAACAAATGTTACTGAAAGAACAAACAAAACTAGAATGTTTTGGACAGAAACTTTCGAATATTATTGAAAAAAAAAACAGTTACAAAGTGTGTGAGGATTGTTATTGGAAATACAATCTTGGTAAGTTTACAATGTACATGATATGTCCTATATATACTTAATGAACCGTTGGGTCTTCATGGCAGTTATCATTTGAATGTTTGTGTATGTTGGTCAGGAAAGTAACTGCCACCCTTTCACATATTTGGCGTCAAACAAAACACAATTCTCAGGGGTATAATGGTCTTTTCAGCAGTTCTGTATGTTGTCTTCTGTCTTTATTTGATGTTGTCATTCTGATCTTGCTTGACCCGTCAGATTTGTTTCAACCTTGTTGCAACCATCTTCGAACCAAATTGACCTATATGTAATACACTATAATAAATCTTATCTAAGACACATATATCTATGATCTATTAATCCACATACACATACAAGTACTTACATATTAACAATACAAACATTACATATACATCAACACATATTTACAAATACATACATATTAAGTTTATTGTTTACTTAATCTAACACTCGCCCCTAAACATGACTTAATATTTCAGATTTTAAGTGGGCAAGGTCTTGTTTCGTCTAGTGCATGGGCAGCCCTTGTGAAGTCGAATTTCCTCTTCTTTATAAACTTCTTTGCTACATTCCAGTCACCACCCATGCACAATGCATAATCTTCTTCATATGAGTCTGCTTTTGGATGAAGAAGGCTGAATTCATGTTGATCATATTCACTACTTCTGCTTTTGTCATTCCTTGAACATTCGGCCACCTTATGTGCAGTCTTTCTTACGACATAATGCCACTATATCACATCTAGATACTATGCATACATAATTCTAATATAATCATTGTGTTCATGGTCTCAACCAAGGTCTTTGGCAATAATAACCCACAAGTTGTATGTGGATACCTTTATGTGGCCTCCTTTTTTAACTAAATGATACAGATCATATAAATCCACCACTTTTCCATTCTTAACCATCGGTGTAATAGGCCTACTATGTATATTCAACTAATCATTCAAGAACCATTTAATCATATTGAAAAATGGCCCTTTTAATTCATTTCGGTAGACCCATGGACACTCTATATCATTCATTAAATCCAGAAACTTCACACAATCATCGAATGATGAAAACATAAAATCGAACTTAACTTCTTTCTCTTCTTTCCTTGTTCTTTCGGCATCTATTGAAAGTTCTTCAAAGTACTTTTCTAAATACTTATTTTTCATCCTTTCATGTTCTCCTTCATCTTTTAATGTTTCCATCATTGTTTCTTTTGTGTCCCTTGTTTCTAACAAATTTCTTTGAGACGTCGTGACTTCTTTAAACATGTTTTTATTATGAAACATACATGTCCTTCCAACTTGACTATAAAACCTTGAAGCCTTAATAAATGTAGACTTAAGTAGTTATCAAGAACATCCGTAGAGTAGAATACATTGGGTACAATCAGATATCGATTGTCTACAGATATACTTGTGATTCCTACTCCTTTTATAAAAATAAACTTATCTTTGAATCGACTTTCAACACCAAATGAGCGTTTTATCTTCAGAAAGAATTCAAGATTTCCACATATATGATTCTGTAAGTCGGGACTTACATACCAAATTTCATTCCAATTGCCATGATCAGTATCGTAGAGAATGTAATCTTCATCTCTGTTTGTATTAACATTAACCGGATAATAACTTGTTTCGGTGTTGATAGCATCTTTGATCAATTACTCTCCTTCATTCCTTTCATCTCTTTATTTCTTCTTACAAGAACCAATTAAATGGCCCATCTCATGGCAATAAAAAGACGATCTTGTCTCAACGGATCTTCTCTTCACTGTTATTCATTTAAACTTCTCATCTTCATTTCTGGTTGGGAATGACATCACCCTTCTTGGTCCATAAATGTTCTTTTCAGTATGTTGTTGTGACATCATGATAACTGATACGAAAACAGATGTGAACTGAAATTGATTATCAAGTTCTGAAGTGGGATATCAAGAACCGAGTGGCTCTGATACCAGATTTGTTGGCAGCGGATAGTTAACAAATGAGTTCAAGCAACAAGATAAATGAACAAGATCAAATTTATTTATTAAATTCAAAGGTTTACACAAGAACAAGGTTTTGGTTTCTCTGTGGAATTGTTTCACAATTCTTGGTAGCTGTCAAATGGAGAGGAACCAAGCCTTATATATGTTTCGGTTGGGTTGTGATAACCGTAAGACATATATTATATTAAAATAATTATACAAATATTTAACTACATTAACTAACTATATATCCATATATCTTAATAATCCAACTTATATTCCAATACAGCTCAGAACCTCCAAAACCGTTGCTAAGTTACCACAACATTTGCATTACTTGATTCTTAAACGTACATAAACACACACAACACTTAAAAACAGCCTAAAAAACCCCGAGATTGTTGGTGAATCAATGTTGGAACCGAACTTGGTCTTACACAAATCAACACTGATCTAGCTTGGTCTTTTATAACCTTGAGCCAAACATCTACATGAAAAAGGGTATGTGTTTGACAGAAAAGTTGTGGATGCAAACAAACAATTATAATACAGACAACTAAGTATGAGGTGCAAGTTAGTTTTAAGATGAGGTTATGAATAATAAGGACCGTGTTTTATTTTGTTGGTTTCTACGTACAATATATGATTCATACTGGACGTAGGAATTAATTAAAAAAATACTTTTGTAGTTTTGTGAAAACAATTGATATAATATTGAATGTACAAAACATTACATGAAGTTTTTATTGGTTTAATACACATTTGACAGATAACCTAAATTTTGAAAAACTTAGTTTGACTTTCTTAATTAATGTATAAATTACTTAAATATAATATTCACACGTTACATGTGGTAAAGGAAATAATTTAAAATTTTCAAAATTGTTCGGTTTCAAATCTGTTGAGTTAGGGCAAACCCCTTACTGTTGTTTGCCAAATGATCTAGTACAATGAGACACCTCTAGCTTTTACTTATATGTCTCGTAACTCTAGACATAATGCAAGTTATGACATGTTTTAAATTGTGATACTTTCTAGCTAATTTGACAATGTCCAACAGTCCAAGTACGAGTCTGTTAACACATCTATCAGCTAAAGTCTATTTATTGTTACGCCATGTGTCACATGAGGTGGCTTGGTGATTTATGTAGAAACAAGCTAGAAAGGTGTTGTATATGTACAGATTGACGGATTGTTAGGGGGCTGAGGAAGAAGATATGAAAATTTTCCATTGTAGAATAAAGCCGCTAATTGGTAAGGGAAGCGAGGGGAAAGATCTGAAATTTGTACTTTGTATAAGCAAGCCGCTAATTAGAGAGTAGAAACAACCATTCACGGATTTTTAAGCTAGGTGCTTACTAAGATGTTGTTTGGTCGACGATGATTGTTGTAGTGAGGCTACCTTGTTTTCATAATAAAATAACCCTTTGTGAGAGATAGAAAGTGAAAGAAATCTAACACAAACTAATCTAGTTAAAATACTCCTAAGGTACATAGAGAACATGATTTGTATTTTACTTGATGTTCAATACAAATGAACATTTATCTATACTAAGCAAAACATTAGCTACCACTAGACTAAGAAACCCAACTGATTAACCAACTAAGTCATTATTATTGAGTTTAACATAATGTAATATCTTACATGTGAATACTAAAAAGAACAAGTGCCCCTTATACATATATACTGTCTAGGTTACGAAAATAGCCATGCTATAACATCGCGGCCACTCCATACAAAAACCCAAGAAACAGATACAAACATATGTATATGATGAAACCTTAACTAGTAAACATGGTAACCATGATCAGAGCTATCAATATCCGAGTTACTAGACGATGAGTGATGACTATTCCTAACAAAATGCATCTCTCCAACGCGAGTATTAAGACTACTATTAGGCGTACCATCCTTCTTCATCTTTTTCTCTTTTCTTCTCCTCCATTCTTGCTTTCTCAAATATTGTTTCACCAACAAAACACCCAACCCTAAAAGCACAGCGAGCGTGCATCCTAGCCCGACAACCATCAGTTCAATCACTAACCATCTTGATCCTGATCCATGTGGCAAAATGGTCCACGTGGCAGCTATATAGGCCGCTGCCATGAACATTGTAGACAACCACATAATTTTATGTGTAGCCACTAACAATTTCATCATTGATTTTTGCCTAAATGGGATGACACTAACTAACACATTAACAATTCCTAGGGACAAAAACAATGCAATAATGTTGCACACCATAAAAACCTTAAAGGGACGTTCTGTCCCCATTATAGCCTTTCCACTTTCTTGACTAAAGCCACCAGGAGGGTTTATTCCAGCCGAAAATGTAACGGTTGCTATCAAAACCGCAACAACCGTTATGGTGTTTCTAGCATTTCGCAAACCCTCATTTTGAAGCTCGATTTGTTTCGATCTACGATGAGTTTTCTTTCTATAACGATGATATTGTTGATTAGGGGACTCCATTTTTTCACTCGTAGGAGAATTATGCGTGCTTAAATTGTTACGAACGACTTCTTGGATGTCTCTAGGGGATAATTGATCACATCTTTTGGCACCAACATCCAAAAGGGCTGGCAAAATTTGAAGAGTAGTTGAGTTGCTTCCATCAGATTGGACTACATCTAGAGCTGTTTGTCCTTTTTGATTGACAACGTTTACATCCACTCCACGTTGAAGTAAATATAGCACCATCTGTTTCAAGTTATTACCCAATGAAAACAATAAGAATCCATACGGGTAGTGTGAGTAATGACACTTCAAAACTTTTCTTTCGTTGCTAATTGCAATACAAGTCTAATGGACAAGTAACTCCGCTCGTGTTTTTATTTATGTCATTTCAAAACAATTCACAATGTTCCGTTAGGGATTAAAAAAAAAAAGTAACTTGTTCACTAGACTTTAATTGCTATTGACCACGGAAGTGAAAGTTCTGATTGCCATTGCCCATTGGTAAAATTAAATGAATAGATTAGTATTTGCCAATAGATCATATGTTGAATTATTCGATTCCAATTGCGTATTTTTAATAAAAGTATAGTTTTCCATAAGAAATTTTGAATTTTTACAAAAACAGATAATTTTGAAAGACTATGAGAAAATGGGTTTTCATCTTGAAACATCTTCACAAATGGGGTTGCAGCCATTTGAAATGGTGAGACTTGATAGCATTTACAATATCATCTTCATATTATGTAAGTGGGTTCTTCATATTGAGATATGTATGAAGTGATTATGAGTGAAAGAAATAAAATGTTATTGTTCATCAATAAAATTGGTAAGGTAGTGTTCACATTTTATAATTTTTTAATATTTTTTAAAAGTGATTGTTAGTGATGAAAAGTGAAAAATAATGATAAAAGTATTAAAAATATCATTTAATTGGAAAGGGAGAGAAAGATATGATTTTGAGTATTAAAAAACAGAGGAAAGTTCTAAAAATAAGTTTTATAGTACAAATAGTCCTTAATGTGTGAAGTGAAGGAAGAATTTTTTTTTTATTTTTTTTTAATTTGTTAAACATGTATTTCGGTATTAAAATCTAAAAAAAAACATTAGTGTGGAGTAATTACATAATTAATTTTGTAGAATAATCACGTAATTACTCTATGTAAACTACTATAGTTACTCTAATGACGTAATTACGCTACAAACATTTTTTATTTTTTTTATATTATTCATCTATAAAGCATTTTTAAGCAGATGGAAAAAAATTTCAAAACAAAAAAAAAATCACCCCTTCGCATCTCATGTTTAGTAAGTTAAGCCAATTTGTATTTGATCTTTACTCTTAAAAAACAGAGAAGACGTATCACCCAAATATACAGATGAACAGTAACTTTTTCTCTTTCATCCACTTACAACCACTGAAACCACTTTTTAAAATATGATGTTACACTTATAAAAATACGTAGGATGGGATGTGAATTCTCTTAAAAGTATAAAAATAATTCAGAACTTATATGTTGGGTGTATGTTGGTTAACCAACGTGGTCTAGAAATTTCAACTCGTAGTAAAATGACCCATATGTACCCAAACCTATTTTGTATTTTCATCATTAATTTACCAAGCACGAGCAGATCAACGCAAACTAAGTAATTATAAAGAGATCAATGAATTACTCCCGTAAGTTTTCCAGCTGCTGCAACATGTAATACAGTGTTTCCTTCATTGTCTTGTTTGTTCACGAGTTCTAGGATGTTGAGTGTCTCCATTAGGTATCTTAGACCATCAAACTGGTTAAACTTAACAGCAAGATGAAGTACCGTTTCACCGTAGTTTGTAACCATCTCAACGGATTCAAGGCTTATCGAGACTATTTCACCAATAGTCCCAACTCGCCCTTTCATCGAGGCCCAATGCAAGGGTGTCCAACCTTTGTGATCTCGAAGGTACAAGAGATCAGGCTCGAACCATAGAAACGCTCTTATTGTTTCTACGTGGCCTCTACTGCAAGCTAGATGTAACGGGGTGTATCCCTCTAAAGTATACTTTCTTGCAAACTCTGGCCGCACCTTGAGTATCACCTTCACTATTTCTATTTAGAAGAATATGATTGCTAGAGAAGTTTAGTATGTGAATTAAATCTTCATCGCCTCGTTATACAATTTTTTTATACATAGAGCTATTTTAAAATATGTAACAGAAATGTATATAATATTTAGTTTACAACGATCATGATGTAGCTGCATTTGTAGTAGATACATTTGAATCACAACCTTTAACAAAAATTATGATGTCAAGGTGCATGTTTTGTGTTTAAATACTCTTAACCAAATCGAATCATATAATTTGAGACATAAACGCCATTTTAGCAATTTGACAATTTAATGGTTTGGTCTGGATTAGAACTGGAACTAGTCGTCTAATTCTTAGCACTAATACAAGTAGGGGACCCATGCGTTGCGACATAGTCGACAATACACAGCGTAAACATGATATGCATCATGTGATCATGTGGTCAATGAAGTGAGGATGTCATGGTTAAAAATGCACTTATGTTATATATTGAAAGCATGAAAACCTACGTCATTGTAGAACTATAGCTTAAGAAAAATGAATAAAAGAAATATAAAATTAAAATTATATTATAAACAAACTAAATGAAATTTATGTCATTAAATACAGAAAAATAGATAGAAATTATGTCTTTAAATATGGAATTTTAATAAATATAAAAATATCTAATACTTTCGTAAATGCAAATCAATGTAAACCTAGAACTGACAATTTTATACACAAATACACCATAAGAACCTACATGATTTTAACAGGTTTAGGTATGACCTTAACAGGTTTTGTATCCTAAATAGGTAGACACGAATATACTTGTTAATGTTTGTGTCTAAACAAGTTAAATACTGGTTTACCGGTTATGGTGGGTTGTGGTTGGTTATGGTTATTGTTAGGTTACGTTGTAGACGTTAACAAACAAACAATCTTTTTCTTGCAGACTGTTGACTTTTGTTCCACCTCTTCTTCTACAATGTCTGCAGATGTAGTCCGCAGACTGCAGACCTTTTACCTCTTAAAAAATAAACAGTACCCTCCAACGTTAAAATTTAAAAATAAACACACAACCACACCACCATTAACATCCATAACACTCAACCCTAACCATGAAAAAACCCATAAAAACGTGGTTCGAAACCTAAACACACAACCCAACCCTAACACCACCACAACTACATTACCATAACAGTGATCATCTAGGGAGAGATCAAGACAGAGTGATATAGGGACGAAGGGAGAGATAGGGAGAGAGAGGGGGACGAAGGTAGAGAGGGAAAGGGCCAGAGGGGTAGAGAGGGAAAAGCTCAAAGTATGAAAAAAAAAATTAATAAAAACAAAGTATGCAAAATTTCTAAAATGCCCCTCAATTTCGTAGGCAAAATGTCTAAAAAGAAGCACCTTATGTAACTCAACCGAATTAGCCAATTGAATAAAAATGACAAACTTGCAAACTACATGGACCAAGTTGCAACAAAAGAAAAAGAATTAAAACAAACCCTTTTTAGATGTGTGTGGTAAAAATACCTGCTGAAGGATAAAAATTAATTCTATATATATTAAACAGAGCGCTCAAATGAATAGTTAATTGACAGCGTCATCTACCCCACATTAAAATTAACGGCTCTTTTCAATCATCATCCCTGCCACCTACCACCCCATCTTCTTCCTCTGTCTCTCTTTCAGCCCCTGTTCCACCTCTCTACGGTTCTTCTTTGTGGCGACTCTATCAACTCTATACAACCACATCACCTGCTGAATCGTGCACATTGATGAGAGCGGACGCTAGAGAGACACAACCATGTATCTTCTTTTCGGGTTGTTAAACCCATTTTTCATTCATCTTTCTTATCTGTCTATGTAATCAAAGATCCTTTGATTTATTGTGTCAGGGTGCCGGTTAGAAGTCGCCTTCTTTGTGTACTCGCCTGATCCCAGCGAATACAGGTTAACTCCGTTGACGAACCTAAAAGCTTTGGCTTGGACCGTACCCCTTGACTCCAACCGATTCGACAGCTGAGGTGAGGATGGTGAACTAGGTTTTGTATTCTTAATGTGTGTGATGATTCAAGTTATATTAGAAGTTTATGTGTTTTTAGGTATTGACACTTTGATTTCCTTAGGGTTCTACTTTGGAGATGATAGTGGTTGCACAGGTCGGTTCTGATTTTGCTGATTTACCACTTACTCTAATTAATTAATAGATCAGTATTATACCCCCCACTTCTTTTGGTTTAATCTTAGATAAAGGCTGATGTTGCTGATGATTGTTTTGTAAATGGGAAGCTGTTTGAAGGAGTTTGAGGCCTTTTAGGATAACTACCCAACATGGGTCAGGCTTAGACAATCGGACACGAAGCAAGGTATAATCAACTACCCGACAACTTAGCTATTTCAGTATATTTATTGTATCCGTTTAAAACATCGCATGAGCACATGTGGGACTTTGATGGCCTCACAAACCAGACCTGGCAAACAAAACAAACAAGTAATGGATATATATAAAGTGAATAAACCAAAATTTTGAACCAAGGTGTTATGTAGTATTTGGTCATTAGATGATATATTGATAAAAACGACTAGGATATTCGAATTTGAGATCTAAGAAAATAATAACGGGGGAAATTGCTTTAGGGTTCAACTTAGCTATTTGAAAGATCTTAAAAAAAACGAAGTCTACAATTTCAAAATGATGAATTTGATGTGAATTTTGGGAAGTTCATTACCGTGGGTTACCAATTGAATAAAATTCAACACAAATCAATATATCCCATGACTTTGTTAGTATGTCCACAGATTATTAGGTTGCATTTATCTCAATCATGTTGGCATAGGTCTCTTTACACACCATCTAATGCTTTTGCTGACACAAGCTTTTAAGATAAAATAAATGTTTTCACATTTTAAAGATTATGGCTCTAACATGAAATGCATTTTTTTGGGGGATTTTAATTAGTTTAGGTTTTAGATAGAGAAGATGATTATCCTTACTTAACAAAGAACTTAACAACCCAGCTGATGATGCAAGCCAGGTAGGCCCTACATCAGCAGAGCCGGTTCAGGTCGATCATCAAGGGTGTAGGGACCACTGTCTCGCAATAGGGCTACCCTTAAGAGACGACACTATGAACCTTTGGGCATGTTACATGAAGAACATTCAGGTAAGAGATCAAATATAATATTTACTATAAACTAGATAAAACAAGCTGTTTGAAGGATTTAGGACTTGATTGCCTTGGTTTGAGGTCTCAAGCCATGGAATTTTTGTAGGCCATGACTCGGTTGCTGGCTATAGCGTTTTGTAAGTTCATAGGCATCACCAACATGGTGTTGTTGGGCTTGATCCTGACCTGACAACCTGCACACGCTGAGTACTTATCACCTCATGAGTCATGACCCATCACTACTTGATCACACGATGGCGTTTTCCTCTTTCTTATATTTACCTTTCTGTATAAATAAGGCATTCTATTTGTAGGGTGCATTCAATCATATATCTCCCTGCATGCTTGATTTACATATTGTGGATATCACATCAGTTAATATCTATTAAGAATTTTCTATTTAAACCTACTGATAACCTGTCCATTTACCCGAATAGCAATAATTTAGCCTGTTACAAGAAAAATCAAACAAACTTTATGCAATTTGCCTTTGTAATTTTCTTTATTCCGTAGGATGTCGAGCGTTCAATTCTTACTAGAAAGTTCAGCACATAAAGTGTTGCCGCGTATAGCTGTACAATGCACGGATGCTCTTTACACAACCATGTCATGAAGATAAAGCTTATTTCTCTTAAAAAATCATTGAAGATAGATAGACGTACAGGTAAATACTCAGTAACACATGAATTCATACTTGATTCTACACATCAACGACCAAACAAGTCTTGGGTTTCTGTTGTGGCCCTTCACGGTTGGCAGCACATTTCCTATGGCGATGGTGCTGAAGCAAGGGTGGAACCACCTCCCAATACAAAGAACTTAAATAGCAATTCTCTCTTGGTAAAGGGTGCAGCGAATGTCTCAAAACAACTTGCTCCGCAATCAAATTATCAAAATTGTACATTTATAACTACTCCTGTTCATATCGTACAATACAACCAGTAAATATTTGTCATACAATCTGTCAATTGTGGAAACTCTACTCAGACCGTGAACCAACGATCGAACCGGATAACCGGACCGTTGAGCCGGATTTTAGTCGCGCAACGCGCGACCATTGAAAACACTAGTTTTATTTAATGGGACACAACATTATCATTTATCACCCAATCTAAATCACTTTACACTAACAAACACGCTATTGAAAATTATTGTTAACTCTAGCAACTTTTAAACGTTGTTTCGAAAATTAAACTGATGGTTTAGGAGGTGGCGGGAAGCACAAGTTTTAACGACTTCCCATCAAATTTGAACGGTTTTTATTTATTAATATATTATTATTTTTATATTTGTTTTTTTTTTTTTTTCACTCAAAATCGAAGAGTTCATTTGTGTTCTGTCTATTGGCTTGTATTGAAATTAATCAAATTGGAACATAGCATGTTCAACCGGTTAGACCAGCCCTCACACACAAGTCATATATGATTACAAAGGTAAACGCCTAGGGGGCTGTTTGGTAGCCTTTTAATCAGCCTCTTAACCATTTAGGTCTGAATCATTCAGCATTCAGATTGTTTGTTTCAGCATCTGAATGAAATGATTAAGTATTGAACCATTAAGCTAATAAGGGATGCTGAATGATTCAGCTCTTAACTATTCAGAACCTCTTAACCATTCAGACCATCTTAATGATTCAGCACTTAATCAACCAAACAGCCCCTAAGTCAAGTAAACGCATATACATAGTCTACTTTGCTTTAATATGTGATGTGATGAGAAAATATTTAAAAAGAGGTAGGGACGTACTTCAAGGTTTTTCTACGTGAGACCGGGTGTAGTGAAGCGTTATTTGGGCGTTTTGGAGCAACATAGCACCCCCCACACCGCTATAGGGGGCGCGATTTTCAAAAAAATGGTGGTGGCGTTATATTTATAACGCTATGCAACAAAATGAACCACAAATCAAATTTGGCCACCTGCCCCATTCGAACGTTTGAATTTGAACGTTAAATTTTTAAATTTCAACAGTTAATTTTTTTTAATATATACATATATACATAAAAGAACTTTTACGAAGTCTAATTTCAAGAATTATGAGCTTTTTAGCAAATTTAATAGAGAGTCGGGTTTTATAAGTTATTTGGAAGAACCAGATTTTCGTCGAGACTTAATCAAAGGCTCTATGCGTGTTCAAAGGCGTAAAATGGTTATTTGGGAACCGTTTCAAGGAAATCCCCATTCCCCCCTTTTTGTGGAAAAAATGGAAGAGTTTCCTTTTCCTATATCCAACTTAATGAAACTTTTTTTTAATCTTAGAGATTGTTGGGGTAAAAAGTCAGAATTCGAATTTTTAGATCAACAATTAGAAATAAAAAAATACCACCAGGAGGACGTAATAGAATTATGGGAGAACATTCCATATGAACAAAAAACTAGAAGTGTTCTTTTACTAGCTCAATCCATTTTTAGAAGATATATTAAATTACCCTTATTGATAATAGCTAAGAATATTGGCGGTATTTTATTACGACAATCTCCGGAATGGTACGAGGATTTCCAAGATTGGAATAGAGAAATTTATCTAAAGTGCAGCTACGATGGTCTTCAATGCTCCAAAACAGAATTTCCTGAAAATTGGTTCATAGACGGCTTTCAGATAAAAATCCTATATCCTTTTCATTTGAAACCTTGGTCTAAGCTACGACTCTCTGATAGAGATCGAAAGCAACATAATGATTTTGATTCTTGTTTTTTAACCGTTTCGGGAATGGAAACGGAATATACTTTTGGTCCTCCGCGAAAAACACCTTCCTTTTTTGAACCCATTTTTAAAGATATAGACTATAAAGTCGAAATTAGAAAATTCAATTTTAGAGTTCGAAGAGCTTTAAAAAAAATAAAAAAAAAAGAAGCAAAAGCCTTTTTATTTGTAAAACAAAGACGAAAAGAACTTTTAAAAAGAAAGAAAATTCCATTATTTATACCGAGAGAAATAGATGAATCAAATGAAACTGAAATAGAAAAGGATTCTATAATCAGCAATCAGATTTTTCATGAATCACTTATTCAAAATCGATCTACAGGTTTGACAAATTATTCACAGACAGAAGAAGAAATGAAACATAGAATTGATAGAAGAAATACAATCAAAAATTAAATAGAAATAATGAAAAAAAAAAGAAAAAGAATAATGGAGAATCACCCCCCAAAATTTGGAAAATATTAAAAAGAAATAATATTGAATTAATAGTTAAATTTTTGATTGAAAAAATATACATAGATGTTTTTCTATGTATCATTAATATGCGCAGGATTAGGTTCAAATGAAAACACACTTTTCGTGAAAGAACCGCGAGAACACCGACGTAAAATGTGAATTTTTAAATTTTTTTTTCCACCGGTGAAAAAACGGGTAACCTCGACGTAAAAAAAAAAAAAAAAAAATTACAGCAGTGTAAACGACCATGGCCCACCGTATTTTGTCTTATTAGGCAAGGGAATATTCCCTTTTTTATTTTATTCCACTTTAATTGTGAGCCACATATCTTTTTTGAATAAAATAAGTGTGTGGTGGAAAAGTGTGTTCTTTAGTTCTTTTACGAAAAGCATGTTCTCATTTTACCCTTTCCCTACATATATATATATATATATATATATATATATATATATATATATATATATATATATATATATATATATATATATATATCCATAGGAAACCATGTTGAGTTGGAGAAACCATTGAAACCCATCCAATGGTCACCATGATTCCACATCCCTCTTAACCTCATTTTAACATAAGGGTAAGATGGTAACTTCAACCCACCCCACCCCACCCCACCCCAATCCCCAATAAAGAGAAACAGATCTGATTGTATTTTAAAAATCACTTTTCAAGACTCTATCTCTCTCTCTCTCTTTCTATCTCTCTCTAAAAATCAAATAAGAAAACGATCGTTCCTTGTTTTTTGCAGAGGGGTTTTGCTGAATCATGGTGGTGGTTGCCGAACGAGGTCTTTTGCAGAGGGTTTTTAATGGTGGTGGGTAGGGGCGGAGGGGGTGGGTTTGAAGGTTGATGACGACGGGGGCTGGGTTTGAAGGTTGATGACGGAGGTGGTGGCTGGTGGTTGATGACGAAGGTGGTGGCTGAGGTTTGATGACGAAGGTGTTGGTGGCTGAGGGTTGATGACGAAGGCGTTGGTGGTTTTTGAGGGCGGTGGTGGCTGAGGGTGGTGGATCTGTGGTGGTTGAGGGTGGTGGATCTGCGGTGATGATGATGAAGATGACGGTGGGAGAGGGGTTTTTGCAGAGGGTTTTGACGGTGGTGATGGCAGGCTGAAGACGGTGGTTCGATGGTGATGATGATGAAGATGAAGATGTTGGTTCGATGGTGTATAGAATGGAGATAACAATAGGTATTATTATTATTATTATTATTATTATTATTATTATTATTATTATTATTATTATTATTATTATTATTATTATTATTTGATTTCTTAGGCACAAGCAATGAAAGAACAAGCTATACTGAGAGAAGAGATGAATTATCTGTTCAAAATTGGCAATGTCGAGGTGAGTATTAAAATGATTCTAGTTTAAATTTATATAAATTCCTTATTGATTCATATTGTTGTTGAATTACAGGCGGCTACTTCTATTCATAGACGATTGGATCCCGATCTTCCTATGTGAACAGGTTGTATATGAAGCTATGGTGTTGAAGCGTTGTACTCAAGCATTAGTGGTTTCTAGATTTAACATATTTTATTTACATGTGCTTGACCCAGCCCGTGGACTGCCGTTAGCAAATGAGAATAGTTTCCCAGTTTTTTTTAATTTGGTTATTTGATTAAGCTAAATTTTTGTTTGTACATTGGAAGTTTATTGAATCATTTAATTAGTTTTAAGGTCTTTTAGTCAAATGTTATGTTTAATAATTAAAATTTTGTAACTGTTTTGGTTAAAAAAAAATTATATATTTTTATTTTTGTTACTTTCGTTATTTTAAGCAAAACATTGTGTAATCTTTTAAGTAAATAGAATCAAAGTTAAACAACCACTTTTATCTGTTGTCGGACATCTGGAGTTCAAATTCTGTCGACGAAACGCAAGGAAGCGGTGGAGCTCAGACTTGGACATAAGGGAAGTTATGTAAAACATGTCTTGTTACGATGTAACCTATTTTATTTATTTATGTTTTTGTAACATGTTTTTGTCTTGTTACAATGTGAAAATTATTAAAATTGGTCTTTACAATGTAACCTATTTTAAAATGTAATAATGTAAATAAATACAAATGATACATACATGTTACAACGTAACACATAAGTTGTTACAGACAAATCTGGATTGATTTGTTACCAATTTAGAAGGTAAAAAATTTGAATACATGTAAAAGAGAGAATAGAGAAGAGAGATGAGAGACATCCGGGAGAAAAAAGAGAGGAGAGATGCGAGAGATTCAGCAGAGTTTGTTGGTCGTTAAAAAAAACCCTTCATTTTCTAATTCTTTTCTCGGGTAACACATCTATTGGTTTCACTTCGCTATTCAATTATTTATAATAGACGTAAATAGATTTATTATGGAGAACAAATCAATTTAATTTAGAATCATTATAGATTTAGCATTCATTGTTATAAATATTACATGTGCCGGTTACATTCCGAACAATTTAGGGAGTTACTTATGTACCATCAACTCGTCAACCCCTTTAATCAATTTATTAGATACCTGCATATGTAACAATTGTTAATTGGTTATCTTACAACCTTAGTTACATGAATAACATTTGCCAAATTTTGCTATGTACGTATGTCAGATTTGCTATGAACGTATGTAACTATAACAAACATTCCATATTTGCTACTAATTTCTTAGCCAGTTCAACTTTGCAAATTAAATCATAATAAGAAAGGATTGGACCCTTTTCACTGAGTTTGTTGGTCATTCAAAAAAAAAAAAAACCCTTCATTTTCTAATTCTTTTCTCGGGTAACACATCTATTGGTTTCACTTCGGTATTCAATTATTTGTAATAGACGTAAATAGATTTATTATGGAGAAAAAAATCAATTTAATTTAGAATCGTTATAGATTTAGCATTCATTGTTATAAATATTACATGTGTCGGTTACATTCCGAACAATTTAGGGAGTTACTTATGTACCATCAACTCGTCAACCCCTTTCATCAATTTATTAGATATCTGCATATGTAACAATTGTTAATTGGTTATCTTACAACCTTAGTTACATGGATAACATTTGCCAAATTTTGCTATGTACGTATGTCAGATTTGCTAGGAACGTATGTAACTATAACAAACATTCCATATTTGCTACTAATTTCTTAGCCAGTTCAACTTTGCAAATTAAATCATAATAAGAAATTCAATTATTATTATAAATCGTAAGAAAACTAAGAATAACTATACAAAATACACAAAACCCAAAGCTAAAATATTTTTACCAAAAATAAGATGAAATCACAACCTTCATCTTTAAATATATTAAATGACGACGGATCAACAAAATTTATATCTAAATTACATTATTCTTGTTCTCGACCTTTGTCTAGAAACTAGTTTTCTCCGACGTAGAAAACACAACCTCTTACCGTCAACCATGCCGTCAATCGCTTGCCTCAACCCTTGTCGTCAACGGCTTGCGTTTTATTTCTAAACACAAGCTTCTCCACCGTAAGAGATAATAATATTAAGATGGTTTATTCGTTAAATATGTAGCTCAGATTGTTACATATTTACATAAAGTTAATTTTTTATGACTTGGTTTAAAAAAAAAAAAAAAAAAAACCTTATTTATATTTGCCATTATATGAAACATATTTTATTTTTAAATAAATTCTTGTTTGTATTATTGTATTTTAATAATAAGTTAATAACAATACACCTAGGTGGAGAATCAAAAAAAAAAAAAACATTCAGACATATCACATATCAAGAAATCAAAATATTTTCACAATAACAAGAACAAATGCAGACATTTAAAATAATATAAAATTAATACCTTTTAGTAAATCCAATATTTTAATAACCTAATAACCAAATACCCAGATTAATATTCAAACTAACACCCAGATTAATATTCAAACCATAAGGCGCTCATAAAAAAACCAAGGAAAATCGCCGGTTCATGTGCCGATCTAAGATACAAGTCAACCGTTCCTCTCGCCATTGTTGCCACGTCCGATATTATTAACATGTTACTGATGATACTTCATTTAATACAAAAGATATACTTTAACAGTTGTATCAAGAAATCAAAAGGTTTACATCTTCAATAGTCTTAGATTCCTCTTTTGTAGTTCCACCATTTGCTTTTATTTTGATCAATACCCAGAAAAAGAGAAACGCCTACACTCCCTGGAGTTTTTAATTCGCCAATGATTTGATCCCGTCACCTCAGATTTGAAGAAAATCAAAATTGTTAGCAAGAACCATAGGCTGATACACAAACCTTTTATAGTTTTTTTCTAGAATTTTCTTTTGTTTTGTGATGGATTAGCATCGATCTCTTCCACCGCCGTCGATCTCCTCCGCAACCGACTCTCCGCCATGATTGTCGCCGGCCGTCTCTTGCTAGAATTATCGTCAGGGGAGTTGCCCAGTTAAGGTTGGATTGGTTAAGGATTGTGGTAGGTTGTAGATGAAGATGACATGGTAGAGAGAGAGAGAGAGAGTTAGAGAGGTATGTGATTTGATGTCTTTGCAGGTTACATTGGAGAATGGGTAAAAAATGGGAAGAGAATACCTATACTACCCTTTTATTACCAAGAAATAAAAAGGACAACACTTTTGGCATGATTAATTGGATGGAATCAATCAGAGCCATTGATGGCATGTGATCAATGGTAGATATAGAGTTTCATGGGTTTCTCCAACTCAATAGAGTTTCTAATTTATCTATACCCTATATATATATATATATATATATATATATATAGGGTAGGGATCCTAAGAGAACCAACCCCTATTTGAGAATTGAGAGAACCATTCTGGGCCACACATTTCATATAAAGGCAAAAAAAATATATATATATATATATATATATATATATATATATATATATATATATATGTATGTATTTTTGCTTTAATCGCAAATTTTTAAGCAAGGAATTTTTTATTTTTTTTTTTTTGAATTTTTTTTCATTTATACATATGTGTATATGCAATTATACATATGTGTATATAGCAATTATACATATGTGTATATAGCATTTTTCATCTATACATATGTGTATATTTCAGTTATACATATTTGTATATTGCATTATACATATGTGTATAATGCAATTATACACATGTGTATACTGAAAAAAAAAATACAAAAAAAAAATTTCCTTGTCTATACTGAAAAAAAAATACAAAAAAAAAAAATTCCTTGCATATAAAGCAGCGATTTTTACGAAAAAAAAAATTTCCCTAGAGAAACGTGTGGCCCAGAATGGTTCTCACAGTTCTCAATTTGGAAAAAGGTACTCATTTGAACCAAATCCTATATATATATATATATATATATATATATATATATAAACTACACAAACATATACAAACTACACAAATAAACACACTACAACACAATTTTTTAAAAAGCCAACTACAAACCATATATGGGTGGTGGATTTCATAACGAGTCTGTCGGACCTTCCAATCTCCGGCGATACTCTCGTCGGAGACGTCGTCTACCTGTGTTCTCTTCTGCTCCTCCTCAACCAGTGTTCTCTTCTCCTCCTGCTCAACAAGTGTTCTCTTCTCCTCATCCTCCTCAACCAGTGTCCACTCCTAATCCTTTGCACTTCCCCATTCCTCCACTACCAGGGTGCACTCCCCTAAACCCAGATGCTGATTTCACTAATGAGGAGCTTGTATGGTTTTAGAATATGTTATGGCTGTAAGGGAAATGGGCCAGCTACGGTTGGTGGAGACCCAACCGAACCCCAGCCCAACCCCTCCTGCTCGGGAGCCAACCGTGGAGGAGTACGAAGCTGTAAGGGATGCTATGGATGAAGAACGATACTATGTATTAACTCCTGAGTATTGCCGCATCCGCTCAAATGCGAGGTCCGACGGTCGTGATAACGATCATTTCGTGTCCCCACCGGAGTACACTTTAGAGGATTGGGATAATTATTCTATGTAGGGGAAAATTTAGGATTAACAATGTAATGTTTTAATGAGTAGTTTAGGATTATGTAGTGTTTAAATAAGTAATTTAGGATTATGTAATTTTTATATTTATATTAGTTGTGTGTTTTAATATTATTTGTAACTTTTTTTATAATATTTGTCTTTTTTTTAATTTAGTTAAATAGTTTTAAAAAAATAATAAAATAAACAACTAATCAGAAACAGTGGTCTTATCTTTTTCCCACTACCACTACACCTCATTTTCACTTCAAACCCCATTTTCACTTCAAACCCAATGCTGACTTAGCTGCCACGTGTACCAATAAAAAACAGGGACCTTATCTTTTTCCCTTCCCCACTACACATGACTTGTGGTGTAATTGTATTGACTATTAAGTCACTTGTAAAAATATTTAGAGACAGTTGTATGATTGGTCCCTATGGTTTACAGATATTACATTCTTGGTTCTAATGCTTTAATAATTACAGAGTTGGTACTTGAGGTTTAAAAATTTGCACTCGTGTGGCCTCTGCTCCTAACGTCAGTTAATTTACTTAGTTAATTGAGTATGAATGAACTATTTTACCCTTATAGTTAAGGCCTTCTTCTTCACCCAACCCTAACATCCCTTCACCATCCACCATTCCCACCCATTACCCACCTTCACAAACCATCACTTCCACCTTTAGTAATCCAAAACTTGTAGAAGTAATTCAACATTACAATTGTAGTCTTCGTTTGACCGAATTCACAAGAATTTCTCAATATTACAGTCAGTCACCAAGATAAGCCCAAAGTCATGCAATGCTTGACTTTTTTATTTTCTCCGTTCTCAATCTTGAGATCTCTCTTTCACGTAGATATCCACCTGGTTAATTATCAAATTGGAATTGCAGATCTAATTCCATTTCTTTTCAAGCTTTTTGATAAACCAATTTACAAAACTCTAAAACCCAAGATTACCTCTAAGAAACAAGCCTAAATTAATTTTAATGAGCCGTCTATTAGTCTTGTTAAAGGTGGATCTCAATTATATCAAGTCAACAAAAGTCTTTCCAATTGTCAAAGTCAACGACGATCAAGTTCAAGCTAAGAATAATAGAAGGTCCAAACTTTAGGGACTATTTTTGCCAAAATAAAACTTCGGTTGTTAAGAAGTCGTTATTAGCTCTAGGTTAATAAATAGAGGCCTAATCATCCAGATTGGGCACCTATATTCTTGTAATCTTTTTCCAATTCGTTCTTGTAATCTTTCGATTAGAAGTTTATCAATAAAAGATCCTACAATCGTTGGCTATAGTTTCTATTCTTTGTGTTATCTTTGTTCGTTTTATAACAAGTGGTATCAGAGCCTGGTTGTCTCGATTGAGAGAAAGAAGAAGATGGTGTCGACGAAGTTTGATCTTGAGAAGTTTGATGGGAAGAATGACTTCAGTTTGTGGAGAGTAAATATGAGAGCCCTTCTTGTACATCAGGGAGTTAGTGATGCCCTGTTGGGAGAAGCTAATTTGCCTGGTGTGTTAACTGATAAAGAGAAGAAGGACATCTTGAGAAGGCCCATAGTGCTATTATTCTGAGTCTTGGCGATAGAGTATGCAGGGAAGTTTCTAAAGAAACTTCAGCAGCAGGTGTATGGACAAAGTTGGAACCTCTGTATATGACGAAGTCTTGGGCTAATCGTCTGTATTTGAAAAGAAGATTGTATACGTTTCACATGGGGTCTGACAAGACAATAGAGGATCATACAGATGAGTTTAATAAGTTGGTTCTTGATTTAGAGAACATTGAAGTTGAGATAGATGAAGAAGATCTAGCTATATTGTTCTTAACTTCTCTGCCATCAAATTATGAACACTTTGTTGATACTTTGATGTATGGCAGAGAAACATTAACAATGGATGAGGTTCTTGCAGCACTTTGTAATTCTGAGAATCACTTAAGAAGAAATTATCCTGAGTTGAAAAAGAAGAAGGGTGATTCAGGTGGTTCAAAGGGGTATAACAACAAGAAACACAATAATGAAGATGAATCCTCTAATGGGTATGATAGTGCTGATGTGCTTGTCATAACCTGTGGTGATGTGAAGAGTAAGTGGGTTATGGATTCAGGTGGATCTTTCCACATGACTCTTGTAAAAGAATATTTTAAAGATCTCAAAAAAGGAGACTTTGGTACAGTAAAACTTGGTGATAATAGACCCTGCAAAATTCAAGGAATTGGAACTATCACATTCAAGTTGAGTAATGGTACTGAAGTGATCAACAAAGGGGTGAGGTATGTTCCTGAACTTCAAAGAAGTATTTTGTCTTTGGGTACTTTTGAAAGAGAAGGCTATGCAGTGAGTTTGAAAAATGGCAAAGCCAAGATAGTAAAAGGCTCTATCGTTATGTTGATTGGTACTAGACAGGATAATAACATCTACTTGTTGGATGGCAAGTAGATCATGGTGTGATGTTGATGCTCTTTGTGGCATAAAAGATTAGGACATATAAGCAAACAATGGCTTATAGAGCTTAATAAGCAGCAAGTTCTTGGTGATCTCAAGAGTTGTGAGATCAGCTTTTGTGAATATTATCTTATAGGAAAACAGAAGAGGGTTAAGTTTAGGAAAGGAAAGCATTGTACAAAGGGGCAACTGGATTATGTGCACTCTGATTTGTGGGGACCTGCCAAGACAGAAACCTTAGGTGGTGCAAGGTATTTTTTTTTGTCTATTATAGATGATTATTCTAGGAGAGTATGGGTTTATGTTCTTAGACATAATCATGATGCCTTTGGAAAGTTTAAAGAATGGAAGGTTTTGATAGAAAATCAGTCAAGTAAGAAGCTCAAGAAACTGAGGACTGATAATGGATTAGACTTCTGTAATAACGAGTTCAATTAATATTGTAAGTCTCAGGGAATGGATAGACATTTGACTATTCCTGGTACCCCACACCAAAATGGTCTAGCAGAGAGGATGAATAGGACTTTGCTAGAAAGAGTGAGATGTATGTTGTTTTGTTCTGGTTTACCAAAGAAATTTTGGGGAGAAGCTGTGTCAACTGCAGCTTATTTGGTAAACAGGTCTCCCTCAGCTGCTTTAAAGATGAAAACACCAATGGAGATGTGGACTGGTGTTATACCAGAATATAAAGACTTGAAAGTCTTTGGTTCATTGGCTTATGCACACATAAGTCAAGGAAAGTTAGAGTCCAGAACTGAGAAGTGTGTGTTTCTTGGTTACACAGCTGGTGTTAAGGGCAGTAGACTTTGGAGGATAAGTGATGGAAAAGTTATTAATAGTAGAAATGTTGAGTGGAGAGAAAATGTGGTTTACAAAGATTTGTTTGGTAAGAAAAAGGAAGACAACTTGAAAGGGGAAGTTCAGATTGAGGTGGAGCCAAAAGATTCAGTCAATGTTGAAGAACAATCATCAAACAAGGGCGATCAAGAAGAGACAAGTAGTGATTACAATTTGGCAAGAGATAGGGCTAGAAATGTAACACCCCAACCGATGGCGGAAACATCGAGGTGTCACGTAGTGACGATTGTTCAATAGCACATGGACTAAATTGTAAATATTAATAGTAAATAACTTCCATTGTTCAAAACGAAATACAAAGAGTCTTAATAGAAATTTCAAACATAGATAATAAATGTTCAACTTTTATTTAAGCACTAGGTCCAGCCTAAGCGTGAAAGCATGTAAGATCAAACGTCACCTGAAACATGTACAAAACAATTTTGTCAACACATATAATGTATTGGTGAGTACACCCGTTTGATATATATAGTATAGAAATAAAATGTTTCGCAATTCATGTGTTGTATACCATTTGCAAATATGTAATTAAGTAGTATCAGTCAAAACCAAACCTGAGAAGAATGACTAACACATGACTAACAAACTGAATAATGAATTAACATGACAATGACCAAGATCCTCTCATAAGAGTCTCAAGGGGGTATACCATAGTACTATTCACTGAAATGCTAGGCTGCCCAGCAGTTAATGATTAAGCATAATACACACCAAATCACATAAGGCAAACACACATGAGAATTGCATTAAGTATAAGAAATAAAACTTGTTTAATAGGTACATGAATCATCCCGAAATAGTAAAACAGTAAAGAAAAGGGAAAGATATACTCATAGTTCGTTAAATATAAATTCCGAGAAAGTTTGTCGTAAAGGCTTAAAAATTCCGAAGAATTCAACCTATATATAAAAATACTAATTGAGGAAAATAACAAAAGATTCCAAGACGACGAATCATCTAAGGCATTAGGGCTTGTTAGACTCGTATTAGGGAAGATGAAATTGTTAGTAATAATTTGAACGACTGTTTTTGAAATAAATATATATATATATATATATATATATATAACGAATTTAGTAAATGACTAAAACTCTTATGTGTTTCACATATAGGTATAAATTTCATTTTATAGAATAATAGCCTTGAAATAGAGTTAACGGTTTATATTTAATTAAACTGTTTATTATTAAATCCAATTTAAATACCAATAGCAATAATACAAGATATGATCCCCAAAATGTTATTATTATGAGAAATAATTATTTTATGATGTGGAATTCTAAAATAATATTTCCATAATTTATTTGCATTTAAAACATTTTTAATGAATTTAAATGATGCTTAAATGATTAAAATTAGTAAAAATAACAAAAATAATCATTTTATAAGGAATTATATTTTATTACAGTTTATTATTCATAGAAATAAAGCTCCAGAAAATTTGAGGTTAAAATCTCTTAAAATGAATTTTTAATTGATTAATTATGATTAAAAAGATTAAATTCAATAAAAATATAAAATTTAGACATTTTCCGGAAAATAAAAGTGTGGAAATCTCATTTTAGATGTCAAGATGTCATGTCTAAATTTTCATGATTTTTGGATAAATAATGAATTTATTACAAATATTCTAAGTGTATATGTCATATATATGCATAATCAAGGAAAAGAAATATAAATCAAAAAAAAAATGGTGGTCCAAGGGGGGGTCGAACCCGGATCCCCATTGTATAACCCAATAGCATTAACCACTAGTCCATCTATTCCATTTGTTAATATATCTGATCATGAATTGTATTTATGTTATTAATAAAAGTGTCTTCTTCCCCAATTTATCTAACCATAAACCCTAACCCTAACACAAAATCAATAACACCCAATTCGTTTGTATGAATAATCTGTAATAAGGGGGTTTTAACCCATAATGCTCGACTAAGACAAAGCAAGCAAAATTAGACACTACTCGTTTTCAGCTCACACTTGAAGCTTCTTTGATTCGCAAAAAAAAACGCAAATTGATGGCTTTCTGGACGTTTTTTTTGTATGAATTTGTTGTGGGTTTTGTTATGAAATGGTGCAGAGGTAAAGTGGTGAGATCAATTGTATATATAGGCGAGGAAAAATAAGCGTTTCACTTGGCTTAAAAACTTCCGACCGGTTTCAGATTTGAGGCCATTAAAATCGCCTTAAAACCTTGTTAAAACGTATAATTATTAGCCAAATGAGTCGAATAATGTTGGAGAAAACGTTTGGAACGATAAAATGTTGAAACGGACGCATAAATAGCGATTTAAGGCCTCGCCGGAATTAAAATCCGGCGGCCGGAATTCTGCCTTGGCCGGAAAAGCGTGAAACAGCAGCAGATATGAATATTTTTTTTTTAACTTTCAGCAATTGGCAATAAAGGCCCCTCATACTTTTCTTAGTTAGTTTTAATGTTTTCCTAGCTAGTTTTCCCTTTATATTCACTAACTAAGTTAATTTACTAACTCTAAACTTATATAACTTGAAATTTTATGATATATACATATACATATTTATTTTTTTTCCGAATAACGTTGCAACATACGCGTTAGATTAAATCGATATCGAGATCCAAAATACATGCAAATAATATAACTTAAATTTCGCACATATATTGAATTTGAAAGCGACAACAATTACAAGAAATATTAGAAGGACTAAAATTGTAAATTAGATAAAAGTCGAGGGTGACGGATGTCACAGTCTCCCCTACTTTAGAAAATTTCGTCTCAAAATTTATTTCAAGTGGAGGTTCCTGTAAAGAGATGAGGGTACTTCGTCTTCATTTGGTCTTCACGTTCCCAAGTAAATTCTGGGCCACGTTTATTCTCCCAACGAACCTTGACAATAGGAATACGGCTACGCTTAAGAGTCTTGACTTCACGATCCATAATTTCCACGGGTTTCTCCGTGAAACGCATCGTTTCGTCAACTTGAATATCCTCCAGTGGAACATGTAAATTCTCATCCGCCAAACACTTTTTCAAGTTCGATACATGGAAGGTAGGGTGAACGTTGCTGAGTTCATCGGGAAGATCTAGCTTGTAAGCCACTTTTCCAACTCTTTCCAAAATCTTAAATGGGCCTACATATCTCGGAGCCAGCTTTCCCTTTTTCCCGAACCGAAAAACACCCTTCCAAGGTGAGACTTTAAGAAGAACCATGTCACCAACTTGAAATTCCAAGGGTTTACGCCTTTGATCAGCGTAACTCTTCTGTCTACTCTGAGCTGCCAGTAAGGATCCACGAATAACCGCAATTTTGTCTATTGTTTCCTGGACAAGTTCGGGACCGGTAATGAGAGTATCACCGACCTCACTCCAGCACACAGGAGAACGACATTTGCGACCATAAAGAGCTTCAAAAGGTGCCATACGGATACTGGCATGATAGCTGTTATTATACGAAAACCCAACCAAAGGCAAGTGTGAATCCCAATTACCACCAAAATCTATGACACAAGCTCGAAGCATATCCTCTAATGTTTGAATAGTACGCTCCGTTTGACCATCTGTCTGAGGATGGTATGCTGTGCTAAGATTTAGTTTGGTTCCCAACGCGTCATGAAGAGTTTGCCAAAAACGAGAAGTGAACTTGCTATCACGATCAGAAATGATGCTCAAAGGGGTTCCGTGACGACTAATGATCTCGGCGATATAAAGATTAGCCAGTTTCTCAGCCGAATAAGTCTCACGAATGGGTAAAAAGTGTGCAGATTTGGTTAAACGATCCACAATGACCCATATACTATCATGACCTCGTGCAGTGCGGGGTGATTTAGTAATGAAGTCCATAGCAATGTTCTCCCATTTCCACACAGGAATCTCTGGTTGTACAAGCAAACCAGATGGACGTTGATGTTCAACTTTGACCTTGGCACAAGTAAGGCATTTAGCCACGTAGTGAGCTATATCCTTCTTCATACCGGGCCACCAATACATGGGACGCAAATCCTGATACATCTTATCTGCACCAGGGTGAATGGAGTAACGAGTCTTATGAGCCTCGTCCATGATAAAAGTTCTGAGATTATCACGATCAGGAATCCATAGACGATTGGAGAGATAGAGCAATCCATGTTTCGTTTCCAAAAGATTTTTAGCTCCACATGACATTTCGTTGTACATATTGCCTTCAGTAACCGAAACATGTTGGGCTTCATAGATTCGAAGTTTGAGATCATGAGTCTGAATGCAGTTAAGTTGAGTATATGCCTTGCGACTAAGGGCATCAGCCACAACATTCGCTTTTCCAGGATGATAGCGAATCTCACAATCATAATCATTTAGAAATTCAACCCATCGACGCTGACGCATATTTAGATCTTTTTGGTTAAAAATATGTTGAAGACTTTTGTGATCAGTAAAGACCACACATTTAGTACCATACAGATAGTGTCTCCAAATTTTCTACGCGAACACAACGGCTCCAAGTTCAAGATCATGGGTAGTGTAATTTTTCTCAGATGTTTTCAATTGTCGTGATGCATAAGCGATGACCTTGCCTCGTTGCATGAGAACACAACCAAGGCCTAGGTGAGATGCATCACAGTACACTACAAAATCGTCAACACCATCAGGAAGAGAGAGAACAGGAGCGTCGCAAAGCTTTTGTTTCAAAGCTTGAAATGCTTCTTCCTGACTGGATCCCCATAAGAAAGGTTTATCTTTGTGAGTCAAAGAAGTATGTGGAACCGCGATCTTTGAAAAGTTGGCAATGAAACGACGGTAGTAACCAGCAAGACCAAGAAATGAACGAACCTCAGTGGGAGTTGTGGGTACAATCCAGCTTTTTATGGCTTCAATCTTAGCAGGGTCTACGTGTATTCCTTTGTCGTTTATTACGTGACCAAGGAATTGAACTTCCTTAAGCCAAAATTCACATTTGGAGAACTTGGCATACAGTTGCTCATCACGAAGAAGGCTTAAAACTTGACGAAGATGCTGTTCGTGGGTAGTCCTGGATTTGGAATAAATGAGGATATCGTCGATGAATACTATTACGAATTTGTCCAAGAAAGGTTTGCAAACTCGATTCATAAGATCCATGAAAACCGCAGGTGCATTGGTTAAACCGAAAGGCATAACCATGAACTCATAGTGACCGTAACGAGTTCGAAAGGCAGTTTTGGGAATGTCATCCTCATGAACACGAAGTTGATGATATCCAGAACGAAGGTCGATCTTCGAAAAACAGACGGCACCCTGAAGTTGATCAAAAAGGTCATCGATGCGAGGTAGAGGGTAACGATTCTTTATCGTAAGCTTATTAAGTTCACGATAATCGATGCACATACGAAAAGTCCCATCTTTCTTCTTAACGAACAATACTGGAGCTCCCCAAGGCGAAGAACTCGGACGAATGAAACCTTTGTCAGTCAATTCCTGAAGTTTGCTAGCAAGTTCTTGCATTTCCGAAGGTGCAAGATGATATGGAGCTTTAGCGACGGGAGTAGCACCGGGAACAAGATCAATACGAAAATCAACAGAGCGAACAGGAGGTAAACCAGATAAATCCTCAGGAAAAACCTCTGGAAAATCACACACAACTGGAACATCTTGAATACTCTTACCCTTATCCTTCTTTTCCACAATATGAGCCAAGAAAGATATATACTTCTTACGAAGATATTTTTGAGCTTGAGTGCAAGACATGAGTTTCAAACCCTTCGATTTCATTTCCCCATAAACAGATAAAGATTCACCAGATGGAAGTGGAATTCGAATATATTTCTCGAAGCAAACAACCTCGGCATGGTGTTTAGAAAGCCAGTCCATGCCTACTATGACATCGAACTACCCAATTTCATGGGTACCAGGTCAATAGAGAAATCATAGTCATTTAGATTCAACGTGCAATTGCGAATCACAGATTTTATAACAATAGGATTTCCATCAGCAACTTCCACGGTAAAAGGATGTGTAAGGTGAGAACGTTCACGAGCAAGTAAGGGTTCAAATTCTAACGAGACAAAACTCTTATCCGCACCGGTATCAAACAAAATTGAAGCATACAAATTGTTAATAAGAAATGTACCATTGACCGCATCATTGGCAGCTTGAGCTTGACTTGCATTAATGTTAAAAGCACGTTCGCGAGCTGGAGCTGCTTGGATTGCTGGAACTGCTGGGGCTGCTGGAGTTTGCTGACGAGACTGGATAAAAGCAGTCAGATGAGGACACCTATCTTGCCTATGGTTAGGATCACCACAAGCATAGCAAGTTCTGGGTTGACCAGTCCTCTGGTTCTGAGCATTCCCAGATTTGGTTTCTCGACAGTGAGAGGTAGTATGGCCTGTTTTGCCGTAATTATCACACTTCGAGCAAAGTCGGTCAGTAGGGTGGTGCCAGTTGCATTTACTACACTTGGGGAAAATGCCAGTATAAGGTTTTGGGCCAGATTGGGCTTGAGGTGCGGCAGGTGGGTTAGTAGCGGGAATTTGATTAATAGGTGCAACAACAGCATAATTTTGACTTCTACCTTTACGTTTCTTGTTGGATCCAGATGTAGAGGCAGAGGCAGAGGTAGTTTTAAGAGGTTCAGTAGTAGCAGGGGTTGAAGAGGTTTCAGTGGTTCGCTTAGTACCTTTACGAGTCAGAGTACCATCTTTGACATGCTTGTCGGTAAGAGATGCTGCCAGACGAATGGCATCCTCTACAGTAGCAGGTTTACTCCCCATAACTGTATCATGAATCTGAGGTGGTAATCCCTCAATATACTTCTCAATGGCTAAGGGCAGTGGTGTCACCATGTGAGGAATCAGTAAGCTCAGCTCGTGATAACGATTGTTGTAAGGAACGTTGTTTCCACTATCCTGTTTGAGGTGATAGAATTCATCCTCCAACTTCTTCATCTCACTATGGGGACAGAACTCAGTAGTCATGGCAATTTTGAAATCATCCCAAGACATAGCTAAAGCAGCTTCCGTCCCTCGAGCATGTTTTTCACCATTCCACCAAGTGAGTGCTCTCTTATGAAGAACACCCGTGGCATGACGAACACGTAAGTTGGCTGGACAGTCGCTATTAATGAACGTATTCTCCATACTTTCGAACCATTCAAGTAACCCAGTGGCTCCCTCAGTGCCATTAAACTTGTTGGGATGGCAAGAGTTGAAATGTTTGAATGTGCACTTATTCTCACTAGTTCCACCATTTCCACCCGCATTCCCGTTAGAGTTCCCATTCGAGCTACCGTTCGGGTGAAGGTTTGGAATAATAGCATTAATAATGTTAGGAACAAGGGTTTCCAGCTTGTCATTGAGCATGGTCACGATACGCTGATCAGACTTCAACTTAGCTTGACGCTTAGAAGCTCTTTTGCGGGATTCGCGATCAGACATCTACAAAAATAAAGCAACACCTATGAGATTTAGTTCCAAGATTTTGAATGACACATAGCATACGAGAAACTGCATAATTAAAGAGTAATATAGAAGAATTTCCAATAGCTTAGTAATGAAAATCAAATCATGATAAAAGCAAATGAAATATCAAGAATAAAATTGAGATATTTGGGATTGTTTCTCATGAAACTGGTGACTAACCAAAGAAATTGAAATATTATTAGTGACTCATGGGGGCGTACTTTAGCCTATAAGTGAATGCTCATCTCGAGAATTCCCAGGTAGGTAAACGGGTCCCTCGTCTGATTGGGATTTATGCGAATTACCAACCTAGCCAGAAAACTCAGAATACAGGCGCTCACCCTTCCAGATTGCACGTGCCCCGTCACAAATAATTTTCCAAAACCTTAGCGGATCTCGAGATGTGGAAATATATATCCTTGAGATGTGGATTTCACTCCTAACTCAAAGATATATTTCCAAAAATTAAAAATACGTTGGAGTGAAACGGGTCACTAAGTTAAGGATATCACTCCTAGCTTAGTGATTTAAGTTTCTTTTGGAGGGATAGATTCCTTGAGATTTGGACGTCTCCTATCTCGAAAGGAAAATATTCCAAGATAAATAAATAAAATATGTAAGGAGTGAAACTATTCACCAAGATATGGATATCACTCCTAACTTGGTGTTTTCGTTTCGTTTGTGGAATATGATCTTCTTGAATATAATGAAAAATAAGAGGAGAAAAATCTGTCTAAAGAAATGAGAATAAAAGAAAGCATATAATGGGTAGCTTAGTTATAGTCTAGGTCAAAAGCATTTACTAATAACCTAATTCCCTATAACCATGGCTCTGATACCAATCTGTAACACCCCAACCGATGGCGGAAACATCGAGGTGTCACGTAGTGACGATTGTTCAATAGCACATGGACTAAATTGTAAATATTAATAGTAAATAACTTCCATTGTTCAAAACGAAATACACAGAGTCTTAATAGAAATTTCAAACATAGATAATAAATGTTCAACTTTTATTTAAGCACTAGGTCCAGCCTAAGCGTGAAAGCATGTAAGATCAAACGTCACCTGAAACATGTACAAAACAATTTTGTCAACACATATAATGTATTGGTGAGTACACCCCTTTGATATATATAGTATAGAAATAAAATGTTTCGCAATTCATGTGTTGTATACCGTTTGCAAATATGTAATTAAGTAGTATCAGTCAAAACCAAACCTGAGAAGAATGACTAACACATGACTAACAAACTGAATAATGAATTAACATGACAATGACCAAGATCCTCTCATAAGAGTCTCAAGGGGGTATACCATAGTACTATTCACTGAAATACTAGGCCGCCCAGCGGTTAATGATTAAGCATAATACACACCAAATCACATAAGGCAAACACACATGAGAATTGCATTAAGTATAAGAAATAAAACTTGTTTAATAGGTACATGAATCATCCCGAAATAGTAAAACAGTAAAGAAAAGGGAAAGATATACTCACAGTTCGTTAAATATAAATTCCGAGAAAGTTCGTCGTAAAGGCTTAAAAATTCCGAAGAATTCAACCTATATATAAAAATACTAATTGAGGAAAATAACAAAAGATTCCAAGACGACGAATCATCTAAGGCATTAGGGCTTGTTAGACTCGTATTAGGGAAGATGAAATTGTTAGTAATAATTTGAACGACTGTTTTTGAAATAAATATATATATATATATATATATAACGAATTTAGTAAATGACTAAAACTCTTATGTGTTTCACATATAGGTATAAATTTCATTTTATAGAATAATAGCCTTGAAATAGAGTTAACGGTTTATATTTAATTAAACTGTTTATTATTAAATCCAATTTAAATACCAATAGCAATAATACAAGATATGATCCCCAAAATGTTATTATTATGAGAAATAATTATTTTATGATGTGGAATTCTAAAATAATATTTCCATAATTTATTTGCATTTAAAACATTTTTAATGAATTTAAATGATGCTTAAATGATTAAAATTAGTAAAAATAACAAAAATAATCATTTTATAAGGAATTATATTTTATTACAGTTTATTATTCATAGAAATAAAGCTCCAGAAAATTTGAGGTTAAAATCTCTTAAAATGAATTTTTAATTGATTAATTATGATTAAAAAGATTAAATTCAATAAAAATATAAAATTTAGACATTTTCCGGAAAATAAAAGTGTGGAAATCTCATTTTAGATGTCAAGATGTCATGTCTAAATTTTCATGATTTTTGGATAAATAATGAATTTATTACAAATATTCTAAGTGTATATGTCATATATATGCATAATCAAGGAAAAGAAATATAAATCAAAAAAAAAAATGGTGGTCCAAGGGGGGGTCGAACCCGGATCCCCATTGTATAACCCAATAGCATTAACCACTAGTCCATCTATTCCATTTGTTAATATATCTGATCATGAATTGTATTTGTGTTATTAATAAAAGTGTCTTCTTCCCCAATTTATCTAACCATAAACCCTAACCCTAACACAAAATCAATAACACCCAATTCGTTTGTATGAATAATCTGTAATAAGGGGGTTTTAACCCATAATGCTCGACTAAGACAAAGCAAGCAAAATTAGACACTTACAACTCGTTTTCGGCTCACACTTGAAGTTGGCTTTCAGGACGTTTTTTTTGTATGAATTTGTTGTGGGTTTTGTTATGAAATGGTGCAGAGGTAAAGTGGTGAGATCAATTGTATATATAGGCGAGGAAAAATAAGCGTTTCACTTGGCTTAAAAACTTCCGACCGGTTTCAGATTTGAGGTCATTAAAATCGCCTTAAAACCTTGTTAAACCGTATAATTATTAGCCAAATGAGTCGAATAATGTTGGAGAAAACGTTTGGAACGATAAAATGTTGAAACGGACGCATAAATAGCGATTTAAGGCCTCGCCGGAATTAAAATCCGGCGGCCGGAATTCTGCCTTGGCCGGAAAAGCGTGAAACAGCAGCAGATATGAATATTTTTTTTTTAACTTTCAGCAATTGGCAATAAAGGCTCCTCATACTTTTCTTAGTTAGTTTTAATGTTTTCCTAGCTAGTTTTCCCTTTATATTCACTAACTAAGTTCATTTACTAACTCAAAACTTATATAACTTGAAATTTTATGATATATACATATACATATTTTTTTTTCCGAATAACGTTGCAACATACGCGTTAGATTAAATCGATATCGAGATCCAAAATACATGCAAATAATATAACTTAAATTTCGCACATATATTGAATTTGAAAGCGACAACAATTACAGGAAATATTAGAAGGACTAAAATTGTAAATTAGATAAAAGTCGAGTGTGACGGATGTCACAGTAAAGGTAAATGTGCCAAAGCCAGCAAGATTCAGAGATGATGACTTGTAAGCTATAGTGTTTCGAGCTACTGAGAATGAAAGCTTGTTTGAGCCATTGACTTATACTGAGGCAGTGAGTTCAAATGAGAGACATAAGTGGCAGTTAGCAATGCAAGAAGAGATGAGTTCATTAGAAAAGAATGGTACATGGGAGTTAGTGAACAAACCTGAAGGACAGAAGTTAGTGTCATGCAAATGGGTCTTTAAGATCAAAGAAGGGCTAACTAAAGAAGAAGATCCAAGGTTTAAAGCACGACTAGTTGCAAAAGGGTTCACTCAAAGGGCTGGTTTGGATTACAATGAAATTTTCTCCCTTGTTGTGAAGCACACCTCAATAAGGGTAATTCTGTCATTAATTGTTGTTTTTGATTTAGAGTTGGAGCAATTAGATGTTAAGACTGCATTTCTTCATGGGAATTTGGAAGAAAGGATTTATATGCAACAACCTCTTGGATTTGAAGTTAAAGGCCAAGAGGATAAAGTGTGTTTGTTAAAAAGGTCACTGTATGGCTTGAAACAATCACCTAGAAAATGGTACAAGAGGTTTGATGAGTATGTGATTCATAATGGATTCTCAAGAAGCTCTTATGTTAGCTGTGTTTATTTCAGAGAATATAACACAGGTAAGTTTGCATATTTGCTACTCTATGTAGATGATATGTTACTTGCTTGTGAAAGTAGATCTGAAATTCAGAGTATAAAAAACATGTTGAAGTCTGAATTTGACATGAAAGTGCTTGGGGAGGCTAAGAAAATTTTAGGAATGTAAATTGTGAGAGATAGAAGCAATAAAACTTTGAAGTTAACTCATAGTTCATATGATCAGAAAGTGATTAATAGTTATGGAATGAGTAAGGGTAAAACTGTCAAAACTCCTTTGGTAGCTCATTTCAAGTTATCAAGTCATGATTCTCCTAAGTCTAATGAGGAAAAGGCTTATATGGAGAAGGTCCCTTATGCTCAAGTTGTTGGCAGCCTTATGTACATGATGGTATGTACTAGACCTGACATTGCTTATGCTGTCAGTCTAGTGAGTAGATATCTTGCCAATCCTGGAAAGAATCACTGGAATGTTGTAAAATGGATACTAAAATATCTGAGTGGTACTAGACATGTTAATTTAGTGTTTGGTAGCAAGTCTGATGACAAAGGTAAAAGGGTCATTGGGTTTGTAGACTCAGATTATGCAAAAGATTTAGACAAGGGAAGATCCATTTCTGGGTATGCATTTGTGGTTCTGTGGAATTTGGTTAGTTGGAAAGCCTAGTTGAAGCATGTGGTAGCTTTGTCTTCTACAGAAGCAGAATATATTGCTTTAATTGAAGGGGTAAAAGAGGTACTATGGTTGAATGGGCTTGTGGCTGAACTAGGTTTTGATATTGTTGAAACAGTGATTGGTTGTGACAATCAGGGAGCTATTCAGTTGTCAAAGAATAGTGTGTTTCATGACAGGACAAAGCACATCAAAGTTAAGCTTCATTTCATAAGGGACATTGTCAATGATAATGAAGTAAAGGTAGAAAAAATGGATACAGATTCAAATCTAGCAGACATGTTTACAAAGTCTGTTCCTGGTCCAAAGTTTAAATTCTGTAATGATGCATTAGGTGTTGGTTAATCTTGATGCAGAGTTGTTCTTGATATTGGATCTAAGGTGGAGAATCGTTAAAGGTAGATCTCAATTATATCAAGTCAACAAAAGTCTTACCATTTGTCAAAGTCAACGAGGATCAAGTTTAAGCTGAGAATAATAGAAGGTCCAAACTTCAGGGACTATTCTTGCCAAAATAAAAGTTCGGTTGTTAAGAAGTCGTTATCGGCTCTAGGTTAATAAATAGAGGCCTAATCATCCAGATTGGGCATCCTATATTCTTGTAATCTTTTTTCAATTCGTTCTTGTAATATTTCGATTAGAAGTTTATCAATAAAAGATCCTACAATCGTTGGCTATAGTTTCCGTTCTTTGTGTACATTCCTAAAAAAAGTATATTTAAAAGAGAATGAAATAAGGGGTGTAAGAAAGAGGTGTAAAAAATAGGGGAAGAAATTAGCAAAAAGTAGACTGTTTTTGAATTTAATGTTTTAAATCAAATAAATATTTGGGAGAATTGTATGGTTGGTCCATGTCGTTTATGAATATTGCATTATTGGTTATAATGCTTTAATAAATACAGAGTTGGTGCTTGAGATTCAAATATCAACACTTGTGTGGTCCCTACTCTTAATGTCAGTTAACTTACTCAGTTAAGTGAGTATGAATAAACTATTTTACCCATGTAGTTAAAGTCTTCTTCCTCACACAACTCCACTCCCTTCACCATCTAGGCATCCACCATTCCCACCCACCTTCACAAACCATCACCACCACCACCACCATTTGCAGCCACCCAAGTACGTACGAGTCCATATAAAACCCTTGTAAGTACATCACGCCTGTGGTGTAGAAAATCATCACAACACATCAAACGATCCAAATATATTTTAATATTTTTGTAAGTGGTTGTGAGTGAGAAAAGAGAAAATATAATGATAAAAGTATGAAAAAGTATTATTATTTTTATTAAGAGAGAGAAGATTTAAGGATGAAGTAGTGATTTTTAGTGTAATTTGATGGAGATGATTTGGTGGATGGGTTGTGAATGCTCTAAGTAGCAAATGAACTCATTTTGTGTGTGGTAGATGGCTCATACGCGTCTTTGTGATAACATTCTGTTTATTAACATTTAGTTATTAATCTAAAATTTTATAGAATATAACTACCATTATTATTTCTGTTTGTGGTGTGTGGTAAAGGTGTTATAATTTTAAAGGGGATGTTTTGGGTTCAAGTCTAATCAGAGGTAAAAAAAAAAAAAGGGAACGGGCTATATTGGTCATTTTCCCTTTTTTTTTTTACCTCTGATTAGACTTGAACCCAAAACATCCCCTTTAAAATTATAACACCTTTACCACACACCACAAACAGAAATAATAATGGTAGTTATATTCTATAAAATTTTAGATTAATAACTACATGTTAATAAACAGAATGTTATCACAAAGACGCGTATGAGCCATCTACCACACACAAAATGAGTTCATTTGCTACTTAGAGCATTCACAACCCATCCACCAAATCATCTCCATCAAATTACACTAAAAATCACTACTTCATCCTTAAATCTTCTCTCTCTTAATAAAAATAATAATACTTTTTCATACTTTTATCATTATATTTTCTCTTTTCTCACTAACAACCACTTACAAAAATATTAAAATATATATAGGGGTGAACAGTAGTTTTTCAAATATAGGGGTAAACAGTGCTTTCACCAAATATTTTCTCTCTCCTCCACTCACAATCACCCCATAAAATTTGAGGGAACCCCTCACAAAATTTGATGGGTGGGTTGTGGATGCTCTTAGATATATGGTATTTAGTACTCCATCCATTCCTTTTTAGATGTCATTTCATTTTAGATGTCATGGGCCCACAAACACACAGAATAAAAAAAATCCTTGATTGTATGTTATAAAATGACCATAATATCCTCAAGTTATTAGGGTTGGCAAAAAAAACCCGAGCCTGACAGGTATAACCGAAACCCGAAGCATTTGGGACGGGTATACCCGATACCTGACGGGTATGGGATGGGTTTGATATTGTTAAAAAAAATATTTCGCGGATATGGGACAATTATGGTAGTAGGTGATACCCGACCCGGTTACCCGAAACTAAATACTCGTCTACCTGAAATATATACCCGAAGACTTATAAGTTTTATATGTATCTTTTGTTAACTATTTTTAGTAATGTTTCATTCTAATAGATTCATTATTTGAAAAATAAACTTTTCGTCTAAAATATATGTTCTAATAACATTATTATTTATATTTATATGCTATGAAATATAAAAATAGTTTTCAAAATTCAGTCAAACCGACACAAAGATTTCGATCGGTTGCGACCAACCTTGACAGAACTATTGGCCCCCATCTCAGTCAAACCGATGAATTGTATTGTGGCCATTGGGGTAATTTGAGAGAGGGTAAGAGTAGAAGAGATTATTAGACTATCTTTAATGCTAAGTGTGCTCTTAGGCACCCTTAGCTGCCTAGTCAGCTGCCACATCATATACTTCTAAATCTTTACAAATCCTTGAAAATCCTTACAAATCCTTAAAAGTTAAAATCCCGTTATTTTATCTCCAACCATACAAACATCTTTACATGTCCTTACAATTTCCAAATCATCACTCATTTTTCTTATTTTAAATACATAGAAGTAATACTTTGAATAATAAAAAAGAAATAAATAAAAACGTAATATTAGTTTATAAAGTATAATAAATAAATAAATAAATAAAAAGTAAAAAAGAAAGTTTGTAATAAGTAATAGTTATTTTGAGATTTAAAAAAAATAAAAAAAATAAATACATATAAGAAATAAAACTAAATAGATATAAAAAAATAAAAACGTAATTTTTTTTGCCAATAAAAAAAAGTAATATAAATAACACGATTTATAGATAGCGCATTTGGTTATATCTTAAACTAGCTTTTATCCCGGGAGTGTCCCGGGGTTGAAAAATATAACCATTTTAATAATACTAATACTAATACTAATAATTATTACTCTTGTAATTAAATAAATAAAAAATAACCTTGCTATAAGGTGACACCATGTGTTGCAGTGTTGCGCGATTCTTTTTCCTAGCTTCTCTGGATGAAGTACACCTATCCATCTTTAGAAGAGTAAAATTCCAATTATAGCATGGCGATTGAGCTGAATTTCAACATCGTATATAAGAACTTGGTTTAAAAGAAAAAACATGATTAATGAATAACCTGAACACTTTGTGTTTTTTTTTCCTGTATGAACAAAACCCCACAAAAAATAGTCGTTTTTTTCTCCGTTTTTTATATAGCACTATGGTACTCATTGGAAAGATAATGAAACGCTCGTTAATTTGGTGTAATTTTTTTTATTTAAAAAATCTCGAATATAAAAAATATTAACGTTTAAAAATTATGGGAGGAAACATAAAAGAGAAAAATTTAAATTTGTTTTTAAATTCTTTTTTTTTTTCTAAAATAACTCAATTTAATTTTAGTAATTGAGAATTGAGAGATAGAGAGATAAATTTAGGGTTTTATGTTTATCTTTTTTTAATTAAAAAAAGGAAATAAATCAAAAACACTAAAATATTTCAATGATGATGCCACGTGGCAGTTTCATGAAGAGGTTGAAGACACCATTGAACGCCACGTCAGCAATGTTCAATTCTTTTATATATATTAATAATTAATAGATTAATGCTACCGTTGAATAAAAATAAAAGAATAGAATTGGAAATGCACAAGAACCTAGAAAAGTCAAGCCCTTAACTTTGGGCGGCTAACAAACAGCGCAAATTCCATTTTTGGGCTTTTCCTACGTGGGTCGGACATTATGAGTTTGGGCGGGCTGGAGAGAGCCTTAGATAGAGATAAGAGATCGGTGGCTGTATTTCTTTGTATTTGCACGTTGCAATAGTTATGTGGTGATATAAAAAATGCCCCTTTCACGCTCAATTCCTGGTGTCACTACGTATGGTCTTATAAATGTAAGGTTGTGGATTTAAATCCTTGTAAATGCAAAATTAGGTGGAATAAATGTATAATAAAAATTTGCCATTCAAAAAAAACTTTGTGGACCATCCAGTAAAGTCAATCTGTATTACTTGTTGATATCATAAAAACTTAAATTATTTAATAAATACTTTTAATTATAGTGGAATTTAATTAACATAGTTGTGTTTTTATTTAATTAGTATATTTCCTTTATGTAACTTATGATACTATCAATTTCATCATTAATAATTTTAATTATTTCAATATTTTGATTATTAATTATATAACATAAATATTGAAATAATTAAAATTATTAATGATGAAATTGATAGTATTACAAGTTACATAAAGGAAATATACTAATTATATAACATTAATAAACAAACCTAATGAATAGTGATTCTAAATGAATAGTAATTATAATATTATTTTATTCATATTATTTTACTTAAAAACTTTTTTTTAATTATATTATTATTTTATTCATATTATTTTATTCACCACTTGACCTCTGGTTCGCTTCTGTGTGGGTTGTTGTGTACCCATTGATGATGACTAAATACATGGCTTCTGGGTGAGGTTAAGTCGAATGATTGTGGGTTTTCATCATATTGGTTGAATTTTGAATTAACATATTTGTTACGGAATTGAATGATAACATGTTGGGCATTAAGTAAGTTTGTTTAAATATTGTGTTTGGAAAATCCGCATTAACGCGTCATGTGAAAAACGTGCAACGCGCGTATTAATACACCTAGTTAATAATAGTAATTTAAGTAATTAAATTTAAAGAACAAATATGTGATGACTTGGAAAAAGTAAGGATTTGTAAGGATGTTTGTATTGTTGGAGGTGAAATTTGAGGGTTTTAAGGATTTATAAGGATATGATGTGCCAGCTGAGTAGGCAGCTAAGGACGCCTTTAGCATTGCAGATAGTCTAATAGTTTTTAGATCCATCGCCAATTTCCTCATCCACGTAATATGGACTTTCTCCAAAATCAATGGCAAGCGTTGGAGGAGGTGGTCTGGTTTGCTTAGGTCCTTCTGGCTTTTGACACCTTTGACTCCCTAGCATCGGAAATTATCCGTTTCCTGACCAGAGTCTTATGGGTTATCCATAATCATATCTCGACTCCAGGGACACAGGAGTTTGTATTTAGTAGATTGAGGTTTGCAATCCAGAAAGAGTTTTTTTTAAAGGTATGGGTCAATGGTGAAATCCTTGTCCATGAAAGCCAGCTGCCTAAGTTCGAACCTCTGGAACCCTACACGTCGGTCCGTTTCAACCGCTATTGGAATTATTTTTTGATGGACGGTAGGAGTCGAACCTGGGATCCCTCCAATGTGGGAACCTCCAAAGGGGTAAACCCCCTACCTCCACCACTAGGCTATGGCTTCATTGGCAATTCAAAAAGAGGTGGCGATGCAACTTGTTGCCCACCGCCTGCTTGCTATTTTGGTGTAAATTGACAATTATGAAATGAAAGTATATTTTCTTTAAAAAAAAGTATATGTTTATAATGTTAGAGCAGGTATGAGCATTCAAGATACAAAGCTTAGAAAAGTTGAAAGTGGAATATTTTATTCATACTGCAAGGTTGCTTAAATAGGGAAACCAGAAGTCTTACGTAAACAAAAATAAAAAATAACAAACTAACAAATGGGACCTATAAATAGGAAAGCAAGTAGAGAATCGGTCATTTATACAACAGATAACCATCACGTGCTCTTGAACTCAGCAAACACACAAACGGCTAGTTTGAATTACCTCCAATACTCTCCTTTAATTCAAACCTTCCAACACCCAACCTTTCCCTTAAATAACAAAACTGCTCTGCTGCTAGGGGCTTTGTCAAGATATCAGCAACTTGGTCTTGTGTATAACATGGCTTCAATACCACTTGATTTGTCTCCACCAAACTCTTTATATAATGGAACTTGATGTCTATATGTTTACATGTCTTATGCAGAGCTGCGTTTTTGGACAAAAATATTGTAGAGAAATTATCACAATGAATTTTAGTTGCCATTTCTTGCATGTAACCAAGTTCATCCATTAACTGCCTCATTCACACAGCTTGACAAGCTGCACTGTTGGCTGCCACATACTCGGCCTTAGTGGATGATAATGCTACAACCGTTTGCTTCTTAGAACTTCATGATACCGCACCACTACCAACTAAGAATACATGAGCTGAGATGCTTTTACGATCATCGATAGAGCTTGCCCAGTCACTATCCGTGTATCCCTCCAAGCAAACTTCTTTACCCTTGTTATACCATAACCCGTATTCAACAGTTACAGCCACATACCTTAGTATCCTCTTAGCAGCCCCATAATGTTGTACGGATGGTTTTTGCATATATCGAGCAACATACCCTACAGAAAATGCTAACTCAGGTCTAGTGTGAGTTAGATATAGTAATCCTCCTACTAAGCTTCTGAACATTCAGCCATCAACTTGGTTACTAGAGTCACCATCTTGTAGCTTTTCTCCACTGTTCATTGATGTCACTGCTCCTTTGCACTTCTGTATACCAAATTTCTTGAGGAGATCTTTTGCATACTTCTTTTGAGATACAAACACACCACCTTTTATCTAGTTTAGTTCCAACCCAAGAAAGTATGCTAATTTCCCAAGATCACTCATATCAAGTTCACTTAAGATATTTGTCTTAAACTCCATTAATAACTTCTTGGAAGAACTAGTGTAGATAATATCATCAACATATAAACAAATAATGATAATATCATCTTCCATGACCTTTTTGACATAAACGGTAGGCTCACTTCTGATTCTCACGTATGAGTGTTGATGAAAATAAGAGTTGATACGATCGTACCAAGCCCTTTGGCGCTTGGTTCAATCCATACAATGCTTTATGGAGTTTATAAACCTTGTCCTCTTCATCTTTCACTTCAAACCCGGGCGGTTGTGTAACGTAGACTTCTTCTTGAAATGGTCCATTTAAGAAGGCCGATTTTACATCGAACTAATAAATATCCCATCCTTGCTGAGCAGCTAGAGATATAATAACAAGAATCGTCTCAAACCTTACCACCGGAGAGAATGTCTCTTCATAGTTCACCCCGTACTCCAGAGCATACCCTTTTGCAACAAAACATGCCTTGTGTTTCTGTATGTTTCCTTCAGCATACATTTAACCTTATACACCCATTTAATCCCAATAGCTTGCTTGTCACTTGGCAATTCTGTGAGTGACCATGTACCATGATTATGTAGTGCTTCTAGTTCAACTTCCATTGCTTCTCTCCACTCTTTATAGGCTGAGGCTTCATTGTAGGTTGTGGGCTCCATAGAAGATAAAGCAAATTGACATTCATAGAGATTTTGCACCTGATCTGGTTGCAAAGGAGTGGTTGTTTGGTAAATATCATGAAGAGTACGTACCCTTTGTTGACCACTATTATCTCCATGTGTTGTACTATTTGAAGAACTTCCCAAAGTATATTCTAATGCACCAGAGGAATTAATTTGACTATTGCTATTTTGACCATGTGACCCTCCTCCAAAGTCACTATTTTCATTAATATTCACCCCACCACCATGTGACCCATCACCATCATCTAAGTTAACATTTGTAGTTGAACTTCCTTCTTCCCAATATGTAACAAAATCAACTGGAAGTCCATATTTATCATCAGAGTTGGACATCCACTTTGCCTCCTCATCAAAAGTTACATTTCTACTAATCACAACACTTCTTTTAATTGGATCATAAAGTTTATAAGCCTTGAAGTTTGGAGAATACCCGATGAAGATACATTTGCAAGCCTTTGAATCTAACTTCCTGCATTGTTGCTTGGGTATTAACCCATATGCAACACTTCCAATCACCTTATGATGATGAACTAACAGAGTTCGTTTGTACCAGATTTCATACGGGGTTCATTCATCAATGGCCTTGGTGGGAGACATGTTTCGAAGATAGACTGGAGTGGCAACCGCTTCTCCCCAGAATTTAGTGCTTAGATTTTTTTTCATGTAACATACTCAATGTCATTTCTTCGATTGTATGCTTCTTTCTTTCGAACACCCCATTTTGCTCTAGAGTTTATGGGGCCGTGAGATCCCTCCTTATACCTTCATTATCACAAAACTTCATGAATTATCTAGAACAGAATTCTCTACCTCTATCCTTTCATAACGCTTTGATCTTAACACCCGTCTCAGTTTCTACCTTTATCTTGAAAAGTTTAAACTTGCTGAATGCTTCAGATTTCTCATGCAGAAATTACACCTAGCTCATCCGACGTAAATCGTTGGTAAACATGAGAAAGTATCGATTACCTCCCAAAGATTGAGTAGGCATAGGCCCACATACGTCGGCATGTAAAAGGTCAAGAACCCGTGTAGTGCGAGACGCATGTGTGGGAAATGGACTTCGGGTATGTTTGCCTTGCATGAAACCTTTACATACGTTCTAGTGCCTTATCCGTGGTAATCCATGAACCAAATGATTGACAGAAAGGCTTTGAAGGCTTTTCTCATTAAAATGACCAAATCTTAAATGCCATAAGTCAGACTCATCATGTATAGTAGCGAATGCAACATCATTAGTGTTACAGACATCAAGTGGGAATGTGTTGTTACCTGAGACCGGTACCATAACAACTATTTTACCGCTTTTTTTGTTAGTTATGGTGCAAGCTCCTTCATTGAACACTAACCTGTGCCCTGCCTTCATTAGCTGCCCCACGCTAAGTAGGTTATAACCCAAGTCAGGCGCATATTGAACATTACCAATAACCTAGTATCTACCTGCAGCCACTTCAAGCCTTACCGAACCTTGCCCTTGTAAATTGATATTCTTTCCATTCCCCATTCCAACAGACACCGTTTTTGTACTTTCAATAGTCTTGAGAAGTGATTGTTGCCCCGTCATATGGTTCGAACACCCACTGTCTAAAAACCAAATACCTTTTGGCTTTTCTTCACATGTGTTATTATCACCAATAGCCATGAACAACTGCCCTTCTTCGGCTTCTATTTCTTCACCAAGGGCGGTGGATGCTTGGGCTTCATAACAATCTCATCTCATATGCCCAAACTTATTACATTTATAGCATTGAACATGCGCTCTTCCTCGTCCGTTAGCTCTTCCTCGACCGCGTCCACGGACCCGAGTGGATCCTCGTCCTCTTCCACGAGCAAACATACTCGTTTCTTCTTCTTTAGCTTGGAAATCCTGTTCTTCTACCTGTGTTTGGCTTCCCCGATTTACCCAGGCCTCGTGAGCTTGCAATGATCCCATTAACTGATCATATGTAAGCCATGTAAGATCTCTTGATTCTTCAATTGCAGCAACCACATGATCCCACTTAATAGGCAAACTCCTAAGCACCTTTTCCACCACTTTTTGATCTGTCACCATCTTTCCATATGCCCTCTTTTAATGAATAATCTTCATTACTCTTGACAAATAATCAAACACCGGCTCACCTTCTTTCATTTCAATGGTCTCAAACTCGCGACGTAGACCCTGCAATTTAACCATCTGGACTTCTGAGTCTCCTTCGTATTTTGTCTGCAATAACATCCAAGCTTGCTTACGTGTGGTGGCACTAGAAATCCTAGAAAAAAATCTCATCATGAACTGCAGATTGAACTAGGGATAGGGCCCGAGCATCTTTCTTCCAGTGTTCTCGTAGTCCACCCCTGTCACCATCGGTGTCATTATAACCAGTTACCACAAGATCTCATAGATCCTGAGCAATCAGGATGGTCTTCATCTGAATCTTCCAAAACTCATACCCGTCACCTTTGAAAATCGGAAGAGGAGTGTGTGAGATACCGCTGGTATTCGAAGCAGCAATAAGAACAAGGAGTAGTAACAAGAAACGCTAGTTGACATATTATGAAAGCGTTATTTGTGAGTGGGGAACCTAGCTCTGATACCACACTGTTAAAGCAGGTATGAGCATTCAAGATACAAAGTTTAGAAAAGTTTAAAGTGGTGTATTTTATTCATAATGCAAGGTTGCTTAAATAGGGAAACAAGAAGTCTAACATAAACAAAAATAAAAAATAACAAACTAACAAATGGGACGTATTAAACAGGAAAGCAAGTAGAGAATCGGTCCTTCATTCAACAGATAACCATCACGTGCTCTTGAACTTAACAACACACAAACGGCTAGTTTGAATTACCTCCAATATGTAATACTAGATTTATATCCTGGGAGAGTCCCGGGTTGAGAAATCTAATATGATATATCAATTTTACATACGAAATAGACTAAGGCGCTTTACAGTTACATGCAGGAAAGCTTCGGGTAGCACCTAACCTAAAACAATTAACAATGTATCTCTAATGTTAACGTCTAACCATAAACAATGTATAATTCTAATATTAAAACCTAACCTAAAACGATGTACAACTCCAATGCTAACACTTGTTGTAAATAGAATTCACATTTACTGGTTTGAACATAACTAAGGACTTGCCTATACATGATTAATGAATAACATGAACACTTTGTGTTTTTTTCCTGTATGAACAGAACCCCACAAAAAAATAGTTGTTTTCTTTCTCCATTTTTATATAGCACTGTGGTACTCGTTGGAGAAATAATAAAACGCTCGTTAATTTGGTCGTTTTTTTCTCGGTTTTTTATATAGCACTATGGTACTCGTTGGAAAGATAATAAAACGCTCGTTAATTTGGTGTAATTTTTTTCTTTAAAAAAATCTCGTATATAAAAGATATTAACGTTTAAAAATTACGGGAGGAAACATGAGAGAAATAAATCTAATTTTGTTTTTAAATTCTTTTTTTTTCTAAAATATCTCAATGTCACATGGCATCCTATATGACACTCTCAAATGGAAGAATGACTATATGAGTGTCATGTAGGACATAATGCTTGATTACAACAACCCTTTTGCCCTGGTTTCTTTAATTTATGTGACTAAAACAAACTTTTTAGTAATTCATGTGTCTATATAATAGAAACAGTCACACCTAAAGTAAATTTATGTGGTCGTTACTACCTTTTAGCTACACGTAATAAAGGGAATTCTAGATTCCAGTAAGATATACGGGTACTGTATAGCCACACTTTTAAGGTGCTACGACCACTAAACTTAAATGTGACCGTATGATACCTACGATGACTCGACCTATGGTCACACTTGAGTTGGTAAAAAAAAGTGTGGCGGAAGACATATTGTCACACTTTTTTGGTGTGGCCAAAGGCCTTTTTTGGCGTAGTGATACAAAGTGTGAGAAGTCTATATAGGCATTGTATTTTAAATTTTAGGCATGGTGTTTTATGTTCCTTTGGCATAGTAGCATTATATAGAAAAACACAAAAATTAACAATTTAAAACACTAATTAATGTATTTTCGACATGCAATCTAAAACACCCTACGAAGAAAGTAATCAGTGTGTTTTAAATTTAATGTCTAGAAATACATTTGAATGTGTTATAAATTGTAACGTTTGGTGCTTTTCTATATAAATCAATGCAAAAGGAATCAAAAACATTATAGTCAAACTTTAAAACACAATGACTATAAAGACTTCTCACACTTTGTATAAAAAATGTAATTTGTACAGTAACCTATACGTATATAATAGTATATGTTTATAATGGTTTAGTGTTAGAAAGAAAACGTAAGTAGTAAAGTAATACCAGTGTGTCCAGCAGCAGCAGCAACATGTATAGAACACATAAACGCATCAACTTCATGCACAAGAAGCCATTGAAACCCTATCAAATGCTTCACTATCTCAACCTTCCCTTTGTCACACGCCACAAACAACACACTCTCACCTCTACAATTCACTTTTCCAACCACCCCTTCATCTGCCGCCATCAACGCCTTCATCACCTCGACCTTTCCCTCTTTGCACGCCTCATGCAACGCAGTCTCCAGCTCCCTATTCTCCGCCGCCACCATTTCTGGCCACCGTTGCAATATCTCGGACACTAGTTCCATATGGCCTAGCCGTGCAGCTAAGTGTAAGACAGTGTTTGATGATTCGGACGTTGTTTGTGTTATAAGGGTTTGGTTTTCTTGAATGAGGTTGAGGAAGGTGATGGTGTCACCCTTTAGAACAGTCTCATAGAGGAGACGATTCATGATGGTTTTGGAGTAAGACGGAAATATTTTAGTTTATGCGATATATGGAATTAGGTACGGCTTTTGAAGGCAGGTTATGGTATTAATTAGGGTTCATTTTTTTCCACAAGTGTAGTTACTAGGAATTTTCTATGCTTCTTTCTTTAAATTTCAGAGAAAATACTTGTACGTGGAGGTGTGGTTATTATTGGAGTTTTAAGTCATGCATGAAGTCGTCTTATGAAGTTTAAATAAATTATAATTATATTTCTTTTGTCCCATTAGACTATTGGGCACGCTTGAGGATCGAACGTTTTGGTCGTTTGTTTACGTGGTTTAAGGTTTTGATGATTGGTTGTAGGTGGCATACGAGGATAAAAGTGTTTAGGGCGGGCGGGGTGGTTAGTGATAGCCATGACCATCACGACCACCGGCCCAACCAAATCATCACGGGCGCAAGGCCAAATCGTGACAGTCATTGCAGAGAAAAGAAAAAGGAATGTGATAGTGTGATGAAACTTGAACCGCCCCATGTGTTTAGTGATGCAATGTGATGGAATGTGTAGAATGATGTGATACAAATAATGGAATTCGGTATGATGGTGTGATGGAATTATGACCACCTCACCCACCCTTAAAGGTAGTACGTAAGTTGTATAGTCGGAGCTTAACCAAATCTGAAAAAGTTTGCTCATGGTTCTAGCGAACTTTGTAAAGTCGGTTTTTAGTGTCAGCAAACTTTGTTAAGCTTATTTGAACTTTAACTATATAGAGAAATTGTAAAAAATAAAGTGGTTAATTAAATTCCACTTGCATCACGGACAACCTAATTACTCCTAGAACGCTTTTATACTTATATTAAACCATTAAATCATCTATAAATAGTTTCGGTTAAACCCACTGCATTGCACGGGCCAGCCCACTAGTTACTCCTAGAACGCTTTTATACTTATATTAAACCATTAAACGATCTATAAATAATTAAATACTCTTTAACATCGTAAACCACCTAACCGGCCAAATAATTCACACTTGAGCCACACTTAGACCATCATCATGACATATATATCATTTGATATCAATTTTGTTGTTCTTTCTCCGGCTTCACATCACAGCTTTAAAGTGTTTTGAGAAAGTGATAAAGGTGTATAGAGACTTCACTTGAGTAAGAGGTATATGCACACATATAATTTGAAGTAGGTTTTATGAGTTATCAATTGCAAGGGGACTCTCCTTCTAGGGGGTTGTGATGATCTTTGCCACAACATAGAAAATTCGTTTTCCAAAAAAAAACCTATACATATATTCAAGAAGTTTACAAATATAGATTAGTCATTATTGTATCTACCACCTCATACAAAAAATTAACTGATACAAACATAGAAACCCTGACTAGTAAAGCTAGCAACCATGATAAGAGATATCGATGTATGAGTCACTAGATGACGACTAATGACTGTTCATAATAAGCATCTCCCCAACCAGACAATTAAGACTTAACAGTAGTCGTACAGTATTTCAGATTTTTCTCCTTTCTTCACTGCCTTTATTGCATTAATTACCATCCAAGAAATGTGAATCATTTACATAATTGGGGGTTTATTATTTTACAAATTACATTTGGGTGTAGTGGGGGAAAAAATTAAAATTGGTGATGCATGGTTTTCAATTGACGGTATCTTTTTTTTTTTGAAAGGCACACTTCATTAACAAACAAACAGACCGGGGAATTTCCAAGGCGGAAAACCCCTAAGTCAAACGTTACAATACATCAAAAGAGAAAGATTTCCAACTCTTCCAATCCACACCCCCACTATTACCCTTACTACATAACCAAAGATAAGACAAAGATTTAACATCCGCAACTATCTCAACCACATTCCTGTTTTTCTGATTAAAGATCCTTTCATTCCTCGCTTTCCACATCCTCCAGCAGGTCACCACAATAATCCCAGTTAATATCTCATTTCTTTTCTTTGGCCATCCCGATTATTTAACAACCTCGATTAAGTCTTTAACAGTAAATAAGAAAATCGGAGAAAGCCGGACCCAGTTGGCAATACCCTGCCACACACCTGTAGCCATCCCACAAGCGGTAAAAACATGGTCAGCACTCTCATCCTCCACACCGCAGAATATACAAGCACTATCTCCGATCACAATGTTCCTTTTTCGTAATGCCTCTTTAGTAGGAATTCTATCTAGAAAGAGCCTCCACATAAACACATTATACTTCAAAGGCACCCACTTACACCACATAAACTCGGTATCATCCCTGTGCACCCCCACACGTTCCTTGCTGAGCCAATCTTTAGCAGCTTGAACATTAAAGTCCACCGGCCCACTATCAAACCAGGCCCATTTATCGCTACCATATCCCACCTGCTGGCCCACCAAAAGGCTTTGGCAGGCTATAAGCTCGTCCAACTCCTGGGCCGTGGAAGAGCCCGCCAGTTCCACAAACCCATACCATCCGCCTGATTTGTTCCAATTTTTTCAGCTACACTACACCATTTATTCGCCTCAAGTCGAAACAATCTCGGGTAAATGTTCTTCAATGGGATGTTTGTCACCCATGGGTCAAAAGACACCTTTTGACCATCATTCAGTAAGAAACCCGATACTACAAGCATGAACCGTCACTTAATCACAGACGTTTTTGTGAACACCTTAGAATCCCAAACCGATAATAAACCCCCGGAACGGCCAACCGCATCGACAACTTCATAATCATAATCTCTAGGGCCCCAAAGCCTACTAACATTCACAGCGGCAAAAGATTGAAACTGAGTTTCCTGAACCATTAAGAACCCAACCTCATTTGCCACCTTCAAGTTCTTTAACCAGTTACCTTTACTAACTGAACCCAGCCCTCTAATGTTCCAAGTTAAGCAATTCATGATGAAACTTGTTGAAAGCCTTCTTCGCTGACCATGCTTCGAATAGAGTGTTCGTACCTTTCAATATTGACTGCCCCCAACGCATTGCCCAACAACATAGTAGCATCCGTTTCATTCACAATGCCTATTCCATCATCTTCCAAAGTTTCTGCATTAACTACTTTGTTCACGTTTGCGACATCAATATTTGTCGGCCCGTCCCTCATATCTGTATCACGAGCCTCAAGCACCTCATTATCAACATCTTGTACCGCATAAATAAACGATCAATATCATATGGATCATCACCCTCCCTAGTACGTTTCTTAGGCCTTTCAAGTCCCGTCGGAGAAGGGGACTTATCAAGCCTAATCTTCTTACGAAAACAACCTCTTTTCTTTTTCTTACTTCCCAAGCCCTCTATACCATCTGGCAACCGGAATCCCAAACCATCAACCTGAAGCGTACCACCCTCTGCCATCGTACTCTCCTCCGTATACAAAGCCGTATTCACTTCAGCAGGCTGCTACGATGAATCCTCCATATTTTGTGCCTGCTCTTGTACATCATTAGTATTTATTTCCGCATCCAAGACCTCCGCAGCCTCCTCTAAGCATTCAGGTTCCCAATCTCCCACCTCTTCTTCTATAAGAATCGAGACATAAGACTCCTTCCACTTGACTTTAACAACTTCGTTGATCCTGCCAAGTTGCTCACAGAGAATCCCCATCACCACATAGGATAAATTACTCACCGAACCATCTGTCTCCGCCGACTGAACGACCACACCAAACTTGCCACCGATTGTATCCAGAATAGTTTTATCATACAAGCATAATGGAAGACCTGTTATTTTGACCCATGCTAAACGCTCCTTGGGAAGAATCTGCCCCTCCCACTTCTCAACACTGTTAAAGTAGGCCTTCCAAACTTCTTGATCACGTAAGAACTTCTCCATGCAAGACGTGGACTCAAACACCAACAAAACCCACAATCCCCCAATATACTTAATACCCACCTTATGCAATTCAACAAAGTGGAGCCATGCCCGCAAGTTATTGAGTTTTCAAGATCTAGAACCCTACCAACCAGTGCACAACCGATCCCCATCAAAGTACCTTCAAAACTATCTTCCACGGCGACTTCTATACCCTTACCATTATGTTCCGGCTCAACATTCATCAAGGTGTCCCTAAACGACCTCCCATCGCCTCCTCCCCCCTTACAATTATTTACCTTCTCAACTACTGGTTCAACCTCAACCTCCATGTTATCAACTTTCTTTTTCCCTTTATCGGCCTTCACCGGAGTCCAACGATTACCCCCTTTCCTGTTTGTTTTTTCCCAGTCCACGAAGCGAGCCAGAACAACAAAAAGCTTATACGATCCCATCCAAATATCCTTCATCCCGTTCTCTAAAGCAATCGGATCCCGGACATTCGTAAAGGAGACAAAACCAAAACGCTTACCGAGTTTGTCATATTTCCTAGCGATATACGTGTTCCGAATCAGACCAAAACCTTTCATCGTATCAACCAGATCCTTCAAAGAGCATCCACCCGGCAGGTTAGACACAAAGAACTTCATGATTACTTCATCAAACTGCTTCGACGATTCCCCATGATAGCCCCGAGATCCTTTCCTAGACGTTGCATCGTACCATGTATCAACCTTGTACTTCTCCCTAGCCGCCATGTTTGTTGAAGAGGAAACCTGTTCGCCGTGTTCGCCGCCGTCAGAAAATCGCCTCCGAAGTTATCGGAGCTCCTAGGGTTTTTTTTCCATAGTTTGAATTAATATATATATCTTCACTGTTAAAAAAACGATTCGTATAGGGCTTCAATTGGCGGTATCTAATAAATATTTTCTAATGCCGCCAAACCAATTCATTTAGTCAATTGAAGCCGCCAATCCATTTGGGCTGTTTGAAGCCGCCAATTCAAATTAAGGCTTTGAAGTCGCCATTTCACTTTGGGAGTTCAATTCTTATATAATGCAACGGCCTCTTCCCATTTTCTCCATCCCATCCCACCTACACAAATACATTATATCATTCCCACATATCTCAATCCCATTTACAACACTACATATCTCAATCCCATTTACAACACAATTGTAGGAAACTACAACACAATATGCGATATAATACTTTTCCCGCAATTCTTCTGGAGGGTACGGTTTTTTATTGATATTGGGTCGATGTTACATTCACATGGAGTTTTAACAGTTTTGGGCGGGGATGAGCCGTGCTTAAAAGCATCCTCTCCTGTCTCATCCCCTGCTTGGCATCGCTTTTCTGGGGTCCAAAAAAGCGGTGCCTTTGGATCGGTGTTACATCCACATGAAACTACTTGGATCGATGTTACATCCACACGTGGTATAACACGTGTAGAATGCAACATTGTCACTGTAGTTTATAATATGTTGCTGTTGGTTGTCCTTGCTAGTCTCAATCTCCAGTCTACCAAACCCGGACATTCCAACGGTCTATTTAGGGGAGTCAACTTTCCAGACAAAGCCTGTAGGGCAAGGCCATCCGGTCTTGATGAATCACATCATGTGATTAGCGACGTCGAAGACATCGGATGATGCAATTCTTCACCGTGCTACTTTGGCAGGGCTGTCTGGGTTGATCATTGGGTACCCTTAGATTTGGTACACATATTCAACAGATTGATTGATGTTCCCCTGTTTGATTCAGATGGGTTCGGACCCCAACTTGATCCCGAGCCCTCAGTTTGACTTCAATAAAGCAATTGTGATGGAAGGTGGGAAACGGAAACTTAATGAACTCGGTGGATTGTATAGTTTGATTGAGTAGTTTGGAATTGGTGATCTCGGAAATAGATTGTCTTGTAACTCGGTAGACTGTATAGTTTGATTGAGTAGTTTGGAAAAATAGTTGTTAAGTAAATTTGTATTATTTGTTTTAAATAAATCTATCATTATTACCTGGCCCGTTTTCAACAAATTAAGTTTTTCACAAAAATGACCTTAGGGCCGTTTTCGGGCCTCCCGGATCAGGCACCGGAGACCCGAAAAAGGCCCGGACTTCGTGCGAAACCCGTGTATTAGCCAAGGCCAGCGCGTCCGAAAGCCCGGATGCCTGACGGGCAGGCCCTGCCAACTGTATAGAGGCCCAAAAACGGCAGCCTGGCCCGTTTTCAACAAATTGAGTTTCAAAAAAAAAAAAAGACCTCCAGGCCGTTTTCGAGCCTCCCGGATCAGGCCCCGGAAACCCGAAAACGGCCAGGACTTCGTGCGAAACCCGTGTATTAGCCAAGGCCAGCTCGTCCGAAAGCCCGGATGCCTGACGGGCAGGCCCTGCCAGACTGTACAGAGGCCCAAAAATGGTAGCCTGGCCCGTTTTCAACAAATTGAGTTTTCAACAAAAATGATTATGTGATCTTGTTTGTGATCTTGTTTTAGTGTTTAACGCTTGTATTTGGATTTTATTTCTAGTGGTTGTTTCTCACAACAATGTTTGAATCACATGTGGCTTAACGATTCGTATATTCATATGCATACACCAAAAAAAAATGTTACAACAACAGTGATTAACACATATTACAAGTTAAACCAGTCCGTGGGAGGCTGATTCATAAGACGTTGAGATTGCCTTCTTGGTGGTTGGTGTTGATCGTTGGGTGGTGGTCCTTGATTCCCGTACTGATCATCGGGAAAGAGGTTTAAATTCAGTGAGGTCGAAGGTCCTGGCCGGGTTGAAGGTCCTGCGTCACACGAATTATGCGGGGGATGGTAATGGAAATCACTAACATCGAGATCAATCTGTGCCATCCCCTGCCCAACCGGCGTCACAAAATCCTGTGACGGAAATGCCCAACTATCTCCAATTCCAATTCCGCTTGCAATCAAGTTAACTAGCGGACCTGTCACCGCCGGTTGACCGCTACTAGACCCACCAACATCACCAGTTCCCTGTACGAAGGAACTATCCAATCCAAACGGAGTTCCAAGTTGATCCAATCCAACGTCAAAGAGTTGCGGGACATATCCCCCACCCTGGTTCTGATTGTTGCTTGCCGCAATAGATGCACCAAACCCACCCTCATTGTACAATGGGCTTCCAGCTTGGGGTTGATTTTCCGCCATGTTTGTCGGCACCTGACGGGGAGCGTGTCGCCGGCGTACCCTTTGAGGTCGTGCCGGTGCTGACAAGTCGACGGCGTCCCTTGTAAGATGCGTCGGATTTTGTAAGTGTCCGACATCGTGTGACATCATCATACTGTGGAACGCCGTGTTCTGTATATGCTCAAGCTGCGTGGCGAAGGACTAAGGATCATTAAATGCCTGTTGGGAGGACCGGTAAATATCCCCTATGGCATCCCTCTACAAACAAAATTATTAGTTAGAAACCGTAAACTCAAATAATTAATGTATGAAATAGACACGTAAAAATGTTTTACCATCAGCTGGATTCTAGCACCGTCGTCTTGGAAACCGCCAACTGGGGCCGGTGCTACACTCGGATTCCCAATAAATGCAACGGTACGGCCCAAATACCATTGCATATAACCGGGCTCTGTGGAAGTCGTCCTTATGGGATCGGGCCTGTAAACCGTGTTACGACGGTTATTCCAGGCGTTGATGTAGGCTTCGTGCCTACTCATCCAGTCCGCCCCGTTGTGTCCTTGCCACCCCAAAGCATGCAGTTTTTCAAGCTGAGCCATGGGTACGGTTACGTTTATTTGTGGAGGTATGTACTGGAACATGCCAAATTGCTTCATAACCCGTTGAGGGTAATGATGCTCAACGATCTCAAAGCATATAAGCGGACAACAGCTCCTCCAGCTTTCCATCCCACTTGAACATATGGCCGGTAGTCGATCCAAAACCGCGGTGTAGGGGGTCCAGTTGAACTAAAAAAAATAAAAACAAACACTTAAGTAAGTTACAAAACACAATAAATGCATGATTAATACAAAAAACTAAAAATAATTACTAACACGTGTAGAATGAACATACCATGTTCTCGTTCAACGATTGTAGTTGTGAACGATATGCTCGGAGGCAGTGGGTGGATACCTCCTTGAAGTTTAAATTGCGGTCTCTCCACCTACAAAATTAACAGTTTAAAACACGTGTTCAGTAAAAAAAAATACAAAGGGATGCCATGCAGACACACATTATATTTGTTTGGGATTTGAGATATATACCGAGCCGCTAGCGGACAAGTATAATCAAACCGGTTTGAGGGTGGTCGTGGCGCGAGACACCGAATCCTCTCCCATGCCCATGTTTGAAGGAGCATTATGGGCCCGGTCACGGCTTTCCTATCCGGTTGGGTGGCATCACAAAGCCGCCTGTAAAAACAACCGAGAACCGCACTGCCCCAGCTATAAGATGCTGTTCGGCTTAGGTCTCGTAAAAATCTTAAATAAAAAACATTTAGTCTATTATTATTATTATCAGGAAATAAAGTGGAACCGATCAAATAAAAAAGGATTAAACGAGCACGGAAAATGCACGCTTCATCCGTAGCCTCTACTTCAACAAACGGCTCCTTTAGTTTATTAATAATAACACTACCCAAAACGGATTTGCCGGACATTTGGCTCTCTGTAGGCGTAACACCTAACCATCGTCGGCACAACGCTATTGCGTCGCCAGTAGACATTCCATCATCTACCCCAGACACAACAGCTCCCTCAATAGGTAACCCCCACAAGACGTTAACATCTTGTAAGGTGACAGTAGCTTCACCAAATGGTAGGTGGAACGTGTGAGTTTCGGGCCTCCATCGTTCCACCAAAGCTGTTATCAAGGAGTGGTCAACGTATCGATAACCACAATCTATAAGGCCACCAAACCCTGCGGCATCGACAAGGTTACGAACCCGTCCTACAACAGGGTTGTCACGAAGTTGCCGCCACAGGCTTCTATCGCTACGCTTTACCATAAGGGCCTCATTGAAGTCTTCCTCGTTTAAAAACGTGAAAGGAACGATGTCGATCGCGCAGATACAACACATCGTTGCTTAGGGGACCAGGGTGTAAGTTTATGTTTTGATTCATGGTGGGAGGAATTTGCTTGGTATGATTTTTTATAAATTTCAAAGGTTTCAGATGGAAATTGTAATGGTGTGGAAATGGATGTGTGTGGTGGTCCTTCTTCACCTCACCCTCCATTTTATAACCTCCAAAGGCTGATTTCTTGCACTCCCAAGAACACTATTTGCCTATCAAATCATCTGCAAATTACAAGACCATTGCATGCAATGTTAGAGACTTTGTGAGTGTGTTTTATAGCCTGCATGGTTGCAGGAATCGAGCATGCATGAAGACTAACTCTCATTTGGTGGTTTCAATGCATGAAAATGGATTGGCGGGATCATGGCGCAAATATTGAAGAACACCCCACTTAGATTGGCGGCATCAATGACTTCCCCAAATGGATTGGCGGCATCATAGGTGAATTGCCCAAATGGATTGGCGGTATCTAGCACACTGGAAAAGGTTATGTTGATACCGCTAACCGGTTTGGCGGCATCAATAAAAGATTTATTAGATACCGCCAATTGAAAACCATGCATCACCAATTTTAATTTTTTTACCCAATACCCCCCAAATGTAATTTGTAAAATAATAAACCCCCCAATTATGTAAATGATTCCTTTCGGGTTAATTAAATTTCACTTGCATCACGGACAACCTAATTACTCCTAGAACGCTTTTATAGTTATATTAAACCATTAAACCATCTATAAATAGTTTCGGTTAAACCCGCTGCATCGCGCGGGCCAGCCCACTAGTTACTCCTAGAACGCTTTTATACTTATATTAAACCATTAAACGATCTATAAATAATTAAATACTCTTTAACATCGTAAACCACCTAACCGGCCAAATAATTCACACTTGAGCCACACTTAGACCATCATCATGACATATATATCATTTGATATCAATTTTGTTGTTCTTTCTCCGGCTTCACATCACAGCTTTAAAGTGTTTTGAGAAAGTGATAAAGGTGTATAGAGACTTCACTTGAGTAAGAGGTATATGCACACGTATAATTTGAAGTAGGTTTTATGAGTTATCAATTGCAAGGGGACTCTCCTTCTGAGGGGTTGTGATTATCTCTGCCACAACATAGAAAATTCGTCTTTCAAAAAAAACCTATACATATATTCAAGAAGTTTACAAATATAGATTAGTCATTATTGTATCTACCACCTCATACAAAAAATTAACTGATACAAACATAGAAACCCTGACTAGTAAAGCTAGCAACCATGATAAGAGATATCGATGTATGAGTCACTAGATGACGACTAATGACTGTTCATAATAAGCATCTCCCCAACCAGACAATTAAGACTTAACAGTAGTCGTACAGTATTTCAGATTTTTCTCCTTTCTTCACTGCCTTTATTGCATTAATTACCATCCAAGAAATGTACCCGAAAGGCACAATGAGCGTGCATCCTACCCCAAAAACCGTAAATGCAATCACCAACGATCTTGAACCGGACCCTTGTGGCAAAATGGTCCATGTTGCAGCTATATAAGCCATTGCGATGAATATAGTACACAACCACAAAATTTTATGCATGACTGCTACCAGTTTCCTCGATGATTCAAGGTTGAACGGAATCCTACTAACTAACAGAAAAACAATTCCTAGGGATAAAAACAATGCCACGGTCTTACACACAATAAACACCTTAAACGGAGGTCTTCCTCCCATTACAGCCTTCCCGATTTCTTGTCCAAAGCCACCTGGAGGGTTTATTCCAGCCGAAAACGTAATGGTTGCTATCAGAACCGCAACAATCATTATGTTGTTCCTAGCGTTTTGTCGGCCCTGCATTTGAAGCTCAATTTGCCTTGATGTATGGTTAATGGGGGAGTCTAGTTTTCCAATTCTTGGAGAATATGTGCTTACATTGCGAGGAACGACTTCTTGGATGTCTCTAGGGGGTAACTGATCACATCTTTTCGCGCCAACTGCTAAAAGAGCTGGTACAACTTGGAGTGTAGTTGAGTTGCTTCCATCAGGTTGGACTACATCTAGAGCTGTATGACCTTTTTGATTGATAGCGTTTACATCCACTCCACATTGAAGTAAATAGTGCACCATCTATTTCCATATATAAACCAATGTAAACAACAATAAGTAAATGATAAGCAATTAGGGAGGTATTAGTTTTCATTCTTTTTTCTTATGACTCATAAAAAGGTACATTAATCAGATTGAAATATAATATTTTTCAATGGGATAATTACTAAAATAGTCAAAGTTGACCAATTTTTTTACATAACATGGACGTCTAGGATTTTGCCTATGTTTTTTTTTTTTTTTTTGGGTAAAAAGCTCCGCCTAAAGCTAGAGGTTTAATTAGGTGAAAAGTGCCGACTATGTCCACGGTTTTGGTGAAAACTGAAAAGCTGGCTAAGCCTAGTCAATATCTGATTTAAAAACAATATTGGTCAACTTTGATTGTGTTTGTAATTTTCCCTATATATAATGGTATACACCTGTTTAAACATTTTAAGTTGTAGATTATCATATTTTTTTTTTTTATAAATGTACAGGTTTTATGATAACTTTTTATTAATAATCTATGAGAAATTGTTTAAGAGATATACACAAAAAAGTGTATATTGGTTTACCACCTTACCCATCGACTAGTTTATTAATCTATAGTTGTCATTTATCCAATTAATTCGGAAGAGATCAATGAATTACTTACTCTAGTCAATTTGCCAGCCGTTGCTAAATGTAGAACGGTGTTCCCATCATTGTCTTGTTTGTTCACGAGTTCTAGGATGTTAATCTCTTTATAAGGTATCTTAGACTGTCAAGTTGGTTATACTTAACCGCGAGATGAAATATGGTTTCATTATGTTGTTCCTAGCGTTTTGTCGGCCCTGCATTTGAAGCTCAATTTGCCTTGATGTATGGTTAATGGGGGAGTCTAGTTTTCCAATTCTTGGAGAATATGTGCTTACATTGCGAGGAACGACTTCTTGGATGTCTCTAGGGGGTAACTGATCACATCTTTTCGCGCCAACTGCTAAAAGAGCTGGTACAACTTGGAGTGTAGTTGAGTTGCTTCCATCAGGTTGGACTACATCTAGAGCTGTATGACCTTTTTGATTGATAGCGTTTACATCCACTCCACATTGAAGTAAATAGTGCACCATCTATTTCCATATATAAACCAATGTAAACAACAATAAGTAAATGATAAGCAATTAGGGAGGTATTAGTTTTCATTCTTTTTTCTTTTTAATAGACTATGTATTATAGGAAATAATAATCAGATTGAAATATAATATTTTTCAATGGGATAATTACTAAAATAGCCAAAGTTGACCAATTTTTTTACATAACATGGACGTCTAGGATTTTGCCTATGTTTTTTTTTTTTTTTTTTTTTTTGGGTAAAAAGCTCCGCCTAAAGCTAGAGGTTTAATTAGGTGAAAAGTGCCGACTAAGTCCACGGTTTTGGTGAAAACTGAAAAGCTGGCTAAGCCTAGTCAATATCTGATTTAAAAACAATATTGGTCAACTTTGATTGTGTTTGTAATTTTCCCTATATATAATGGTATACACCTGTTTAAACATTTTAAGTTGTAGATTATCATTTTTTTATAAATGTACAGGTTTTATGATAACTTTTTATTAATAATCTATGAGAAATTGTTTAAGAGATATACACAAAAAAGTGTATATTGGTTTACCACCTTACCCATCGACTAGTTTATTAATCTATAGTTGTCATTTATCCAATTAATTCGGAAGAGATCAATGAATTACTTACTCCAGTCAATTTGCCAGCCGTTGCTAAATGTAGAACGGTGTTCCCATCATTGTCTTGTTTGTTCACGAGTTCTAGGATGTTAATCTCTTTATAAGGTATCTTAGACTGTCAAGTTGGTTATACTTAACCGCGAGATGAAATATGGTTTCACCATGGTTGGTAACCATCTCAACTGATTCAATGCTTATAGATAGTATTTCTCCAAGAATCTCGACTCGCCCCTTCATTGACGCCCAATATAGGGGTGTCCAACCTTTGTGATCTCGAAGGTGCAATAGATCTGGCTCGAACGATAGAAGCTCACGTATTGTGTCTATGTGACCTCCATTACAAGCTAGATGTAACGGGGTGCACCCTTCTGAAGTATACTTTCTTGCAAACTCTGGGCGCACCTTGAGTACCTCCTTCACTATTTCTAAAGACAAGAATACCATAGAATGTTTAGTATGTGAACTAATTTGGTCGGTCTTAAAAACCAATGGGCTATCAAAAAGTGGCAAGTTTGACCATTTTAATTATCAGGTATGTCTTGTTCACTAAAATGGATGGTTTATTTGTAGGAATAATCTTTAATCGATCGACTATGTGTAATCTTAAGTTTATAATTTCGTTTTTAAAATACCATCAAGTACCAATGGGTCCTCAAAGTTATTCTTGTCGGTGACACTTCCTCAAATAGTCATGTATGCTTTATATTTTCAACTTTATGTCTCATAGAACATGATATTTAAATACTTCATCAATGATTAATTAAACGCAAATTTTTATTTTATCATTTTATATATTCATGCATTAAATCAAATACTAGAGTAATACCAGTGTGTCCAGCAGCAGCAGCAACATGTATAGAACACATAAATGTATCAACTTCATGCAAAAGAAGCCATTGAAACCCTATCAAATGCTTCACTACCTCCACCTTCCCTCTCTCACACGCCACAAACAACACACTCTCACCTCTACAATTCACTTTTCCAACCACCCCTTCATCCGCCGCCATCAACGCCTTCATCACCTCAACCTCCCCTTCTCGGCACGCCTCGTGCAACGCGGTCTCCAGCTCCCAGTTCTCTGCCACCACCATGTCTGGCCACCGTTTCAATATCTCTATCACCAGTTCTAGGTGGCCGAACCAGGCCGCTAAATGTAAGACAGTGTTTGATGATTTGGCCATTGTTTGTGTGATTAGGGTTTGAATCCTTTGCATAAATGGTAGAGATATGACTTTAGAAAGCGTTATTAGTAGCCATTGGAGGCATCCCCGGCCCTTAATAGGGGCGGCGTGGGCGACGGCCCCAGGCCCGAAAATCCTGAGGGCCCGAAGTTTTTTTTAAAGTTTTTATATATATATTTATGGGTTGTGGACTATTGTGATCATTTTTTTTAACATTTACCCAACTAATAAGGCCCAAAATATTAAATTTTTATACCTATCAAAGCAAACCCAACCCAAAACTAGGGTTTAGAAGCCCAAAGGGTTTACCGTTTATACAACCGACGCCGAACACTCTAGACTTCCAGCCGTGGACCTTGTTTTTTTAGACTATAAGGAGTGGTGGGGGGGGAGAGGGGGATGAAGCGCCATGTGGCACTTGTGGGACCCTTGTGGGGGGGAAAATAATTGTGGGGAGTGAAAGGGGGAAGAGGGGGGAAGGAAATAATATTATATTGTGTTAAAGTTAAAAAAAAAATCTGACCAATAAAAAGCTGCCACGTGTCAAACCCATCTCCCCCACGCCAGTGAAACCCCCCCCCCTCCCGCCCCTCTCCCGCCCCCACTCCGCTTAGTCTTATAGTAGATTTTATATCATGATTGGATTTAAATTATATGGGCCCGGTTTAATTGTTTTGGCCCCAGGCCTAAATTATTTTTACAGTTTTCGGAGACGGCCGTGATTGGAGGAAAAAACTAAAAATGGTGATGTAGCTCTTCCAATCAGCGACATCAACCCTATGGTTTTTGCCAATCATTTGAAGCTGCAGATGTGTAAGCTTTTGTCCCCTAATATCGCTGATTTAATGTGAGGCATCAATGATGCCGCTGAATGATTCTAAGGCTTCTCACTGAAGCCGCTGAATGAAGTACCTTTGTTAAAAATTAATAACTTCATAATATTTAACTTCAAATAATCCACGAAATCATATGTAATGGCGAAATGATAAGTTAGATAACAACCTCATAAGGCCTATATATATTTTCTGTGATATATATACACTGATAGGGTTTGGATCCGTTGAGAACTCGATGAGTTGTGAGAACTTGCGAAAACTCGAAGTAAAATGCAAATTTTTTTTTACACACTCGTGTAAAAACACGTAAACCCCGCTGTAAAAAAATAAAAAAAAAAACACATTAATTTACGCCAAATTACACCGGTGCAATAAATTTTTATCCACGTATAAGTATATTAATATTTTATTCATTATTTTATTGTTAATTAATTATGTACCACATATTTATTTTTTATTAAAAAAAAGTTTGTGGTTATAAAGTGAGTTTCTATGGTTCTCACAACTCATAGGAGTTCTCAAAATATCTGAATCCTACACTGATAAATTTATATTTAACAATTATTTTGTTATAATCGATCTTGATAATGACGAAGTGACGTTAATATAATTTGATGAAAACTTTAATATATATGAGAGTTAAAGTACATATGAATCCAAAATGTTTTATTCAATAATATTGTGAATAATGCAACACTAATATGTTATCATCTATTTTGATATAAATTCTTGGCAAGTACAATTGTAAAAACATATATATAAATTCTGGTTGATTCCTGACATTCATTTGGCGGCTTCTGGTGATGCCTCATATTGGTTCAGCGGCTTCTTGTGATGCTACACTCTCAATAAGCGACATCAGTGATGCCTCAGTTTGGATCAGCGGCTTCAGGGGATAAAGTCTTACACCTTTGCAGCTTCAAATGATTGGCAAGAACTATAGGCTTGATGTCGCTGATTGGAAGAGCTACATCACCATTTTCATTTTTTTCTCCAATGGCTATCAATTTCGCTTTGTAAAACCATAAGGCTACCATTTATGCAAAGGATTCTTAGGGTTTCGTCTTCTTCAACTAGCTTGAGGAATGTGATGGTGTCACCTTTTCGAACAATTTGGTAGAGGGTACGATCCATGATGCTTATTTTTTTAGTAAGAATTGAAATAAAAAATGGCAATGAGATTTTGATTAAGATGATAGGGAATTACATAGGGCTTTTGGAAGGAAGGTAATGGAGTAAAGTTTTTTTTTTTTTTTTCACAAGTGTTGTTATTAGGAAAGAGGAATGTTTTCTCTTTGAAATTTCATACAAGGTACTAATTGCATGTGTAGAGTGTGGGTTATACTTGGGGTTTTAACTTTTAACTTTTAAGTCATGCATGAAGCTTCTTTCAAATTATAACATTGGATGCCCTTGAGGAACATTTTGGTCAAATCATTAATTTGGTTTACGATTTTGAGAAGTGTTTGTAGAGGTTTATGAGAATATTAGTGTTTTTAGGTAGTTCTAGAAGTACTAAATTCACATGGTATAACTAGACTTTGTAAAGTATGATTTTAGTGCTAAGAGCATGTGTAATGATGGGTGAAATTTGGTGGGTGAAAGGGACATTTCTTGATATGTGGCATGTGGGGCCACTTTGATGGGTGAAAAGGGCTTGAAATGGGCAATGGTGGGTGAAAGGGGCATTTTTTTTAAAAGATGTGGCCACGTGGACAAATCTGATTGGCTGGAACATGTTTTCACCCACGCGAGATATTTCGCTTGGGCATGATTCACGCCCCTTTAAAAAGGGGGCGGTGTTTTTGGTTGAATGGGGCGCCAACATTGGCTTTAACGCCCATTTCACATGGCAATTACACATGGTCTAATGGTATTAGTCAAGGAATTCTCTCTTGAATTTTAGAGAGATGGAATTATCATTATATACTTGATTACCAAGCTAGTCATAAGGAGAAGTTTAAGCTATTGACTATTGACTATACATTAATACAAAGTATTGACTATTGACTATACATTAAGTCAAAGTATTCACAATAATGAGAAGAGTAAGTTTAGGATTGATGATTGTGATGATGTTGACTGTTATCCCCCTGCAAGCGAAACGACGGTGGTTGAACACGTAGTAGGTCTCGAAAGTGCTCGAAGAGAAGCCGTGGCAAACTCTTTGTAAAAATATCCGCAAGTTGAAGCTTGGTAGGAACAAACTTTGTGTGTAATTTTCCCGACATAACTATTCTTATACAAAGTGATAATCCAAGTCGATGTGCTTAGCATGTTTGTGAGAAATTGGATTTTGACTCATAAATAATGCACTCTTGTTGTTGCATAGAAGTGTTGGCCGGGTCGGTGGAAGAGCATGAAGTTCCTGCAAAAGATGGGTAATCCAAACGATTTTGGTTGCCACATTTGACATTGCCCTGTACTCAGATTCACAGCTTGATCATGCTACGGTTGGTAGTTTCTTGGCGCTCCAGGAAACTAAGTTGCCGCGTAAGAAAATTGAGTAGCCATAAGTTAATCGTCATGTTTCAATGCATCGTGCCCAATCTACATCCGAGTAACCTAAGATGGAAGGCGTCGTGGGACGCGTAAATAGTAAACCGTGAGAGATAGTTCCCTTGACATAACGTAGTATCTGCTTAACCAATTGGAAATGTTTTTCGATAGGTGAGTGTAGGTGTTGGCAAGCTTGATTAACGGCATACGATAAATCAGGTCGAGTGATGGTTAGGTGACGTGTGCGAATATATACATAATTCTACAATGAAATAACACACGTTTCTGCTTTAATATTTATAAAAATGGTTTAGACCTTAATATTAAAACACACACAATAGGGCAAGTGTACCCTGTCATATATGTAGTAATGTACAGATAACAACCAGATATCGATCCATGGACGCGCGCGGAGCAATTGTACTTAAACTTTGTCCTCAATTTACCAGTAGGAAAAGATAGTGAAAGTTTGTTTTAAACTAAATTAATTCTAAAATATCTAAATAACATATGTAAGACTCCAAATACAAAATATAACTATATAGACTATAATATATCAATCCTAGCATGTCATCTACGTATCGTATGAAATAAATGCGTGTGATCAACATTCCCATTTTCTAACAGTTAGTGTCCCTTTCAGGCATCCTAACATGACAACTATACGGAAAGCTAACACGAATTATACACGTTAACCACCTCAAGTCGTTTATTAGCGAGCAGCTAATATGATCTCATGTGAATCTTCTAAAGATAAGTTAGTCATCCGTTAAGAGTTTTCTAACCTCACTAATCAAGGAAAGCAATACCAAATACACAATACAACCACCGAGACTACCATAAAGTAGAGCATTTCACAACCTATTCCATTTTACTAACTTTGAACACAGATCTACTAAGATCGCTATTTCTATCAAAATAACTAGCAAAGATCATTAACCGTGTCAAAGATCAGTAACGGCACCATTAAGCTTTTAAAACCCTTTTACGTGTCGGTAAGCATTTCTAATCATTATTCGACTGACATTAACCAAACCAATACCCTGTTACAGTTTCATGGTGTAAACTTATTAACAAGTTAACTAGTCTACTACCGGACGATTAAACGGACGGTTTTTCAACATGTATCCGCCTAACACATTCGCTAATCATCAAAGTCATTCAAACATAACTACAAATCCATTAACAATGAAACGAGGTTGCACTATGATCATCAAGATTCAAACATGAAAAACGCCAAATTCATACAAGACATGATTAACTATACAAACGATTGTTTAACATACTACATACTTGTAACAGTACTGATTTCTGGGAGATTAACATGGACCTTTGTATGACACCCTAGGCAAATCCCACATCGGTCGTGGCCAGGAGAGATCCTTGGTTCATAAGTAATCCAAAGCCTCTTAAATCACCTACGCGTGTTGGGCTAAATGCTAGTGGATGAGAGGAGAACTCCACAGTTAAGCGTGCTCAGGTGGGAGAAATTTCAGGATGGGTGACCTCCTGGGAAGTTTCCACTTGGGCAACCAAAAGCAAATCCGTGAGCTCTGGATGGGCAACCCGTCGGGGCAAAGCGAACAATATTGGTGGTGAGAGGGGCCGGATGTTACAAATGGTATCAGAGCCACTCCTGTGCCGTTCGGGATGGTGGGGCAAACCTCATCGAGGACGATGAGTCCCTAAGGGGGGGTGATTGTAACAGTACTGATTTCTGGGAGATTAACATGGACCTTTGTATGACACCCTAGGCAAATCCCACATCGGCCGTGGCCAGGAGAGATCCTTGGTTCATAAGTAATCCAAAGCCTCTTAAATCACCAACGCGTTTTGGGCTTAATGCTAGTGGATGAGAGGAGAACTCCATAGTTAAGCGTGCTCAGGTGGGAGAAATTTCAGGATGGGTGACCTCCTGGGAAGTTTCCACTTGGGAAACCAAAAGCAAATCCGTGAGCTCTGGATGGGCAACCCGTCGGGGCAAAGCGGACAATATTGGTGGTGAGAGGGGCCGGATGTTACAATACTAGTGTTCTTGCCCGTAGGCGTACGATCTACTAAATAAACATCACATACAAGCCAAAATATTCAGATTTGAACTACTTAAAAGTTTATAGATCAAAGCATAAATCTTGAATGTGAAGGATCGGATGATGATGGTTGGATCGGACGGCGTCCCGGGCTTGTTAAACGGCTTCCCAACAGCTTATTTGGTCCAGAAATCGCCCAGATCGTCTCTCCAAAACCCAATATCTGATCAGTAAGTTTTGCTCTGTTTTTATACAAGTTTTGATTTTGTGCACGGCCGTGCACATAAAGTGCACGGCCGTGCACTTTAACTTTTGATGTGACAGGCAAGTGGGCAATTGGTTCCTGAAAATATCTTTGGTTGCGCACAGAGGTGCCAAGGGTCAGCACGGGAGTGCTGATCAGGAAATGGCTTGCACTCTCGTATGCACTTGGGTCTGCACGGGAGTGCTGATCTTGTCTGCACGGGAGTGCCACCTGTTGCACGGGAGTGCTGATCAGGAAATGGCTTGCACTCTCGTCTGCACTGGCAGTGCCACCAGTTGCATGGTAGTGCTGATCTGGTCTGCACGGGAGTGCAACACCTGCAGATTGTGCAGAATGTGCAGAAACTGTCCGCTTTTGATCCGGTTTGCTTCATGGACACCGTTTAAGACCTGTAATCATAAAGATACCAAATAAGTACCAATTCATCGTGTATAAGGCCAAAAATATATATAAATGGGAGTTAAATTGGGGCTTTTATATGTATAAATTGACGCATATCAAACCTCCCCACACTTAAACATTGCTTGTCCCTAAGCAATAGAAAACTCAACAACACTCCCAATGGCAACACGAGTAGCAAACCGGAAATTTAATAAATTAGATGGCTAGTTGCTTTGTCAAAAGACATCATCAAAGATTTCAAACCGACAAGCACTTGGAAATACATAGAAAATCAAAGCAGTGGTTAACATCAAATCGACTAAGCATGCATATCTTTACACCACTCACAATGTTCACACACACTCGGCTTATTTGTGGATCATACATATGAATTGTGTATGTGTAAACACTCAATGCCTAGACAATGACATGTGTGATATCATATGCTTGTTAAAAGATCTAATCTCTACCAATTCATATATAGAAATGCATAAATCAATAGGACTGTATGGGTTGTAATGATAGGCAATGGCAAATGGTGTGGAATGGATATTTATAGTGACAAAATGGTTAAAACTCGACGGTTATGTCTAACTAATGCGAACTATACAGAACAAACGCGAACATAGGCGATTTTTATTTAATTCGAGCTAACCACAAAATTCTAACTTTAAGGCACTGAAAAACTGCTCTAACTCTGCTAAATCACCCTATTTTAGGCTATACTATTTTTCTGTATTTTTTCTAGTTTTTTTTTTTTTTTTTTTTTTTTTGCTTACAATACTGAACATAACTCATAACTATAATGTGAATATACACAAAACACGGAATCTAAATGCCCGAACATGAACTATAACGCAAAACGAGTCAAACAATAACCTAAACCGAGTTTCAACACAAAAGGTTTAAAAGAAAAAGGCTAAATTTGGTTTAGTGGTGAAATGGTGGGTTAAGTAAGAAAAAACACGGATATAGGCTCAACATGGCTAACTAGTGGATAACATTTAGGTGCGGGAAACAGATAAAACGAAAAGAAATGGCTTAATTCAAAAGGGTATCCTAAATACCTCAATCATTTTCATGCGAAACTACACATATATGATCTCGAAAAGTATGCTATTAACAAGTTCTAAATCACATAAGCCATTCGGCGCACTCATATTCCGCATATAGCGAGCAAGTATCGAAAAAGCAATAAAAGGCTAAAAAAAATGCTCACGTAACGGAAGGAATGGGTACAAGTGTAAGAATTAACATGCCAGTCACTCTTTTGTTTACCACGCTTATCAAACTCTATTGTTTTTCATTTGGCTTGTCCGCTTTTATCAAATTTAATGCTTCCTAAAACACAACCAACCGTATTAATTTACAAAAATTATGAAGAATTCACGGCTTTTTGCTTTATGTTATGCCATAAAAAATTAAAAACTGGGAGTTTTTTTTCCACAACTTGGGACAAGCAAAGTTAATATTGTTAACAACCCTCCCCACACTTGAATATCACGTTGTCCTCAATTTGACTCAAAAAATAGTAAAGCATTATGAAAAGCTAGACGATAATGCAAGCTAAGTAAAGTTAACATAGTTACCCTCCCCACACTTAAACATCACATTGTCCCCAATGTGACTCAAAAAATAGTAAAGCATTATGAAGAGCTAAACTATAGTGCAAAGAAGAGAAACTAAAACTCCCCTGGTGTCGAAGCAACAATCGAGTAATGAATGGCAAGAGCATCGACAACGGTGCTCGCCAGTTACCTGCAAAGTCAACATTCTTGACACAACACACACATCAAATCTACTCATCATCATCATAAACATAAGCAAACTAAATTTAAAATGTAAATACTGAATTCAAAGTACAATACAAAACAAAAGTACTGAAAGCAGATAAAAATAAAATACTAACAATCGCTGGAAATGCAGTGGAATCGGCTACTGGTCATCCCCGTCCCTGTGGTGGTGACCGGAGCTGCCTGGCGTGGTCGCTAGGTGGTGCTCCATATGGGAACGAGGGCGGGTTCCTGAAGGAACCCGGATAAACTAACTCCAAGCCGGCAAAAAGGTACAAAAACAAAGTCGTGGGCCATCTGCATACCAAAACAAAGTTCCAGCTGTTAGTAATATAAAAAATGAGGTCTTGGTTGCTCAAAACGGACCTGCGTAAGTTCTGACCTAATTATGGTTGACCTACACGGTCGTGCACCTGAGATGCACGGTCGTGCGGGTCTGTTTGGTTTCCAGGTCAGAGGCTGCACTGCCTTGTGCACTAGCAGTGCTGCCTGGTTTTCTCGGCACGCACGGTCGTGCACCAAGGTCGCACGACCGTGCAGGACAGTTCAGCTCGGTGATTCCGAGCTGCACTGCCAGTGCCTGAGCCAGTGCACCTCACCTTGCACGGTCGTGCGGGTTAGGTGCACGGGCATGTACTCCCTGCAGATTTTCAAAATTTTTCAACAACAATCACCCAAATCATCTACATTAAAACTCATAAAACAACAGATTTAGGTGGGGAAGTGCACGGTTTCAACAAAAATCAAAAGAAAGTAACAAACTTAAAACTAAAACAACAAGATTTGTGGGTTTGTTAAAGATTTATGAAGAAAAACCCCCAAATCTTGACCTAGAAATAAAAAAACATACGAATTTAAAACTAAAAACATGTAAAAGATGTGCAATATTATGAAGAGGATCATACCTCGAAGGATTAGCAAGTGAGGAGTGAAGAATCTAGATCCAAAGATGATGTTCTTGGCCAAAAAGAGGTGGAATGAGGGTGCAGCCAGGTGTGCAAGGGTTAGGGTTATGTTTTAGAAGTTAAAGATGCTTATATAGGCGCTCATTGAAGTTTTCATCGTTTACGAAAATGTGAAAGGAACGATGTCGATCACGCAGATACAATACATCGTTGCTTAGGGGACCAGGGTGTAAGTTTATGTTTTGATTCATGGTGGTAGGAATTTGCTTGGTATGATTTTTTATAAATTTCAAAGGTTTCAGATGGAGATTGTAATGGTGATGGTGTGGAAATGGATGTGGGTGGTGCTCCTTCTTCACCTCACCCTCCATTTTATAACCCCCAAAGGCTCACTCTTGCACTCTCAAAGACACTATTTGCCTATCAAATCATCTGCAAAACACAAGACCATTGCATGCAATGCTAGAGTCTTTTGTGAGTATGTTTATAGCTTGCAAAAATGCAGGTCTCGAACCATGAAGACTCTATTTGGGTTGGCGGCATCAATGCCTCAATGTAGATTGGCGGTATCATGACGACAAGAATGGAGAAGACCCAATCCCATTTGGCGGCATCAATGGACTACATTGTTTTGGTTAGCGGCATCATTAAAGAGGAGAGATGGATTGGCGGTATCAATAGGTGAATACATGTTATGGATTGGCGGCATCATTGAATCATGGAATTGGGTTGGCGGCATCACTGTTTTGGTGCAGAGCTTTTATTTGATACCGCTAAACCAATTGGAGTGATCACCATTTTTAGTTTTTTTCCCCAATACCCCCCAAATGTAATTTGTAAAATAATAAATATACCATTTATGTAAATGATTCTCAATAGCCAATAAGAGTCACTAAAGTTTCATTGCTATTAAAAACTTCACATTTTGGATTTGGATCATCTTTTGGGTATAGATGTTTCCATACTTATCGTCCATCAACCGGTATCCGTAATTGGTATAGAAGGTTGAAGCTAGCGTTTGATTTATCTTCGCGTCGTTGCATCTCCAAAATCTCTACCCCTAAACCCCCTCATTCCATCAGCAGCTATACAAATCGGTTGAGTAATACTCAACAGCCATTAAGAAGTTCACACTCTGGATTTGGATCATCTTCTGGGTATAGATGTTACCATACTGTTCGTCCATGTAAAATTGTTCCAAACCTATATGTATTGTTTGCATTGAATATTGTGATAGTTATTATATGTGTTGGTGAATTTCGGACAATACCCTATACACAACGGAAACAATTCCTTATAATGCCTTTTGTTGAGGAGATAGTGGGTGTGGCTCGGTTTAATAAGATTAATTATGAATGTTTCAAGGATGCTTTGCCTGAGATGCATCCAGATTGTGTTAGGGTTACAAAGATTTTCAATGATGTAGTTGAAGCGTTGCGACAAGGCCTTATGAAACATAAGGGGCCCAAGTGTTCTGGATTGGCAGAGCTGCACTTTGGTAGCCTTGAGGGGTTGGAATGGGATTGGGAAGTTTTGGTGGTGAAGGATGATGATGCTGCCTTTGCTTTCTGTTTGCCTGGTGGTAAGCTTGTTTTGTTTACTGGATTGCTGGACCGTTTCAATACCGATGATGATTGAGGTATGTTATTTACACAAGAACAAAAATTAGGTTCACACAACCCTCTACGGGCCGTAGAGGGTGTCAGTGCAATAAATGAGGGTACGGTCCGTAGAGGTGGGTTGGTCTGTCCCAGATCCCAATCATTGGTAGTCAGGACTGAACCTCGTACCTCGTTTTCATGTATGTCTACGGGCCGTAGAGACCTCTACGACCCGTAGATTTGTCAAAAATGTTACCTACGGCCCGTAGAGGCCTCTACGGGCCGTATAGGGTTGTGTGGATAGCCTTCAACCTTGTGTGAATATCCAGAGCCTGATTACTATTATTAGTAGTAGTTAAAAGTTAAAACCATGTATTATTAAATTATAGTAATTACTAAGAAAGGGACCTTGACTTAAAATTAAGGTGCCCGCTTTATATATGCTTTTAGAGGTTGCTTGGTTATACATGTTAATGTGTTTGCTGTAGCTTGCACATGTTATGGCCAGACATGTAGCGGAGAACTATACAAAAAACTACTTCTGGCGTTTCATTGTGCCGTTCTTTTTCTTCGGGTCGTCGGCTTATGACGCGTATGACTTCACGCTGAATCTTCCTTTCTCGCTAAGGTATTAATGTTATAGGGTGTTTGAAAACTGCTGCTGCATAAGGTAGGTACATAAGTGATTGATCATATGTGTATGTGTGTAGGATGGATATTGAAGCTGATTACATAGGGCTGTTGTTGATGGCATCTGCTGGATACGATCCACGTGTTGCACCCAAGGTACTTGAAAAATTGGATCAAATATCAGAAGACCTGGCTTTAGATGGCTACCCTTCTTTTGAACCGATAGGAAAGGCTAGAAGTAAGTCGCTGTCCGAAGGTAGTGTGATGCAAGAAGCAATCTCTATGTATGAAGAGGCCAAAGCAGGAGCAGATCGAAGTTGATACATGATCATGTCTTAATTTATAGCATATGTTAAGAATATTAAGTACTTTATATGCGGGTAGTTTCTAACAAAAAGAAGTTGGTAGTGATGCTACTTAGTTTATTTGTAATCTTTCTAATTCTATATTGTGTGTGTTCTCCTTCCTTCCTTCCTTCCGCATAACAACTTATTGTGTGTGTTCTGAATAGAGTGATGCGATTAACATCAGAACGGCTATTCAGTTATAATCTGTACATGGTTTTTTCATAGAAATCATAGAGTATACATGCTTTTTTCCATCACAGAAACAATGATTCATCCAAATAGAAGAAATGCTAATGCTTCATACAATTTTCTTATCATACCATCGTGTTTCATTCGTCCCTGTTTTATCAGAGTATCAATTGTTATGGTTCTAGATAGATAACCTGTTGAGTGGGTCAAACTCAAGAAACTAGATAGGAGCCAGACTAGAATGATAGAGACAATATTAGACTTAATTCATTTTCTTCCTGTCTATAAAGAAAACAACAAATCCCTTTATAAAGGGTACATTGGACTCCCACCACTAACCTACTACTCCTAAAAATACTGAAAAGGCATGCGCATGCAAACCAAGTCACTGACCATGATTTCCATTTGTAATTTATTAATTAAAATATACAAGCCCATTGACCCTAGTTAAAGTATTGAATAGGAGTGTAAACGAGCCAAACCGCAAGCTAGTCGAGATCGGCTGAATAAAAAGTTTGAAATGAGCCGAGCCTTATTGAGCCTGAGCCAAACTTGAGCTTAAAAAAAGCTCATTTGTTTTTTCGAGCACGAGTCTAGCATGTGAAGCTTGTCAGACTCATAATATTAGTTTTATTAATATTTTATATTATTTACCCTTAATTTAAAGTAGTTTAGTAAACGAGTCGAGCCGAGCTTTTCACTAATCAAGCTCGCGAGACTAAACGAGTCTATTATTTATATTATTTTTATTTAATATATCAATTAATAAATATTAAACAAGTCAAGCTCGAGCTTGATAAACTACCAACAAGCCTAGCCAAGCTATATGTGAAAAAGGTAATAATTTAAAACTTAGTTTGACTTTCTAAATAAACGTGTAAGTTTCGAATACAATATTCACACGTTATATGTGGAAAAGGTAATAATTTAAAATTTCCAAAATCGTTCGGTTTAAAAATATGTTGAGTTGGGGCAAACCCCTTACTATTGTTTGCCAAATGATCCACTACGATGAGACAACTCCAGTTTTTACTTATGTTCTTTGGAGAGACGGGTCCAAAGTAATTTGACTATGCAATTCGTACTCGTAAAAACATATGCAATTCGTACTCGTAACTCTAGACATAGTGCAAGTTATGCCATCTTTTAAATCGTGATACTTTCTGTTTAATTTGACTATGCCCAACAGTCCAAGTACGAGTGTGTTAACACATCTATCAACTAAAGTCTATATATTGTTACCCCATGTGTCACATGAGGTGGCTTAGTGATTTATGTAGAACCCAAAAACGTGTTGTATATATACGGATTGTAAGGGAAGTGACGAAGAAGATATGAAAGTTGTCCTTTGAAGAAGAAAGCTGCTAATTAGTAAGGGAAGTAAGGGGGAAGAACTGAAATTTGTACTTTGTATAAGCAAGCCGCAAATTAGAGAATAGAAACAACCGTTGACCGATTTTTAAGCAAGGTGCTTACTAAGATGGTGTTTGGCCGACGATGATTATTTGGCCGACGATGTTTTCATATAAAGATAACCCTTTGTGAGAGATAGAAAGTGAAAGAAATCTAACACAAACGAATCTAGTTAAAATACTCCTAAGGTACATAGAGAACATGATTTGTATTTTATTTGATGTTCAATACAAATGACCATTTATCTATACTAAGCAAAACATTAGCTACCGCTAGACCAAGAAACCCAACTGATTAACCAACTAAGTCAGTATTATTGAGTTTAACATAATGTAATATCTTACATGTGAATACTAAAAAGAACAAGTGCCACTAATACATATATACACAGGTTACAAAAAAATAGACATGCTATAACATCTACCACTCCATACAAAAACCCAAGAAACAGATACAAACATATGTATATGATGAAACCTTAACTAGTAAACCTGGTAACCATGATCAGAGCTATCAATATCCGAGTTACTAGACGACGAATGATGACTCTTCTTAACAAAATGCATCTCTCCAACGCGACTATTAAGACTACTATTAGGCGTACCATCCTTCTTCATCTTTTTCTCTTTTCTTCTCCTCCATTCTTGCTTTCTCAAATATTGTTTCACCAACAAAACACCCAACCCTAAAAGCACAGCGAGCGTGCATCCTAACCCGACAACCATCAGTTCAATCACTAACCATTTTGAGCCTGATCCATGTGGCAAAATTGTCCATGTCGCAGCGATATAGGCCACTGCCATGAACATAGTAGACACCCACATAGTTTTATGTGTAGCTACTAACAATTTCATCATTGATTTTCGCCTAAATGGGATGACACTAACCAACACATTAACAATTCCTAGGGACAAAAACAATGCAATAATGTTGCACACCATAAACACCTTAAAGGGACGTTTACTTCCCATTTTAGCCTTTCCACTTTCTTGACTAAAGCCACCCGGAGGGTTTATTCCAGCCGAAAACGTAACGGTTGCTATCAAAACCGCAACAACCGTTATGGTGTTTCTAGCGTTTCGCAAACCCTCGTTTTGAAGCTCGATTTGTTTCGATCTACGATGAGTTTTCTTTCTATAACGATGATATTGTTGATTAGGGGACTCCATTTTTCGACTTGCAGGAGAATTATGTGTAATTAAATTGTGATGAACGACTTCTTGGATGTCTCTAGGGGGTAACTGATCACATCTTTTTGCACCAGCTTCTAAAAGGGCTGGTACAATTTGGAGAATACCTGAGTTACTTCCATCTGCTTCGACTACATCTAGAGCTGTATAACCTTTTTTATTGATAATGTTTACATCCACTCCGTGTTTAAGTAAATATGTCACCATCTGTTTCCATGTATCATATAAAGAATAATGATAGTTATTAAAGAGATGTATATGTTTTCTTTTAGAAATATGAGTCAGGGCCTCTTTGGTAGCCTCTTAATGAGGCTCTAAACCATACAGCTTTGAATGATTCAGCATTCATACTGTTTGTTCAACCTAAAAAAGGCTCTGAATAGAATGGTTAAGAGCTAAACCATTCAGCACCATTCAGAGCTTCTTAACCATTCAGACCTCTTAATAATTCAGCACTTAATCAACCAAACAGTCCCTCAGTCATATTAAAGTTATTAATAGAAAACCAACTTGTAGAATAAAATATATATTAGACGGTTCAAATTGTAATTTTATTAGTACGCCTAGGCTGTAATCAAGCCAAGTTGAGCTCAAGCTCGAATTTAAACAAGATAAGCCTTGCGTCGTTTATTCATCGAGTTGAAAATTGAGCGTAAGCTTGGTTGTAAAAAGTTCAAGCCATCTCGATTCTAATCAAGCCGACTCATTAATTTTTTAAAATTAATAAAAAATAACAATAATTATACACATACACATATGTTATTTTATTTTATAACATTTTAAAGACGAAAGACATATTAAAAGGATTATATGTATAATATTTATTTGTTTCTACTCAATATTTTTATATACTATTAATTAGATAAACTAAAAATGTTAACAATTAAGCCCTCTCTCACATGTTTTTTATTTCAATACATTTAAAATTAATATTAATATTAATATACATAAAATAAATAATTTGAGCGGGCTCAGGTGCTCATGAGCCAAACCAGCTCCTTTACAACCGAGTTGTTTTCGAGCGAGCTTCAAAGGAACCACGAGTTGCAAGTTTTTTGAACACCTCAAGATGCGTCGTGCACATCCTCTTAAACATTTTTATTCAAAGTTTTAGATCTTTTATAAGACTATCTGTTGTCGGCCGCGAGCGAGCAGCCGCGAGCTACAAACTTCACTTTCAAATAACCCTGTCACTTGACCCCATTGTGGCTGGAGGTGAGCACCAACGCGACCGAAGCTCACTTTCTCCCGTTAACACACGCGACCACCATCACATGTGCTCGCGCCACAGCTGTTCGCATGAGGCTGTTGTGGCTGGGGGTGAGCACCAGCTAAAACCTCGCTCGCGCCAAAACTTACTCGCAACCCACAACAAACAGTCTAATATATATAGCTTTTGAATAACACGAAAACAAAATGAAATCAAGATTACTATATTTTTTTTCCTCTTTTAACTCATTTAATAAACATGTCATTTTTAAGTTAGTGTATTTATATTTATTTGAGTAGGTAGTGTTTGGGTGACATGTTGAACCAATTTAAGAAATTAAACATATTGATCCGTTTAAAATTTAAATAAAAAACTATTTCATAACGTCAAGCAGTTCACAACAACGTATCCTACCCTTCAATTTTAAATGATCCACCAACCCATTTACGAACTAACTAATCTTCTTATAAGTTAATCACAACCTTTCAACTTATTTGGCTCATTTAGATAAATCTAAAAAGCTCATAACGAGTTTGTGTTTGCCAAGGTTGAGAAACTTGGCATGTATTTCAAAATTATGTATCCTGAAAGAACGTGATTACATGAGGGTACTATTTTGAAACATTCTTAAAATGGAGTTTTCGCCGAAGGGCTTGAGATATTTGTTTTTCCAATTTCCATTTAATATTTAATATTTTATTTTTCTTAATATCTAATTTTAAAACAGTCTAAATACATATAGTGATATTTATTTACTCTTTTGTACTCGTTTCATTATAAATTTTATTAAAAATCAAGTAACTTTCAAAATAAGATATTTTTTTATCTTGCAATATTAAAATATATTTTTTATACAACACAGTTCTCAATAAAAACTTATATTGATAAGTAAAAGAAGTAAATGTTATATAAAATCTGAAAAATAAAAAATAAAAAGTTTTGGAGATGTCTGTGACCCCATTGTAGAAAAGGTTCAAATTGGTATCCCTATTTAGTCACACTATTTATTTCTAAAAATTGTCTATCATATTCAGATTGATGAATATATATATATATATATATATATATATATATATATATATATAAATAGTGTTCGGGTTCATCCATTGTTGAACCCTAGCAAAAGTGCCAACTCTAACTAGTTGAAGAGACTAAAAAAAAATACCGTAGTGAGTTTTCCGGACGTTGCTATGTGTAACACGGTGTTTCCATCGTTGTCTTGTCTATTAACGAGTTCTAGGATGTTGAGTCTTTCCACTAGGTAACTTAGACCGTCAAACTGGTTATACTTAACCGCAAGATGAAGAATAGTTTCACCATGGTCGGTAACCATCTCAATAGATTCAAGGCTTATCAAGATTATTTCATTTAGGACTCCGACTCGCCCTTTCATTGATGCACAATGCAGGGGTGTCCAGCCTTTGTGATCTCGAAGGTACAAGAGATCCGGCTCGAACCATAGAAGCTCTCGTATTGTGTCTATGTGGCCCCTACTGCAAGCTAGATGTAAAGGGGTGTATCCTTCTGAATTATACTTTCTTGCAAATTCCGGTCGCACATTAAGTATCTCCTTCACTATTTCTATATACAAAAATATAATACAGAAGTTTAGTATCATGTAATTAAATTTCATCACATGGGTATACAATTTTATATGCATATTTAAATTTGCAAATATGCATCTCACAGGATTATATATATTGAGTAAAGTTCACGGACAAATAGGCTTTATCGTACGAACAGTACGAACTGAAGTAAAAAACACGCGGTGGCATTTCTGTAAATATTGGAAACTTTATATAACTAGAGTAATTACATAATTACTCTAGTTATATAAGACCATCTCCAATGCTAAGGGTGTCCTTAGGCGCCCTTAGCTGCCTAGTCAGCTGCCACATCATATCCTTACAAATCCTTATATATCCTTAAAAATCCTTATAAATCCTTAAAAACCTTCAATTTCACCTCCAACCATACAAACATCCTTACATATCCTTACATTTTCCACGTCATCACTCACTTTTCTTTAAATTTAATCATTTAAATTATTAAAATGTATTTAAATCATTAAAATTTTAATATAAGTAATATATAAAATATAAGTAGACTACTTTTTAAAACAAACGAGTGCTTAAAAATTGCATAAAATATGAAACGGATTTTTTTAATTGATTACTCTTAGGTTAGATTATTTAATAGAGTGAACTAAAGGGGTATATTATATAGTTTATTTTAATCAAAAGGGTAGAATATGAAAATTTTTAATATTAAACAAAACACCCTCGATCTACTCTCTACCGTCTTCATCTTCTATTCAAAAGAATCTCCACCATGGAAACTCCATTCAAGTTTTCTAAAACAAGCACATGCTTCAAATAGCTTGAAAAATCTTTGAAATATAAAAAGAAATAGAAAAGAAATGGCTCACAAACCAAGACAAACCAAGCCCTTAACTTTGGACGGCTCACCTTCGGACACCGTCGGGCGGCAGAGTCCAACGCAGCATCCAAAATCGGACATATCTGACGTGGCTCAGATGGAGAAAGTTGGGGCGCGTTAAAGATGGTCTAACTAGCGTAATTACTCTAGCGTAATTATATAACTAGAGTAATTATAAAATTACTCTAAAGTAATTATATAGCGTAGTTATATAACTAGAGTAATTATATAATTACTCTAGGGTAATTACTCTAGAGTAATTATATACACTAGAGTAATTATACAACAAGAGTGGTGGTCATTATTTACGAAAATGCCACCGCCATTTTTTTACTCTAGAGTAATTATATACACTAGAGTAATTATACAACAAGAGTGGTGGTCATTATTTACGAAAATGCCACCGCCACTTTTTTTTGTTCCCTTCAGTTCGTACTGTTCACACGATAATTTTATTTGTATTTGATCTTTTGTCTATATATTATATATATATATATATATATATATATATAGTATAAGGATAAATGAAAAACCCTCCTAAACTGGAATACTCTGAAAACTCTAACTTTCCGAGCTTTTTTTTATATGAAAATTTTAGGGTATGTAATATACATGATTTTAAGCATTTTGAGCCAAAAAAATCAAAAAAGCACAAAGTACTTTTTTTTAATAAATAAATAAATTTTTGAGTAACACATTGTTAACACATGTTAATTTCGCTTAACATGTGTTACCCGAAAACTTATTTTTTTTAAAAAAAAAAAAGTGTTCGGCGCTTTTTTGATTTTTTTGCTCAAAATGCTTAAAATCATGTATATTACATGCCCTAAAATTTTCAGGCCTTAAAAAGCTTGGGAAGTCAGAGTTTCCAGAGTTTTCCAGTTTATCAGGGTTTTCCATGGATCCTTACCCTATGTAGTATAAGGATATATATATATATATATATATATATATATATATATATATATATATATATATATACAGGCTATATATCCATAGGAAACCATGTTGAGTTGGAGAAACCATTGAAACCCATCCAATAGTCACCATCTTTCCACATCTACTTTTTTAGCTTTTTGCAAAAGGGTATGATGGTAACTTTTCACCATCTCATTGTTTGACCCCTTTTTTAAACACACATCAGACACACATTACTACACACACTATCCTCTCTCTCACTCACACTCCTCTCTCTCTCTCTCTCAGACAATAATTACTCTCACTCACACTCCTCTCTCTCTCTCTGTTTTTCTCTCATCTAATCTCACACACTCCAGATCTAGAACCGATGATGCGGCGATAGTGGTTCGACGACGACCAAAGAAGAAAGACGAAGACGGTGAGTGTTGGTGGTTTTTCGCAGATCTTGTTTTTTTTTTTTTTTTTTTTTGGTTTTTAGAGGTGATGGTTGGTTCGAAAGGGGTGGTTTTCGGACAGATCTGAATCAAGTATGGTTTTGGACAGATCTGAGAACGTTACCTTTCATATTCCCTTCCCCTGTTTCTACTACTCTATTTTGGTTTAAAGAGGATTGATTCATACATAATGAAAAATCTTTAAACCACAATTGATAAATAAATTATTTAAACCACAATCTTAAATAATAACTTTTCAGTTTTTTTCATTATGTATGAACGCGATTTGGTTTTTGGAGGTTATTGTTATTTCTGTTCAAGAACTAGAAGTGAAAATTTCAACCCATATGCTTATAAACAGGCTGATTCAGGGTTTTGTTAATCTTTATGATCTTTGTTTCTACTACTCTGTTTTAGGTGTAATATATTTATTATTAGTTTTTTATTATTTTGTTGCTTTCTAATGTTAATGTGGATTTAGTCAAGAGAAGTGGTCAACAACTAAAGGGAAGTGGTCAAAGAGATAATAAGAAGGTCAACAAAAAATGTGCTTCTCAAAGTTCATGTACACTACCTTATATGATGGAAGTGGTCAAAGAAATCAAGAAACTATGCAAGTTTTGAAGTGGTTATTTAGTTTTTAAATTTTATGTTTGGTTAAACTTTGAATATTGATTTATATTTTTTTAGGACTGATTGATATAGAAAGGATTTTTTTATCCAACATTTGCATTTTTTTAATTAGAAACGTATTGCAGAATTTGATTGTGTTTATATGTCAAAAAAAAAAAATCATACAAATGTAAATAGGTTGTAAATATGTATGTAACATGTTACAAGATTTTTTTTTTCTGTTTTGAGTTTGAATTTAAAACATGTTACATAAGCACCATTAACTATGATACATACGTAAATATGTAAAATGCTCTTTTTACAATGTAACATGTTTTAAAATGTAACAGTGTACATACATACAAATGACACATATAACATGTTACAACGTAACACATAAGTTGTTACAGAAAATCTAACGTATTCTTACCTATTAAAAGGTTTAAACATTGAAAAAATGTAAAAGCAAGGAAAAAGATAAGAGAGAAGAGAGAGAGTTAGGAGAGAGAAGAGAGATGAGAGAGAGTCAGGAGAGAAAAGAGAGATGAGAGAGATTTAGGAGAGAGATGGACAAAATACCTATATTACCCTTATCCTTTAAAAAATAAAAAGGATATGTACTTTAGTGAAATAAAATAATCAGAATTAATCTCAACCATAGATGATTGTTGATCAATGGCCACAATTAAGTTTCTTGAGTTTCTCCAACTTAAGGGAGTTTCTAAATTATCCTTATCCTATATATACATATATATATATATATATATATAGGGTTTGGATCGTTGAGATATATATATAGTTTAGATGTCAAAGTTTGTAAATCATATGTAGCCAGATTTGAATAACAGAACTTTTCCTACAGTTAAAGTTTAACGACCACAACACATCATCAATGATTGGTTGTGTTTGGTACTTTCTCACAAGGATTGAAATTGTATGACACTTATTATTTCATTGCCGGCGTTTGTTTATCTTGTGTTTTATTTTAGGCATTCAACCTTGATAAGTATGAACACAAGGAATAAAGTGCATCACATCTTCAATTATAATAAAAATGCAATATATAAAAAAGAAATAGTTTATAAATTAAAAGATATCTTTTTATATTTATTTACTTTATATTAAAAAAAACAAATGTTCTGTTAAGATAAAATAACATAATTATGATATATAAATGTAAAAAATTGAGTTCCATATATAAAAATTGTTAAAACAATTTTAAGAATAAATGCATTATTGGGTTTAATTCGAATTGGTCTTAAAAACTAGCTGGCCGATAAAGGAGGGAGACAAGTTCCACTAGTTTCCATTCGATCTTGTTGTTCACTTAATCGAACTTGTGGCACATCTTTAACCGGTAGGATCAACCCTCATGCACATAGTCATAGATGACAACATAATGCTTGATGTAAACGCGTAAGTCAAGTAAACGAATATGGTCGACTTTGCTTTTCATGTGATGACAAAAACTTTTAAAAAGCATGTAGGGACTTCAAGGTTTTGGTATGCCGAGAGATATATAAAATGTCGTTGAGCATTTATATCATGCGCCAATAATTTGTATGGTGACTTATCTAATGAAATTCATTCTCCGAGTAACTATAAATATAAGGTTACTTTATAATATAAAAAATATTAAAAACTTACTATATATAAAATATTAAACACTTTTTTTTAACGGCAAGAAAAGACGTGCCAATAGGGTTGAGGGATCTGGAAAATATCTATCTCGAAAACTCCCAAAACTAAATACCGATACTGATACCGAAAACATATGGTACGGTATTGGTTCGGTGCCGGTATGGTATCAGTACTTTATCTAAAACTCAAGGTACCATACCGATCCCGTAACGATACCGAAAATACCAAAACTGAAAACTTCTAAATGTGAGTACCGAACCGATACCGAACACCCTCAGTTCGGTACGGGATAGGTTCGGGATCGGTATCGGTTCGATATTCGGTGCAATATACTCATCCCTACGTGCCAACCACCATGACACCGGGCGCTGACCAAGATCGATTACTCGACCGTCGCATGCCCCTTGACTCTCCCAGATTCGTGGAAACCCAATCTCCACTTGCCCGTAGACACGACAGTAGAATAAATGTTAAAACCTTGCCTTCCATCCACATAAAACCGACCCTAATGCCACTCCACCACAATGGGTGGGGGCTCTAATTTGGTCCACACTGATCGATCTACCAAATTTATTGTATCTGAATATATTTATTGTTATTTTATGACATTAATAACATGTTATATCATTGTTAGTTACATTAATTATAACATATCAAATTATCGTTTTGAAGATAATGTTATTCAAAGGAATATTTAGATTTATCAACGCATTTTAATCCATAAACTTTTTTTTAAACGGCAAATTTTTATTACACCTTTATTCCACTCCACCTTGCATTTGCAAAGATTTGAACCCACAATCTCATATTTTAATTCATAAACTATGACTGTATCGACTGATGGTTTTCTAGAGGGAGCTTTTTCATTGCTTAAGTTTGATCAATACAACATTTTCAAAAATTTTAATTGATAGTTTTAAAATTCATCAATAACTAAAGACCCGTTTAGGTAAGTAAGACTAAAAAAAAAAAAACATCAATTAAATATCTCACCTACCAATAACGACACCATCTTTACGTTCAAAAATAATAAAAGATACTATTAACGATTTTTGTTGCTGAACTGTTGCGACACAGTTTGTTGCCCTTTATTTATTTATCGTGTAATAAATCTATTTTAGATTTTTTCTAATGAATAGTATATATATATATATATATATATATATATATATATATATATAAATATCACCACAAAACTTATAAGGAAACTATTATCACCACAAAACTTAGGAAACTTTCTCCCACAAATTTCCAACACCATATTATCATACGCATAAAATTAAATACTTGGTAATTAATCACTATTATCATATGAGTTAAGGGATCAGTGTAACATATACCAGTGTGTCCAGCAGCAGCAGCCACATGTATGGAACACATGAACGCATCAAGTTCATGCACAAGAAGCCATTGAAACCCTATCAAATGCTTCACTACCTCCACCTTCCCTTTCTCACACGCCACAAACAACACACTCTCACCTCTACAATTCACTTTTCCAACCACCCCTTCATCTGCCGCCATCAACGCCTTCATCACCTCGACCTTTCCCTCTTTGCACGCCTCATGCAACGCAGTCTCCAGCTCCCTATTCTCCGCCGCCACCATTTCTGGCCACCGTTGCAATATCTCGGACACTAGTTCCATATGGCCTAACCGCGCGGCTAAGTGTAAGACAGTGTTTGATGATTCGGACGTTGTTTGTGTTATAAGGGTTTGGTTTTCTTGAATGAGGTTGAGGAAGGTGATGGTGTCACCCTTTAGAACAGTCTCATAGAGGAGACGATTCATGATGGTTTTGGAGTAATATATAGTTTGAATTAATAATAATGGCAATGAAGATTTTGATTAATGTGAATATGTGATATATATGGAAGTGAGTACGGCTAGAAGGGAGGTTATATATGGAGCTAAGTTTTTTTTTTCCACAAATGTAGTTACTAGGAATGTTCTGTCTTGAAATTTCATAGAATGTATTAAGGGACGTGTGGGTTATCCGTAGAGTTTTAAGTCATGCATGAAGTCGTCTTATGAAGTTTAAATAATTATAATTATATTTCTTTTTGTCCCATTAGCAGTGGCGGATCTAGATCAAACTTTCAGGGGTAACGTTCAAAATTTTTGTTGCCAGATTTTCATACAATGTAAAAGAAAATCGATAATCTATTTCTGTATTGATCGAGCTGTTAACTTATTATTCTTTTTGCATCCTAATATATACATTTTGGGCTCAATATCCGTACCCGAAATTAATTGTACCCAATTTATACTTGAAAAAACTTGAAACCGGTTACCTATACCCGAACCCGGTTATACCTTATACCAGTCTTTTTAAAACCGGGTATTAATACCTTGACCCATACTCGGGTCCAGTACCCGACTATACCTGAACCCGATCATACCTTACTACGGTACATAGGATATGATTTTTCTCCTCAATACTTGTACTGAACCCTACCCGGTTTCTCTCAATACCCGATTTTCCTATACCCGTCGTACGCAAACCCGATTCCATACTTGAAACCGGGTATTAAAAAAACCTGATATGTGCAGCTCTACCTTTAACCAACTAACTGGGCTTAAGCCTTATGGGCTTCTATCTTTATAATCAATAATGGAATGGGTCAATGAGTTATGGACTTTTACGCTTCTATCTTTTTTTATGGTAGACTAATAATAAAACTTTGAGAGTGCTTGGATTTAAAAAAAAAAAATTGAGGGGTAGCAATAATATGCTTTCAAGGGTAATTTAATTTAAAAATCGTAAAAAAATTTTAAAAATTACACTACGCCAGTAAAGTTGAGGGGTAGCGAGTGCTACCCCTAATTGCTAGCTATGTCCGCCACTACCCATTAGACTATTGGGCACGCTTGAGGATCGAACGTTTTGGTCGTTTGTTTACGTGGTTTAAGGTTTTGATGAGTGGTTGTAGGTGGCATACGAGGATACAAGTGTTAGGGTGGGTGGGGTGGTCCGTAATAACCGTAACCATCAGGACAACCGTCCCCACCAAATCATCACGGGCGCGAGGCCAACTCGTGACAGCCATTGCAGAGAAAAGGAAATGTGATAGTGTGATGGATGTGATGAAACTTGGACCACCCCATATGTTTAGTGATAGAATGTGATGAAGTGTGATAGAATGAGGTGACAAATGAGATTCGGTGTGATGCAATTATGACCACCTCACCCACCCTACGTAAGTTGTACAATCGGAGTTTAACCAAATATGAAAAAATTTGCTCATGGTTCAAGCGAACTTTGTAAAGTCGGTTTTTAGTGTCAGCAAACGTTGTTAAGCTTATTTGAACTTTAACTAGCTAGCTTGAGAAATTGTAAAAAATATAAAGTTGGTTGATTAAATTCCACTTGCATCACTAACGAACAACCTAACTAGAACACTTTTATACTTATATTAAACCAATAAACCATCTATAAATACTCTTTAAAATCGTAAACCACAACCACCTAATCGGCCAAATATTCGCACTTAGCCCACATGAAATCGCTCTTGAAAAGGGTTGCATTGGAGCTCAAAAACATTTGAAGTTTGTTTGTGTGCATGTAGCCCTGAAAACTTAGGTATTCGGGCCGAGCTGTAAAAATTGTGCCCTTAGCCTTATCTTTAGGCCTTAACGAAATAAATAATGTAAACTATTTTCTAAGTTACGATTAAAGTAATATCAAACTGTTGAATTAATTTTTATTTCCCATTTATGTTGTAGTCTAACAGCAAAGTAAACAAACCCTCTTGGGGGAGTTTAAGAGTTCGAATTCCACAAAGGGTGAAAATATAAATGGGTGAAAGTTTGACAATTAAAAAAAATTGTTTCATAACAAAATAAAAGTTAAAAAGGAAGTCAAAACCAACCAGTAAAAAACAAAAACAACTAAAGTGCGAGTTCTCTTCATTTCTTCTTCATCCTTTCTAGTCCTACACTTATTAATAAACCTGCAACTTTTTTTCTCAAACCATTTCATTTTCTTCTTTAATTCTTAAACTCTCTCAACATTTATTTACCTTCTGTTTATATAAACTACCTTTCACTTTCATTAATACTTGATTAACAATTTTGAGGCTAAAACATACAAAAATCCATCAAATTAAGGACATCATTGTTAAGAAAACTTAAAATTCCGAAGGGTCAATGTGCCCCCGAGAAATTGGGCTCGGGGCAGGAGTCCTCCCCGCACCCCTTGAGGGTCGGCCCTGTGTACATGGTTCAAAGGGTGAGACTTTAGTCATGAGGCTTAGATAAGTTTTCTTATTATATCATAGTTATTTTAATTTTGAGTAAATAGCCAAATCCGTCCATGTGGTTTGGCGGGTTGTGCCAGTCCAGCACAAAATGAAACTATTTGCCTGAACAATCCAGTAGTTTGATGAAATGCGCCAAACAGTCCATTTTTTAACGGGGCTATCTTAGCCAAATTAAGTCAGTGACAAAATTGTCCATTTACCTTCTGAGCTCCTTATAAGCACACACTCCAGTGTGTTTCCCTCAACTCTGTTCCACACAAGATTTATAAAACAGGAAGTGTTCCTGCTCCAAACAACAAGGGAGCTCCTGGTTCTGATAAAAGCATTGAAAAGTTGGTAAAAAGGCATAAATCAGAGGTGGACCTTAACAATCGCAACCCAGAAGACTTTGCACCATTGCAGCCTAAAATAGCTAACAATACAACTACTGAACCTGAACCAGGTGGGCCAACATGGTTCCATTAGGTTTCAAATATTCATCAGTGGCTCAGGCTGTAAGTGGGGTGAGGAAGTCTTCAAGTGCACCAACCTTTCTACCATCAGAGTCTCATAACAATAAAATAGTTCATTAAATACATAAACACTAGTATCTAGAGTACTAGTGGCAAATACAGAATTTTTTTATAGGGTGGGCACATTGTGGGTCGGCTAAAAAGTCGGCGGACAAAAAAAATAATGACAAAATAAAATAGTTCATTAAATAGTTAAACATTGTTAGTGCACTTCGTGTATGTCCCAAACTAGTGATAAGTCGATATTAGTCGTAGGCGTGATTGTATAGCGTTTTAGTTGTTCGGGCTGGATTATAGTGATTGGGGTATTTTAGGAATTCTGAAATGTACTCCAGGTGTATGAATGATACTATAAATACCCCCATGCCTTAGTCACTTTGTAACTTTTGCCATTTTAATACAAGTGCAACCCTTAAGCGTGTGTTTTTTTGTGTGTGTTTTCCATATTATTATCCTTTTCATAAACACTCACCTATAACAACTAACCAGATTGTTGATTCCGCCTTAAATCCGATACGCATGTGATACTCGTTTCTTGTCCGAATTCGATCCTACAAGTGGAATCAGAGCTACGACTCATATCACGCGTGTTGTTATAGGGGTTTGCATCAGATCCGTAAGATATTTGGGCAATTGTTCATAGAAAATCGATTTTGACCCATTTGGTGCATAAACATGGGTTTCATTGATTTTTGGGGTGTGTTTGATGTTTTGATCATTGATTTGATTGTGGATTCATGTTTAGAAACTGATTTTAATTAAAACCAAATCAAATTTCAATCAAAACAAATCAGATTTAGGATTTTTATGAAAAAATTCAAGTTTATGAATATTATGGTTTTAGGCTTGAAATCATGAACATGGAATGCTTTTGAAGATCTGATCATTGTTTCATCATACAAAAGTGTTTTGGAAACTTATTGAATCAAATTTAGATGTTAAACAACGTTGAATTGATCCATATATGATATTTTTGTTAAAACCCATAAGTTAGGTGTTCATCATAGTTTTTCATAATTTTTTTTATTATAATTGTTGTTTTTGGATCAATTTGGGTATTAGAAACTTATTAGGAATCATTCCCCGCACATAATCTAATCGTCTGATCATCCAAATACCTAAAAACACCAAAAAATCTCGATTGCACCATGAAGAACAATCATACTCATGTGTCGGTTGCCATACGCCTAACTTGGTGATATGTATCAGTCTATACGTGTATTGTTGTACACGTATCAGTTCATACTCCTTGGCTTTTGACACGCATCACGCTCATAACCATCCAAATCATACACGTTTCAGTCATACGTGTTGTTTAATACTTGTCTCTCATACGTGTTGTCTCATACGTGTCACTTCATAACCCTGCCCTTCATACGTGTATAATTCCATACGTGTGGTGTCATACTTGTGTTGGTTTCATACGTCTCATTGTGTCATACGTGTGTTAACATTCATCATACGTGTGTTAAGGCTGCTCCATACATGTGTTAAAAACTGTCCTATACGTGTGTTAATGCATTCATACGTGTGTTATTTCCTCATACGTGTGACTATTAGTGCTGAAGACATACGAACCGATTGGTAAATGTGATCCATTCTTTCAAACTTCACATCAACAAAAGGTCAACATGATAGATCCATGGGCATTCGTCACATCCGCAAATCAGTCGCATAACGTCCAACGGATCCATGTGAGCGAGAAGGAAACTAGAAGCCGTAACAAGGATTCGGCAAATACAGTTTTAGTCAAAGCATCGGTTGAATATGCAGATAAAGGGTGTGTAAGGATTACAAGGGTTCGGGATGAAGAAGAATCCTCAGACACAGCTCAGAGTTTAGAGGAACAAAGTAGTGGAGCATATGTGTGACACCCGGCATGTTCGGCTTAAACATATTAGTAACATCTAAGTCTACCTTAGCGAGAAACGTTTATAAACAAACTTAACTGGGTTAGTTGAGTCGGGTCAAGTTAGGATTGTCCAGGGTACAATGATCTGGAGGATCATTGGGAGTCGTTTTGGTAATACACTAGTACCGGGTTCCGTTGTTGGTGACATTACATGAACTAATTAAGTATATGGGTAGATTATGGGTCGTGTGGTGGATTATATACATAGATGTGTTCAAATGATGTGTAAACGATTATCTGTGCCTTAATGTGTTAAATATAGACTATGGATGCATGCTTATCTGTTAAAATGTGTTAGAATGCGTTAAACACGACAAACTGGAAAACTTGTAAAAGTGGCTTCTGGTTCGACCAATCGAGTGGTCGAAGGAGAAGTTGCAGCTGGTTCGACCCATTGTTGGATGGGCGAACCAGGGAAGTGGAGTTGAAGAATTCCCTTCGACCTGGGCAAGTCTCATTCGACCCTGTGAAAGGGGCGAAGGAGACCACCTTCGACCAATCAATTGGTGCGAAGGAGGATCAGTATAAATACCAACCTTTGTCATTTTTCATCATTTCACAAACCCTAACCGTCCCAAAACGCTCTCAAACGATCTTAAACACTAAGGAAGGAGTTTTTGCTCTTCTTTTTCATAATCTAACCTATCTACAACATCTAACCAAGAATCCAAGGTGTGTTCATAATCCTAAACCTTTTAGAAGCATTTTAATTCGTTTTCATCTAACCCTAATTGTCCAGATCTGTTCTAAGGATGTCTTTATGATTAAAAACCTTTTAAACATCTTTCTAAATCAAAACATGATCATTTAACATAGGTTTTCATAATGAATAACATGTGTTAGTTGTGTGTTATGTGGTGTTATGTGTTATTCACTGATTTGCTGCTATATCTATGATAGAAACATGATATAGGAGTGTCGTTAATGATTGGATTATGGTTGTCTAGGGTTAAGATTGGGTATATTGATATTTGGGGGTTTTATGGGATTAATACTTGATGCATGAATGTTTATGATCAATAGAATGAATAAGAAAGATCGGATAATCGACAAACTGAGTATTTTGAGCTAAACATGAATCGATTTCAAAAGTTTCCAAATTGGGTAAAGATTTCATGCATGAAAGTGACGTTTCCATAATTTTTGCCATTTTGGGAAAGGGCTGAAACGGATATGGTTTGGGGCAAAATCAGTGGGGTTTTGTTAGGATAACATAATCATGTTTGACTGCTGTGATTGGTGATGTTTCGAGTCGTTTTGAATGTGTTTTAAGCGTTTTTAGGCAAAATAGAACAACAGGGGCGAACCTGGCCTCCTTCGACCAGTCGAAGGTGCGAAGGAGGAATCCCAGGGTCGAATCAGGCTTTTCAGTGGGCGAACGTGGCAAAACGTGCGAAGGAAGCATCAAACGGTCGAACGAGAGGTAAAACGGGCGAAGGAGAGTAAAAAGGTGCGAAGGAGACCTTAAACTGACTGGTTCGACCGTTCTGATGCAGAAATGAGATTTTTGATACGAACTAAGTGTTTTATGCTTGAACCTTGCGTGTAATCTATGTGTACTTGATTAGTTAGGGTAATGGGTCACCAACGGGAGGTCGGGTCGGTCTAGTGTGTCGGTTAAACACTTAAACACGTTTTAAAACATACTTGGTTATGATCTGGACAATCGGGGGCTAGATAACCTTATGGTTATTAGTCGGAACACTTATGTGAACATTTTGATAGATCTCCGGTAGAGGGATTATCAAGGGCTAAACATCTTTACGTATATTTGAAGAACGCAACTTAAGGTGAGTTCACGGCCCCACTTTTACTGCTTTAACTTTGGGGGAGAAAACATGCGCTAAACGGTTTTGGTAACATATGTCATACTATGGTTTTAACTTTATATTGCTATACGATCTTTTGGAAAGTCCCGGGGGAAACCATGAATGTGCGGGTTTGCACAACGGGGGAAATGTGGATAGATCTATTGGGCGTGACCTGCCCCACTCGTCGGCTTGGAGGGTCGGGCGGGTGCATATTGTCTCGAACAGGTACATTGGTATCATGCTGAACATACGGGCTGCTTAAACATGCTGAACATTGCTAAACGTGTCTAGTAATGGTTTCCAATCGTAGTAGTAATGAAACATACGCCTAGCTAGCGTACTTGGTAACATTGATATAGTATGGACATGGTAACACCTTGGTAACATTTTTGAACAAACCTGTGAACTCACCAGCATTATATGTTGACATTTTTTGGCATGTTTTTCTCAGGTCGCTAAGGTAGCAATGAATGGAACTAGGCGCACGGGTCGGCATTGGCGTCTAGATTTTAGTGCACGTTTTGTAATAAGTGTCTTGAATACTTGGGAACACTGTTTTGTAGAGATTAAATTCTTTAAATGCTTCCGCTGGTTAAATTAATGGTTATGTTTGTTTACGTTTTTCATATAGAGTTGTTTATTGTGATCGTTGACTTGGATCCTGGTTTGTCATGCGCCTCGCGGTAAAACCCCGCAAGTGGAAATTTGAGGGTGTGACAGATTGGTATCAGAGCCAATGGTTATAGTGAACTAGGACTGCATGTAGAGTCTGGTCTATAGCCGAGTCGCACACACTAGACGGTCACATACTTTGGGTCTATTAGTGGGATACGTACTAACGTTGTCGGGGTGTCCTTACATCATCATCATGCTTCTCCGTTACATCATCCGTTTTCATTTGGGTTCTCACCTACTCTTGTCTTCTTCTTCTTCTGGATTGAAGGAGGAGGGGTTGATTTGTTGGTTCTCGCACACACATGCCGTCTTACACTTGCACCTATTGCCACATAGGCGACAATGTTCGGTGACTGGGGTCTAGATTAGGGGTACATCTGGAGGACCATGTAGAGCAGTTTATCATTTCGGGTGCACACGAAATAATAAACTGGGATGCATGAAAATCCCGATGGACTTCGAGTTTGGATGTATAGTCCTGAATTTGTCCCTAGGTTAACTCTTGAAAAATTTCTAGTGGTTGACACTGGAAGTGAATCTGAATCTCTCGATTTCTTGATTTGTTAGATCATGTCTGGTGCTCGCGGTGGTGGACGTCGTGGTGGAGGCGGTGGCCGTGCTGGCGGCGGTGGTCGTGCCGGAGGCGGTGGTCGTGGGAACATCAACATGACCCAAGCTGAACTGAACAACTTGCTCCAGCAGCAAGTGAATATGGCTATGGCTAATTTCCAGGCTGGGATTAATGCCATGGGTGGTGAGTTGATTTCTGTCGACCTTGCCTCATTTTTGGGTTTCGTGTCTTTTTGTTTGTGTTTTACTTGTGTACCGTGATTCAGGTGTTGGTGCCAATCCACCCCCACCTCAGTGCTCTTATAAGAAGTTTAGGGACTGTCAGCCCCATAACTTCGCTGGAACTGAGGGAGCGGTGGGACTGCTCCGATGGCTGGAGAAGGTGGAATCTGTGTTTGTCATGTGTAACTGTCCTGCTGGGGACCGAGTGAAGTATGCTACTGCGACGTTTGAGGGGCCTGCATTGTCGTGGTGGAATGCTACCACTCAGAACGTGGGGTTGGGAGAGGCTATTGCTATGCCTTGGGCGGAGTTTGTGCAGCTTTTGAGAGGTGAGTACTGTCCGCGGGAGGAGATACAGAAGTTGGAGCATGAAGTCTGGAGTTACAAGATGGTTGGGTCGGAGATTGAGGAGTATACTGTGAGGAGGAACGAGCTGGCGGTGTTGTGTCCTGACTTACACACACCCGAGTACAGGAGAATCGAGCACTATGTGTCTGGACTAGTGCCCGAGATTGCTGGGTTGGTGGCTGCTGGGAATCTTCCCACTATTGCTGAAGTTGTCCGATCAGCTCATCGGATGACTAACCTGAAGGTGGCGGAAGGCGTTTTGCCACCCAAGGGTACTACTGTGAAGGCTGCTGAGGGGAACAAGAGGAAGTGGGAGAGTGTGGGGAAGAGTGTGGTGCCAGCTCAGCCGGCGAAGAAGTTTGATACATCTGGGTCTTCTTCTGGGTCGAAGACGGGTGGGTATGTTGGGAAGCATCCCAAGTGTAACAAGTGTGGTTTTCATCACTCTGGGAGTTGTGATAGGGCTCGTTGTCATCGGTGCCATCAGTTGGGGCACCATGCTAAGGATTGCAAGGTGGCGCTCACCCCAACTCATACTCCTGCGGCTACTCCTGCTCCTGCTGCTCAGGGGACTCAGGGGAGGCAGGGGTGTTATAACTGTGGTGACACGGGGCATTTCAAGCATGATTGTCCCAAACTGAAGCAGGGTGATAATGGGAGGGGCGGGAACGGTAACGGGAACAATGGCGGCGGAGGCAGGACTGCACGTGCTTTCGTCATTGGATCTACAGAGGCTAGGCAAGATCCAGACACAGTTACCGGTACGTTCCTTCTTAATGACCGCTATGTTTCTGTTTTGTTTGATTCTGGTGCCGATAAGAGTTTCGTATCTTTGGATATTAGTCGATTGCTAGATATAGTACCCACACCTTTAGAGGCTAAGTACTTAATAGAATTGGCTGATGGTAAGAAAATCGAAGCGACACACACCCTTAGAGAATGTCGTTTGGAACTGTCGGGTTTGTCTTTCCCCATTGACCTTATGTCGGTACCTCTGGGTAGTTTTGATGTCGTGGTTGGCATGGATTGGTTATCATTGTATCGTGCGGAGATCGTTTGTTTTGACAAGGTCATTCGGATCCCTCTCCATGATGGAGAGATTCTCACTGTTCGTGGCGAGAAAAGCGGTGCTCCGCTGAGTATCATTTCTAGCATGAAAGCCCGTAAGTATCTTCGGAAGGGCTGTTCGGCCATTCTGGCACTTGTTAACGTTTCTTCTGACGATGAGAAGAAGATCTAGGATATCCCGGTGGTTCGTGACTTTTCTGATGTGTTTCCTGATGATTTACCTGGTCTTCCTCCCCATCGTTAGGTTGAGTTTGGTATTGATCTCACTCCGGGCGCAGCTCCTATTGCCCGAGCCCCGTATCGTCTTGCACCTCCCGAGATGCAAGAGTTGTCCAGCCAGTTGCAGGAACTCTTGGAAAAGGGTTTCATCCGGCCGAGTTCTTCCCCGTGGGGAGCTCCTATTTTGTTTGTGAAGAAGAAGGACGGAAGCCTTCGTATGTGTATTGATTATCGTGAGCTGAACAAAGTGACCATCAAGAATCGTTATCCTCTTCCTCGCATTGATGATCTCTTTGACCAGCTTCAGGGCTCCAGCTATTATTCGAAGATTGATTTGCGGTCCGGTTATCACCAGTTGCGCGTCAGGGAAGCCGACATTCAGAAGACGGCTTTTCGCACTCGTTATGGCCATTTTGAGTTCTTGGTCATGCCTTTTGGTCTCACTAACGCACCTGCGGTGTTCATGGATTTGATGAACCGCGTTTGCAAGCCTTACCTTGATAAGTTCGTCATCGTGTTTATTGACGACATTCTGATCTATTCCAAGAACAAGGCGCATCACGAGGAACATCTGCGGTTGGTCTTGGAACTTTTGAGACAAGAGCAGTTGTATGCTAAGTTCTCAAAGTGTGATTTTTGGTTGCGCGAAGTTCAATTCCTAGGACATGTGGTGAATGAACTGGGAATTCATGTCGATCCGGCTAAGATCGAAGCTATTAAAGACTGGGAAGCACCAAAGACGCCATCTGAGGTGCGGCAATTCCTAGGTCTTGCGGGTTATTATCGTCGTTTCATTGAGGGATTTTCGAAGATCGCTCAACCCCTCACTGCCCTTACCCAGAAGGATCGAAAGTTTGACTGGGATGAACCACAAGAATCAGCATTTCAGATGCTGAAGCTTAAACTTTGTTCTGCACCTATCTTGTCCCTACCGGAAGGCACTGATGATTTCGTTGTGTATTGTGATGCTTCTATTCGTGGTCTCGGTTGCGTGTTGATGCAGCGCGGGAAGGTTATTGCTTATGCTTCGCGGCAACTCAAAGTTCATGAGAAGAACTACACTACTCATGACTTGGAACTGGGTGCAGTGGTCTTTGCGTTGAAAATCTGGAGACATTACTTGTACGGTACCATGTGTGAAGTATATACCGATCACAAGAGTCTTCAGCATATTTACGACCAGAAGGTGTTGAACATGCGGCAGCGTCGCTGGGTTGAACTCCTGAACGATTATGACTGTGCCATCAAGTATCATCCTGGCAAGGCAAACGTTGTGGCGGACGCCTTGAGCAGGAAGGAGTCTGTTAACCCTCGCCGTGTTCGAGCCTTACAGCTCACCATTCATTCGTCGTTGCCTGACCGAATCTGTTTTGCACAGTTGGAAGCCTTGAAGGAAGAAAACCTTAAGGCTGAAACGATGCACAGTGCTGACAAGCATCTCGAGCTCAGGACTGATGGCTTGCACTATTTTGCGGGACGTGTTTGGGTCCCACTGTTCGGGGGATTGCGCGAGCTGGTTCTGGATGAAGCTCACAAATCCCGGTATTCTATTCACCCTGGCTCCGATAAGATGTATCAGGATTTGAAGATACTTTATTGGTGGCCGAACATGAAAGCTGACATAGCTTCTTACGTCAGCAAATGTTTGACTTGTGCTAAAGTCAAGGTGGAGTATCAGAGGCCGTCTGGTCTCCTGCAACAACCAGAGGTTCCGGAATGGAAGTGGGAACGAATCACGATGGATTTTGTCACCAAGCTGCCAAGGTCACCTAGTGGTTATGACATGACTTGGGTGATTGTTGATCGGCTGACAAAATCGGCACGTTTTATACCTATTAAGGAAACCGATGGACTCGAGCGGTTAGCTCGACTTTACCTTAAGAAGGTGGTTGCTCGGCACGGGGTGCCTGTTTCTATTATCTCTGATCGTGATTCACGTTTCGCTTCGCGTTTCTGGAAGGCTCTGCACAAGGCTTTGGGTACTCAGTTGGATATGAGTACGGCTTATCATCCGCAAACTGATGGACAGAGTGAGCGGACGATTCAAACCTTGGAAGACATGCTTCGGGCATGTGTTATCGATTTTGGCAAAAGTTGGGAAATCCACCTGCCGTTAGTGGAGTTCTCCTACAACAACAGTTATCACTCTAGCATCAAGGCAGCTCCGTTCGAGGCTCTTTACGGACGGAAATGCCGATCACCACTTTGTTGGGCCGAGGTGGGCGAGAGCCAGCTCACTGGTCCGGAACTCGTGTACGAAACTTCGGAGAAAATCGTACAGATCCGTCAACGTTTGGCTGCTGCACGGGATCGTCAGAAGAGCTATGCCGATCGCCGTCGAAAACCTTTGGAGTTCCAGGTTGGGGACAAAGTACTTCTGAAAGTTTCACCATGGAAGGGCGTCATACGCTTTGGAAAGCATGGCAAGCTTAACCCTCGTTATGTCGGACCGTTCGCAATCCTGGATCGGATTGGACCGGTGGCATATAGACTTGACTTACCGGCGGAGCTCGGTAGTGTGCACAACGTCTTCCATGTGTCTAACTTGAAGAAGTGTTTGGCTGATGAATCTCTCATTGTACCATTGGAAGAGATCAAGGTTGATGATCGTCTTCGCATTGTGGAGGAACCCGTCGAGATTCTCGACTACAAGATTCGTAGCCTTCGTCGGAGTAAAATCCGCATCGTTAAAGTCCGTTGGAACTCGAACCGTGGACCGGAGTTCACATGGGAACGGGAGGATCAGATGAAATCTAAGTATCCCCATCTTTTTCCGAAGCGCGCGTTTGAATCAAGGCATGTTACTGCTGAAGCGGAATGAATCTCGGGTCGAGATTCCTTTCAACGTGGGGATGATGTGACATCCGGTAAGTTTCTTTTTGTTCGGTTCTTTTCGTTTCTTTCCTTTTGGGGCTTTGCGCAATTTTCGGGACGAAAATTCTTTCAACGTGGGGATGATGTGACACCCGGCATGTTCGGCTTAAACATATTAGTAACATCTAAGTCTACCTTAGCGAGAAACGTTTATAAACAAACTTAACTGGGTTAGTTGAGTCGGGTCAAGTTAGGATTGTCCAGGGTACAATGATCTGGAGGATCATTGGGAGTCGTTTTGGTAATACACTAGTACCGGGTTCCGTTGTTGGTGACATTACATGAACTAATTAAGTATATGGGTAGATTATGGGTCGTGTGGTGGATTATATACATAGATGTGTTCAAATGATGTGTAAACGATTATCTGTGCCTTAATGTGTTAAATATAGACTATGGATGCATGCTTATCTGTTAAAATGTGTTAGAATGCGTTAAACACGACAAACTGGAAAACTTGTAAAAGTGGCTTCTGGTTCGACCAATCGAGTGGTCGAAGGAGAAGTTGCAGCTGGTTCGACCCATTGTTGGATGGGCGAACCAGGGAAGTGGAGTTGAAGAATTCCCTTCGACCTGGGCAAGTCTCATTCGACCCTGTGAAAGGGGCGAAGGAGACCACCTTCGACCAATCAATTGGTGCGAAGGAGGATCAGTATAAATACCAACCTTTGTCATTTTTCATCATTTCACAAACCCTAACCGTCCCAAAACGCTCTCAAACGATCTTAAACACTAAGGAAAGAGTTTTTGCTCTTCTTTTTCATAATCTAACCTATCTACAACATCTAAACAAGAATCCAAGGTGTGTTCATAATCCTAAACCTTTTAGAAGCATTTTAATTCGTTTTCATCTAACCCTAATTGTCCAGATCTGTTCTAAGGATGTCTTTATGATTAAAAACCTTTTAAACATCTTTCTAAATCAAAACATGATCATTTAACATAGGTTTTCATAATGAATAACATGTGTTAGTTGTGTGTTATGTGGTGTTATGTGTTATTCACTGATTTGCTGCTATATCTATGATAGAAACATGATATAGGATTGTCGTTAATGATTGGATTATGGTTGTCTAGGGTTAAGATTGGGTATATTGATATTTGGGGGTTTTATGGGATTAATACTTGATGCATGAATGTTTATGATCAATAGAATGAATAAGAAAGATCGGATAATCGACAAACTGAGTATTTTGAGCTAAACATGAATCGATTTCAAAAGTTTCCAAATTGGGTAAAGATTTCATGCATGAAAGTGACGTTTCCATAATTTTTGCCATTTTGGGAAAGGGCTGAAACGGATATGGTTTGGGGCAAAATCAGTGGGGTTTTGTTAGGATAACATAATCATGTTTGACTGCTGTGATTGGTGATGTTTCGAGTCGTTTTGAATGTGTTTTAAGCGTTTTTAGGCAAAATAGAACAACAGGGGCGAACCTGGCCTCCTTCGACCAGTCGAAGGTGCGAAGGAGGAATCCCAGGGTCGAATCAGGCTTTTCAGTGGGCGAACGTGGCAAAACGTGCGAAGGAAGCATCAAACGGTCGAACGAGAGGTAAAACGGGCGAAGGAGAGTAAAAAGGTGCGAAGGAGACCTTAAACTGACTGGTTCGACCGTTCTGATGCAGAAATGAGATTTTTGATATGAACTAAGTGTTTTATGCTTGAACCTTGCGTGTAATCTATGTGTACTTGATTAGTTAGGGTAATGGGTCACCAACGGGAGGTCGGGTCGGTCTAGTGTGTCGGTTAAACACTTAAACACGTTTTAAAACATACTTGGTTATGATCTGGACAATCGGGGGCTAGATAACCTTATGGTTATTAGTCGGAACACTTATGTGAACATTTTGATAGATCTCCGGTAGAGGGATTATCAAGGGCTAAACATCTTTACGTATATTTGAAGAACGCAACTTAAGGTGAGTTCACGGCCCCACTTTTACTGCTTTAACTTTGGGGGAGAAAACATGCGCTAAACGGTTTTGGTAACATATGTCATACTATGGTTTTAACTTTATATTGCTATACGATCTTTTGGAAAGTCCCGGGGGAAACCATGAATGTGCGGGTTTGCACAACGGGGGAAATGTGGATAGATCTATTGGGCGTGACCTGCCCCAGTCGTCGGCTTGGAGGGCCGGGCGGGTGCATATTGTCTCGAACAGGTACATTGGTATCATGCTGAACATACGGGCTGCTTAAACATGCTGAACATTGCTAAACGTGTCTAGTAATGGTTTCCAATCGTAGTAGTAATGAAACATACGCCTAGCTAGCGTACTTGGTAACATTGATATAGTATGGACATGGTAACACCTTGGTAACATTTTTGAACAAACCTGTGAACTCACCAGCATTATATGTTGACATTTTTTGGCATGTTTTTCTCAGGTCGCTAAGGTAGCAATGAATGGAACTAGGCGCACGGGTCGGCATTGGCGTCTAGATTTTAGTGCACGTTTTGTAATAAGTGTCTTGAATACTTGGGAACACTGTTTTGTAGAGATTAAATTCTTTAAATGCTTCCGCTGGTTAAATTAATGGTTATGTTTGTTTACGTTTTTCATATAGAGTTGTTTATTGTGATCGTTGACTTGGATCCTGTTTTGTCATGCGCCTCGCGGTAAAACCCCGCAAGTGGAAATTTGAGGGTGTGACAATATGAGAGTTCAAGTGAGGAAAATCAGAGCTTCGATTCACGCTCAATGACGTATGCAAACGGGTCGGGTGAAGAAAGTGAATCATCTGTTGATGAAAGAAGTTTTGATTCAACCAGCAGCACATATGTAAATCGTTCAACATCAGGAACGGATGATTCAGAGGAAGAAAAGATAGAAGAGAGATACTGACACTCCAAGTCACAAGAAATGTAGGTCTTTACCCACATATAGTATGTGTGGGAAAAAGGATATAATGTGTTGGGTTTTGTGTTTACCTACACATAAATTAAGTGTTATGATGTGTAGACTCAGGACTGTGGATATAGATCATTAACCACACATGAATTATGTGTACATATACATCATGCTATACCTACACATACATATGTAGCTAAAAGTATGTTATATGTATAGTTAAAAGTATTGCAACTTGTTAAGATGGATTATGACGTGGCACATGACATGGCAACTGAATTGCTCTATGGTTACGACACTTGTCACAAATATATATGTAGTTATATGTAAAATTATGTGTAGGTAAACATTCACCACGATATATATATAATAATTTTCAAATATATATACAAACAAATACAAAAACAAGTATACAAAGACATGAGACTAAATTATCATTGTTAATAAAAACATCATCGTTCAAGAAACGAAACCAAATACTTAAACAAACAAAAGAAAAATTACAAGTAATATAAAATTACTTAAAAAACTTAAGCATCGATACTTTCATCACTCTCTAGTGTATCGATAATCTTGAGATTGTGCCGATGTGCTTCATGGAGGAGGCATAATAATATTATCAATCAGTGCTTGTTCCATAAGTGCACATTTAGTTGTCACTGTTTGAAATCGATCCACTAGCTCGTCATAAGTAGGACGCTTTGATCTTTTAGTAGTACACATTGTGTTATTTGCTATAACTGGATCACGTCCCTACCCATGCAAACAATAGAGCTTCATCCAAGTATACTCTCAATGATCTTCTTATCACCCATTGATTCCATTGTATGTTGGTTTCTTAGCTTCATCATTTCATCCTTTTAGCAAAAAAGAAGACATACTATAAATTACCAAATAATGAATACTTAGCGGTAGAAATTAATACTTAAACTTACATATATTGTAGCCGCGTCATTAGATATCCAACATGTTTCCTCATCCCAATGTGTAAGCCGCCAAGTCTCAAGTTGACCAGATGAAGATTCCAAATCCAAGCCATGCTCAATGTGATACCGTACTGCACTTTTCGATCCATTTCTGCTATCAAGTTTTCGTTTTGCATGTGCAATAACTTTCTTTTTTGCAATTTCCTTCAAGTAAATATAACCAAATTTCACATAAAAATAAAATAAAATTCAATAATAAATAATAAGATAATAACAAGAAGATCGATAAAACATTATATGAATATCATATAGCCAATTAGTAGCCCAACATCGATTTTCAAACATGCTCCAACATCGTTACGGGTTCTAGGTTTCATACATGTGACATCATATTTAAGGTGTATGACATCACATTCTGGGTATGTGACAGCTTTCTATTGGTGTATGATGTGGGTCAGGGTGTATAAATCGTAAAGTAGGGGTGTATGAATCCACAACCTCATTACTATTACATAGCCAATTAATGACCCAACATCATTTGTTTCTTAAAAGGAGGCAAAACACGTTTATTAACGGTGGAAAAAAAATAACAAATGCAATTCTAATTCTAAAAAGATAAACCAAAAATGTGAGACATGTATTAGCCGTTTGTATCAATTCCTTTTTAGGCCAAATGTGCAAATAAATAAGACGTAAGAAATCTATCTATATCTATACATATAATAAACCAAAGCCATTTTAATGACATGACACTCAAAGAGACATTCTCTTCCTTGAGTGTGTCATGTGTCATCCCATGTGGCATTAAGATATTTTAGGAAAAAATAATTTAAAAACAAAATTGGATTTTTCACCCTTATGTTTCCTCCTATAATTTTTAACGTTAATATCTTTAATATACGAGATTTTTTAAAGAAAAAAATTACACCAAATTAACGAGCATTTTATTATCTTTCCAACGAGTACCATAATGGTATATAAAAAACGAAGAAATTTTTTTGTTGGGTTTTGTTCATACAGGAAAAAAACACAAAGTGTTTAGGTAAATCATTAATCATGTATAGACAAGTCACTAATTATGTTTAAATCAGTAAATATGATTTTTTTTTCAACCAGAGTCGAATAGGTTAATAGAGTTATACGTTGTTTTAAGTTAGGTATCAATATTAGTATGTAGTTGTACATTTGTTTAGTCTTTAGGATAAGTGTTAATATTAAAGTTACATTAAAGTTCTACATTATTTTAGGTTAGGTGTTAGCATTTGAGTTGCACATTGTTAATTTGTTTTAGGTTAGATATTAATATTAGAGTTATACATCAGTCTATTTCATATATAAAATTAATGTATCATATTAAATTTCTCAAACCGGGACGCTCCCGGGGTATAATCTAGTTATACTATACCACAATGAACGTATTAAAAAACAAGAAGGGTCCAACACATAGACAAACCAACATACATAAGGTTGAGGTTAACAGATGAAGAAAAAAACGAAATTCAATACTTTTAAATCATAATAAAATTCAACAAACACCAAAACAAAAAATGTAACATACATCCCTTTTAATTGAACAAAAATGTTTGCAATAGAACAACAGGTGTCTCACATGGAAAAAAAAAACCCAACAAAAATTATAGACATGGTGTTAAAAAAACATTTGAGATGAAATTTTCTGTTCTATAAACTCTTTTAGCACATCCGCAGTGGAAGAAACCAAATTCCAAAGCAAAAGCTTACCAAGCAGGCAACACGGTTAAAAAAACACCAAAAACGCGTCAAATAGATGGTCAACAATTGAAGCATATGGACACTTTGAGATGAAAATGTTTTCTCAAACCTCACCCCATCTATACACAAAACAACTGATGACATTAAATAATTGGTGCGTCCATGGTTCAATCAGAGATCAAAAGTGAGTGGGTTAGTTTAGATGTAATTGTGTCTTTTTGTACTCTCTGTTCCTATGTAAAATACAACAATTGAAATTATAAGAACCTATAAGAATCACATTAAAGTATTCATAATCAGGAAAAGCAAACCTATTTCCAAAACATAAAGTACTAAGACTATATGGTGTGCCCCCTTTCCCCCAACTCCCTCAAGTGCCACATCAGCGCCACATCATTTCCCCTATTTTCTCCCCCAAAGTTTGGAAATGGTATTCCGCTAATTCCCCCACCCCCCTTCATTTTTTTATTATATAAAGTTTAATTAAAAAAAATAAAAAAAAATGGATCAATCATGTGACAAGGGGGGAAGGGGGAAAATCCCCCCAACTCACCGAAAATATTTGGAGGGGGGCGGTGTTCCCCTTGGGGGAAATTGACACCTCATCACCCCGGATGACCTCCCTGAAGGCACACCATTTGGTCTAACAATCAAGAAAAACAAACCCCCAATATCTACCACTTTTCCCCTTTTCAAAATCTAGTCATTACCCAGGGTCCCAGACCCTAGAGGCACATAAATCATATATGAAGAATAAAGAAGGAACAATACCAAACCGATGAAGACAAGTGACGACATCGAAGACTGTAACTTGCTTCCGTCGCCATCTCCTCTGTACACGGTGAGTCATAGGACTAAACTCCTTCGTCTTCATAGCTAATCACTTCATTACTATGTCTGTCTCTCGCCATGAAGCCCTCACCATCGACCAAACCTTCATTGGATATCGTCTCGGTCTCACCAAGGACGCCAAAGTAGACCAATAGCAATCTATCGCTGTGATGTTATTGTGAGGACCGGTAAACCGTGAACGTCAACTAAGGGTCTTTGGGATTGAGTTTCAAAACAACTTATTGACTTATTGGTTTTTTCAAGAATTCAATAAGTTAATAAACTGTTTGTGTAACGCAAAAGAACTTTCTGTTTTGACTTTTGACTTTTAAATGTGGAAAAGTTATTTTTGAAAAGTTAGAAATCCTTACTTTTGGCTTTTGACTTTTGAAGAAATAAGATTTTATTTAATTTCAACAAAAGGGGCAAATTACATAAGAATAGCCGGTAGGCGGACAACAAACTGGGCCGCCACCCCTTTCTGGATAGAGAACCCTAATCTAGAGAAAACAAATCCTCGCCCCTGGGGAGTCGAGAAGTTGTTGTGGACGACCCGCTGGACTCTCGTCAGAAACCTGATCGCCCCTTTAGCGTGCTTTGCCACCTTGTTCGACTCTGCTCTAAGTAGCGCTTGCCCCGGCACAAACCCACTCTCCCTGAAACCCGCTAAAGGGGACACACCCGTAAGGTCCACGCATGCGTGTTTCCCACCTTCCCAACCAAACACTAGCAGGTCAGCCGGACGCAAAGTGGACCTCCCTTCTACTGGGTCTGTAAGAAAGATGACCGGGGCCTCTTTCTTTGCCGAGATCCCTGCTTGTCTAAGAATATTCATTAAAACGTCCTGAACGAAATCGTGCCTGACTTTTGGAAAAAAAAGATTACCAATTTACCACCCATACAACCAATATTCACAATAAGTTAAGCGAAACACTTAAAAAAACAATCTATTGACTTTTTGACGTTTCTCATCCCAAAAGCTAATCCAAACACTTTTTTAAAAACTTCTTTTCAAAAACTTATAAGCCAATAAGCACTTTTGACCAAAAGCACTTTTACATTTCCAAACTCAATCCCAAACACCTAAGTTCCATCAACACACTCTCTAATCTCATGCCTCTCTTTTTAACTTCTCTCAAAGCGTAAGAAATGTGTATTTGTGTAGGCGAAAGTAAGGGGTAGGGTTTGAACAAAAGGAGGTAAAGTAGATGAAAAAGAAATTTAAAAGTGGGAAATACAAATGGAGCGGGAGATGAGTACTTGGGGAGTGAAATTCAAATTTTTGGGAAAAATTACATGTAATTTTTTAGAAGATTTAATAAGTTCGTTTATTTTTAATGAAAACATAAAAATATTTATATTATTTATAAATATAAAGTTATAAACAATACAACGAATTTTTTAAGCATATATTACGTGTTGTGGCTTATACATATTATCTATTAAGAATATATAATCTATTTAGATTGAGCTCGGTAACTAGTACCGGACAATACAAATATCAAAAATTGGCAAAACTAGGTATCGGTACCTGTGAAGTCCATTAGGACATATGTAATCTAAAGGTTTCCCTCTAATACAATATATTATTATTCATTGTAATTCACTAAGGCCTAATATGTTCTGTTAAGACATACATGATCTATTGTTGTCTATTGGACCCGTTAAGGCCAATATTGTCCATTAAAACACATATTATCTACTATTGCTTATTGTGACTCATTAAGATCTTCTAATGTTGGGAGAGGGTTAAACACCACCACCACCAACTGTCCTCCATCACCACCACCCACCGTCACCACCGTCCACTGTCTAATTTTATATGTATCAAATATTTACACATATTGTACATTTCTAAATATGTGTAAGTATTTATTTTCCATGTCATTCTCAACAAAAAAAAAGTTATTTACTTAAGATCTACACATATTGCGCATTTTTTAATATGTGTAGGTATTTATTTTGCCATGTCATTTTCAATAAATCAAATAATATTTAATTACTTAGTTTATCTACATATCTATTTAAAACTATTATGTGTAGGTAAACATAATCATTTACCTACACATATATTAGCTTTTTTTATATATGTGTAAATAATTTACTACACATAATAAAATATTAGAGTAAATTGCCAAAATGGCCCCTCAGGTTTAGCCCAGATTACTTGTTTGGTCAGTTATCTTTTTTTTCTGCCAAAAGGACCCCTCACAGATTGAAAATTGCCATTTTGGCCCATATTTAACTGAGTTTCTAACTGAGGATGGAAAGTTAGTTAAGTCTGAGGGGCAATTTTGTCCTTTCATCTGTACTTCATCTTCTCCATATTAAAATACCCAAAAACATTTAGCTGTGAACTTCAAATCTCCAAATCAGAATTCCCCAAATCTCCCTCTTCTCTTCTTGTTGGAAACCCTAATAAATTCAATCGAACCAGATCCTAAAAAGAAACATGGAGAAAAGGATACAATGCTGAACCACAGGTTGAACCCGAGTCGCTGGTTCCAGTTCGTCGGTTCCATGGATCACGCCTTGCATCAAGCCAAATCTCTTCACCATACGAACACGAAGAATCAAGCAGTTCCAAAACATCCATGACAAATGAGTACAAACTTACGCATGCCACTGAAGATTTATCTGCACTTGACATTAGAAGCATAAGGCAGATACAATCCGATGGTGGTTGGTTTCGGGTCGTGGTTGTGAGGATTAGGGTGCCCCGGATCTGACGAGGGGGAAGGTGATTGTTCAGGCGGGTTTAGGTCGGGTTAGGGTGGTGGATGACGGGTCTTAGTGGTCCGGTTGATGGTGGTTGTTGAAGGAGCTGAGGCGGCGACGGGGTGGTTTCCGGTGGTTGTGAGTTGGGTCCGGTTCAAGTTTAGCTTGGTGCCTTCTTCGCATCCCTGGATCGGAGTTCCGTACACACTACCACCACCAACACCTCTGTTGAAGCTCTCCCCGATTAATAAAGTCTCATATTTGGTGATTCTTGTTTTGTGGATTTTGTTGGTTTAATGTTTCGTATCGTCGAGTTGATGTGAATTTTGTCATTGTGATGTTACTGTTGGTTTTATGTTTGTGTGTCAATTTGTTTGTGTTTATTTGGCTTTATTAAACGGGGGAGAGCTTGGGTATGGGTTCTGATTTGGCTTCATGGCGGCAGTGGTGGTGCCCGGAGCTTCGCCGGAGGTGGAGGAGACCACCGGTCTCCTTCTCTCTCTAGTTCACCCTCTCTTTCTCTCTCTAGAGGGTTAGTGTTGGAGAAGATGAAGTTCAGATGGGTTAAAAGGGGTTTTAAAACGTTTAGAGATGAAATGACGAAAATGCCCCTGATACTTAACTGACTTTCCATCCTCAGTTAGAAACTCAGTTAAATATGGGCCAAAATGGCAATTTTCAATCTGTGAGGGGTCCTTTTGGCAGAAAAAAAAGATAACTGACCAAACAAGCAATCTGGGCCAAACCTGAGGGGCCATTTTGGCAATTTACTCAAAATATTACCACTTGTGTAGGTATTTAATATTTAATTGATGGTGGCAAATTTTTCCACCAACTTCAATGTGTAGCTAAAACGTATTATCTACACATATTAAATATTTGTCAAAATGAAAGTATATTAGCAATAATTACCCACACATATAATATCATGTGTAGGTATTTACCCACACATTTACATGTGTAGGGAAATTATGTGTGGGTATATAACCCACTTTCTTGAGTGTCAGTGAACTGAAAATCAGACTAAGCAGCATACTCAGGTAAGTTCTAACACCTCTAGACCTAAATGTGCTAAATTCTTAGATCTAGAACGTAGGTTAGAGACTCTTAAAGAACATAACACAAGTCTGGTGTGTGATTTGAGGTCATGTATTGATGCTAATGCAACACTAAAAAAGAATGAAAAGGAATTTAAAGAAATGGTCCAGTTGCTAAAGAAGGATGTTAGTGAGCTTAAAGAAGAGTTTTAAACAAATAAGATGCTATAAACAATTACATCATTGATTTGCAACAAACCAAGAAAGCATTAGCAACACATTAGTGTGACTATGATGCCATAAAGAAAAAGCTTGACAGATACTCCAACTCCAAATATGTGCTAAATCACATAATTGAGAGTCGGATAACTGAGAAAAGTGTTAGTGGGTTGGGTTACAAAGCTTGTATCCCTTCCACAATTGGTACAGTGTTGCACCCTGCACTGCTGTTGACTCAATCCGGTTAAGAATGTACACCGAGTGCCTGACCGCTTCTCCCCACAATTGCTCTAGTACATTCATTGATTTTAACAATGAGTGTATCATCTCTACCATGGTACGATTCCTACACTTGACTACCCCATTTTGATGAGGAGTATAAGATCTAGTTAATTGTCGTTTAATACCTTCCAGATTGCACGATTCATTGAAGGCTCGTGATGTAAACTCACCTCCCCGGTCGGTTCTTAGAGCACGAACCTTCAATTTACTTTGTTTTTCATCTTGGGCCTTGAAAATTTAGCACATCTGTAGTGTCTGGTCTTTGGTATTAAGCAAATATACCCACATATATCGTGTAAAATCATCAACAATAAGCAGGAAATACCGGTTACCTCTAGCCGTTTGAGGCGTTATTGGTCCGCAAAGGTCCGCGTGAACCAGCTCCAAAGGTTCACTAGCTCTCCAATTAGCTTCTTTTGGAATAGCTTTCCGAACTTGTTTCGCAATTAAGTACCCTTCACATACTTAAGTAGGATGTGAGATCCTTGGCATGCCAATTACCAGGTCCTTTCGAGCCATTGAGTCAAGTGTAGCAAAATTAACGTGACCCATCCTTGCATGCCAAATCCAACTATCATCGTTCATATGTACTGCCAAGCACACCGGTTTGGCAACATTTAATACAATTTTATATAAACGGTTAACTGACCTCTTGATTCTTAAACCGGTCTCCCCTCTTTGTTTGTTAGTACATGATGTTTAGATATCTCTAGCTTAGTATAGGTGTTTATTAGTTGTTTTGTAAACATTTATATGTGTTTAGTGTGTTTTTTATGATGTTTAGGGCTGTATACACGACTATGATTGGTTTACACGACTAGCCTTGCTAGTTGTGTACTTTTGGGACAACTATGACCTTAGTCGTGTGAATTATAGGCGACTATGGTTCATAGTCGCCTGACGTGATAGCTATTCGCTCCATGGGCCTAGGGCCGACTAATTGTGCCTATAAATACCACCAATCATTGCCCTAATCATTTTAAATGTCATTTCACACATTCCAACACCTAGTACCTTGGTTTCAGGGTCTATAGCTCTGTATTGTACACCCATACTCTATTTTAATACGAATACAACCTGTTAGCCATCTTGTTTGTGTTTTGATATCTCGTTATTGTGTTTATTGGCGTTTTTGTTATCTAAACAGCGTCTAGTGGATTCCGCACACTAAACGAAACAGCTCGTGATTGTCGGATTATCCAAAAACAGTCCTACAAGTGGTATCAGAGCTTTGGCTCTTATAACGAGTGTTTAGTAACATTTCCGAATCAAAACAGTAAAGTTTTATATCCAAAATCTGTGTTTTTAGTCCAAAAACCTGTTTTGAAAAACTTTGAGTTTTTGCAAAAACCAACATTTTTCAAAATCCAAGGTACTTTGAATGGCTAAAAACGTGTGTTTTTATTAGGGTTTGCTCCAAAATGGTTTTAACAACTTCCCTAATCATTTGGTGATAAAAACACATTGATTTTGAAGCAAAAACGATAATTTTCGTGCAAAACAAGCTAACAGGCCGGCTAGGGGCGACTAGGAGAGTTACTCGTGTCACTATTCTGGAGATTAGCTTCATAATCATGTAGAAATCACACGACTATAAAGCTAATCATTTGGGAAACCCTAGTCGCCTTGAAACTTCATAGTCATGTCATTTTTCACACGACTAGGCCGTAATCATGTATAAATCATACGACTAGCTTCATAATCGTGTGAAACCTTCCTTAATCGTCTGGTTTTCTCATAATCGTTTGTTTTACCTCATAATCGTGTCATTTTTCATAGTTGTGTGTTTTGTAGTCGTGTTACAGCTTCATAATCGCCTAAAATCCGTACATAGCCAAATTTGACTTAGTATCAGACTGTACAGACTATTATTGGACTATTGGCTATGGCCAACCCGTGGCGACACCTGAACCAACCTAGACAACAGTATGAATAACCCATGAACACATAAATGAAGGTACCAACCAATCCTTGGGCATTCTCTGCTCAACGAAACACGCAACGGGTGCAACAACAGTAACAACAAGCGTTTGTTGTTGAAACCAATCCGTAGGCGCTCACAGCTCAACAATACACCCAATAACAACTCCTCATGAACGGGAATTGGTGGGCACTCGCAGCCGCTGCACTCAACAGAGTCATTATTTATCGTTAGTGTTGTTAAGTGATCTAGAAACCGAGAGTGTCACACCCCAACCGATGGCGAAAACATCGAGGTGAGACTTGTGATAGATTGGTCAAAGACTTCATAACACTAAATTGTGATGATAGATTAAAATAGATTTCATTCGTATCTAAGATTCAACAAGTATACAATTTGTTCATGAGAAAAATACATTAACTTAAACATGAAGTAAAATAAAGATTGTTTCGTTTGTTTCTAAGGCCGAATGCTAAGTGATGTTTCTTGTATCGTCTCATCAAGCTTTTCCTGCAACATGTATAAAATATCCGTCAACACATAAAGTATTGGTGAGCATACTAGTTTTGGTTTACATACATAGTATTTTAGAATGGTTTACTCAAATCTCATACTATAGCATTGCACATACATATCATACAAAAGACATAACTCAAACCCGCGAGTACCACAGCGTATACCTAACATATTCATGTTAGGCCGTTTAAATCTTAACAATGACCCATAAAGGGGGCGGTGTGCTAGTCCTATAGCGCTATACATGTTAAGTGGGCTAATAATAGTTAATGATTTATGTCTAAGTATCTAAGAATCATAAGCATGGCAAGTAGCATATAAGTATGTTTAATAGATTGAGCATGTGTGTTTATGAAAGCATTAGTGTGTTTTGCATATGATACATGTTTGCACCCCAAAAGTGATAAAGAGTAAAAAGGGGACAAGTATGAACTCACCTGGAGTGCATTATGAAAGAATAACAAACAATGTCTGAAGTTGGATTCTCTTGTGTCCTATTACAAGTAAAGGATGCCTTAATTTCTAATGCAAATGAACTTATTTTGTTTCTTAGTTTTAAAGATAGTTTATCCAACTACTTAGACTCGTATTGTAAACAATACGTGTCTTAATGTGTATAACTTAACGAACCGATAGGACTTGTTTTGGTTTCTCAAGATATATTTGTATGTCTAGTTACTTGAATTAGATGCTTTAATATATATTCAAGGTCACGTTTTGATGTTATTGATAAAGACATCTTTTGACTAAAGAAAGTAATATTTGTGTGGCTCGATTCAAAAGTTAACTCGTTTCGCAGATTGGATCATATTATATGTACTTATCAATAAATAATATAAATATCTCTGTTTTTGATGACGTAAGATTTGAACGTTAGAATTTATTTGCAAAAGCATAATCTCGTCCACACATAATTATAAACTTGAAAGGCCGATTCGTTTCCAATATTTTATAAAATTTGGGCAGAGTTTCCTCTGTTTTTGTTTAAAACCGACGATGCAAGCCGTCTATCTTTGGCCAAAAATCAATCATTCAAATTTCCGTACGCAACTTAATCTACATAAATCTTTAAATACGACAAAGATTTAAGTAGAAAAATTATGTTAATGGTAACTAGGCATCTTGACAAGAAATGATTATACACATATATCTTAACGTTCGATTATTCTCGAAACCATAGATATAGTTACAAATTACTAGTATTAACTCAACAAAAGAAGTTGCATTGATGTTATAGTTATCAAAGCTATATCAAACGAGTAAACTATATTTTTGACGAGTAATATGTATATATATTCAAATTAATAAGGTAACTTTTAGTCGTAAGTCGGTTTGGTTCGTTCTACACAAATGAAATATCTTTAACTACATAAATATAATTTTTATACCAAAATAAAATAAAACAAGGTCACGACGCGCGTTATACCTTCCTGTTAAAGTCTCGCAAACCGACATATACGTGTCTCGACTGAAGAGTTGATTAACATTGACCAGACCTGAACTCGGCTCAATGACCGAATCTGTTGACCAGTGTTGACCAGACCCGAATCTTGACTGGAGTTGACTATGACCCGAACAAGACCAACCCATGACCGATTCCCTATCCCTGTCCTCAACACCATGGCTGTTACCGGTCACGGTAACCATACCAACTAAGCCTGACATCACCTTTACGCCGCCGCCACCACCAAGTAAGGTGGTGGCCGGCCGCTGTTTAAAGAGATGAGGGAGAGAGAGAGTGCGGGAGGGAAAAGGATATAGGGGCTCGGATGGTGGTGGTTGTCAGCGATGGTCTGAAGTGAGGGTTAGGCGGCCAGAGTGGTGGTTCGGGTGTTGGTTGGCGGCAGCGCCGCTGTAGTAATGGAGGAGGAGGAAGACGATGCAGTGATGGCTTCTTGCTGCTGCCGTTGCTGTTTATCTAGGGAGGAACAGGAGAGGAGTGTGCTGCTGTGAAGAATAGAGACAGAGAGGAGGAGAAGGTAAGGTGGTTGGCGGTGGCGGTGAGGTGGTTAAGGGTGGTGGTTCGGGTGGTTGTTGTTGGTTCAGCTGGTGGTTTAGCGGCGGCGATGGGATGGTGGTCTGGTGTGTGTGTGTGGGAGGAGATGAAGAAGAATGGGAGGAACTTGTGTTGTGTTGTGTTATGTGTTTAAGAAGATGTGCAGGGAAATGGAGAAGAAGACATGGAGGCTAGGGTTGAGGTTATAAAGAAATGAAGAAGAATGGTGAGTTAGAGTGTTTAAATAGGTAGGGTTTGGTGTGAGCTAGGTGGACACCGCGTACACGAACTCGTCACCGTTTCGCGTCTCATTAATTACATGGTTCGTTTAATCACTAAAATCATTATTTCCCGTTATTTATTTAAATAAGCGGCTTAAAACAAGTATTTAGACCTTTTTAATTAACTATATATTTACATAGTCGCGTTTAAAATTTGTAAGAATAAGTGTCGGTTATCTAGCATGTCATCACCTACAACACGTTATTATTATTTTAAACGTTTAAGTTAGTGAAATAACTCGTTATAGTCATTCTCGAATAAGAATTCATTCTCCCATTAACGTATATTACCGATAACGAATTAAAATTGTTTTTATATATAAAAAAATATTGATATTATAATATTAGAGAAACGTTGGGCGTTACAGAGAGTTCAAATAGGGCACCAAAACTTCAACATATGTCCGATTATCATTCATGGAAAGGTTGTTTCAAGACACATATTGAAGGTATAGACAGTGAAGTATGGGTAGCGATAAAGAATGGGTATAACAGACCAATGATAGAGAATTCAAACATTCTAGTCACCTTGGATGATATGACAAATGCTCAGAAAAGGAAGTTCAATGTTGAGAAGAAGGCGATGGCTGCTATTACTCAAGCTTTACCCAAAGACATCCTACATCAATTTGTGTAGTGTACAACTTCGCAAATGTTATGGCTTGCGTTAGCAGAAAGGAATGAAGGGAATGAGAAGACTAGGTAGATCAAGATGGATCAACTTAGAAAGGAATTTGAGAACTTCACTGCAATAGGGAATGAGCCTCTGCGGGATCTGACTGCAAGTTATTATCATCTGATGTCAGAGATGTATCAGTACGAGGTTGTCTACACATCGGCTGAACTCGTTGAACGCTTTGCAGATACACTCCCTTCCCACTGGCATCAATGGTTAGACATCTAGAAGTTAACAAACTGCTATGAGAACATCTCCATCAATGACTTTGTGATCGAGCATGAAAACAAGGAAATTGATGAGATCAAGAGGGCAAACAAGGCATTTATCCCTCAGAACCCTGGTATCTATTATGGGTAAACTACTACTGAATACAATGGTGCAGGATCCAAACCCCAGACATCCTTTGTTCTAAGCCAAGATCCTATATTCGCTTTTGACAATTATGGTCTCATCCCAGATACTGCTCCTCCAATGAACCCCTTAGGACAAGAAACTCAATGTCCTCCACCATACGAGGTGAATCCTTCTCATTATGGTGTTAACCCCTTTACGCATCTTGCAACTCCAGCATAAGCAACGCCAAACTTTTGTGGACCTTCTTCTTCGGGGTATGGTGATGCTACATCTTCTGGTTATGGTGGTGCTTCTTCTTCAAGTCAAGGCAGTGGTTTTCAAACAAGTGCAGCTTCTCAGCAGTTAAACACTTTGGGATTCGAGAAGGTGTTGGTTGAGGTGGCTCAAGAACATATAGCTCTTGTATCTAAACTGGTTAACTCCTACAGTGGTTTAGTTGCAGGACATATTGGCAACCTTTATCTCACTCAGGAAGACTACTCCCAGATAGACAAGGATGATATGGACCTGATTGATATTCAATGGCACTTCGCGAGCATGGTTTGAAAAGCAAAGGAGTTCATAGATGTAACACCCCAAAACCAATTGTTCGTCTAATTATGCCATTAGGCGTGATTAACAAAATTATTAAAACGAGATCCGAACAAAGAAAGAACACATGTTATGTTCTAACATAGAAATAATCTAGTTAGTGTTATTAATCTTATTAACAAGCTAATAAAATAAGAAAAAACTAGCTTGAATAGCTAGTTTCATAAGAAATGACAATTGGGGATTTTTGGAGGGACCATAGTTGCCAAGATGGGAAACTTGTGGGTGCATCATGTTGAAAAGGGAAAAAACACACACACACATAAGTGTGTGTGTGTCGATTATAATAAGGAGATTTATCTCCTTCAACCTCCAACCCTAAACACTCAAGAACATGCTTGAATCCAAGCTAAATCAAGGGGCTTTTCGATGCTCTAGCAAGAAACAAGTCATCTAAGGCCTAATGAACATCAAGGTACCTTCTATTTGATGTAATTTGATGTTAATACCCGTTTTTGATTTGGTCAAAAACTAGGGTTTTGATAAAACACAAAATTTATGGTTAAAAGAGGTTGCTCTAGTCTTGGGGAACCTCAAACATACCTAATTTAGTTACAATCACACTTAATATGTGTCTTTGATTTTGATCATATGGTTATGATAATATGTAGATTTGGGGGTTTGACTTTTAGGTTGAATCCACTCATATCTAGTAACCTTTTATGACTCTTAGAAGTTGTTGCATGAGAAGTTTAGGTAAAAAGGGCCTAAATAACATGTTATGATGTCAATTGGACAATCGGTTGTGCTTTGGTTAAACTTAGAATGTTGAAAACTAAGTATATTGGTGGATGCACACCAAATGTTCGATGAAATGCCTAGGTGAGTTAATCTTAACTAGACATGTAAGAAAATGGCTATGGATTTAGCTAGTAATGATAAAGTATACAAGATGTTATGGATAGTGAACAAAATTCCATGTTATGTATTCTAATAAACAAGTTTGACATGTCCCTAAGTTAGGTACAAGAACTAGGGATGCAAACGGGTCAAACGAATGCAAGTCGGATACTTATGGAAACAAGAACGGATGCGAGGTAAGTTTACTTACACTACTATACTAACATGGGTCAAGCGTTGTATACCTTGGTTTTAAATTTTGATGTGGGAAGAAGGTATGACCCCCAAGGGGTGAAACCTACTAAATGGGCAATTTATGCGTATACATGTTAAAACAAGATTTATGGTAATAAACGAATCAAAGTGTGTTGATCAAATGATGGAAATCATCAATTGGGTCAATAGACAAAACTATGTGGTAATCAAGAATCTAAACTCAAGTTTTGATAAGGAAAACAATCGCGTGAATAAGGAAGATATGCGATATGGGTAAATGGGTCAAGTGGGATTGCCACTTGCCTATAGTTAAAGTTGGATTATCATAGGATTATGAACTGCAAGACTTATTATCAAATGGTGAATGATCACCATTGAGTCCCGAGAGACTAACGGGTCAATCTAGAATGTATGCAAGAGATCAATAGGAAGTTGGGCACTCGATGCCTAAGAAATCATAGTGGGTGCAAGTCATGGGTCAATGCCACCCGGTAAGTCCGTAGTTAAATAAACGCCTTTGGGCGAAGCAATATGGGTGCTAAAGCAACCCGCATGAAGTGTGGGTGCCAAATAGGTAAGTTATTTTCAAAACTATGTCTAATGCGCGCTAATGCGCTTAGAATTGATCAAATTGTGAACAATCATATGAAACAGTGAAAATCTAAGTCCGTAAGGACTTAGAAGTTTTTAAACAGGTCATTGAGTCAAAAACAATGGATTTCAATCAAGAAGTGTCGCCACGGATGGCCAAATTGAAAGATTTGGCTATAAGGGGCATTTTGGGAATTTAAAGATTTACTAAAGGTTAAATCTAAGAACCAAGTCATAATGACACAAAACGGACAATGCTTTTAGTGGAACATGTTTCCAATGAGATGACAATATTATTTCTATGCCTTTGGTGTGATTAAGAAGTGTCTTGTATAGTCTAGGGCCTTAACTAGTCGATTTGGGCAAAAATCGACACAAACATTTAAAACCAAGAACCGGGCCATAGGGACATAAACCGGGTCATATTTTTAGTTAAACAAGTGTCAAATGAGTCAACAATATAATTGTTATGCCTGTTGAATGGTCAAATAAGGCTTTGTATAATCCATGGCCTTAACGGGTCGATTTGGGTAAAATCAACATAAGCATTGAATAACCGAAAGGGTGTATTTGATTTTTAGAAATGGTATCTTATATGCATGATAATATGGTATCAATGAGTCCTCAAGTGTTCCTCGGAATGACTTTGAACATAAGTAAAAGAGATGCGAAAAGTGGGAAAAGCAAGCAAAAACAATGAGTTTTTCAGCCAGTGGCCAACGTAAGCTACGTTGGCAGCGTAGCTTACGTCGGGCCCTCTCAGGAAATTTGCCCAGTGTCCAGTGTAGCTTACGTTAGCAGCGTAGCTTACGCCAGGACCTCTCGCAAAATTTGTCCAGTGGCCAGCGTAGCTTACGCCAGGCCCTCTTGGGAAATTTTATCTAGTGACCAACGTAGCTTACGCTGGATGCGTAGCTTACGAAGGAATGTAATCCCAAAATATTTGCTTTGTATTCCAAACTCGTTCGTTCCGTTTTGACGTGTATCAACGCGTTAACTATTTAAAAGGTGTTATTATCAACACAACTAACCATTATCTATGTAATGGTGCTAGGTATACCTTTGATGGAAATCCCGGAGCAAGGATCGAGTCACGAGAAGAACCGAACACACCCGAACATTCATCAAGCTTCCGCATTAGAATTCAAAGAACTCTCGACAAAACGCAAAATCTTAGTATATGTTTTAACTATTAAAATGTATAAATAAATGTGAATCGAATATGTATTTGATCACAACGATTTATGTTTCCATAATTTAAAAAGTTTTAATCGAGAGTGGTTTTACGTAAGGTCAAAACCCATAGGATTAGGCGTTGATCGCGTGATTACGGGTTAGGGTCTTACAATAGATCGGACAGGGAGAATAGATGTTTTGATCAACAGCAACACAAGATTCGGTTTTGATAAAAGCAAAGGTACATGTTATAACTATGGCACTAAGGGACACTTTGCTTGGGAATGTGACCTACCGAAACAACAAGGAAATTAGAATCCCATCAACAAAAACAACCGAAGGAATCAGAACCAGCGACAGCTGGCTCAGACACAACCTCATCTAAATACTGAACGAGCAATTATCCCCGTGAAAAACCAGAATGCTCCCGCTAACAATAATCAAGGATGGGCATTGGTAATTCAACCAGATGAAGGATTTATATGGAATCTTCATTTAGAGGGAGAAGATGCTCCGCAGGGTGGTGCAGCATGTTATGTTGAACAGGTTCCTGATGCGGATGTTGAAGTTGAGGAAAACACAAGTACACAAGAAGTCGGTGTTCCAGACAATGACTCTTCTAATGGTGATTCTAAACTAGATTTGGATGTGGAGCAACTACTTACAGAAGCTGATGATCTTATAAGCAAACGATCTTTCTTGGTTGATGCTGATTGTACAAAGGCCAATCTTGCTGAATATTTTGGAGCTAAAAAGTTTGCTGCTCATTATGCATTGATGGCCATCATAGAATCTTCAACCAAGGTAAGTTCTTCTTCCACATCTAAACCTAAATGTGTTGAATGTGATAAGCTTGGGTACAGAATTGACTTGTTAATAGATGAAAATCTGAACCTTAAAGCTGATCTGGGACAATGCCAACAGTCAAATGATGCCTTAAGATCAAAAGAAAAAAGGTTTTAAAAACACTATAGAGGCTTTCAAAAAGGATGTTTCTAAATTGTCTAAAACTCTTTCTAACAAACAAATTGCTATTAACAACTACATCAATGAGTTAGAAGACACTAAGAAACAGTTGGCTAGTGTTAATTGTGACTATGAAAAGATCAAAATAAAGCTTGAGAGCTATCTGAACTGCAATTATGTTCTTGATCACATAGTAGACAATCCAGATAAGGGAAGTGATACGTTTAGTATTAGTAATTAAAAAGATGTCATCTTTCCCAATGCCAAAAACTTGATGTGTCAACTCCAAAACATTGGTTTTGGGAAAAACACTGATGTTTACTAAACCTTTAAATGAGTTTTAAATTTATAGGTAAATGATAATTACTTAGAAACTAAAACCGACACATAGGCAGAGAACCTGACGTGTATAATATAGGTTTCTAGGGTAAATACCGAGTATCACATTCTAAAGAACACATTTTCCCCTACTCAACCTTTCATCACATTAGCTAATCGGGTTTTAAAAAGAAAATAAAATGGAGGGGTTAAAAAAGAAAAATGGTTTTGAAAAGGGTTCGGTTGTAAAGTAAAAAGATAAAAATAGTAGAGATAGTAAACATGCACATCTCGGGGACCCTCCTGTAACATCGCAAAATTTTCCCCAAAATTTTAATACATAAAAAGCCCTTATATATAATATTATACAAATGTGCCTAAGTCTTTATTTATCCTAACTCACAACTTATATACATACATAAATGTATATAAATAATAATAATAATAATAATAATATGATTCTAAATTCTTTTTTTTTTCACATACAAGATTTTTTTTAAATAAAGCCTTGAGTCAAACAGTCAAAGTCCTGGTCAAAGTCCTAGTCAAAGTCTTAGTCAAACAGTCAAAGTCTTAGTCAAATAGTCAATTCATCATAAAACCTTACTTTATGGTGTTGACCAATTTTAATGGCTAATTGAATCCAAAACTAGTATAAAAACCCACCTATGACCCATTATACTTTGCACCTCTAAATCGATTGTTTCAATCCGATTAAACTTTCCCTCATATCATTCTTCTATAGTCTATTACTTCTACAATTGAAGCTTTGATTATAAGCTCTTGTAATTGGCGAATTGGAAGCTTGATATTCTTTCTTTTTCGACTAGCTACGTTGTTGAGTCTTTGGGATTCGCCTCGCATACATTCACAACACTTAGAGGATAATTCACCTTAGCCAATGTGAGTTTACATAGCCCCTTTACTCTATTTTCACTATTTTTGGGGTGAAACATGTTTAAATATTTTATACTATCATTTACTCATATTTACTTGTGATTCAATTACAACATCATTCTATCATTTGACTGTAACAAAAAGACACAGTACAATTATTAACAATGATCAAGCCGCCTGTTTAGATTATAGCGCTATAGGTCTGACAAACCCATCCCCCCGCATAAATTCAGGGATGATCGATAACAGTAACAACATTTAACTAACTTGCGAGTTAGTCATCAGTCGACACAAGGTTTGGTTGTACAAAGACGCATTGTTACATGTCGGAATCATACTCTATCATCATACAACTGTGATTGTTGTACAAACTATTGTTATCAATTATATTAAAAAACCTATGTATTCTCACCAACTTTTGTTGACCCAAAATATTTTCAAACTTAACATGTTTCAGGTTCTACTTGCTTGAAGATTTGAATTAATGCTTGAAGATGTGTGCATAGTATTATTCATTTTGATGTACGAATTCTTGTAGAACAATTGTATGTAATTTATTTAAATCATTTAATGAAATTTATTATTCACCATGAGCTACTGAACAATCATCAATACGTGACATCCCGATGTTTCCGCCATCGGTTGGGGTGTTACACCTCCGTATAAGTAGTCAATTTTATTAATAAAAATAATATTAAGGTTAATTATCATTTCGGAGGACAGGGGTGAACGGTCCCTTCAAAGTTGGGATGAGAAAAGAAACATATAAAGGATGACGTTTTGGCAACTCTATAGGTCACGTACAGGGGAAGTGTATGATTCCCCATAAAGGTGTCTTAGGACTACTGGCCCATAAGCCATCGTTCTCCTATTGACAATGTGGTCAACCGACTCACACAGCCATGTAGATTTTTGGAAAGTTTGACTCTGAGATTAGAGAATCGGTGCCACTAGTGAGTGGTGTGTTCATGCTGTGCACTATCGCATAACTTCAAGATGTGGATTACCGCATAACTATGAAGATGCGCACTCCTGCATAACTATGAAGACTTGTGTTATCACCGTTTGAGCCCTGCATTTTCAAGTACTTCCCAAACCACTGCCAAGCCACTCGTTTAAGCTCTGGGTCCTCTGATTTATCTTCTTAAATTACTGTAGAGGCTTAACTTCCGACCAGGAACACCGTGCACGTCACTTAGCTCTCGTTTTCCGTACCGAAGGATCTCTTCTTAGAGTCAGCCCTAGTAACAGTGTATCCCCTAAGTAGGTTAGCGGCTTTGCACACCGAAGGATCTCTCTTATAGTCAGCCTAGGCGACATGTATCCTCCATTGGTTAACGACTTTGTACTAACGAGAACAAGATAAAGTGTTCTTGTTTTTTATCTTAAAAGTGACAACTTAATAATTTATTGATCAGGTAAATATAAGTTTGGTTTAATGATCATGTCACTTAACAAACCTAACTCATAACCTCCCGAGATGAATGAAATCCTAAACAAAGGTGAAACATAATCCTAAATGTGTGCAATCCAAAGATCACTGGTGCATTTGTAGGGAATCCTCCCGTTGCAAAGGAAATCACTCATACATATGGTAAGAACCAGAAATATGTCACTCAGATCTGGTCCACTTCAGAAGCCATTGCTTAGAAACCGGTTTGGATATCAGAAGCTCGAAGGATCTATTTCACTACCGGTTTCCTTGCCTTAGATCTAGCTCGGGACTACTAGAAGTTGATCGAACCCCATGATAGTTTATTTTATTATTTAATTTAGGGTTGATTTTAGAGGTTTATTAAGTTAATCACTAATTGAACCCGTCACAAAAATAAACAAACAAGAATTAGTTAAGAAGATAAACACACCGAATAACTAAAAATAAACTACTAATAATAATAAAACTCTACATATCGAAATAGCTACGGAGAATAATAGATGGATAAAACCATAACCGGTGATCATTACAAGAACATGGATGCTTCAGACTCATAGACAAGCCTTCCACCTCCAAAATCCTATGTATCTGTCGGATCAATTCTTAACAGTTTATCACATATTCTTCTAAGAACACTTGTTAAGATATATCAAAGTAAATTGCACAAAGGAATGTAATAAGTGTTCTAAAAGGGTGTTTGGGATTGCGTTTTGAATCTGATTTTTAGATTAATATTGCGTTTTGAAAACGCAAATAATCAATATTTAGTGTTTGGATTGCGTTTTGAAAACGCAGATTATCAGTTTTTTAGGCTACCAAAACGCAATAATCTATAAGCAGCTTCATCACTGCTTTTCCAAGACGCATAATCTGTTTTGAATAATCAATCCCAAACACCCCCTAAGTTAAAGTATCACTTTTAACAGGAGTTATTACTCCCCCTCAATAGTAGAACTAAAGCAGTTAATGAGAATCAAACAGTTGATGAATAAAAGAGTAATAAGTTGCTTGGAATGATTCTCAATATATTAGAAATGTTTACTGCAAAAGATGTCTAAAATAGAAGGGACGAACCCATCTATTTATAGACTGAACAATACGTACATTGGAAGTATTGAAACAATATAATAATACTACAACAGACTGTAGTATTGGAACTTGTACATAAAGTAACAAAAACTAATATAAAACTAAACTACTGAAGTAAGGGCGGTGGGAAGCTTCTACAAAACTGCTGAAGACCAAACAACTTTTGATGACAAAGTTGTTCTCCAGGGGTACTTGTCTGGTTCACCTTTCAGCACTTTGTTCTTCAGTACTTGTATTTAGCTTCTTCAGTACTTGTCTTCTTCTTCTTCTTCAGTAGATTCCATACTTAGCAAAATATGCAGAAGAGTGATTCAGACTAAGGTTCAAAACTAGCTTGTCAATCCTCTTGACCCAACAATCTTCCCCTGGTTTGATGAAGCCAAAACCTTATCTAACATTTATTGTCTTTTCCTCTGCAATCAAGAATTCTCCATATTTCTCTAATCATGGAGATCTTGAGTTGCTGAGCTTGTTGTTTAGTGAGAAGTGGTCCCTGTTCTGGTACAATATGCTGAACTGTGAGAAGATCTTCTATTGAAAGGTTTTTTAGTTCATCTATGTTTTTGAAGATCTTGAAAGAACAGTCTCCTCTTGTCATCACCACTAAGTTTGATGTATGAGTGAAGGACCATTTCACTATCTTTGCCTTAGACTTGTCAAAGTCTAGTGTGTAGGGAACTATGCCTTTTTCTTGGTTTCTACTTGATGCTTGGGGTTCTTGTATTTCAGCAACAATCAGGTTGGATCTCCTTCTTTGTTCAACGTGTACAACACCAGGTGTATCACTAGGAATAGGAATATGATGTTCAGTGATTACCTTGGTTTGTGTTTTGTCTGTGATGGTCTAATTCAGTTGATAAGCATAAGCTGCAGGATCCCTATGTTGAGTAAGCAGAGGTTTTTCTTCCCATTCAATGTCTTGATCTACTATCTAATTTCCTTTAAGTAGAATCATTTTGAAGTCAGTTTTGATCTGTTCCTCTATATTTTGTTTCATGGCAGTTGGAGGTTTGGAAGTTGGTCTTTTTGCAGTATCAGAAGTTTGGGAAACTACTGATGTCTTGATCAAGTCAAGTCAAAATCAAGTCATACGAGACTCCAAATAAGCACATATACACATATATCATAATCTGCCTTTTCAGGGCAGATTATGCACTACTGAAATGATTTCATTAAAAATAGCTACACAATGAATTAGACTCCCAAACTTTTGCTGAATATTCCTAGGAGCCCATTTGTCATGTCACTATTTTGTTTTTCGCAAGAAAACCTTGTTGAAAAAATAAGAAAAATCAAATACAACAACTAGGTACTGAAAACTTTCACATCAGGTCAGTTTACGATAAAAATTCTCAAAAATCGTGTATTCATCCAAACAGGATGAATTCACTTGGAAAAGTCGAATTATTCCCATATCAACCTATTGGCCAAATTTCATGACCTAACTCTTTAAAAAAACTCAAGTTACAGCTGATTAAAGTTGACCTAAGTTTTTAATCCGAAAATCAGTTTAGACCTTTATTCGAATAAAATTCAAAAAACATATCAAACGACAACCAAATCAAATGATTTTACCCATTCTAGAAACCTAAGACCATGTACGACATGCTCAAAACAAGAAACAATCAAAACAGATAATGTAAAGTCACATTACAAAGCCTACAAGTTGTTACATGCAATCTGTCAGATTTTAATCATGCAATATTCTCAACTATATCAAACCCTAGGTGTATTTTATCGATCAAGAACATCAAATAATCATCATACAAGACCTATCATACATTAACATGACCAAAACATGCAACATTCATCATGAACATAAACATCTATAAACCCTAGATGTTTAACAATCAACAATATACACTAACATGCAAACATAATCATATAACCATCATAAAACCCTATGTTTAACATGTTAATCTTTTTGAAAACTCATGTTTTAATCTTTATAAACTTGTCTCAGATCTGGACAAACTATTTTATGGTGTTTTAGAACATAAAAGAGAAGATTAAACACAAGGGATCAAGTATTATACCTAAAGCTCTTCAAACAATCAAACCAAACAACTTTAATCCTTCCCGAATGATGTTCTTGAGCCTTAGTAGGTGTTTTAGGTTATATTTTTCGTATGGGGCTGTTATGGACGATTATGGTTGTGGTTATGAGAAGTATGGGGCTTAAGGTCGCTTAAATAGGTGATTAAAGTCGGTTCACGCGTCTGTCATTCTGAACGCCCATTCGGTCAATCTAAATGGCCGTTCAGATTGACAAGATTCTTCCGGGCGGCCCAGTTTAGCGTATTGCATGTTTTCTTTGATGTACTTGTTATTTTGGACCATACCAAGCGTATCCCCATGTATTTAGACCCCAACCATCCTAACGGTTCATCGGTTACGAGTTAATAACACGTTTGGTTTAAATCACATAATCACGTATAACTATGTACCATGCAACTCACTTAACTAATCCTAGTCAAGTGCAATGCTATGAACTATCATGTAAGTTAACTAGAGTTAGGTTAAACTATTAACCCGAAAATGCGGGGTGTCACAGTAACAGCTGAGATGGTATTGAAACAAAGGATCTTTGACATGCAATCGAATCAGAACTCACAACTCTGACACCAAATGTAGGATCAGATCTAGTAATATGAAAACAAACAACAAGAAACATAGTAAATAGTCAATAAAAATGCAATCTTTATTTCACTACTCAAATGCTTATAGCCAACACAGATTACAAAGACTTTTCGACTGATTATTGATAGTGATAAAAACTAAAACAAAGCTCAATATAAATAGTCTAAAATAACAAACTTTAGCTGGAAACTTGGTCCATCGTGACTCATTTATTTTAGCAATTCCAACGTTCAATTAAGTACCCGTTGTGCTCCTGTTGATTCGATCAACATATTTTTTTGGATCGACGTAGTTCACCTGGTTCAGCCGTTGGCCTTTGAACACCCTGGTCCTGGGTAGGAATCGTGTGGTTGGCATATTGCTGCCAGGTTTGAACCGGTGCCACAATTCGCTCCCCACCGAGATTCGACCCTTCTTCGTCCTTTTCTCCTTTCTTGAAATTTCCATTCGATGACTCACCACCACAGCACACAACAATACAACCACAAAGACCGCATATACTACCCCAAAAACCGTCAATGCAATCACCATTAATCTTGAACCATATTCTTGTGGAAAAATGGTCCATGTTGCAGCTATATAAGCCGCTGCGATGAATATAGTAGATAGCCACACAATCCTTTGCATGACCGCTAACAGATGCACCACTGGTTTTGTTTTACGGCTGGGCAGATATTCTAAACCCAAAGTAACAAACAGAATAACCTGTCCTAGAGATAAAAACAATGCCACAGTGTTGCACACAATAAACACCTTAAACGCAGGTTTTCCTCCCATTAAAGCCTTCCCAGTTTCTTGTCTAATGTCTATAGCCACCTGGAGGGTTTATCCCACCCGAAAACGTTATGGATGCTATTAGAACCGCAACAACCATTAAGCTGTTAGTAGCGCTTCGTTGGCCTTCCCTTTGAAGCTCAAGTTGCATTGATCTACGGTTAGTGGGGGAGTCTAGTTTTCCACTTCTTGGAGAATATGTACTTCCATTAATGTGAGGAACGACTTCTAACCGGATGTCTCTAGAGAGTAACTGATCACATCTTTTCGCGCCAACTGCTAAAAGAGCGGGTACAACTTGGAGTGTTGTTGAGTTGCTTCCATCAGATTGGACTACATCTATAGCTGTATGACCTTTTTGATTGATAGCGTTTACATCCACTCCACATTTAAGTAAATAGAGCACCATCTATTTCCATATGTACATAAACCAATGAAAACAACAATAAGTAAATGATAAGGGGATAGCGGTGCAGCTTGTTGCCCGCTTACCCACCATCTAAATATAACTTCTTTTGTAGAAAAAAATTTGGTTTTCCTTTTGAGAAAAAATGATAAGCAAATAGAGAGGTTCATTTTTTTCTTTTGAGTCATAAAAAGGTACATTAATCAGATTGAAATATGTTTTTCAATGGAGTAAATACTAAAATAGTTAAAGTTGACCAATTTTTTTTTTTTTTTTTTTTTTTTACAAAAATCGTCATGGAGATTAGCTTTCACTAAAGTAATCACCCCCTCATTAATTTCCTCTAATCAGAAGTCATCACATCAGCTTTGCCGGCTAAAACGTCTAGGATTTTGCCTATGATTTTTTTGGTAAAAAGTGCCGCCTAAAGCTATATGTTTAGGTGAAAAGTGCACTGAAAAGCTGGCTAAGCCTAGTCAATATCTGATTTAAAAACAAAACAGTGATTGTGTTTGTAATCTTCCCTATTTTTAATGGTACACACCGGTTTAAACGTTTTAAGTTGTAGATTATCATTATTTGTATAAATGTACAGGTTTTATGATAACTTTTTATTAATAATCTATGAGAAAGTTTAAGAGATATACAAAAAAAAGTGTATATTGGTTTACCACCTTACCCATTGACTAGCTTATTAATCTCAACCCGTAATAAAACCAATCATATGTAGCCAATCTATTGTTATCATTTATCCAAATAATTAGGAACAGATCAATGAATTATGTACTCCAGTCATTTTGCCAGTCGTTGCTAAATGTAGAACGGTGTTCCCGTCATTGTCTTGTTTGTTCAAGAGTTCTAGTATGTTGAGTCTCTCCATAAGGTATCTTAGACTGTCAAATTGGTTATACTTAACCGCGAGATGGAATACGGTTTCACCATTGTTGGTAACCATCTCAACGGATCCAAGGCTAATCGAGAGTATTTCACCAAGAATTTCGACTCGCCCCTTCATTGACGCCCAATGTAGGGGTGTCCAACCTTTGTGATCTCGAAGGTGCAATAGATCTGGCTCGAACGATAGAAGCTCTCGTATTGTGTCTATGTGGCCTCCATTGCAAGCTAGATGTAACGGGGAGTACCCTTCTGAAGTATACTTTCTTGCAAACTCTGGGCGCACCTTAAGTATCTCCTTCACTATTTCTAAAGACAAGAATGCCATAGAATAATGTTTAGTATCATCATCATCATACTCAGTTAATCACACCTATAGCAAAGCTAAGGTAGGGTCTGAGGAGGGTAAGATGTAGACAGCCTTACCTCTACCCCTAAGAATAGAGAGGCTGCTTCTAGTGAGACCCCCGGCTCGATGTGGTTTGGTATCAAGCCTTGGACATAAGGCACAGAACACTTAGCAATCAGGACAAACCCGATCAGTGCATGTACCCCTTTGTCTTTTGGCTATCCACGCCACCACATGATGCATGATTAACCGTCCATAGTTTTTAACGTTATTTTCACGAAATTAGTAAAATAACGTTAAAACTAGTGCAAATTTACTTTTGCCCCCAAGGGCCACACATATATGCATTATATGCGCAAACCGTAAGTGGGGCGTAATAATGTTTAGTATGTGAACTAAATTTTAATAGCAAGTTTCCTTAGTTTGTTATGCATATTTTTAATTTATGTAACACAACTATATATATAGTATTTTAAGTAACAAAATATGTAACTGAAGGGATAGGGAGCCTAATCCGAAAGGCGTCCCTATCCCCATGAAACAACCCTGCGCCAGACCACGGCGGAACAACGCACCCGCGCGAGGACAAGTAATCAACGAGCCTCGCGCGCCAAGACAGATGATAAGCAGCAGACATTACCTGATACGCGCGTACAACCACACGCGGAATCTTCCCTTAGCACTTTTCATACGAGGTACAAAGAACGACAAAAGGAAGATTCATAAAGATTTATGTCAGTGTACACACCAGCAGGAGAAGGACATGTGGTAGATAGTGCAATAGGAGAACGGCTACACTGTGCATACTGTCGTCGAACAGTGACCAGCAGGCATTACCTCGCCAACTGTCAGACGTCACATCAGACGGCAGAGATAGCCTGAGCACTGTAGCAAGTACAACATCACTATGCACCACCAGAAACCCGCCACGTGTCCAGCTACAACAACGACCACACTGTAGCGTGACGTCATCAATAGTGATCAGCCTTTCCCGCCAATTTCAGAAGGACCATGGACTTGGGCCTCGGTTGGGCCCAAGCCAATGGTATCACCTGTGGGCCTTTCCATGCAGCCCACTTCGGTGCCTATAAATAGGATTAGATGCAATCCTTGTATTCTCATTCAGAAATAGTCATAACAACCACATACAATCCTTGTAATCTCTCATTCTTAATAACATTCCGGTGTACTTACAGTGGACGTAGGTCATTAAAGACCGAACCACTTAAACCTCGTGTTCTCACACACTTCTAGCACACACTCACACACACTAAATCTCCGAACGGGTTAACCATCACGGTTTGGGTAAAGGATTAAGCTTGTAGTTACGTAAGTATAAACCACCCGGTGATTAGTATTAATCATCGTGTTACTTATTGTTTCTTCATTGGCGCCATCCAACGGTTAGAACAGCCCTATTAACTCATCTTTTAACCCACCCATGACTGAACCCAACCCTAACACTTCTGCCCTTAACCATACCGGGGACGTCGACACTCAGTCCCCGGAAAACCAAAACACACCACACACTATCGTCAAACAACCCACTTCACGTCTCGAGCCGGACGTCGAGATCCGTGACGTAGACTCGGGTGATGACAGTGACGGCGGTTCTGAGGAGAACCCGGACCAGTGGCTCCTTCGTCAGAACGCCAAAAGTGCCGCAATATACCAACGCAAACTCTTGCAGCAAGCCAAGAAGAAGGGCAAAATCCTTACTTACGATACCCCAACCAAAAAGGGGTACAAGAAGAAAGACCCGGCCACTCACGATGACGGTCGTAGCGGGGAACTCGGCGGAGACGCCAGAGTTCGGGGCTGCGCGAAGTCACGTGATGAACCAGATGGCTATGAGTCGTCTAGCAGCGACTCTGACCACAATGGAAAGAAACACCGTCATCGCTCGCGTCATAACGACGAGGACGACGACTTGGTCAGGCCGTTTAGACCAAAAGCTTTCGCCGAAAAATCAAAGTTTGTCGCTCGCATAGCGATGGCCAAAATACCAAGGAAAGCTAAGCTTCCTAGCAGCATCGGTAGATACGATGGCCTGCGTGACCCGGATGACCATGTGCATGACTTCGAGTGCGCAGGTATGTCGGTAGACTGGCCCGTCCAGGTCTGGTGCCATCTGTTTGCACAGAATTTAACTGGCGCGGCCAGAGTCTGGTTCGACAACCTCCCCGCCGGGAGCGTTAAGGATTTCGACGACCTCACCGACAAGTTTGGAAATCACTTTTCACACTTGCGCAAACACAAGAAGGACAAAGCGCATATTTTGCTATGTCGTCGACACGATCATGAATCCATCGAAGATTTCATAGTTCGATTCAACAAGGAGGCCTTGCAAATAGGCTGCGGGGAGGAGCTTACCCGGGCGGCATTTATACATAACGTGCGAAGCCCAGAGCTAATGAAATGCCTCACGGGCAAAGACGGTATTCCGGAGTCCTGGGATGAACTCATCCACTCCGCGAAAATATATGCCTCCTCCGAAAAATCTTTCAACCAGATGCATGGTTTCCAGCCGCAACACCATAATAATAATAATAATAAACACAAAAACAAATCTGTCTGGAGCCGCATCTCGGGTACCGCCGACGAGGGAAAGTACTCCCCCGCGGGCGATGCCCGCCAACTCATCAATAACAAGCAAACGATCATGAATCCATCGAAGATTTCATAGTTCGATTCAACAAGGAGGCCTTGCAAATAGGCTGCGGGGAGGAGCTTACCCGGGCGGCATTTATACATAACGTGCGAAGCCCAGAGCTAATGAAATGCCTCACGGGCAAAGACGGTATTCCGGAGTCCTGGGATGAACTCATCCACTCCGCGAAAATATATGCCTCCTCCGAAAAATCTTTCAACCAGATGCATGGTTTCCAGCCGCAACACCATAATAATAATAATAAACACGAAAACAAATCTGTCTGGAGCCGCATCTCGGGTACCGCCGACGAGGGAAAGTACTCCCCCGCGGGCGATGCCCGCCAACTCATCAATAACAAGCAAACGTGGGATCAGCGTGGACATTCAAAGAAAAACCACGATTGGACCCCGCTAACAAAAACACCATCCCAGGTCTTGAAAACAGAGCAAGTCACGCTGAAAGAAGCCAACCCCTTGGGGAAACGAAGGAACGTGGACCGAAGCAAGTTCTGTGAATACCACAATGACTTCGGCCATCTCACAGACAACTGTTATAGCCTAAAGATGGAGATCGAGGCCGCACTGAAGTCGGGACAGCTGGGTCATTTGGTAAAGAACGTCCACCGCACTGGCAAGGGTAATGTGGGCGACGAACATCAAGGGGAGGGGTCGCGAAAGAAAATCCGTGACCTCAACACTCATGTCGCCACACTCGTCCCTCGTCATCACTGCAACATGACTAAGCGTGGCAAAAGCACCCAGCACGGCAAGCGTACCCGTCTGCAACCACTCGATGACTCATGGAAGGAGGCCGATGTCCTCATGCCAAAAGTCAGAGACGGCGCTTCCTGCACCGCCCCACTAGTCATAACCGCCGTTTTTGGACATTACCGCACGCGGTACATGTTCTTAGACGGCGGCAGCAGCACAGATATCATGTATGAACAATGCTTCCAACAATTGGATGCAGAAGACAAAGCGAAGCTCGTACCAGTCAACGAGCCAATTTCAGGTTTCATTCATGAGACCATCATGCCGCGGGGCATGCTCTCCCTGCCAGTCACATGGTCCGATGGCACCCATGAGCGCACAGAGATATGTGACTTTATGGTTTTACCAGCCACTTCCAATCATGACATTCTACTGGGTCGGAAAGGCATCGCGCGCTTTAATGCCAACGCTTCAACTGTCACACCCTCAAAATCCACTTGCGGAGTTTTACCGCGAGGCGCATGACAAACCAGGATCCAAACTAACGATCACAATAAACAAGTCTAAAATGAACATAATGCAATTTCAAAACAATGTTTAAAATTCCCGTTTACAGCGGAAGCTTATTCAAAACAATATTCAATAGTAAACCAATGTTCAACGTTTGTAAAGCCATGCAACCCTAACTAGACGCCGTGCAGACGCGTGCGCCCTAGTCCAATCGTGCTACCTTAGCGACCTGAGAAAACATGTAAAAGTTTACGTCAGCACAAAAATGCTGGTGAGTTTACAGGTTTTGTTATCCAAGTACCAAGTCAACCTGTCCATACTATAACAAATCGAAAACCAGTGTACGCTAGCTAGGCGTATGTTTTGTTACTACCACGATTGGAAAACCATTACTAACTCGTAAACCAAATGTGTGCCCGATGTAGTAAACCTGTTGTTCCTGTATGAGACAATATGCACCCGCCGACCCTCCAAGTCGACGAGCGGGGTTGGTCACTCCCAATAGCGCTATTCACATTTCCCCGTTGTGCAAACCCGCACATTCATGGTTCCCCCGGGGACTTCCAAAGATCGTGTAGTACACAATAGAAACCCATAGTATGACAGTAGTTACCAAATAATCGTTTTAACACATGTTTTCTCCCCCGAAAATGTGAAACCAGTTTAAAAGAGGGGCCGTAAACTCACCTTAAGTTGCGTTACTTCGTAATACGAATAACTCAGCAGCTATGCTAGTCCCGTAAAGCGGCGACCTAACATATGACAGTTACAAGCACTTAGACTAATAACCCGCAGGTTAATTAGTCCCTAGATGTCCAGACCATAACCAAGTTCGTTTGAAAACACCGTGACTGTTTAACTACTACATCTAGCAGTCGACTAACTTCCATGGATACAAAACTCTTGTCGGCACCAGAATCAAATAACACACTAACAGAACGATTATTGAGAAGGAACGTACCGGTAACTGTGTCAGGATCCTGTCTAGCCTCAGCGGCTCCAATGACGAAGGCACGTGCATTCCTACCGCCGCCCCCGTTGTTTCCGTTACCGTTGTTCCCGACCTACTTCAGTTTCGGGCAATCCTTCTTGTAATGCCCAGCCTCACCACAGTTGTAACATCCTTGTCTTTCCGTAGTTCCTTGAGTAGTAGGAGCTGAGTTAGTAGTCGGGGCCTGGGTCGATGGAAGTGTAGCCCGACAATCTTTAGCAAAATGCCCAATTCGCTGGCAGCGATGACAACGGTTGCTGTCGCAGTTCCCTTGATGATGACGTCCACACTTGTTACATTTGGGCAGTTTCCCCGCATAACCACCCTGCTTGTTACCCGAAGAAGAAGAACCCCCATTATCGAACCTCTTACTCTGCTGTGCTGGCCCAGATCCCTTCCCCTCATTATCCCACTTGCGCTTGTTGTTCTCTGGGGCCTTAACAGTCGAACCCTTAGCAGGCAAAATACCCCCATTCACCTTTAAGTTGGTCATCCTATGAGCCGATCGGACCACCTCTGTGTATGTAGGATGATTTCCCGCAGCCACTAACCCTGCGATTTCCGGTACTAACCCCGAGACATAGTGTTCAATCCTCCTGTACTCTGGCACATGCAGATCAGGACACAGCACTGCCAACTCGTTACGCCTCACAGTATACTTCTCAATTTCAGACCCAGTCATCTTGAGGTTCCACACCTCGTGCTCTAGCTTCTGCACCTCTTCCCTCGGACAGTACTCTCGCTTCAACAGTTGAACAAAGTTTTCCCAAGGCATAGCATACGCCTCCCCAATACCCATATTCTGGGTGATGTTATTCCACCAGGTCAAAGCGACATCCTGGAATAACGCAGCAGCATACTTAACTCGATCCTCTGGGAGACAGTTGCACATCAGAAACACTGACTCCACCTTCTCCAGCAACCTAAGCAAGCTCACCGCACCCTCAGTGCCAGAGAATTCCTAAGGCTTGCAGTCCCGAAACATCTTGTAGGTACACATGGGTGGGGGTGGGTTAACAGGACCACCTGCAATGAAATGCGTGAGGAATCACGACGAATGTAAACAATGTTCACCAATGAGGCAAAGAAAATGGATAAATCAACTTACCACCACCGTTGTGCCCTAACTGGAAGGCAGCTTGGAGCAAGTTGTTCAGATCATCCTGCGATAGGTTAATACCTCCACGACCACCAGCACCACCGCGACCACCACCACGTCCACCATTGCGACCACCTCCACGTCCTCCTCGTACTTCAGACATGATTCTGGCAGAAAGAACGAGAAAATTTAGTTTCGCAGATAAAGATAACCACTAATGTTTACAAGATCAAAGCTAGATCCAATCCAGGAGTATCCCTTCAAACCCAGAGCTCACTAGGGCTTCCATGCATTTCGGTTTATGATTTTGTGTGCACCCAAAATGATAAACCGCTCTACATGGTCCTCCAAGTGTTCTCCTAGTTCAAAGTTCAAATCACCGAACATAGACTCTTAGCTATACACCGTAATACGACGGTAGTTTATGGCAAGTGTTTCTATTAGAGTACGAAAGGGAGAAGTCCGAGCCTTGGACAAATATTAAGAGTACACGATTCACTCCAATATACTACACTGCCTAGAAAGTAAGTAACCCGACCTAAGATAGAACGGATGATGTAACGTAGAAAGACCAAATGATTTAGAGACACCCCGACAAGACCATACGTAAACCACCATAATGTTTAGTACCATGTGATCGTCTAGTGTGTGCGACTCGGCTATAGACTAGACTCTACATGCAGTCCTAGTTCACTATAACCATTGGCTCTGATACCAATCTGTCACACCCTCAAAATCCACTTGCGGAGTTTTACCGCGAGGCGCATGACAAACCAGGATCCAAACCAACGATCACAATAAACAAGTCTAAAATGAACTTAATGCAATTTCAAAAAAATGTTTAAAATTCCCGTTTACAGCGGAAGCTTATTCAAAACAATATTCAATAGTAAACCAATGTTCAACGTTTGTAAAGCCATGCAACCCTAACTAGACGCCGTGCAGACGCGTGCGCCCTAGTCCAGTCGTGCTACCTTAGCGACCTGAGAAAACATGTAAAAGTTTACGTCAGCACAAAAATGCTGGTGAGTTTACAGGTTTTGTAATCCAAGTACCAAGTCAACCTGTCCATACTATAACAAATCGAAAACCAGTGTACGCTAGCTAGGCGTATGTTTTGTTACTACCACGATTGGAAAACCATTACTAACTCGTAAACCAAATGTGTGCCCGATGTAGTAAACCTGTTGTTCCTGTTGTTCCTGTATGAGACAATATGCACCCGCCGACCCTCCAAGTCGACGAGCGGGGTTGGTCACTCCCAATAGCGCTATTCACATTTCCCCGTTGTGCAAACCCGCACATTCATGGTTCCCCCCGGGAATCCAAAGATCATGTAGTACACAATAGAAACCCATAGTATGACAGTAGTTACCAAATAATCGTTTTAACACATGTTTTCTCCCCCGAAAATGTGAAACCAGTTTAAAAGAGGGGCCGTAAACTCACCTTAAGTTGCGTTACTTCGTAATACGAATAACTCAGCAGCTATGCTAGTCCCGTAAAGCGGCGACCTAACATATGACAGTTACAAGCACTTAGACTAATAACCCGCAGGTTAATTAGTCCCTAGATGTCCAGACCATAACCAAGTTCGTTTGAAAACACCGTGACTGTTTAACTGACCCAAAGTACAAGACTCGACATCCCATTGGTGACCCGAGACTCTCCGTGTTATGTTTACGCTCTCAAACATACAATCATGCAATCACACTTAACATACGTTAACGCACAACAAGTTACAGCACGTAGTTCACGTATCGCATAATTACATCCAGACATATGTTACCAAGTTATTAGATATGTTACGGGGTTCCTAGCATGTTCCTATATGTCAAATCGGGTCTCGGAATGCTAATTTACACTTACAGCAGTAGTACACGCGATTAGGAAAAGTCAACTAGCATTTAGGTTGGTCAACTGGCATTTAGGAAAGCTAATCGCCTATAATATAGGCGATTAGGGCTATACCACATGTAATTACTAGCATTTAGGGCTATACCACATGTAACTACTAGCATTTAGGGCTATACCACATGTAACTACTAGCATTTAGGGCTATACCACATGTAACTACTAGCAATTAGGGCTATACCACATGTATCTACTAGCAATTAGCCCTACTCGCATGAAACATAGGCATTTAGCCTCCTAATCGCCCCTAACATAGGCGATTAGGGTTGCTAATCGCCTGTAACCTTGCTGTTCCGGTTTTTCGCGCGTTTAACGCTCCAAATCAGATCCAGAACGTGTGTAACCATCCAATATCATCCCAACAACTATTCTAAACATGTTTAAACTAAAATCCTTCGTTTAGCCTCGTATTATCAGCCCTGCATGCAACCATGTAATCCAAACACCATACACATAGCATGAAACACCACATTAACATGCATAACTATAACCCTAATAATCAATTACTCAGATTTCATTAATCATGACATCAATATTATTCTGAACTAACCTAACAACATGTTAATCACTCATCTTTAATCATAAAAACCCTAGATATTAATCATAAACACACATAACACATGTATGATTGTTAGAATCCGATTAACAACACTTATTAACGATTTTCAGAAAGCTTTTTCGTTTTAGAACAGGTCTGGACCATTAGGGATTGAATAAAAACGTTTATAAAGATTGCATGGATGGAAACCAAACCTTAGATTTGTGAAAGAATGATGGATTAAGCTTGAAACCTTGTGTTTTGATCAAAAATCGCGTTCCAAAGGTTGTGTGTGTGTTGAGACGGGTTATGGGACGACTAGGGTTTGTATTATGAAGTTTAGGAGGTCAAGTATGGTATTTATAGTCGTTTTTAGTCGTCCAACCCATAACTAGCGATTGTGCAGCATTTACACGCGATTAGGGGTCCTAATCGCATGTAACTTCATGCATTTGGGGCCCTACTCGCCTATAAGACTGCCCACTCGCCCCTCCTATAGGCGATTGGGCTTTCCTAATCGCCTATAGGGGCTGGTTCCGTGTGTTTTGCGCGTTAAACCCCGTTTTAACATATGTTAACACATATTCACATACCGACAAGTCACATAATGATTGTAAACACATAACACTTGTAAATACACATATTCACACTCGTTCACCAATTCCCGGGACTCGAGGCTTGTGTGTTCCGTATGACCTGACGATCCTACAAATCGTCACCATTTGTACACTTGGTTAAGGACTGACATCTAATGAACCTCTAGACCAACATCCAATGATCTTCTAGACTAAACCGATAGTTCCCGAACCATAACACGACTTAACTAACCCAGTTAAGTATACTATACGCGTGACTCGCTAAGGTAGACTTTTATCTAGACTTTTATCTAGACTCGCTAAGTATACTATACTGCACCGCCCCACTAGTCATAACCGCCGTTTTCGGACATTACCGCACGCGGTGCATGTTCTTAGACGGCGGCAGCAGCACAGATATCATGTATGAACAATGCTTCCAACAATTGGATGCAGAAGACAAAGCGAAGCTCGTACCAGTCAACGAGCCAATTTCAGGTTTCATTCATGAGACCATCATGCCGCGGGGCATGCTCTCCCTGCCAGTCACATGGTCCGATCGCGCGCTTTAATGCCAACGCTTCAACGGCACACGCGATGGTCGGTTTTCCGACCAAGACAGGCATTGCCTTCATCAGAGCCAATAAAGACTGCCACACCACTGAAGCCGCCAAGCCTCCTAAGATGGTCAAAACAAACACCCGCACCGAGCCGGAAAAATGGGCGCTAAACCCTAAATTTCCGGAGCAAACGGTGATCATTGGCCATGAAATCTCCGAAACCATACGCAATCATTTGAAGCAACTTCTTATCAGCAACATGGACGTCTTCGCGTGGCAACCAGCAGACATGGTTGGTGTTCCCCGCGAAATAGCGGAACACAGGCTCAACGTCTACCGCTCCGTAGAGCCCAGAGTACAAAAGAAACGCAGTATGGGCCCGGAGAAAACAAAGGCCATGAATGAACAAGTCACCGAGCTGCTCAACGCGGGCATCCTTCGCCCTATCAGATACCAAACCTGGGTGGCCAATCCTGTCATGGTCGCCAAGGCTAACGGAGGCTGGCGCATGTGCGTCGATTACAAAGATATCAACAAGGCGTGTCCCAAAGATTGTTACCCTCTGCCAGAAATCGATCTAAAGGTGGATTCACTCGCCCCATACCGGTTCAAATGCTTTTTGGACGCATATAAAGGTTACCACCAGATCCAAATGGCCAAGGAAGATGAAGACAAAACCGCGTTCCAAACAGACGTGGGCATCTTCTGCTACACCAAGATGCCTTTTGGTCTGAAAAACGCGGGCGCCACATACCAACGTCTCATGGACACGGCCTTCATCAATGAAATCAGCGTACGACTGGAAGTGTACGTTGATGACTTGGTCATCAAGAGCAAGGATGAAGGAGACATGCTTCGAGATATCCAACAGACGTTCAATCAATTGCGCAAAGTGCGCATGAAGTTGAACCCGAGTAAATGTTCATTCGGGATGGAAGAGGGCAAGTTTTTAGGCGTCATTGTAACACGAGACGGTTTCCGCGCCAACCCAGAAAAAGTACAAGCAATCGAAAGAATGTCGTCTCCAGCTTTCGTCAAAGAAGTACAGACATTAATGGGTCGCCTTGTGGCCCTAAACCGATTCTTGTCAAACTATGCCTCAAAATCATTCCCGTTCGTGGACACTTTGAAGAACTGCTTAAAGAAGAGCAACTTCCGCTGGACTCTAGAAGCGGAATCAGCATTCCAGGCAATGAAACAGTGCCTAATGAACCTCCCGACACTAACAGCGCCGCTTCCTAAAGAACCGCTTACGCTTTACCTCTCCGTCACGGAGCGAGCGATAGGCGCAGTTCTGATGGTTGAGCGCAAAGGAGTGCAAACGCCGATTTATTACGTCAGCCGCACATTGTTAGACGCGGAAACAAGGTACACAATAATGGAAAAGCTGGTTCTTGCACTTGTTCATGCGTCTAGAAGGCTCCGCAGGTACTTTCAAGGCCATCCGATAAACGTCCTCACGGACTATCGGATAAATGACATTCTCGCTAAACCCGAACTGTCCGGCCGCTTGGCCAAATGGGCTATCGAGTTGGGGGAACATACGATTAATTATAAACCCCGGCCCGCAATCAAAGGACAGGTACTCGCGGACTTCGCTACAGAGATACCGGCCGACAAAGTCCAAGAATGCAAAGCCGAAGAATCACCCGCGCCAGCGCACGACCTGTCGCAAAAATGGTCCCTATTCACAGACGGGGCCTCCAATGACGACGGCGCCGGTGCAGGATTACGCCTCATCAGCCCAGATAAACACGAGTTCACGTACGCCATCCGCCTCGATTTTAAAAGCACAAACAACGAGGTGGAATACGAAGCGTTGCTGGCAGGCCTCCGCATTGCGGAAAAAATGGGGGCCAGGCACGTTGAGGCACACGTCGACTCACTACTTGTCGCGCGACAGATCAATGGATCATATGATGCAAAGGACGAAACCATGGCCTTATATCTGGAGCAAGCCAAGCAACTCATGCGACGGTTCGACTCATGCACCGTCGAACACATCCGGCGCAGTGAGAATAAACCAGCCGATGCGCTGAGTAAAATGGCATCCACAGTCTTCGCACACATGGCCAAAGAGGTGCGAGTTGAAGTCCTTGAAAAACCATCTGTCCCGCTGCGACAAGTCCATGTCATCCAAACAGGCAACGCGTCCTGGATGACCCCGATCAAAGCTTTCTTATCTTCCGGCATCCTACCTGACGACAAATCAGAAGCCCGAAAGATCCAACACAAGGCTTTACATTACCAACTCAGAGAAGGCACTCTGTATCGCCGATCTTACCTAGGGCCACTGTTACGCTGCGTGGACTCCGCAGACACCGCTTCCCTCCTCAGAGACGTACATGAGGGAATATGCGGGATACACGCTGGCCCAAGGATGGTAGTAGCAAAATTGATGAACGCAGGGTACTACTGGCCCGGCATGCACGTGGACGCGGTCAACGAGTTGCGCAAATGCGACAGTTGCCAGCGCCACGCCCCGAACACCTTGCGTCCCAAGAACTTGGTGCCCGTTACAGCGGCATGGCCGTTCCAGAAATGGGCTGTCGATTTGGTTGGGCCATTCCCAACAGCCCTGGGTAACGTCAGATATTTAATCGTAGCCATCGACTACTTCACTAAGTGGGTCGAGGCAAAGCCTCTAGCCAAGATTGATGGCGCGCATGTCAAGAAATTTCTTTGGGAGTTCATTATCTGCCGATTTGGTTTGCCGATGCAGCTGGTCAGCGACAATGGTACACAGTTCGAAGACCAATCCCTTCAAGAATGGTTGGCCCAAATGGGTGTAAAACAAATATTCACATCCGTCACGCACCCGCAAGGCAACGGTTAAGTGGAAAGGGCCAACCGCACAATCGTTGATGGTATCAAGACAAGGCTTGGAACCAAGAGGACAGGGTGGGTAGACGAATTGCCGCACGTTTTATGGGCCTACCGCACCCTCACAAAAACAAGTAACGGCGAAACGCCGTTCAGCCTAACGTACGGTTCCGAGGCAGTAATTCCCACAGAAATGACTTATCCCACCGCACGAGTGCTAATGGCCGAAACAACAGACAATGAAAGAGAGCTCCGCATGAACCTTGACCTGTTAGAAGAACGCCGCGATCTCGCGGCAATCAAAGAGGCAAGATATAAAACTCAACTAGAGCAGTACTACAATAAGAGGGTCAAAGAGCTCACGTTCAAGATCGGGGACTACGTCTTCCGCAACAACGAAGCCTCTAACGCCGAAAAGCCAGGGAAACTAGCTCCGACTTGGGAGGGGCATACAAAATACAAGAGGTGCTAGGCAAAGGCGCCTATGCGTTGGAAAGACTAGATGGTACCCCCATCCTGCGATCTTAGAACGGCGCACAGTTAAGATGCTGCTACTTGTAAAATTGTAACATGGCTACACACGCCATATCATTAATGAAAAGCTTCATATATATGTGTTTCTACTTGTTTTTCCGCGCCAGGGTCTTCAAGACTTAGGCAAAATCCTGTCGGACCAAAAACCGCGAACCAACGTAGTAAGATAAGCCTTCAAGACGCGCATCAGGCACGTCGGGCTTATACATCTTACACTTGGACGACGCGCCATGGTCTTCAAGACAAATTTACTTCTCGGACCAATCAGCCCGCTTAGCACATGTGCGCGCACAATCCCTTGTCTTCAAGAACTTACAGTTCGGACAAGAGGAAGACGTGCCACATAAAACGCGGCCAAATGGTCTTCTAGGCAAGGCTCTTACGCGCCTAACTCAGACTCCATGGCACAAGTCGCGCTTCACTACAGTCTTCAAGGCAGAAATGCATGTACAAAATGCCGGACTGTCTAGCCCAGTGTGCGCCCTAACTTACACTTACACACCAGGTGACGACTTGGTTAAATAAGTAAAAGTTGGAGCGATAATAAACACAATATAACAAACTTAAAATTTCATTAAAAAGGGGACTTCAAAACCCCACATTTACAAGATCAAAAAGAAAATTACAAGTGTAGCGCCTACTCATCATGCGCCCCAGAAGAGCCCCCGCCAGAAGCCCTCGCCAACTCATCAGATTTGTCGATAAAGTATTTCAAGGCAGCAAGGGGATCCGCTGTCACACCCTCAATTTCCACTGCGGGGTTTATACCGCGAGGCGCATGACATACCAGGATCCCATAGCCATAAGTCATATGAACGAACTCTAAATGCCCAAACCATTTAGTTCGTTTTCAAAAACCAAGTTTAGTTAAACTGCGGAAGCGTAAACCAAATTTAAACCTTTTAAAACCATGCGCAAAACAACGCGCCCAAATTAAAACCATATGAAAGAAAATGTAAAAACATAATATGTAATTTAGGTGTATGCCCAAGACCCCGAATGCAGTGAAGTGTGCAGTGCTTTCTAATCCTGGCACCGAAAGCTAACTACCTGCAAAAGCATGTAAATCGTAGGTCAACAAACAATGTTGGTGAGTTCACTAAGTAAAGTAACTGAGTATGTAACTGCGCTGGTTCCCAAAACCACGTAAGTAAGTAAGTTATGTTGGTGCCCCGCACCGTGTAACCACTAATTCATCGCATGTCAAGGGTAGCTAACCCATTCATGATAACTAACCGATTATACCGAACTGCTATGTAGGTGTAGCCACATAAGTGTGCCGTATGCCTGACATCATTGTCTATCCACAATGATAATGTTTCATAGTTATAGTTCACGCCCGCGCTCCCCGAGCCGGTGTGAGGTTTGTAAGACCTAATAGCGCTATCAACTAATAACCCGCTTGCCAACCCTGGCAACTCATTCGGTACGTGAGGACTTACAAAATGATAGAAATGGTTCAGTTTATCAAGGACACAATTGCGAATTAGCAAAGTGACCGACCCTCATAAGGATCCATGGCATCCCAACCCGGGATGTGTAAGTAGTCCCAAACCGGACTAGAAAACGTTAAGTAAAGTGTCTCATACCTGAGACGCATGCTTTTGAGAAAAAAGAGTAGTGAAACTCACCTTAGGTTGCACGTGAATGATCCAAATCCCTCAAACAGTAACGGGCTACCGACTCCCTATTACAAGTGTCACTAAGTGAGTATATGTGCATAACCAACACACCATATAACTCGTTTATCAGAGACCTTTAAATGTTCAAAACCGTGTAGTGACACCTAATGACTCTACATGCTCAAGTATGTCCTACGTATCCCGTTGGTGATCATAGCAATTATTATCAGTTTAATGCATCAAATACATCTCATACAAGTTTCCACACAAGTACATGTCAATTACACACCACATAGAACTCCAAATAGTCACTTAAAGACCCCGTACACAATCTGTGTTTTTAGGACAGATTGTGCGCTGTGAAAAACAATTTATTTAAAATACTTAACGAATGAATTAGAGTCCCAAATTTTTACTGAATTTTATTTGGGATTCACTCGACAATAATTATTTTTGTTTTGTCTTAATTCCAAAAACAAAAATTATAAAAATTCGTACAACACAGCAGTGTCCAGAAAATTTCCTCAACAGGTCAGTTTAGTAGGAAAGTTCTTAAAAATTGTGTATTTATCCAAACGAGATGAATCCACTTGGAAAAGCTCTATTTTTCCAGTATTGACCTACTGTAAAAATTTCATAACCTAACTCCTTGTAAATCTCAAGTTATGACAATTTAAAGTTAGCCCAATTTACAAATCCGAAAATCTGATATGACCCCTAATCAATTAAAATTCCAAAAACGACTCATACGATGTCCAAAATCGATGGTTTTGCCCATTATGAAAAGCTAAGACCTTGTACATTACAACCATGCAAAGAAATCATCAAAACAATCGATTTACCAACCCATTACAGCCCCTTCAACACGTTCAAACAAATCTGTCAGAATCTTAAACTTGCATCCCAAGTAATCTACAAACCCTAATTCTCCATAAACATCCCTAATACATGTATAACACCTATAGTACTGATTAAACACCATATTAATCATAGCAAAACACATATATTATCATGTGAAAACCCTAATCATGGCTGCTAATAACAATCATTATCATCAAATCATCAAGAACATTCAAGAACTCCTATACATACATGTATGCGATTTTATATATATTATTTTTAGGGTTTTCAAAGTTTTTCAATCATTATAATTCATTAAAAATCGTAAGAACGTATACCTTGTGAAAGATTAAACTCCCTAGAGCCTTGAAATCAAACCCGAACTAGCTTGATTAGTGAAAGATTGCTTGATTGCTTGAAAACAAAGAGAGAGGGGGGTGGGGGGTTTCGCACGGCACCAAGGGGCAAGGGAGTAGGGTTTTTATCTTTTTCCTTGCCTCCTAATTGTAAATGGGCTTTGCTTGTTCCCCAAGCAATTGGTATTAGGGCCCTTCTAGTCCATTAACTTAACCCGTTAACCATGTTCTAGCCCAATACCGAACCCAATATTATTAACCATGCTAAATTATATAAAAACCATTATTTTTTTTATTATTACATAGCATGTCATTCATGTGTGCACGTAATTTGCATAATCTACGCATTACCTTTCAGTTAGGCGATCATTCACAAAGACATGTAATTCACATAAGCACGTACTCCATGTTCACCAAAATTCACTTGTATATATTATTGCTATGTATGTCACATAATTCACCAACGTTTGGGATACAGGACTCATGTGTGTGTTTAACAAGGATTTTCCTACGTATAACATATGTTAGCATCTTCTAACATATGTTAAACCTACTTAACTAACCCTAGTTAAGTATCTAGCCATGTATGAACATGTAAGTTAACTAGAGTTCAGTAAAAGTATTTAACCTGAAAATGCGGGGTGTCACATCCGCGTTGTTGTTGCATTCAGCAATGACTTGGAGGATAGGAAAATCAATCTCTTCGAATTTGGCCAGTTCCGCCTCATATTCCTCCTTTAGTGGCTTGCCATAATGCTCGGCGTCTTCAAGCCGCCCATCACCTTGGGCACTCAGGAAACCATCTGCATAACCCTCGCCATATCCAAAAGCTTGTGCGGCGGCAGCAATGGAGGCAACCTGATTGCCCAACTTGGGCTCCTGCCAAAATCTTTTAAAGACCTGAAGAGAGAACACAAAGTTAACTACTTACAAGCAACAAGAATCAATAACAAAATAGGAAAAAGACTTACCCCATTCATTCCATCCGTCATCAGCCAGTGGATAGAATTTTGCATCTGGGTCTGAGCAGTGACCGCCTCCTCCAGTAAGTGTTGGGCCGCCTGGCACTCCTTGACGGCCGCAACACGGGCTTGATCAGAGGAGTCAAGGTCCCGCTCCAAATCTTCCTTAGCGTTAAGGACTCGGACCTTCTCTTGCTCAAGAAGAGAAACACGCTCAGTAGCGGCAACAAGGGCCTCATCCTTGGATTCCAGCTCCTTGCGCATTTCCACACACAGTGCGGTCCTCTCAGTGAGCGCCTTACTCTTCTCTTCAAACTTGCGGGTCACCACCCGCCTCTCCTCCTGCGCCTCGGCCAGAGTCTCCTTCAGTCGCATGGTCTCCTCATTAGCCTTCTTCCAAGACTCTGACCACCGGCGCCTCTCAGCAGCAGCATCCACTTCAAACTTAGCCACCATGGCCTCAGCTTCATGAGCACGGCGGCGATATTTCAAAATTTTTGCCTTGAAGGCAGCCTCTTTCTCAGCAAGGCTCGCCTTCTCCGCCTCAAGCTGCTCAAAATCCCGCTGCGCCGCCATATCCCGGCGGCGAAGCGAATCCATCAAAGACAGCTGAGTCGCCTGGTTAACACACTGAGCAGTTATGAGCTCAGGGCGACTCAGCAGATCCTGTTGGGTGCGCTCGTAGGGAGGCACCACCTCGCTAACAAATTCGAGGGCGGCCAAGGAGTTTGAAAATGAGGTATTCTCCCTGATCGCCCAGCGAGGCCGCAAGATGGCATCACCACCAGCCCAACAGGAGCCATCATAAACTCCTGACGGCTCCTCACCAACCCTTGACGACTCACGCCGAGTCTGGCGTGAGCCACCGCTAGCACCAGCAGCGCCCTGCTCCAAGAGCGCTCTTTCAAACCCATCAAACTCATGGGTCTTGTCTTGGCTCTCAGTAGCAGCGCGCTCACGGTCTTCGCGCTCCCTCAGAAGCCGAGCTTTCTCCTCAAGAAACCGTTGCTCTTGAAGACGAAGTCGCTCCGCTTCTGCCTGCTTCTCCGCCTCAGCCTTTCGTTTGGCCTCATTGGCAGCAGCAACCTTCGCGGCCTCCGCCCTCCGAAGGGCTTCATCGGCCTCCGCCTGCTTCCTCGCAGCGGCGGCTACCTTCTCAGCCTCGGCCTTTTGCAAGGCTTCATCGGCTTCCACTTGCTTTCGAGCCGCCTCCTGTTCCCTCCAAAGCCTTTCCTCCTCTACCTGAGCCGCCTCCCCAAATGGAGACGCAGGAGGAGGGGTAGGAATTACCTTGGGCGACACTACAAAAGGAAAATAAGATATCAAGAGAATTCAAAGATAAAAATTCCAAAAGAAAGCAAGTGTTGCTTACCAGGCGCTTTCTTCTTTATCAGCTTCTGAAACAGAGGCTGTCGGGTCGGGGCACTGCTGATCCCTACAGAAAAAACGGGGGCGCTCCCTCCTTGCTCCCCAGCAAAGCTGACTTTCTGCTTGCCAGCGCCCTCAGCAGCAGTCTCTGAAGCCGCCACCGACTCAGAAATTTGAGTGGCATCCCCACTCTCGCCCCCACCAGCCGAGACAGGAGACACACCCTCCGCAGCAGCAACACTGCTGGCCACAGCACTATCAGGACGAGCCCTCTTCCTCCTCTCTAGCTGAGAGGACTCAGCTTCCTCTTCATCTTCCGAGGGCGGCCCATCCTTCCGCCGTCGGCGCCCCTTTACAGCCTCTCCTGCTGAAACGGAAGAACCCGAGTCAGACAGAGCAACTTTTGCTCGATACACATGCCTCCGCGGCGTGTGTTTCCAACGTCCACGCCCCGCGGACGAGTTCAGAGGCGGAACGATCTCTACTGAAAACTCAGTAGAATCATCTCCAAAAACGCTAGTGCCGAAAGGATCCGAAGACTCACCGGTTGTATAATAAGGCTTGGGCGCGGTGGTGAGGTCAGGATAATAGAAGCGGTCAGCAAACGCCTCTATACAGGAAGTCTGACCCTCCGCCAAAGGCCTCCACTTGATACCCTTCTCTTTACGGGCAGCATAAAATTGGAACTTATTCACACCTGCAACAATAAACAATAAGGGAAACTGCGCAGAAAACACAAAAGGAAAAAATAAAGTACATACCCTCCTCCGCAATATAGGGCTCTTTGCCCGCGCGGATACCAAGGCGGCTCATTCCAAGAAGGAAAAAGATGCCCTCTGTCAAATTGTTGAACTCCAGCTTGGTGGCATTGGAAGTAAGGAACCAGGCCTGCTTCTTGAAATCCTTGGGCACAGCCATGTCCGCCACACGCTGCCCATCCCCTATAACCTTCCAGGGGAGACTGATGGGGATCACACCCCTCTTCACAAAGAAAAATTTCTCCTTCGCCCAATGCAAGGACTTAGGAGTGTGAGTCGCCATAGGTGGCACCCTCGGGCGGGGCTTGAACGAGAACCACATCTCGTCTCGCGCCATAAAGTAGAAGACATTGAACCGTTCAACGTTTGGCTCAATGTCTAAGGCGCGGCAGGAAGCTTCAAAATGAACTAACCTCAGAAGCCCGAAGGCGGTTAGTTGTGTAGGCCCAACGCCATAGGCCACCATGGTATCAATTTGAAAGCGGGTACATGGCAGGCGGAACCCACACTTAGCAAAGTGGGCCTCATACAATGCCAACCGACCGCTACCATCAGAAAGAACAGTGCTGGTCGGAGATGGAAGGGTGGGCTCCCACTCCGGCAGAATATTGTACATAATGCAAAACCGGTTGAAGGCCTCCTGACTCCAAACACAATAGGTATTGGACATCAGTTTCCTCTCCTTTATCTTGCCATGTTCGACAAGAACCTCTTCCTCCACCACCTCCTCTACAGCCGGCTCCACCCTAACTTCCTCGGTGGACGGCGACTGGCTCACGGGAACTTCAGACATCGTCAACAATAAAAGTCACCGGAAACTGGAAAAGATAACCGGAAAACTTGAAGATTTGCCGGAATCTTCAAGAGAATATGAAGACTCAACAAATTTGAAAAATAGAAGACAACGATGCAAGATATCAAACAAGAAGAAACTTGAAGTTTCAACAATGAATCTTCAAGATCAGTGAGATCTTTGAAGATTAAACGGAAACTTCAAAGAAAGAAGGTGACCGGAAGTTTGAAAGAAAAAAGAGAGAAGAGTAAGAAGAAGAAGGATATATGAGAGTAACCGTTCATATGAGCCCTAATGGGGTTTATATACTCATCGCATTAATGACGGTGGGACCCACCAGGGAGGCACTAACCGTCACACCTTTTCAAATTCAAGGCGCGAGATGACGACACGTGTCAATGACACGGACGGACGGTTCAGATGGTAGTGTGTGACAGTCATACACTGCACACATACCAGATGATCGACACGTGTCGCAAGATCTCACACTATCTACAAGATGGGCGCGTGAGAACCCACGCGCCTGACAGAAAGCACGTGCCCACTGACACGTGGCACAATCTCAACCATGAAGACAAAACGTCAGACGCGTGACGTCCCACGCTCCTGACACCAGGCGAAGTATTGGTAACCGCAGCCACGATGTGACGTCCCTCAGTTTGCATAGCCAGACAATCACTGAACACGTAAGCAACAATTAAACTTCCATCAGAAGTTATTGATCATTCGAATTCCAGGCGCATTTACTCCAATTTATGAGAGACAAATTGAATGTCAATGATTTAGAATTTATCACAAACTCCAGACCCGCATTAATCACCCCAGCAGCATTTAATTTCAAAGCGGAAAGTTGACGTAAATTTGCAAAAGACGTTCCCCGCCCAACTCCTGCGAAGGTAAGAACGTCCTTCTCAGCGGAAAATTGACGTAAGTTTGCAAAAGACGTTCCCCGCCCAACTCCTGCAAAGGTAAGGCGGAGAACGTCCTTCTCAGCGGAAACTTGACTTAAACTTGCAAAAGACGTTCCCCGCCCAACTCCTGCAAAGGTAAGGCGGATAACGTCCTCCTCAGCGGAAACTTGACGTAAACTTGCAAAAGACGTTCCCCGCCGAACTCTTCAAGAGGCCGCGGTGGAACACATTCAAGAGCTTCTAAACACAAGCAGATGAGTTTTCATCCGCGACCAACATATTTTGAGTCTAGCACTCCACCTTCTCACCAGCGAGCAGGAGAAGTCCTAGACTAGGGGGACTTGAAGGGATAGGGAGCCTAATCCGAAAGGCGTCCCTATCCCCATGAAACAACACTGCGCCAGACCACGGCGGAACAACGCACCCGCGCGAGGACAAGTAATCAACGAGCCTCGGGCGCCAAGACAGATGATAAGCAGCAGACATTACCTGATACGCGCGTACAACCACGCGCGGAATCTTCCCTTAGCACTTTTCATACGAGGTACAAAGAACGACAAAAGGAAGATTCATAAAGATTTATGTCAGTGTACACACCAGCAGGAGAAGGACATGTGGCAGATAGTGCAATAGGAGAACGGCTACACTGTGCATACTATCGTCGAACAGTGACCAGCAGGCATTACCTCGCCAACTGTCAGACGTCACATCAGACGGCAGAGATAGCCTGAGCACTGTAGCAAGTACAGCATCACTATGCACCACCAGAAACCCGCCACGTGTCCAGCTACAACAACGACCACACTGTAGCGTGACGTCATCAACAGTGATCAGCCTTTCCCGCCAATTTCAGAAGGACCATGGACTTGGGCCTCGGTTGGGCCCAAGCCAATGGTATCACCTGTGGGCCTTTCCATGCAGCCCACTTCGGTGCCTATAAATAGGATTAGATGCAATCCTTGTATTCTCATTCAGAAATAGTCATAACATCCACATACAATCCTTGTAATCTCTCATTGTTAATAACATTCCGGTGTACTTACAGTGGACGTAGGTCATTAAAGACCGAACCACTTAAACCTCGTGTTCTCACACACTCACACACACTAAATCTCCGAACGGGTTAACCATCACGGTTTGGGTAAAGGATTAAGCTTGTAGTTACGTAAGTATAAACCACCCGGTGATTAGTATTAATCATCGTGTTACTTATTGTTTCTTCAGTAACCAAGATCAAGGCGAAGGATAATGGGGGGCAGTGGTGGAAGTTTACGATTTTCATAGGTAACTTTTATACAAATTGAGTCTGACCCCCACTGATAAAAAAAATTAGGTCACGTGATTTTTGTCCCCACCACTATTTTTTTCAAGTTTAACCATTGACCAAGATATATTAATTCAGTGGTATGGTATTTACCCATCACAAACATGACTTCTCTTTAAATAATTGCATTTGTAAGGTTAGTCGTTAACTCTGTATTGGTATTTAAGTGTAAAAGTTATTGTTGAAAACAAGCTAACAAAATTGTTTTCACCTTTAAATGTTTTAAAAGTCGTCAAAACTACATTTGTTCGTGTGAATAATTTGGTCGGTCTTAACAACCAATCGGCTGTCAAAAAGTGGCAAGTTTGACCATTTTGATTATTCTCGGATGGTTTATTTGTAGGAAAGTAGGAATAATAATCTTTTTATCGCTTGACTCATAATTAAGCAGGTCGCACCGCATGTGTAAACGAGCGGATCGGTACATACACAAGTTCTGATGACGGCAAAATACTTGATGTTAACGCGTAAGTGAAAATAAAGGCATCGACGTCGACAGTTGCTTTTCACCTAATATTATGACAAAATACTTCACAAAAATATTGACAAAATTGCTACTCATTTATGACGACATAAAAACCCTAATTTTTAAACAAATTTGATACACAATAGCGACAAATAGTTAAGAAAATAAGTTGGAAATTACGTAATAAATGTGTAGTAATTGGTTTTCCACGAGGTTTTTTTTCCAACAACAATGTTTTGTTGCAAATGCGTAGCAAATTTGAATTTATGACACATTTGTAAGAAACCTTGATGTTAAAAAAAAAACATCGTTGGAAACCAGTGACTACGCAATTTTCAACGTATTTTCTACGGAAATATTGTGTAAGAAATTAGCGATGCATTTCCTACGTCATTTCCTAAGCATGTGTCCCTATTGTTTAGCAAATTTGTTTAAAAAAATAGAGTTTTGTTGTCGTCACAAATGAGTAACATCTTTGTTAAAATTTGTGATAGAATTTTTTTCGTAGGAAAACTTTATAGCAAAATGGTCATTTTCTAATAGCGCATGCTTGAGCTGGCCGCTTCTGACGAGAAGAAGTGCGGGATGAGTACTTTTGTGAAGGCTAAAACTCTATATCTATTTTAGGAAAATTCTTGTCATAGACGAGTATTTTGGTAACATTCCCTTTATCACGAGACAATATCTTGTATATAGTGACTAATTAAGAGCATAAGGAGTAGACATGGACAAAAAACATGGCTAATTAAGAGCATCAGGAGTCACTACTAGAAAAATAAGCAATTGCAATCATAACTTGCGACCGTAAAAAGCGGTCGCAAAATTAGCAATCTTTTTCCGACCGATCTATTATTGGTAGCAACATTTGCGATTGACCACAAAACGGTCATAAAACGATTGCAAATGATGCGACCGATTACTTTCGGTCGCAAAATAGTCGAAAAACGTTAATGTATGATCATTATTATAGGATTTGTGACCGCGTTCTGACCGCTCAATTTGCGACCGTCAAAACGGTCGCAGTAATAGTTAAAGAGTAAGGGTAATTTTGTAATTTCTCTAAAAACTAAAAAAAAACCTACATTCATAAAAATCTTATCAGCCTTCACCATTCATATTTCAATCAGCCATAAAACCCTTCCAGCTACCTTCAATCAGCCATAAAACCCTTCAATAGCCATCGAAGGTACCTTCGACCATTCACAACCATTATCAACCTGCTCTCTATTCGTCTTGGAGGCCTGAAGAACCATCGAAGCTCTCTGTTCGTCTTGGAGGTCTGAAGAACCATTATCAGCTTGCTCTCTGTTCGATGCTTGCTCTATGTTCGAACGATTATCAGCGGTTCGAACGCTAAACCATCAGTTATTGGTTCCAGCTACCTTCGAAGCTACAATCCACTATCGAAGAGTTTGTGAAGGTATATCCAGATCCGAACCATTGTTATTATTGTTATACAGATCTGATTGTTATTATTGTTATACAGATCTGATTGTTATTATTTAATTGTTGTGTTAGTCACTATTGTTATTATTGTTATACAGATCTGATTGTTATTATTATATAGTATTTGATTGTTATTATGCTCTTCTGATTGTTATTATTGTATAGTATTTGATTGTAATAGATTCGAACTTATGACTTGCTTTAATGATTTTTGGTGGCTGTTTGTGGTTCTTTCGTTTACGGTTTCGGTTTAACTGAATATTCTTTATATTATCTGTTGTTTATAGTCTAAAGTTTTAATGAAATTTGATACGTTATATATTGCATACCGTTATGTATGTGTGTTTCTGATCATGATTTTGGCTTGATGTTTGTGGATTTATATATCTATTGTTATTGATGATATACTTTTGATTGAATTTGTCTGTTGATATACGTTCATTGATGTTTATAGATCGCGTATCGTTACGAATACGTATAAGTGTATTTATGATCATAAATTTTGGCTAGATGTTTGTGGATTTAGATCATCTGGTGTTGATAATCTTTTGATTGAATTTGACTGCTGATATACGTCCACAAGGATCATGCCTTGCCGGACAGTGCACTCAAATGATGGTGATGCTTTGTGTTGGTGGTCCTTGAATGCAAACGCATGATGACATGACACATTATACACATAAGACCATTGGAGGTGCTCTAGTTTCGTTTTCGTATGAAAATAAAAACTATGCATGCATAAGTATTTACTCATATTTAAAAGCATATACTCTGTACGCATATACCTCGTATGTAACTTTACTTTTTGTATGACGCGTCCTCGGTCCTTCTGTTGGACAAGTTAAACTGTACTAATTATGTTGTATCTTTCCCTTTTCGCATATGGGAATTATTCAGCGGCAATACAATGTTTAAAGAGAAAAAGACTTTATGAACAGCAAATTGAGCAGCTTGGCAATTTTCAACTGCGTATTCATGATCAGGTACCTTTCAGAGTTTTGTATTATTTAAATAACATTTGATTATTATGTTTAATTTTCAGAGCTAGTTACTTCAACCAATCTATATATTTGTTTATAAATGCCAGATGATAATGCTTGAAAGTGCAAAAGCTACCACAGAGACAATGGATGCATTAAGAACTTGTTGATGCGTTTTGCGACTAAGGATTGGATATACTATAATTAACATGTGTTAGTAGATAGCCGAAGGTAGTTCTGACTGGGCGAATGTAGATATGGATGGGCGAAGGAAGAATAGAAAGGGGCGAAGGTAGACTTGAACTGGACGAATGAAGAATGGACATGGACTGAAGAACACATTCGACCACTCTTAGTGGGCGAATGTGGAAAATACTCACATTCGACCATCTGTAAGGGGCGAATGTGCAGAGCCTATATATAGTTTTTGAGTTTTTGATTATGTAAGAGAGTTGTCATTTGTGTCCAGGTTCAGATCAGGTTTAGGAGTGTTTTTGAGAGATTATCTGTGTGATTCTAGATTAACATAAACAGTTTGTAAATGCTTATTGATTGAAAGTTAATCTATGAAAATGATATTGAAAATGATCTTGATTGTGTCGTGATTTGTATCTTATCAATTTGTTCAGATCTAGGGTTTCCGCACCTAGATTTGTGACTTGTATGATCATATAATCCTGTTTTAGATAAAATCCAACGCTCACAAAGTGGTATCAGAGCTTAGAGGATCATACAACAACAAATTTGATAAGATCAGAGCTGATTTGGACATGTTTTTGACATAAAATCATCTGTTTCTACAAAAACTCTTAAAAAACATAGTTTTTGATCGATTTAAAGGTGAATTTGTAGTCGAATTCAAGTTTTCCAAGACTTAAAGTTGTTCCAAATCAATTCCGAAACATAACCTGATTGAGATCATTCAAATCCATGAACTTTTGAAAATCTGAGATCAAAATAACCGTTTTTCAAACAATAACCGTTTTTCAAAAATGAGATCTGCTGATTTTGGGCGAACCTGGAACCTGGACTGAGAGTTGTGGTCGAACGTGCATAAAAGTGGGCGAACCTGAGTTTTTGAGTGGACGAACCTGAAAATCTGTTTAGAAGCTTTCACATTCGGGTATAAAACTCCACATTCGACCGTTTCATTTCGGGCGAAAGTGGAAAGTGTGTTGGTTAGATTTTCATTCTGGTCATTTTCACCTTCGGTTGTTATTATTTGGACGAAAGTGAAACTTGTTTGGACGAGAGTGTGACAGTTTGGACGAATCTGAGAAGTTTTGGACGAACGTAGAAAAATTTGGACGAACGTACTAGTTTTCGGGCGAACCTAAGGATTTTTGCTGAAAATTTTTCTAAGTATTGAGATTTTCAGATTGTGATCATGTGGCGTTTTCAGACTACTCAGGGATCAGCGACAACACAACCACAACAGCAGACAATGGACCCATGGACAGTGGCAGCGCAAAAGACGAACACGCAGTCCTCACAACCACTTAACTACATGACAACAACGAGCACGATGCCTCAGAATGTAGCACATCCGGCACTACAATCAGATTACTGGGGAGTAGCTGCAGCGGCGGTAAATACTCAAACTACTAATGCTATTTCTACCTTGATTAAGGATTTGTCTACAGGTAGTGGAACTCGGCCACCGAAACTCATGGATATGCAAGAGTATAACCAGTGGCACACCATGTTCAAGATCCATCTGGAAGGCATGGGAGTTGAAGGAGCTGAGGCGTGGAGCATGATTGTGAAAGGATACACAGCACCGATTCTGGAGAATACCGGTGAGTTGATTCCTCTGGAGAGCTTGACTGAGGATGAAAAGAAGAAATACGTGGTGGAGAAGAAGGCGTTCTCTCAACTGACACAGGCAATCACAAGTGATCTGTTGCATCAGTTTGGAACATGTACTACGTCAAAGCAGCTTTGGGATAAGCTGAAGAGAAAGCATGATGGTAACGAGAAGACCAGGAGTCTGAGAATGGAGGAATTAGTCAAAGAGTTTGATAATTTTTCTTTTATTAATAATGAAACTTTGAAAGAACTAACTCCGAGATATATGCATTTATTGTCTGAATTGTCTAGCTATGGTGTACAGATTCCAATGACTAAGCAGGTGGATAAGTTTGCAGATGCTTTACCACCACAGTGGGATCAGCATGTGGAGGTACTTAGAGAGAAGGATGCTTATCAATTTTGGACCATTTCAGAGTTTATTGAAAAGCTAGAGAACAAAGAGTTGGAGGATAGGAGGAAAGCTAGAAGGTCACAGATTCCTCAGAATCCCAGTTTGTATTTTGGAGGCACTTCAGTTTCAGCTGGAAACTCGAGCTCTGGAAGCATTGCACCACATGTGGCATGTATTTCCAATGTCATGGATTCATCAAAACCAACCACTAACTATACACCACCACAATACAATTCCTACTCACAACCATCATACACACCACCACAATATACTTCCTACATTTCACCAATCTCTCCAATGCAACAAGCTAGTTTTTACACTGCTAACCAAACACAACAACCAGCAAACCAAGTTACTCAACATAAACAACCAGTGGTTTTGGATACATCCAACTTGGGAAATGTGACTGTGGAGGTTGCTCAGCAACACATTGCATTAGTCTCAGCAATGGTTTCATCCTACAATGGTTTGGTTGCTAGTCAGATTGGGAACAACAACTTGACCAACGAAGACTACGCACAAATAGACAAAGAAGAGATGGAACTCATTGACATTCAATGGGCTTTTGCGAGTATAATGAGAAGAGCAACAGAATTCATCGAGAAAACTAGAAGGACTGATTTGGCAACTTCTCCCAACACAACCTATGGTTTCAATAAGGAGAAGGTTACATGTTTCAATTGTGGAGAAAAAGGACACTTCAAAAGCGAATGCACCCAGCCACCTAAACAAGGTAATCGGAACCCTTTCAATGCAAACTACCAGAACCGTCAACAAAACCAAGTTTCTTATCAAAACAACAACTACCAGAACCGAAATTTTAACAACCAAAACAGACAACCAAACACTCAACACCAGATTCAAAACCAATCTCCTAATCACCCAAACCGAACAGTTGTACCTATCACTACACCTACTGAGACTCAACAGAATGCGAGTCAGAACCAAGCTTTGGTGACTCAACAGGATGAGAGGTTTGACTGGTCGGGTATGCAAATAGGAGTTGAAGAAGTAACTACTGGTGGAAATGTGGCATGTGTTGCCTATCAGGTTGATTTGGAAGAGTCGGTGGCAGTTGATGAGAAGAAAGAAACTGAGGAGAGTGAAAGTGATGATTCTGAGACAGAGATGGAAGTAGAGAATGAACCTGTTGAGGTTAAGGCTGAGGAGAAGAGTTCTGGGATGGTGATTGATTCAGTTTCTGATGTTCCCGAGGAGTGTAAATCAGTCTATTCAGATTGTGAGAGCGAATCAGACACAGAGGGAAGTGTTGATTCTTTGGATGATGATATTGACCAGTTGCTGGCAGAAGCTGACTTTTTGATGACGAGGAAGTCATGCATAGCTGATGATGCTTTCACCAAGATCGACTACTCAAAGTTTTTCACTGGAAAGGAAGCTCATTTTGCTTTGATGGCCATGACCGAACCGCCAAAACCTGTAAGTTCTGAATCTAGCACTGATGTTATGAGTGATAAATACTGTGGAACTTGTGATAGATTGACAGAGGAGAATAAACAACTCCGAATTTCACGTGATAGTGCTATTCAAAACTGTCAATCTACTCGCAAAGAGTTAAATGCTTTTAACAAAGTGTTAGATGGCTATAAAAAGGACATTTCCGACTTGAAAAACACTTTGTCATTGAAACAATTGGCCATAAATAACTATATCAATGAAATCGAAAACACCAAGTTGGAAATGGCTGCCATTAAATGCTTTGCTGAAAAAGTTAACAAGAAACTGGAAAGTTATAAGAATGTTGCTTATGTCGTGGATCATATCATTGATGATAACACCACCAATTACAAGTCTGTACCATCTCCGGTTCTTTTTGAAAACCATAACTATCACCAAGTGATACCGGAGAGTTCGGTAAAATCAGACTCATCGTCAGAAATGGAATCTAATACTTCAAGTAGTGGTGATCCATATTCCGATGTGAGACCGATTTTGGGCTTGAACAATGAGGGTGTTTATGCTGAGAGTGATAGTTCAGACTCAGAAAATGATGATACTGGTAGTGATAAATCTGTTAATGAATGTGAGATTCCAAAAGAAAATCACATCATTACTACTGAACCAGTGTCACCATCTGATCATGTTCATCCAATGGCAAAGGCTATTCATGATAAAAAGTCTGAAAATGTTGATGTTAAGAAAACTAATGTTGTTAAGAATGAGGTCAAAAAGAATGAGCTGAATGAACCAAGTGACAAACCTGTAAAGGTGTTTTATCGGATGGAAGGATCCGATAAAATCATTGCTGATGAGGAATTTCCGATTAAAAATGTTAACTATTCTAAACTTGATAAAATCTGGCAAGAAAGCACAATATGGTTTCAAAACATGAAAGAACCAATGAAATTCCACCAGAAATCTTAAAGAAACTGTTTTCAGAAGTTCCTCAAGAGCCAAAAATTCATGTCACTGAATTCATTCGACCAGATGATAAAGCAAATGGTTTTCATGAACCTTCTTACTCGAAAGGACCACTTCCTGAGAGTTTAAGAAATCAACAATATAATGATCAATTTCCTGTCAAATCATTTGCTTCACCAAATGCTCATTATGTGTTTGAGGAATATAGAAAATGCTTTAAATGTGGAGAACGCGGGCATTTACTTGCTCAGTGTCCATATGTAAGGCACAAGAGACATGAAGTTGAGGTTAAGAATTCCATGAAAAAGCCGATTGATCATTATGTCCCACCGCATAGACGGACTGTTCCTCAACACCAACATTTTCATAATCAAAACAATTTTCAAATGAGGAACAATCGTCCATTTCATTATGATCGAAGGAATCGGATTGCAATGGAACAATCTTGGAGAAAACCAGTGGTGAACACAACAGCTGATAGACAAAAGGTTCCACAAAAACCAATTGTCAAGTCAAATGTTGGACCTAAGTCTGTTAATTCAGATAAGGTTGCTAAGAAAGTTACTTTTAGTAACAATGTTCAGAAACCTATTGAGAAACCAAAATCTCAGATTCGTATTCTCAAAAGGTCTGAACAATCTTGGACACCAAATGGTACTTCAGGAGCGTCTACTTCAAAGGTGAGTGAGAAAAATGAATCTGTTTTGAACAATCAGAAAACGATTGATTCAAAACAGAAAGTTGTTGAGAAAGTCAATGAGAATGATTCTTTGAAAGCCAAAGTTCAAAGGCCCAAGACTCAGGCTTGGGTCCCCCGAAAGAACTAAATGTTTACTTTTTGTGTGCAGGGAGCTTCAGTTGGCCCTATTAGCAGTCTCTGGATTGTTGATAGTGGAGCTTCAGGCCACATGACGGGGGATTTGGCGTTGCTGTTCGATGTGAAGAATATTAATGGAGGATATGTTGCGTTCGCGGGAAATAAAGGAGGTTATATCACGATGGAAGGAAGTGTGAGTAACGGGATTGTGACTTTCGAGCGGATTTCTTATGTCAAGCAGATAGACTATAATCTGTTGAGCGTCAGTCAAATATGCGACAAACAATTTTCTGTGCATTTTGATGACAAATCCTGCTATATACTTAAACCGGGCTTCAAGATTCCAAAGGAGTGGGTTATGTTGATGGCACCTCGAGTCAACAATCTTTACATTCTTGATATGTCCAAGGCAATGACACCACAAGGACAGATAACATGCTTTCTATCCAAGGCGACCGAAAAAGAATCGATAATGTGGCACCGCAGGATGGGGCACATTCATCTGAGGAAAATGAATCAGTTAGTGAGAAATGGACTTGTCGATGGAGTAAACGTGAAACATTTCCATCTGAACGACAAGTGTGTGAGCTGCATGAAAGGAAAACAACACAGACAATCCCATAAAGTGAAGAAAGTTAACTCTGTTGAGATGCCGCTTGAGCGATTGCACATGGACCTTTTTGGACCGGTCAAGCGCAAAAGTCATCTTGGAGAGCTTTATTGTTTAGTCGTCACTGATGACTATTCACGATTCTCATGGGTGATGTGTTTGAAGAACAAAAGCGACACCTTTACCAACTTACAAGTTCTGTTCACTCGACTGGAGAATATCTACAATTTGAAGATCAAAAGGATCAGGAGAGACAACGGGACGGAGTTTAAAAATGCAAAGATGGATGAACTTTGTGAAAGCAAAGGGATTCATCATGAATATTCAGCTCCGTATACACCGCAACAGAACGGTGTTGCTGAAAGAAAGAATAGGACTCTGATTGAGGCTGCAAGAACAATGCTCGCTGACTCAAATCTTCCAGTAATGTTCTGGAATGAGGCGATTTATGCAGCAAACTATACATTAAATCGGGTTTTGACAGTGAAGAAGTTTGGAAAAACATCTTATGAGCTGTTACACCGACGAAAGCCCAATTTAGAGTATCTAGAACCATTTGGGGCGCCATGCACGATGTTGAATCCAAGCGAGAAGTTTAGTCCTAAAGCTGAGGAGGGATATTTTGTTGGATATGCAACCCCGCTCAAACGGGTATTCAACAAGAAAACTCGTCAAGTGGAGGATTGGGCTAATGTGGAAGTTCAACGTTACACTCAAAATTTGCAAGGCACGGGCCCTGATTGGATGTTTGATTACAAAGACTTCTTTGAATCATTCAACCTAGATAGCTTGATTGAAGAAGCTGTGATCAGATTACTTTACGAGTGTGAAAACGCGGCAACTTCACCATTGATGCGTCCTATCACCGTAAACCCCCCACCAGCTTCTAGTGATACCAGTGCTCCTACACAAGAAGAAGAGTTGTTTCAAGAAGCTTCAACTTCATTAGACACTTCAGAATCTGAAGATGAACAATTTGAAGAAGCTGTTCTTGAAAATGCAGAAGACTTAGAAGAGCAAACTGTGAACCCAACTCCAAATCCAGATGTTGCTTCATCATCTAACACGGGTCATGATCAGGATGTTGTAGAGAACTTGACTGCTCAGACGGGAGTGATTGTACCTGTTAATCCGGAATCTCGGATTCATCGTATTCACCCGCTGGAGCAAGTGATCGGTGATCCTGGTAGTGGAGTGATGACCAGAGGGCAGCTTAAAAGCGTTAATTCGCCAGAGAGTTTTGGTGCTTTAGCATTGTATGCCAAAATTCAGAAATCTGGTAGCCAAAATGATTGGTCGTTTGCATGTTATGTGTCGCAGGTAGAGCCAAGGACATACAAAGACGCTTTGAATGAAGATGCCTGGGTTGAGGCAATGCAGGAAGAGTTATTGCAATTCCAGAAATTGGGAGTCTGGACGCTCACAGATTTGCCGCCGGGACGAAAGAAAATAGGCACTAAGTGGGTGTTTAAGTGCAAGAAGGATGATCGTGGAGTTATTGTAAGGAACAAAGCCAGATTGGTTGTGCAGGGTTTCCATCAAATCGAAGGAATTGATTACAACGAAATCTATGCACCAGTAGCACGAATCGAAGCTATTCGGATGTTCCTTGCGTTTGCTTCGTATAAGAAATTCAAAGTCTATCAAATGGACGTCAAGAGCGCATTTTTGTACGGTAAAGTCAAGGAGGAGGTTTATGTCGGGCAGCCACCGGGCTTTGAGGACCCAATCCACCGGGACAAGGTCTACGTGCTGAACAAAGCTTTATATGGTTTGCACCAGGCTCCAAGACAGTGGTACGAGGAGCTAAGTACATACCTCATCTCCAAAGGATTCAAGCGCGGCCTCGTCGATTGTACCCTCTTTACGAAGAAGACGGGAGATGACTTGCTTCTAGTACAGATTTACGTTGATGATATTATATTTGGTTCAACTAACGAACTCTTGTGCAGGGAATTTGAAACTGTTATGCAGGAGAAGTTCGAAATGAGCGCTATGAGAGAAATGCAGTTTTTCCTCGGCTTACAGGTGGATCAAAGACCAGACGGGATCTTCATTCACCAGACGAAATACGTAGCCGACATCTTGAGCCGATTCCAGATGGAGGACTCTAAGCCGATGGATACCCCGATTCAACCCAATCACGGGATTGGAGTGGACGCTAAGGGGGAGCTGACAGACCCATTTACATACAGAGCAATCATCGGATCTCTGATGTATTTGACAGCGTCTCGACCAGATATTATGTATGCAACGTGTCTCTGTGCTCGCTACCAATCGAAGCCGAAACAAAGTCATCTGACGGCGGTCAAGCGTATCCTTCGATATCTGAAGGGTTGTCCATCAAAAGGACTTTGGTACCCTAATGATGATGATTTTGATTTTATTGCTTTTAGTGATGCAGATTGGGGCGGCTGTGACAAAGACAGCAAATCAACAACAGCCGGTTGCCAGTTTTTAGGGAGCAGGTTAATTACCTGGCAATGCAAGAAACAGACTTCCGTCGCACTGTCTACATGTGAAGCCGAGTACATTTCAGCCTCGAGTTGCTGTTCGCAAGTGCTCTGGATCCAACAACAGATGGTCGATTACGGTTTGCAGTTTCTTAAAACCCCTATACACTGTGACAACGAAGCCGCAATTGCATTAACTAAAAATACTGAAAATCATTCTAAAGCTAAACATATCCGGATTAAATATCATTTTATCCGTGACTGTTATGCTAAGGAATTGATTGACATGGTCAAAATCCATACTGACTACCAACGTGCAGATTTGTTTACAAAAGCTTTTGACAGATCCCGCTTTGAATATCTTTTGAAAGTAAACAATATAAAGGAAAAACAGGACTAATCGGCTCCTCGGTTTATCATTTTTAGTTTTTAGTTTTAGTTTTAAATTTTTGCTAATTGGGAATTTCTCTTTGCTAATTGGGAATTTCTCTTTACTATCATAATCCTCAAAGAAGTTGATGCTTTCAAGGGGGTTGTTTAATCCTCAAAGAAGTTGATGCTTTCAAGTGGATTGTTTCTTTTATATTTTGTTTTGTGTTTCAGAAAAATTAAAAACCCAAAAATATGTTCTTTATTTTAGGGGGAGTCATTTTATCAGAAAAACCAAAAAACATTATAAAAAAAATTTTCAAAATACCTAAAAATTAGAAAAACCCAAAATGATTTCCTGGATAAAAAGAGGAAATGATAGTACATCAGTGGGGATCTGACACAGGCTAAAGAATTGTATAGTTTTAATGAGACGTATGTTGATTACGTGTGATATGCTGATAGGCTTCGTAGACTATATATTGCGTGCATTAGTGATACAAACATAACAAACTACGCGTTTGTGGATGAACACCTCATGGGCATATGGTCTTAGTACCGTAATTTCGTTTGATAGGGTGTTTGTACAAAACTCGGAGGTTTTGGGTCGTTATGTTATTAGTTGTCTGGGGATAGCCTTTCTGATCTTCTGCTGTAAGTCATTACGGACCTAGATCAAACAGGATATCTTTATAAAAGAGCTTTATGCCAAAACCTAAAGTTACCGAATTGAGGAACTTTCCATGTTATATGATGATCAAAGATTATCTATAATATCGTATTGATCTTTGATGCAAATCATGATTAATATCAGTCCTCAACCTGGTATGGTGCATATGTTACTTTGCTGCATTAATTTCCTGACCTGTATACCTCTGTGCATTATATCTTGTACAATTACAGACGACGAAAGCATAATCACGCTTTACAATGAGTCTTTGTGCAAATTACTTCTTGATACGGGAGTATGTCGTGTGTGTGGGAACCACAATGTGTTGGTATAATACATCTAATTCGTATTATTTTAAAGCATTGCGTAATTGTCTGCATGAGAGCTTATGTGGACAACAATATCAGCAATTGCCGTGTCACATATTGTTTCTAATGATAATATTGAACCAGATCAACGCTGTGTTCAGATTTCTCAGAAAACTGATATGATCCTCTTACCGGAAATCACAAAACGTTTATTGCTTTCATTTACTTTGATGCATTTTACTTTGTCGCATTTTACTTTTATTGTCAAAAAGTTACAAAATCCAAAAAGATTTTAGGTGTGTTTTGATAAAAATTTCAGAAAATCCAAAAGATTTGCATTTCTGCTTTATTTTTGATATCCGGGGATGCTTGATGGTCAATTTCTGAGATTTGATAACACCATCTGGTCTTTGTAACATTTAAAATGTGAAAATATGAGTTTTGAAAGTTTAACGGATTGAAAAATGTTGAACGGGATTCGAATTCGTGATTTGGCGAAATTTTCAGATTTTTCCATTTCACATTCGCCCCTTAAATGGGTCGAATGTGGAAAAATCATTTCATTCGACCGGTTTGCAAATGGACGAATGTGGAATTTTCACTTCCGGGTACACATTCCACCTTCGGGTCTTTAAATAGGGGCGAAGGTGGAGCAGGTTCACATTCGGGTCTTTAATTAGGGGCGAATGTGGCCTTAACCCACATTCGACCATTTCATACGGGCGAACGTGGATCCCTATATATAAGTCTGTCACCTTCGAACCCTTCATTCTGAAATTTTTCAAAAATTTGTGTCATACCAGACCTTGTTGCTCGTGCATTTTAAGTTTCTTTGATTTGTTCCCTGATCATTGCTCATCATTTTAACACCAATATTGCAGGTAATGGTCAACACAACAGATCAGAATTGACTGTTTAACGAACGGGACCTAGGGTTTCTGTTCTTGGGATTTTTGATGATTGTTAATGATTGTTTTTGATTGCCGATCATTTAACATAGGTTTTAGGGGGAGATTGTGGAAGGAATTAGGATAAAAACATGTTTAGATGATAATTTTGATCGATTGAACACATAGAACCCTAATTCCACTTGAAAACCTATGTAAAATGATTAATTGACAAGATTGATTATAAACGAGTGATAGTCGGCCTTTTTAGTAAACATTAGAATCAAAATTGCAGATTAAAACTAAACATGACAAAATTTCAAATTTTTGGGGGAAAACCTTTCCACATTCGGTTGGTAAAAACGGGCGAAAGTGGAATAAGGTGGACGAAGGTGAAACAAAATGGACGAATGTGATGTTTAATTAGAAATTTTTCACTTTCGACCATAATCATCTACTTTCGACCACAAAATCTCACATTCGGCCTATCCAAAAGGGGCGAATGTGCAGATCAGTTTTTGACCAAATTTTTTTATAATTTGTCGTTTTTGTGTTTTGACGCGTTTTATTGATTTTCATGTGCAGATGGCTGAACAACCTGAGAATATTGAATCACCAGCATTGAATGTTGAGACTCCAGCAGAGATAACAGTTCAAGATCCAGTCCCTGTAGCTGAAACATCTACTCCGAGCAGTTGGCCTTTCGAACGATCGCACAACTGTTGCGCGTATCTAGGAGACGTTGAGAAGAACACGGAGTTTACAGGGATTATTGAATTTCTGAAGAGGAGCAGGATTGTACATGCTCTAGCCACACCAACCATCATTTACAAAGACATAATTGAAGATTTTTACCAGAACGCTAAGTATGACTACTGGGAGAATCAGACTATCATCAAGAGCAAGATTCAGGAGATGGAGATGTTCTTGACTGAAGCTGACATTCGGGAGGCGTTACAGATTAAGTTCGAAGATAGTGAGGATCCCAGGGAGTTATCTTGGACAGAACAGAAGGCGTGCTTCTTAAGGATGAAATACAAAGGTCCTATCACTGACGGATCGATGTATAAGGGGAAGCTGGGAGTGCAGTACAAGTACTTTGCACATGTTCTGATTCATGTCTTTGGTTGTGTGAGTGGTGGTTATGACGTGATGAGAAGGAGTTTGAGCTCATTAATGGTTGCGTTGACACTCAACAAACCATTTAATGTGTCTGGGATGATTCTTGACCACATGCTGGAGATGCTGAAGGGTATAAAGTTTAAGAAGTTCATGTTGTATCCAAGGTTTCTAATGATGATTTTTGATTACAAGTATCCAATGTTGAAAAAGGATCCGACTATGATCCTAGGACAAGATCACATGAATATTAGAACCTTGATGAGGATGAAAGGATACAAAGGTGTAGCTGACAGTGAGAAGCCACCTAACAGGAGATTGTTTGGCGCTTTGGCTCGTCCGGATTACACTGATCCTGGCAAGAACAAAGCAAGACATGATGAGAGTGACTCAGATAACGATGATCCCTTAGTGTATGCTGATTCAAGCACTAAGCGGAAACGTCAAGTAGTCAATCCTGGAGCCAAAGGGAAGGGCAAGGGAAAGGCTATTGATCAGGGAAGCACCAAGCAACAGGCTGCTAGAAAGAAATCGACGGCGAAGAAAGGATCGGGTTTGGTGGATGAAGAGTCTGTAGATTCGGAAGAGACTGAGGTTGATGAACAGTGGGATTCTGATGACGAGAACGTAAGGACCACCAAACGTAAGGCCACTATGGTTGGTGAGTCTGAATTATTGAACCAGTCGATTGAAGAAGCTGAGAGACGAAAGAAATCAGTTGAAGATGAAGGTTTAGGTGTTGATTTAGCTGAGTTGAGTGTTGGAGATACAGTAGTTGTAAATTTGCCAAAGAAGACAAAGAAACAAAAGACTATGGCAAAGAAGTCTAGTGTGAAAGAACTGAGAGAAAAAGAATTGGCTCAGTTGTTGAAGGGAAAGAGATTACCTGATGCTGGAACACCTTCTAAGCTATCTTCACCAGTTGCCAAGAAACAGAAGAAAGCGAAAGAGGCAGAGACTTTACCAATCGATCAGTTCAATATCGATATGGATAAAGTGCTCGATATGTTTAGGAAGCCTCAAAAGGAGAAAGTTGTTGAAGTTGAGCCCTCCAGATCTAAGTCAAAGAAAGTGACTGTAGATGATGATGTTATGAAACAGGTTAATAAGAAGATGGAGGACATGATGAAGATGTTGATTGCTCAACAAGCTGAGATTACTAAGTTCAAGCAGAATGAGGAGAAGATGCTCCAAATTGTAGTTGCTTCGAAATCGAATCAGGATGATATTAATGATAAGATTAAACTGATTGAAGCAAAGAATGAGAAGCTTGAGAGGAAATGTGAAAGAAACAAGAGCAAAATCAAACTGATTAAGGCTGATAACAAAGAATTGAAGAAGGAAAACAAACGCCTTTGTGGTTTGATTGAAGAGCTGTATAGCAGAGCACCCCAGTTGAAAGAGGGTGAAGAAGATGAAGAAGAAGATGAACAGAAAGTTGATTATGAGTATTCTGATTCTGAGAAAGAAGATGATGAAGATGATGATGGATCGGATAAAAGTGATGATGACAATGATGATGATGATGACAACAATGATGATGATGATGATGCTGAAGGTACAGGGAAAAAGAAAGGTGATGAGTTTAGCAGTGGAAGTGATCATGATGGAGGAGATGATACTTCTAAGTTTAGTTATGAGAAGAGAACACCGCAGAAGAAGAAAGATACTGGAGAATCGAGTTCCAAGAAGAAAGGAGGGAATGTAGATTCGGATGAAAGTATCTTCTGGAACGAAAAGGTGAGATCTCTGTCTGATGATGCTAAACTGATATACAAGAATATGTTGGAGAAGAGGGAGTGGACCATTGAGTTCACAGGATGCTTTGCTGAAATATTCCAGACTGATGATCTGAGATATGAGCTGGAATATGAAGATCCAGATCTTGAAGAAGGGGAACTACCTGCATCTGTGGCGAAAGAAATACTTGATGGTCTTGCACAGAGGGTAGGAAAGACGTTTGAGGAGTTTATGATGGATGAATCGATTCCTGATATTCCTGAAAAGGATATGGGAAGTCATTCAGATGATGTGCATACTCCAGAAAACAATGAAGTTGAAATTGAAGATATTACTCATGAAGAGTTTCCCCAGTATTTCAGAAAAGAAGATGAGAATGAAGTATTTCCTGACTTCACAGAGATACCAAATAAGTCAGCGAAACAAAAAGCAAAGAAAAGAAGCGAAGAGTTTGTTGAGAAGGTGTTTGGTAATGAAAAGAAAGATTCTTCTAACCAGTCTGATGAGTTGAAGAATTATCTGAAGAAGTTGAAGGAGATGGATGAGAACCGACCTAAGCCTGAAGCTCAAGGTAATTTCTATCGATTTCATAATGCCAAATTCAAAGGCAGAGCTCTTGGGTGGACTTATCTGGGCAGACTGAAGTGTATTGCTGCGAAATGGGAAACCGGAATTCTGTATTTTAACAGATTCTGTGATTTGCTTACTCTACCGTACTGGGCGGTGAGAGACTTATGCAGATTCCCAATGTCAGGTGCCGAGGTAAATGGATCGCATGTCGGTTGGTGTGCAGATAAATTGGTTTGGGAGAGTCGTACAAGATGGAACAGGTTCAAGCCTCAATATCCCCGTAGAAAAGTTCATAGGGATATTGATCCTCAAACCAATATGAAGCGTGTGACGTTGATATATAAAGCACCAAATGTGATGAGAAAGATACCGTTGATGCCAATGCCACAGCATTTTAGTGCTGATTTCATATTCTGGTATTACGATTGGAGGAAGGCAGAAGCAGTGATTGTGTTGAGGGATGGAAAGGATAAATACAAGCATGTGCATGTATTTGATCCTATGTGGCTGATAAATTGCACATTCGAAGACATCATCATGTTGTTCTTTAATCCGATCTACTATGAACCTAACGACTTTGCTCAAGCGAGAAAGTATACTCAAGTTGTGGGAGTTTGTTTTGCATACGATATAAATGCAGGAAGCAACTTGGAGGGTAAACTTGGCAAGACTGTGAAGATTGCTAATGTGTCAAAGCCTGTGAAGAAAACATTCGAGCCGCCAATGACTTCTGAGCAGAAGAAGCAGCTCAGAATAAAACTGATGAACAAGACGATGGACTATCAAAGAAAACTATCCAATCAATAGTCGAGGGGGAGTTTGTTGATGCGTTTTGCGACTAAGGATTGGATATACTATAATTAACATGTGTTAGTAGATAGCCGAAGGTAGTTCTGACTGGGCGAATGTAGATATGGATGGGCGAAGGAAGAATAGAAAGGGGCGAAGGTAGACTTGAACTGGACGAATGAAGAATGGACATGGACTGAAGAACACATTCGACCACTCTTAGTGGGCGAATGTGGAAAATACTCACATTCGACCATCTGTAAGGGGCGAATGTGCAGAGCCTATATATAGTTTTTGAGTTTTTGATTATGTAAGAGAGTTGTCATTTGTGTCCAGGTTCAGATCAGGTTTAGGAGTGTTTTTGAGAGATTATCTGTGTGATTCTAGATTAACATAAACAGTTTGTAAATGCTTATTGATTGAAAGTTAATCTATGAAAATGATATTGAAAATGATCTTGATTGTGTCGTGATTTGTATCTTATCAATTTGTTCAGATCTAGGGTTTCCGCACCTAGATTTGTGACTTGTATGATCATATAATCCTGTTTTAGATAAAATCCAACGCTCACAGAACTGGAGCTAAAACAATGAAGGAAATGCACAAGGCAGTGTAAGTTGTGATTTATTTTACTATAAGTGGTTGCAATTTCAACTCATTTACTTGAAACTTGGTCGATTTGGGGTTGGATCTTCGCTCTAGTTGGCCGAATGATCCAATATGTTAAGTGGGTTGAAAGTTGCCGAACTGTTATGCATTTGTTTGTTTTAAATGGATTTGCTATATTACGTATGCCATTATGAATGTGTTGATGTTGAACTTCACATAAATGTTCCAAATCAATATGTTTGTCTATTGTAAATGTATGTGCTTGTCAAGATAAACGAGCCCAAATTCCATTAGGGTAACATATTATATAAACTGAAACATATACTATAAGAGTATGCCAAAACATATTGGTTACAGTTGACCTTTTTTGCAGGCCATATATTCCTACTTTCTTGTTATATTGATATGCCAAAACATATTGGTTACATGCGTCGAGCTGGAGATGTTTGCTTCTCGCAGGTTTTCAAGGAGGGTGGTCGTAAGATATAATCAGATTTAGAGTTGTTGAGTAACCCTGTTACGTGGATATTCCTACTTGAGAAGCAACTCTGACGTGGCGATGTTAATTATTTTTCAGGCACCACAGGGATCGTGGACTATACAAACTATGATGACATGAAATATGTTGTAATATGTTCTTCTATTGCCCGCTGTTTTGCCATTCTTTTTAAGTTATAATGAAAACATGTGGCCATCTATGGTTTTGTAATGCTCACCATTATTGCTCACAGATACGGAAATTAGATGATTCCGAGTTCAAGAATGCATTCTCTTGTGGATTTATACGCGTATGTTTATAAACTAATATGATCATGGTTATATATGTTTTGAACACTGTTTTTCTGTGTGTATTACTCTTTACTTAAAAACTATCTACTGGTGAAGGAATATGATTCAAGTCACTCTAGGAGCCGCAGTCAAAGCCGCAGCTATAGCCGTAGTCGCAGCAGGAGCCGGAGCCGAAGGTTGGATTCTGCTTCCTTACTGATTACTTGAAATCCTCACAATAATGAGAACAATGTTCTGTTTTACCTGTATCTTAATTTGAACTTGATTTTTGTTTGTTTATTCACATCTCTGTTCAGCAAGTCCCCAAAAGCAAATCTTCCCGTCGCTCAAAATCTCGTTCAAGGTCTGCATCTCGTTCCCGTTCTGGTTCAGAACCTCGTCCATCAGCAAGGTATGCATTCCATGTTGTTTTTGGTTTTCTGTTAACTATTTCGGCTTTAGTTACTCACCCTTGTTCTCTTATTTCTGTTACGTACAAATTAAAGTTGATTGAAGCATATGTCGGTTGCTTTTTATGTCTGTTATCTATAAGTAATGAACCCTTGGTTATTCTGTGTATCCGTCATCGTGCACCATATGAACTTGTCTATATCTGCCATGTTACAGTCTTGCTGCTTATGGCGTCCCGTTGTTTCTAAACTGTCATCCTGCTCTACACATGTTTAAACTCTAGGCCTGTCATTGCTTTAGATGAAAGTTCAAGTTGGTAGGAGTAAGTGCTGCAAGTAGGATTTGAATAAGTACATATTCACTCTATCTATAAAAAAGAAAACAAATACACAATAGCTAATCTGCTCTGATGAGATTGCGGACAATAGGTACTTTATCTAATATATTGTTTCTGAATTTGCTATATCATATACACCTATTTAGTTGGTCTAGTTTTTTGGTGAAATACTTGTTAGGATTACATGCATTTAACTTAAATATATCCTGTACAAGTGTACATACAGTTTTTAAAAATGTTTATTTAGTTTGGTGAACTACTATGGTTGTACATTTGTCCTTTACTTGTCTTTCATATTGAAACATCTTATGACTTTGCTTTGGTTGTTTTTTAGATCGAACGGTTGAACATGATCATCCAAGAGATAGTGAAGAAAAAGAAAAAGATAAATAAAAGTTGAACCGAATTATTGAAGGGTTGGTAATGGAAAAAAGAAAAAGAAAAGGAAGAAAGAGACTAAGAACGAAAGGATGACAAATATTGAAGCAATGCTAAAAGTTAGGTTTCAAACCGTCTAATCATTGATTTAGGTTATAATCACTTTATTTTGAATATGTATTTTGTTATGATAACTGTAATATTTGATGTTTCAAGTGGAATGTTTTTTTATATATAACTTTGAGAATTTGATAAATACTTAAATTTTAAAAATTTGAAATTATAAGCAGGTTAATATTGAAAATAGCTAAAAACGGTAAATGAATAAGAAACACATTTTGCGACCGCGAAAAACAATCGCAAGTTTGTTAAAGGCAAGCGGTCGCGAAACGGTTGCAAGGTGAACGGTCGCAACACGGTCACAGATTTTTCACCACAAAGCAAGTTTCATAAAACCAGAAAGCAGTCGCAATATTTGCGACCGCTCTTATAGTCGCAAAATGTTAGTCGCAAAAAAGTAACAACGGTCGCAACTTAGTCGCAATAGGGCATTTGCGTCGGGTGTTTTTCCGACTATATTTCTAGTCGTAAAACGGTCGCAAGAGGGCAATTGCGACCGTTTTGCGACCGGAAATGCAGTCGGAAATACCCAGTTTTCTAGTAGTGAGTATACTTAGACTTCTTGTGCAAAACTACCTTAAACGGCTTTGAATGGGATAGACTAAGAGTGTTCGGTTTGGGTTACGTATTTCATTTCACACCACTAGGAGAGAGAGGGAGGGGGTTTAATGGTTGTGCAAGGTGTAATAGGAGTGGTCGGTTTTGACGAATGCCAAGTAGACTACGCATCACCGCACATCTCAACACCGTCCATACAAATTCAGTACTTACACTGGTATGCACTTTTATGTTTTCCAATATAGATTTCTTTGGAAACGAAATTTATTCGCAGTACAATAATTTTTATCATAACTTATAGCGAATGCCGGCACCATGCTGGTTCCATGACACCCTGAGTTTATATATGCCCTCTAACCAAAAATGGTACCAGATCAGCATTTGTTATTTTCTCTTTGGGATGATATACCGAGTGTCCTACTGTTATCGATTCCTTAATAAAGTGTCAATACCCATTGAATCCCCCTGCCGCAAACACACGGTCGAATTCCAGTACTTCTATATAATAAAGGTTGGTGGTAATTATATTCTATAAGATATAGGATTAATAGCTAACTATGAAGAAGCAGAAATGTAGAATGCTACCACAAATATCAGCCATCTACCACACAAAATGAGTTAGCATGCTACATAAGGCTGAAGGGTGTGGGGAGTGACGTGAGGAAAGGAGACGAGGGGTGGGGACAGTGGTTGAGATGGGAACGGGGGCGAGATGGTGGGAGGTAATTGGTGCTGAAATTTGATTGGTCCGTCCGTTGTGTTATGGGGGAGATGGGGGAGACGGGGGAGATGAGGGATGGGGGTGGGGGGGGCGATGGTTGGGACGATGGAGACGGGGGAGACGGTGGGATGGGGGGTTGCCTCGTCTGCACACCGGACAGCCTAATCAAGTATATGGTTTTTAGTATAAATGATGGGTTTTGGGTTTGAATTCCATTAATGTTAGCTTAGATTTTAACACTACTTGTTGATATTTTTATTCAAAGACGAATGACTTAATTATTGTGTTCTTAGGCTACAGTGTGGGGGCGTAGAAGGGGTGTGTGAACTTGTGAATCCCCTCCACGCCACTAACACCATCCGTATATGGTATGAAACGGTGTTGTCCCTTGGGGCTTGAAGATTTTCACCAGCGTGGGGTAAAAGGTGAGGGTAAAATGGACGGTTGTGGTTAATTGTTAGATTATAAGTTATTATGATTAGTTGTTTGATTATGAAAAAACCTTCTATGTCACCACCACCCCCTGGGTTTTAGTCTTGAAATGAAATTCCACATGTCACTCTATGGGTATGTTTGGTAAAATAGCTGGTAGCTAGTGGCTGAAAGGTGGTGGCTGGTACTTGGAAGCTAGTAGCTGGTAGTTGTAGCTTTTAAATATATTTTAGTGTTTAGCAGAGTAGCTGAAGTTTTTAATAAAATGTATAAAATGATCAAAATAGGCATAACTAAAATCTTGTAAGGAAGGTTTTCATTTTTATTTTATGATAGAATGGGTATTTGTATCATTTACTCATTAAAAGCTTATAGCTAGTAGGAGCTTTTTCTTAAACGATAGTACTAATAGCTTTTCAATATAGAGCTTTTTTTCCTAACCTAAAAGCTTCAAGCTTCTTCAACAAAACAAAGTTTTTTATTGAGTATAAGTTTTTCTTAAAAGCTTGAAGCTCATACAAGCTCCTAAAAACTCTTTACCAACATACCCTGTGTGTTCTTTAAGTTTAGAATTTCTTTTTTAAAATACCATCAAGTACCATTGGGTCCTCAAAGTTATTCTTGTCTGTGACACTTTCTCAAATAGTCATGTATGCTTTATTTTTTCAACTTTATGTCTCATGGAGCATGATATTTATATATTTCATCAATGATTAAACGCAGATTTTTATTTTATTTTTTTATTTATTCATGCAATAAATCAAATACTTTGTACGTAGTTGCTATATATCATACGAGTGTAAAATACTAGTAAAGTAATACCTGTGTGTCCAGCAGCAGCAGCAACATGTATAGAACACACAAACGCATCAACTTCATGCAAAAGAAGCCATTGAAACCCTATCAAATGCTTCACTACCTCCACCTTCCCTCTCTCACACGCCACAAACAACACACTCTCACCTCTACAATTCACGTTTCCAACCACCCCTTCATCCGCTTCCATCAACGCCTTCATCACCTCAACCTTTCCTTCTTTGCACGCCTCATGCAACGCCGTCTCCAGCTCCCTATTCTCCGCCGCCACCATGTCTGGCCACCGTTTCAATATCTCTGTCACCAGTTCTAGGTGGCCGAACCGGGCCGCTAAGTGTAAGACAGTGTTTGATGATTTGGCCATTGTTTGTGTGATTAGGGTTTCGTCTTCTTCAACTAGCTTGAGGAAGGTGATGGTGTCACCTTTTAGAACAATTTGGTAGAGGGTACGATCCATAATGCTTAATTTTGAGTAAGAATTGAAATAAAAAAAATGGCAATGAGATTTTGATTAAGATGATAGAGAATTATATAGGGCTTTTGGAAGGAAGGTTATGGAATTAAGGTTTTTTTTTTTTTTTTTTTTTCACAAGTGTAGTTATTAGGAAATAGGAATGTTTTCTCTTTGGAATTTCATAGAAGCTACTAATTGCATGAATCCTTTGCAAAAATGGGAGACTTTTGCAAAAACAAAGTGCAATTGGTAGTCATGGGAAAAAAAATTGAAAATGGTAATACCTTGAATCCAATTGGCGGTATCAACCTAAGTCTGCCAAACCAATCATTTGCAAAGCTGTGCAAACCTGCAGCCCAACATTGATGCCGCTGAATCGTTTTGAGGTATCATTGATACCGCCGAATGAAATTGAGGTATCATTGATACCGCCAATTCAATGCAAGGGATCACCTGCAGCCACCATGATGCCGCTTAATCAAAATAAGGCATCAGTTCTCTAACAACTGAGGGGGCAAAAAGGGTAATGTCACACTATCGAAAATTATTTTATATATATAATTAGTAAGTTTCTTCGAGACAAAATGTACAATTGCAAATTGTACATGTCCTTTTGCGTCTGTGTATAAGTCACTCAAGCGGGGCTTATGTACGTGTCCCTGACTTTTGTCAGTTTATCCACGTGCCTTTGCATCTCTCAATTCTATAACTCACCCACTAGGCCCCACTACTTTAAAGTCTCTTTCTCAAAATCAAAATGTGTCTTCTCTCTACATACTTCTATTCTATATTATATTACATATAACATTTGATTTGAGGGATCTTGAACTAGAGAAACACACGATTAGATACCAAATGCAAAGTATCACCTGATTACATACTAATGATTATATGTCACTCCTAACTTTTTTAAAGTAATTGTTTTAGAATAATAATGATTATATAAAAAGCATTTCTCTGCGATTTATTCTAGATAATTTAAGGTATTTTTCTTTACGAATCTTATATATTATATTATTTTCAATAACTTTTTATATTTTTATTACTAATGGATAGCTCACATCCCTGCTTGCTAACTGTGTGACTGAAACCGTAAACCAATTAGAAAGAAACACATTTTCTACGAAGCAAGTTCTACCCGATCTTGATGCGAGTAAATACCAGGTGGCAGAGTATAGGGCTATGTTGCACGGGAACTGGTACGGGAACGAGAAACGGGTACGGGTACGGAAACGGGAATCAAGAAACGGGTACAGCACGGGTACGGAAATAAGTACATAAAAAATAAATATATATTATAGAAATGTACCACAAACCCGAAAATATATTCATACGTTGATGCTAAACAGTTAATGCGGTAAAAAATAAATATATATTATAGAAATAAATACATAAAAAAATGAATATATATTTTTTTTAACGGCAAACGTTACATCTCCTATATATTACACCAATAATTCTAAAAAATAATATATATTATAAATAATAAATTAATTTTTTTTTCTCGTAACAAAGAATATATATTTAAAGATCCTAACACATGTCAGAAAAAATACAAAAAGTAATATCGGCCATTCAAAACCAAATTAGTAAATTACATAAAAATTGGATTAAATATATCAATAAATAGGTATTGGACTAGTGGGGTGCTAGACCAATTTCCAAGAAGTAAAGAATGTATAAAATAATAAATGGTGCTTATCAAAAAGATCAATATATCATCTTCTTCATTGTTTCTTGAAAGTTGCAGAACTCCACCACCGGCCGGAAAACTTACACCTTGGAAACTTACAAGAAATACCCCTAGACTACTGGAAACTTTATAAAAAACGTCCCCAAATCTAGAAACGCCCTTTGACTTTTCGAATCGGTCAAGAAACGCCCTTTGGGGATGACACTAACCCATTTGGCGGTATCAATGAAGTGTGATATTACATTGGCGGCATCATTGAAGTGTGACATTGGATTGGCGGTATCAAGGGTGATGCCTCTAATCAGTTTGGCGGCATCAATGAATCAACCAATTCAATTGGCGGCATCACTGTATCGTTGCAGAAGGCTTGATTGATACCGCCATTTGGGTTAGTGTCATCCCCATTTATATTTTTTTTTCCCAATGCCCTCCAAATATAATTTGAATATCCATAACTCTACTACTAATGCAAATGATTCCTAATTGCATGTGTAGATGTGTGAATTATACTTTAGGTTTTAACTTTTAACTTTTAAGTTAAAAGGAACATTGGATGAAGCTTCTTTCAAATTATTACATTGGATACCCTTAGAGGAACATTTTGGTCAAATCATTTGGTTTAAGATTTAGAGAAGTGTTTGTAGAGGTTTATGAGAATATTTTAGTGGTTTTAGGTAGTTCTACAAGTACTAATATAGTAATATCACACGATGTATAACTAGACTTGTAAAGTCTGCTTTTAGTGCTAATAGCCTTTGTTAATCTTGTCTGAATTCTTACAATTGTGTCACTAAGGGATTGCCTAAGAGCTTTCAGACCATATGTAGTGACAAGCTGGTTTTGGACGTTTTTCTTCACAAAATGGGTTGACCAATAAAATTATTTCAAAGTGGAGACTGACATGATTTAGAGGAAGACCACTATGGATGGTCTCACAATGGGGTGGTGGTTTGGAAATTCAAACCATTACGTCATCATGTTACATCATTTCAAACCACAACCCTTTTAAACCCATTTTTTTCTACAACCATAAACCATTCCAAACTTTCACCTCATCACTTACTTTTCCCTTTACATAATTTATACTCGCACACAAAATAAGTTTTTTTTTAATTTATTCATAAAGTACAAAGGGGCCTCACAAATTCAGTCCGTCCGCTAAAGGGGACCAGACCACTCCAACATTTTTCCTACACTGGTGAGGTTGGTAATTGGACTGTCCGGTTGGTTTGGACTCCAACATTTTCCATACCATGGTGGGCTTGAGTAAGGTGACGGTATCACCTTTTAAAACAATTTGGTGAGGGTACAATCCATGATGCTTTTGTGTAAGAATTGAAATAAAAAATGGCAATGAGATTTTGATTAAGGTAATAAGGAATTATATACGCGACTTTCGGAAGGAAGATTATGGAGTTAAGAGGGTTTTTTTTTTTTTTTTCATGTGTAGTTACTAGAAAAAGGGGGATCTTTTCTCTTAAAATTTTAGAGAAGGTAATTAGGGTGTTCAAAATCGGATAGTCTGAAATTTCGGATAGTTAATATTGAGATCCGAATCTGGATCCGAAATTTTGGATACCCGATTTTCGGATATCCGAAATTTCGGATTCAGATTCGGATAATCCGAAACTTAAAAAAAAATAAAAATAAAAAAATATGAAAAACTATAAAAATTAAAAACCTTAATAAACTATCAAACATAAAGGAACATAAACGAACACGTTACCGAATGTTCACGAACATAAACAAGCGAATGCGACCTCTGTTCATGTTCGTGTTCATTCATTTATTAAACGAACAGTTCATGAATTGTTTGCTGAAAGTTCAGTTCGTTTGCAGCCCTATGTAGACGTGTGGGTTATACCATTGGGTGCCTTTGAGGAACTTTTTGGTTTCATTTGTTTTAAGGGTAAAAGGGGCACTTGTAGTAAAAATTTTATCTTTCACTGATTTTAACCAATTATGCTTTGTCACATCACTTCACTGATTTACTTCACTGAAACACCTTTTTGTAGGCAGCACTCCACTGATCCTTTTATTTATTTTTTAATAATTTCATTAAACCTTTTATTAATATTATTATTTCACACGGTTTAAAAGGCTAAAATTTATTAGCAAAACTATTTCAACCGTCCCACTAATCACGGTCAGAATTCAGTATGGAAACCGTTCAATCGAATTCAATGGCATTGATACCGTTCCACTAAACCGTTTGAAGTTTTTATATATAAACATAGCACACCGTGGGATTAAAACACACCTTTACCACGGTAGATACAAAGAAACACACACGAAGATGACTCGTTGGACCCCCGAAGAAGAGATTGCATTGGTTATATGCTACCAAGACGCTTTGAACTACCCGGCACTTCAACAACGTCATTCGCAGGTTTTCGGGAATGTGTACGGTCCGATTTCAGCCAACACGTTGGCATCAATGACCGGACAACCATCAGCCTGCAGCGGAAGTGGACCGATCACACAAATAAGTGTGATCGGTGGACCAGCATGTACGAGAACACGTTGAGGGAGGAGCCGAGCATTGACCCGGAGTTGGCTATCGAGCTCACGCATGTGGACTATGCGGCTCGATATGACACCAGCTTTGACCATGTCGAGGCATGGTAACTGTTGCGCCAACCCTAGGTTTTTATTTCTTTTAATGTATTTTATTTTTAGTTTTTTATGTTTAATGGTTATGAATTTTAGTTTTTTATGTGTATTTATCTTTAATGTTCTTAATATTTAAGTAAATTTTAAACAAACGGTTTAAAAAGGTAAAGATATTTACAAAACAAACGGTGAAAATAATAAAAAAAAATAAAACAAACGGTAAATACACAAAAAATGTATATATAAAAGTCAAAAAACAACAAAAAACCCGGTACCAGCACGGTAAAGAGAACCAGCAAAACGGTCCACGGGACCACTACCAGCGTGGGTGGCGACGGTGTTACCGTGCTGGTAATTGGTACCCGTTGACAATTCGGTAGGCGCCATGTGCCTCCTAAGATTTTGAGAAGGGTTTGTAGAGGATTATGAGATGATGTGTGTTTTTAGGTAGTTCGCTAATGGTATAAGTACTAAAAAAGTTTATGGTGTAAAACCAGACTTTGTAAAGATTGTATCACTAGCGGACATTTAAGAACACTTATATTCATATTAATCGTCTGCATACACCAAGGTTGTATAAAAAAACTAAATGCTAACTCGAAGTTCGCTAAACAAACTTAAGGAAAGCTCGACTCGGTTTATAAACACCCTGAGCACAAGCTAGCCCTAGCCCTAGCTCGGCTTGCAAGTTTGGCTTGAAATTTTATATTTATATATATAGATTATAATATATATATATATATATATATATATATATATATATATATATATTAAATCTATATAGTTACCTAACTTTGTTGGTAATCTATATACCTAATAAACAAAAGTCTATGAGTACACTTGGCACTCCCACATTCATCCTCAATTGTGGAGCCAATCATATTGTGCCAAGTGTCTCATTGTGGGATTTAATAAACTTTTTGATTTTAAAAAAAAAAAAAAAAAAAGAAAATATAAGATGCCAAAAAAAAAACACGGAACCAATGAACCTCATATCATCGCCTCATCCACAAACCAACCCTTCCAAACCCTAATCACTGAAGCTTACGGCGATCGTCCAAATCCGTCAAATCCAATCAAAGGTAACCTCTCTTTCATTCTTATTTTAATCAATCCATGTTTATCCCTCATTGTAACTGTGTTTTTTTTCGTTTTTTTGTAATCTCTTTGTCGATTGATTGTTTTTTTTTTCCCTCTTTTGATTTGATTATTTATGTTTCCATTGTTGTGTTTATATGTTACGACAAAGAAAACCTAACTTTGCCCTTAATTAGGGTTCTTGATTGTTTGATTAGGTTTGTTGATTTTTTGATGATAAGGTTATTGAATGGATTTTGTTGTGCTGAATCAGTGTTTTCTATTTTTATTTTACACTGATGATGTTCTTAAAAACTATGGTTTTCATAAGATTAGATTCTTATTTTTTTTTAATCAACTTTGTATGAACATTGTGAATATGACTGGATTATATAAAGTTTTCAATTGTTTGATTAGTTTTTTTGATTGTTTGATTAGGGTTCTTGAATGGATTTTGATGGACTAACACAGTGTTTTATTTTTGATGTAAATAGATGATGTTAGGTCAAACTTTGGTTTTCCGAAGATTAGATTGTTGTTTTTTTTGGAATCAAGTTTGTATGAACATCAAAAAATATGACTCGATTATATAAAGTTTTCAATTTGGGATTTTTACAAAATGAATCTGTTTTCAAAATTGAATAGGTTTTAATAAAATACAGATTTGCCACTTATGTATTCATCAAATGATTCAATTTTAGTTATATGATATGATGTTTTAATATGTTTTTAATAATAATACAGTTGCTCTAAAGGTCGTTGCAGAATGGTTTATGGATTTTGGGTTAAATCCGAGGGCAGAGAACGTGTTTGTATGGTAAGCGACCTTTCTTATGCCTTAAAACTCTGTTTGTTGTTAGAATATTTTCATTTGAATCACTGTACAGTATTCCGATGTATAATGTTTATTAACTCAAAATCCAAGAGATTAGTTTATAATCAAATTTTTTTGTATTGATTTGTAGGCGTTGCCCGCAGATTATAAGGAATGGATTTCAAAGTATGGATACCCTACTGGCATGACCAGAATCCATACGTTGGATCAAAGATCATTCGAAGTTAAAGTGATCAATATCGCTGGGAAGTGGTTTTTTTACAATGGGTGGAAGCACATGATTACAACGCTAAACTACCCAAGTGGTTGTCACTTTGTGTTTGAGTATGAAGAAATGCTGAACTGTTTTAACATGTATACTTTCCATCAGGATGCCATAGCTGCACCTGGCAAGTATTTCTATTGCAAACTTGATGACCCGCTCAGTGATCTGAATCGGCTGGTATGTTTTTTAAATGATGTTTATAAACATGACATAACGCCTTAAATAGATTAATATGTACTAATGTTTCAACATTGTTTTTCAACTTCCCAGCATATAAGTGCCTTCGTTCATCATGGTTTGTACAATAGAAACCCTCCTATGGAACCGATTATGGTTAGCTCATTCCCAGGTAATATCATGTATATAATATATTGTTAGATAATAACACTTTTTTAAATTTTGATGTTCCTAATCATAACAGTATGCTGGAAAATCATCTTCTTTGCAGGCCATGTTTTCCAGATCCAACTTGAATACGATGGTCATGAGTTTTTTATTACCCAGGGATGGCCGTACATGAAACAGAGGTTTAACATAACAGCGGATCATCTGATGGTGTTTCAAATTTACAACGAGGTTTGTTTGTCGATTTCAAATTTCAAAAAATATCATTAATTTTGTTTCAGATTTATATCATTAATTTGTACACCTTTCATGTGTTTCATTGTAAATTTAACAGAAAACATTGGAGTTGTCCATCTTTGAAAAGAACAAGCTGACCCTGCCTCCGGAGTTGTGGGAGGACGTTGAACAGCCCGAGGATGACCAAGTTAATCAGGAGGAAATAGCTGTGGTTTCTGATGATGACGATGGAGAAGACTATTCAGATGATGATGATGATATGGAAACTGATGATGATGACTCTGGATCGGATGAAGATGTTGACGATATAGAAGATTGGGCCGTTCCAGTTGTTTTTGTTGTTGACAGGCATTTTGTAAGTATTATATGTTTAAGCAATCTGTTATAATTATTTTGATGCTATATAAAACCTTTTATAACAAATTTCATGTATGATTATTTGTTTTAGCGGATGAAGACACAATGGGCGAAGGACAACGGCTTGAACAGGCCGCGCTCATTGACAATTAAGGATGCTGCGCAAAATAGCTGGGGTGTCTCTGTAGGTATTGAAGACAGGGGATCGAGTAAGCGTTATTTCATCAAAGGTATGTCTGTCTTTGTTGCTGACAATGATTTGCAGGCTGGTGATCAGGTGCATTTCCGTTGGTTTGAAAAACGAGGTCTGTTCAAGCTCTCTAAAGTAGTTAGGGTTGATGGTAATTAGGATGGGATTCAGTGGGTAGTTTTTTGGATATAAATCGCATACTTTTGGTCCTAAGTCGTGGTGGTTTGTGAAACAATACAGTGGTTGTGGGTAACTCTTAACAAACTTGATTATGGTCGTTTTTTGGATGATGATTAATTAGCGGTCACATACATTTATTTGTTTTTTGTGTTGATATGTGTGTTGATATGTTTTTTTTGTGTTGATATGTGTTTTGAAAAAATATACAGTGATATGCTTTCTAGGTTATAATAGTTAGCCAAAATTTGGTAAATATGTTTTTTTAGCAATAGGTAAATATGGTTAATATGATTTATTTGCCATAATGAGAATTAAAATTTAGACAACTATAGATTTTACAAATTGACTTTTTAAAAATTGTTTATAAAAATTTAAATTTGGTAAATTACATTACATTAAGTTTTGTCATTCTCATTATTAACATTCTAAATTTAACTAACTTTGACTTTTTTTTTGAAAACGTACCAACTTTTAATACTTTCCATTTTTTATACCAAATTATACATGTTTTTTAACATTTTAAAAACATAATTAATTAATAATTTTCAAAAATATATCAGTCTTATGGTTTTTGAAACAATACAGTAGTTGACTTTTTACAAATTGACTTTTTAAAAATTTTAAATTAAAACTTAAAATTGGTAAATTACATTACATTAAGTTTTGTCATTCTCATTATTAAAATTCTAATATTTCGTAAGTTTGAGTTTTTTTTTTAAAAAAGTCCCAGGTTTTAATACTTTCCATTTGTATACACTTATACATGTTTTTTAATATTTTAAAAAAATAATTAATTAATAATTTTCAAAGTCAAACCGTTTTATGTTGACAAAGAAGATTTATGGAAAGCCTATAATCGATTTGTCTTTAAATATCCTAATTTATGGCGTTGACTTTTTTTCTGGTCAAATAGTGTTGCTGTGTAACTTTTAACACTAGAGTATGGTTGTTTTTGGGATTGTGATTAACTGTTATTTGTTACATAGATTGGTTTGTTATACCTGTTGATATGTCTAACGAGAAATAGATTTATGATATTCTTTTTTTTAAACACATATGAATGCTTATTAACAAAATCCAACGATTTTTTTTAAAATATTAAATTTTTGGAATAACATTTTAAAAAAAAATTATAACGTTTTTTAATATTTATAACTCAAAAGTAATTAATAATTTTCATAATCGAACCGTTTTATCTTGAGAAACAAGATTTTTTGAAATATTTTTGTATTGTGATTAACTGTTAGTAGTTACATACATTGTTGTGTTTTTACCTGTTGAATGCTTATTAACAAAGTCAACCGTTTTATTTGAAAAATGTTAAATTTATCCAGTACAATTTTAAAACAAAACTAAACGTTTTTCTTTATTTTAAAATCACAAGTAATTAATAATTTACAAATTAAAAAAGTTTTAATTTGACAAGCAAAATTTTTGCTACAGACCAAAAATTAGTCTTTGAATTTTTTACAATAACATTTAATAATTAACTTTTATTTTCATAATTTCGGAAACTTTGACCCATTAATTTGATTGAAAATATATTATGGAAACCTTTAAACTTAATCAATTAGATTGGCATTTCTATTTATATAATCAATACCAAAAATTAAACATTTCTTCCTTATTTATAATTGGTGTAGCAAATTATATATACATGTACAAACCATTCGAACTGACCGCACTTTTTTTTTCTTCTACATTTTGCAGGTAGTATATACTACTTTAGGCTCTTACATTTTTATTTATATATCACACGAGTACTAACATATTTTTGTTCGCAATTATTTGTGATAACTATTACACACGTGCAGCCAGATGGATCCAAATAATGTAACATTTTTGAATGACATAACATGGCGGCTGAGTAATTATACAATCAAAGTTAAGGTACTTAGGCTTTGGAAGGGAGCAAATCGAAAGACACCAGGTGAAACTCTTTGCATTGATATGGTTGTTATGGATGAACAGGTTAGATTTTATATCATCAATTCATTGAATATTTTCTGGTCAAATAATGTATTCTAATTACATTTTTTTACGCAGGGTTCTAAAATGCAAGCGATTGTGTGGAATAGATACATGAAGAAGCATGAAAAATTTCTACGTGAAAATGAATCATATTATATCTATAGACCACAACTAGCGGATAACAAATCTGTTAAACACTTTTCTAAAAATGACATATTATCTTTTACTTTTGAAACAAATCTTACAAAGTGTAACAGATTTGATGGTAGCCAATATGGTTTTAATTTCTCTTCTTTTGAGTCTATTAAGTCTGGTAACCTTTCGCAAGAACAAAGGATTGGTAGTTTTCGAAGCCTTAATCTTTTATATATTTTTATTCTTTTAATTTGTCTTCTTATTTATTAGTTGAGATAACATTTTAAATATTTTAGATTTCATTGGCTTTGTTGAAGAATGGAGTCCACCCGAGCCTATCGAAACAAAAGCTGGATTGAAAATGAAAATGAACCTACTCTTGATTGATCTAGAGTATGTGTTTAATTTTTCCCATTCATAATTTATTATCTCATAATCTTTCATGATATATTCATTTCTCATTTGTACGATTAATACTTTGGAAGAAATGTTTGGAATTTATGCATGCTCTAATAAAAAATGTATTGTATGTAGTGGGGTAAAAATGTCATGTTCTTTGTGGGATGAATATAGTGAGCAGATGTTTGAGTACATCAAGCAGAACGAAGCTGAAGTCCATGTAGTTCTTATTGTTCAGTTTGGTAGCTTTACCAATTATAAAGGTTTGTCATTTCTTGCAATTTGTATTACGTTTGACATTTTTTTTACTTTTTTTAAAAAAATAACCCTTGCTTTTTTATTTTTTTTAGGTAATGTAAGTTTGCAAAATGGGTTCAATATAACTCGCCTGTTTATCAACGAAGATATTGACGATATTCGTGCTTTTAAGAAAAGGTGATATGTTTAAATTATCCTGTAATTATTTACATATATCTAAAAATTTGACTTATTATATAGATGTTATATTAATTTATTTTTCTTATAGTTATATTGATAAGTTTTTATCTACGGAATCATCGTCTGTGCAACGATCTCTTGGATCGTCTGGTAGTATGAATATTAATGATGAGTTCTTGAATAAAACCCCTTTCAGCACTATTCGTGATCTTCCGTTGATAACAGAGGTAAGATTCAATTGATTTATCATATCATTATATACAAGTTTTTTTAAAATTCAAGCCTACTCACCAATTCCTTTTTCTTTTGTAGGTGAACAAACAGGTCATTGTTCTTGGAACCATTAAGGGTGTCGATGATAAAGATGAGTGGTATTATTTGGGATGTGAGCACTGTAATCACAAGGTGGAGCCGACCTTAAGTTTACCTGATGATAATGAAGAAACAGATGTTACTTCGTTTAAACAGGTGTTAGTTTGCCCCAACAGAGAATGTCCAAAGCACATCGTCTCTGCTGATCCAGTGTATGCTTTATCTTAAATATATACATCTTAAAGTAAAACAGTATTAAATTTGTTTAATAATATTTTGTAATTTGTAAATGTAGGTTCAGAGTACCTTTAAGGGTTCAGGATTTTACTGGTATTACATCCCTTACTTTATTTGATCGTGAAGCAAAGAAATTGCTGGGAATGTCAGCAATGCAACTTTTAGAAAAATCTAAGCAAGTAAGTTGTTTACACTCTGTCCAAAACAAATTAGTTATTTTGCTTTATATTATTAATGTCATTTGTTATTAAGGTTTCTGGTGAAGAAAAAACAACTCCAACTGAATTTCGTGATCTTGAAGACAAAAAATTTGCGTTCAAAATAAAAGTGGGTCAATTCAATATTGACAAGCATCTAGACGGATATAGTATACGCAAGTTTACAAATGAGTCATCGATACTTTCTTCACTAGAACAAAAGTTCTCCGATATTCAGGTTTTTTATTCCCATACTATATTCCTTTATAGGTTGCTTTTATAAAAATTTATTATTGTTTTACTATATAATGTGACACATAGAAATCCTTTAATGTTTTTAGGTGGATCAACCTGGATTTGAAAGCTTGGATGGAGTTGAATCGTCTACACAAAATGCAGTCTCTCTTAAGGTTCTTTTCACCTATTAAATCACTCCCGCAATTTAATTTAAATTGCTACTATTATCAAACATTAAACCTTTCATTTACTTTTGTAGGATTCTGTTGGAGATAACAACACTCCAGAATCATCTTGCAGAGTTAGTCTGGTCCATGACGAGCAGGAAGTGAAGCGTAGCCTCGACAAAGTTTACGGTCTAGAAGATGATGCAAGTGAGTCTACTACCAAAGTGCGTAAGGGTGATAAGAAAGTTTGCACCGACAAATCAGTTGAGATCCCCCTGTTGATCCCAAAGCTTGAAAAATAAGAACATTTATCCGTTTGTTTGCTATTTTTTTGGGGATTTTTTCTGAATGTTTGTTTATGGTTTGAAACAATTTGGTTTTTATTATGGTTTGTTTGATGTTTGCTACTATTTTACATTTGAATTAGTTGTTGGTTTGAACATTTATGTTTTTTTCCTTACCTTTTTATCAAATAATTGTTCGTTGTTGAATAAATTTTATTTATTTATACGTTACGTTGAATTATCTATAAGAATGATAACATTATTCATAGGTTCATCTATATATAATTAACATTTTTTATCATATTTATATTTTTTCAAACAATTTATCAAACATAAAGTTCTAATACATTCCATAAAATTATTCAACAAAATATGAGTAATACTTAATTATATTACTTTTTTAAAAAACGTTTTTTTTAGTTAGTTTTATATAAAATTCTAAGTATTATAACTAAAGATTATGTTAAAATTACAAAAGTTGCTATAGTACAGTTACTTTAAACAATTGTATTCTAATTACATACTTAATAAAATAAACATAATAAATACTAATAATAATTAAGTTGACTTTTTCGTTTTCTTTAAAATTCAAATACTATTTTTTTAATAATGGTAAGTATTTAAGCTTATTAATAAACATTTTTAATTACAAAATCTTTGTAATTACACACTTGCTAAAAATAAAAACCTATACATGTCCATATATTAAAAATTTCGAAAAATTTCAAACGTAATTAAAGCAAAAAATTCAAATTTTGAAATTCATTTAAATATGGTAAGTAATTAACAATATTAAAACAGTTTTGACTAGAATTTTTTTGTTTTTAAAAATCTATAAAACCCTACTACTATAAATCAAACCAACACCTTTCATATAAACGAATCCATTCATTCTTACAGACAAATCAGAAGACTCAAATATTCAAGAGTTCATCTTTGCTTTTGTATATTTTCTCTACTTTCTACCAAACAAGTTGAAGGTAAGTAATTCTTTTATTTCAATATTACATGTTTTCGTAGAACATGTTTATCTACATGTTTTTTCTCTACTGTTCCATCAAAGAAGATGAAGGTATGTAATTCTTTAATTTCAATATTACATATTTTCGCATAACATGATGATTCGTACTTTATGTTGATTTATAATATATTGTTAGATAAGTATTATGTATCGTTGAATGTTTATATATATATAAACCTATCATCCATAATTTTAAGTTTGATTATATTTTGTTAAACTCTTATAATGCATTTTATGTAGAATTGCATCCTTTTAGTTGAAATGGGACGTAAAAGACTCTCTAAAAGTTCGAATGGTAATTTTTTTGGCATAAATATACAATGTTTTTATAATTTTATTATTTTTAATTTGTCATCTAATTTTTCGATTTTTTATAAGGTGATGACAAACGAACGCCATTATCTAATATCTCAAACGGTACACTTATTTCGTAGTTATATATGTCTTTATTTATATTATCGTTTACTTATGTAACTAATACGTAATTCTTCATAGTTATCTCCCATGAAGAAAAAGTTAGGCACGCGGCCGAGTGTCGTAGATATAGAAAATTACAACTGGATGCAAAGAGATGCAAGGTGAACAATCATAATAATGGAATTCAAAATGTGCCGCCAACTACAATATTTAATCGTTACTCCGTTGAAACTTCCAACCATTATATTCATCAAAGCTCATCCTTCCAAAGTACATTGAATGTTTCTACACCAGGTAAATCAACGAATAACACTTTCTATTTTTAAGTATTTCTATACAGTCTTAACTACCATTCCACATTTACAATTTAAGTAAATTTTATTTGTTCGTCTTTTTTTATAGTACAATTGCAACAAAATCATTTGTTTAATTTATGAAATGTTATTTTTATTTATGTAAACTACATGTTTCACTGTACACGAATATCCTATTTTCTTATTGATTTCATTATAAAAACTAATACTATTTCATACGTTGTTTCTACAATTGAAGTCAATAAATATATTGCAACGGAGTGTCCAAAATCCAGAAAACTACAAATGGATTCTATGAGACTCAATGCTAATCAATGTCAAAATTCAAACTCATCAACATCCAGAAGTACTTTAGTTTCAATCGATATGCCATCCTTTAGATCAACCTTCAACAACCCATTTAATGCATCCTTCTCTGGTAATAAATTCGTATGCCATTTAAATATTCGATACCTTTACTTTTTAAATTGATGACAAATTTTTAACTCTAACACTTTCTCTTTGTTATTTCATTATGTATTATTAGGTTCCACACAAAGAACTCCTTTGTCCAATATTACAAACGGTATCATAATACTATTTTATACACCTTTTATTTTTACATTAGTCCTTTATTTTAACATTAAACGTTTATTGAATATACAACCTGATATTATTTTTATCCATAGTTTCCGTGGCTGAAGTCCAAAGACAAAAATCTACAGAGTTACGAAACGTTAGAAAAGCACAACTAGATTCAAAAAGACGTAAACTTGGTTCTGTTGGTAGACCTCGAAAACAACCCACTGTTGCACATGAGTGTTCAAATGATGACACGCTAAGAACTCCTACTTATCCAACCCCATCTGGTACAATTTGCTTTGTGTCGATTAATGTAATGAATTTCTGAATCTTATTAATACTAACTTTTAAATGTTATTATTAATTAAAGGTGGACTTACTGATGTTAATATGGTCTCACTTGCATCATCTTCTGCTCAAAGAGAACCGATTAATACATCAAGGAATAATCGACGTTGCATCTCACCTGTCCGAATGGTTAGTTTATCTGATGAAGAAAATGTGGAACCTCAAACAATTGAAGGCTTGCAATTTAAGGGTGTCTCTAAAGGTAAATATTAAATTTACAAAACATTTAAAAGCCTTTTTTTTGTTTTATAAGTTAGTTTTATTTTATTTATTCTGTTTGCAAGATTATCTGGATCATGGTGATCAAACCGTTGTATGTCAAATGTGTAATGCAAAGTTGTGGAGGTCAGAAGCTACTAGAAGCGTAAATGTTTGTGGAAAAACAACCTATTTGCTATGTTGTGGTTATGGAAAGGTACAACTTCCAGATTTCAAAGAGAGCAATTCAGATTATCAGAACCTTTTCAAGAACATAGAATTAAAGAGCAAATATTTCTTAAAGCACATTCGCCGCTTCAATTCTATGTTTTGTTTTACTTCAATGGGAGGGAAGGTTGATTCAAATATCAATAGTGGAAAGGCTCCCTTCATATACAGAATAAGTGGTGAGAATTATCACACGATGGGTGGTCTTCTTCCTTATGATGGTTCGAAACCGAAGTTTTCGCAGTTATATATATATGACACTGAAAATGAAGTTTCAAACCGAAAAAACATTTATAGGTAATATTCTACAATTTTTATTCAACTTTTTTTTAGCCCTGTATATAAATTTTAATGTATTAATTTTATTTTTTTCAATTCTTTTCAGTAAGGAAAAGGAAAAGTGTAAGGATATTTCTGACCTCCTTGACATTGAAATCATTCAGTACCTGAAGTCGATGTTAGACTCAAATAATGCGCTTGTGAAAAGTTATAGGAGTGTACGGGATCGATTTCATGAAAATCCAGAAGTTACCCTTAAGTTGCGTCTTATTGGTAGGAGAACTAAAGATGGCCGAACATACAACCTACCAACTTCGTCAGAAATCGCTGCTCTTATTTTTTCAGAGAATGATGACCAGCTTGACAATAGAGATATTGTCGTCGAATCAAGATCAGAGGGACTTCAGCGTATATCTGAACTTCATCCGTCGTATCTAGCCTTGCAGTATCCATTGCTTATTCCCTTTGGAGAAGATTGTTATAGGGTTGATATACCACATAGGGAAGAGAGGAAATCTAAAAAGAAGGTTGATTCAAAGTGTTCAATGAGAGAGTATTTTGCATATCATATTCAGGACAGAGTTGGTAAGTTCTCATTGATTTTGAATGCTAGGCGGCTTCTTCAACAGTTTTTGGTTGACGTTTATACAATGATTGAGAGTGAGCGTTTATTTTATGTCCGTTTCCAGCAAAGTAAACTTAGGTGTGAAACTTATACTAATCTTCAAACGTTGAACCAAAATGGACCTACTGACTTGGCAAAAGTAGGGACACCTGTGATTTTACCCTCTTCTTTTACTGGTGGTGCACGCTACATGAGGGAAAATTATCTTGATGCAATGGCTATTTGTAAAAGGCATGGATACCCTGATTTTTTTATTACAATCACATGCAATCCAAAATGGCCTGAAATTAGACGGTTTCTTAAAGACAAGAAGACAAATCCAGAAGACAGGCCAGATATTTTAGCTAGACTATTCAAAGTTAAGCTAGACTCAATCATGAAAGATTTACGTGAAAAAGCACTATTGGGCAAAACTTCAGCAGGTAAATTTGATTACCAAAAAAAAAAAACCTCCAATATATATTCATATATTAGCATCTTTATTCATTTATACTAATACAATTCTTATTTGTTGTTTCTAAATAGTAACGTGTTTTATTATATTGTTTTACTTTATGTTTCAGCTGTCTATACTATAGAGTTCCAAAAACGTGGACTGCCCCATGCTCATATCTGTTTGTTTCTTAAAGAAGCCAGTAAGCTACCCACAATTGAACACGTTGATCGTTTTGTTTCGGCTGAAATCCCTGATAAGAATCTTGATCCGGAGTTGTTTAGTCTTGTGAGTGACTTTATGATGCATGGACCATGTGGGCGTGAATATCCGAACTGTCCGTGCATGCTTGACGGTAAGTGCTCCAAGAAATTTCCAAAGAAGTTTTCTCCTGCTTCAACTTTAGATTCAAATGGATATCCGGTTTATAGAAGAAGAGAGTCAGGGATATTTGTTGAAAAAGGAACTGCTACGTTAGACAATAGACATGTGGTCCCTTATAATGCAAAACTTTTAAGGCGTTACCAAGCTCATATCAATGTTGAATGGTGTAACCAGGCCGCTTCAATTAAGTATTTATTTAAATACATTAATAAAGGACCTGATATGGCTAAAGTTGCTTTTGTCGAAGATAATGGAGAAGGTGAAGAAGTGATGCAAAGAGATGAAATCAAAAAACATTTTGATTGTAGGTTCCTTTCAGCATGTGAAGCTTCGTGGAGAATATTTAAAAATGAAGTGCATTATAGATACCCTCCAGTTATAAGGCTTCCATTTCATTTGCCCGGTGAGCAAAGTGTTGTATATGGTCCAAAAGAAAATATTCAAAATGTGCTCGACAAACCAACGGTGGCTGCCACAATGTTTCTAAAATGGATGGAACTGAACCGAAACGAAGCTGTGGCACGTGAACTAAGTTACATTGAAATCCCAAGTAAATTTGTCTGGAAAGAGGAACAAAAAAAATGGGACTTTCGAAAGATGGGTAAGGCAATTGGTCGTGTTCACATGGTTAATCCATCTATGGGCGAGGCGTATTTTTTGAGAGTGCTTCTAAATAAAGTAAAAGGCCCTAGATCATTTGAGGAGATAAGAACGGTAAATGGAGAAATCTTACCAACATTTCGTGATGCATGTTATGCTCTTGGCCTCTTAGACGATGACAAAGAATATGTAGAAGCTATTGAAGAGGCTCATTATACCGGTTCTGGATATTGTCTTCGTAATTTGTTTGCGATGATGTTGCTTTCTAATACCTTATCTAGACCTGAGCATGTTTGGGAAAAATCATGGAAGTATCTGTCAGATGGTATTATGCGTAGACACGAAGACGTATTCCAAATTGAAGGTAACAAATTTTAATTTCCAAATTTAATGAAATAATTTTTTTTAATGTCCCTTTTATTTTAAATTGAATGGTCCAAACTTTTTTGTTTTTAGGTTTGTCTCTTCCTGATGAACAAATAAAGAACCTTACGTTGCTTGAAATTGAGAAACAATTGCTTCGGAATAACTCAAGCCTGCGTAGGTTTCCTTCTATGCCTTATCCTGATAATGATTCCATATCATCTGCAAATAACCGTTTGATTCTTGATGAGCTGAATTATCAAGTTAGTACGTTGGCTGAGGAATTTCATACCTATTCACGTTCTTTAACTGATGAGCAACGTTCAATTTTTAATCAAATCATACATGCGGTTGATGGTAACAAAGGTGGGCTATTCTTTGTTTATGGTTTTGGAGGAACTGGTAAAACCTTTTTATGGAAAACGTTGTCTGCTGCCATAAGATCTAAAGGACAAATTGTTTTGAACGTTGCATCCAGTGGTATTGCTTCTCTGCTGTTATCTGGTGGAAGGACAGCGCATTCTAGGTTTCGTATACCTTTGAATGTTACTGAACAATCATTGTGCGGTATAAAGCCCAATAGTGATATTGCTGATTTATTGAAGCAAACTAAGTTAATTATTTGGGATGAAGCTCCAATGATTCACAAGCATGCTTTTGAGGCACTTGATCGTACAATGAAAGACGTCCTGCAGACAAATTCTTCACCTAATTCTGATTTGCCTTTTGGTGGTAACGTTATGGTTTTTGGTGGTGATTTTAGACAGATCCTTCCTGTTGTTCCAAACGGTAGTAGAAGAGATATTTTAAATGCATCAATAACTTCTTCTTCTATTTGGAATAGTTGCAAAGTCCTCACTTTAACAAAAAACATGAGGTTAACTTTAGGTAACAACACGTCTGAATCCGATGAAACAAAGGCATTTGCAAACTGGCTTCTTGAATTAGGTGAGGGTAAAGTTGGTGAGTCAATTCATGATGATGAGTTTGATGTCGAAATTCCAGATGATCTTCTTATTAAGGGTACATCAGATCCGATTTCTAGATTAATTGACTTCGTCTACCCTTCACTTATCCAACTTTACAAAGATAAGGATTACTTTGGGGAACGAGCAATACTTGCACCTACAAATGAAGTCGTACATGATATAAATGAAAGGCTTCTTGCATTGTTTCCTGGAGATGAAGTCGAGTATCTTAGCTCTGATAGTATATGTCAGATTGAGAATGGTAATAACCGTTCACAGGAAGACTTATACTCTCCTGATGTCCTTAATGGTTTAAAAATTTCTGGGTTACCTAACCATCGTTTAGCACTTAAAGTCGGTGTACCCGTCATGTTGTTGCGAAACATAGATCAACAAAATGGTTTGTGCAATGGAACGAGGTTACGAATCACCAGACTTGCAAAGCGTGTTATTGAAGCCGAGATCATATCAGGTGGAAACATTGGTACCAAAACTCTTATTCCAAGAATAAATTTGATACCATCTGATATCAAGATTCCAGTAAAGTTCCAAAGGCGTCAATTCCCAATAAGTGTATGTTTTGCAATGACCATCAATAAAAGCCAAGGACAGTCTTTATCAAAGGTTGGATTGTATTTAAGAAATCCTGTATTCTCACACGGCCAGCTTTATGTCGCATTATCAAGAGTTAAAAGCAGGGCAGGCGTGAAGTTACTTATACTGGATGCTGATGGGAAAGTGATGACTAAAACAAAAAATGTTGTTTATAAGGAAATTTTTAGCGATATTTGAATTACTGTGTATTCGTTGCTTTTAAATTTTAATAAAATGTTTCTACTTTACTTTTTCTTATACGTTATACTACTCCAAATAATCGTACGTTGGTAAACTGCGTGTAACGCGGGCAATTATCTAGTTTTCTAATTATTACAATTTTGTTTCACAGAATACGTAATTTTATTACAACTATGGCTGGATATGCAACAACCGATGAAGTATTTGATCCAATGAAGAGGTTAAAAATGAAAACTTGGAATCATTTTCATAAATACTAGAGTTATAATTTTAGAAATTACATTTGGGGGGTATTGGGGAAAAAACTAAAAATAGGGATGCATGGATTTGATTTGGCGGTATCAAAGTACATTATGATTTCATACAGTGATGCTGTCAAACAAAATGTTGTAGTCAAAGGATGCCGCCAAACCATATGGTGTATACAATGATGCCGCCAAACCGTTTAGGGGCTTCTCCATGCCGTCATTTGATACCGCCAATCCAGATGAGGGAATTAATACCGCCAAATCAAATCAAGGTAATGGTGGTTATTAGTGGTTAGTGGTGATAATAATCAAAAGACTTGAAATGGTAATGGTGAATGTATATGAATATATGAATCGTTAAGCCACATGTGATTCAAACATTGATAGGAGAAACAACCACTAAAATTAAAATTCAAATACAAGCGTTAAACACTAAAACAACATTACATAATCATATAACATGACGAGAAGTTGCTTCACAACGGCATTTGTATAGCTCATCTGCCATGTGTCGTCGATAATTCACACAAGCGTCTTCGACGTCGATTTCTAACGACAACGATTTTTTTTTTCACAAGTCTCTCCATCATCATACAAACCAACACACCTGCATTATCAACCTTTCCGTTGTCTTGGGGCACATCTAATTCAACTAAACCAACAGAAATTGGTGTTTTGTCCACACGATTAGACTTCAGCCACTAACGAATACGTTTTAGAAACCATTCGAAAAAAAGCCTAACCATCTCCATATAGTGATCGACTTCGTGTCGCCTTTCGTTTCTCCATCTCTTATCAGTCCAACACTGGGTAATTACCATGTTTCTCAGATCAACTAGGATAAGCAGCCAGTCTCCCACCCCGATCGATAAAGGAAGGTAAACGCGGTCAACCTCCCAGAATGGCGGGTAGGGTTCCATTCTTCCAGCCATGTCGAGGGCAACTGAAGAATTCGAGTCCTTCATTTCATCATAGAAGGCAGGGGGTAACATTGTCCAACGTAGCTGTAAAGTAGGATCTCTTAAAAGCTTTGCTTGTCTAAGTCGCATCAGTCTTACCGTCCACGCTTCAACGTGCTGAAATCATAATAATGCATAAGGTTTGTTATTGAGTTAAGCAAATCAATTTACTTTCAAGATAAATTAACGTGAAAATTACCGTTGCGGATAGCGCCCTGTTGGGTTGGCACCCTAGAAGTGTACCCCAAATATTTCTGTCTAGTTTGGCGGAAATGAAGCGAGTGTAGCAAAATGGGGCATCCCCGTTTGTATAAAAGTCGACAACATCAACAGACCAGTTATTTCTGCATTGTTGGTTTTCTTGTGGGTTTTCTTTGGGCTTGTCTTGGTCGTTTTCGGCTGGTTTCACTTGTGGGTTACTTGAAGACGAACCAGCCGTGGAAGGTTTTGATGGCTTGCGTAAACGCCTCCAAATTTGCTCAGTCGATTTTACCGTTTTAGGAGCTGGTTGTGAACAGTAAAAGCCTTCTCCATTATTTTCCATTCTTAGAGATTTCAAATACAAGTTGGTAAGAGAGGAAGAAGTTGAGTGAGTCATGTTTGTGAATCAGCTGCTTTTGAAGAGGTGAAGCCTCATAATGGTTTGGCGGCATCTACATGAAGCTTCGTAATGGGACAGCGGCATTGATGCCTCATGATCGATGTCGTTGGGTCGGTCAAAAATAATGAAAATAGTAGTTTATGGAAGTTGAGTCGTCTCCACAGGGAATTGGTGGAAAGAGTAGTTTTGTAAGTTAACTAGTAAATTAAAATCTAATTACTTTGTTTTTTAATTGAATTTAAGAAGTTGTAACAATAATAGAAAAGAAGTAATCCCTCCAGGTTTCTGGTTAATGGTCCACCCTACTCTTGTTTAAATGATTGGATACTACATAGACATAGCTTTGTTGGACGGTTCAAATCAAGTGATAACCGAACACAAGTTTTTAATAATAACCTGTACAATTCAATTACCAACCCATAAGTATCACCTACCCTCCCAATTATCAAACTACTCACGATACAAGAAAAACCGAATGTGAATGATAAAAAGATAAGCAAATGAAAACAAGTGAATTGTTTAAATGATAAAAACCACAAATATTCTTCAATTAAATGAAGAATAATCCATAAACCAAAGTAAACAAGATTCAAGTTTCACAATTAAACCATACACCCGGAGGTTATTACAAGATGTTTAGCCACTCATAGTAACAAGAAACAACTCAAAAATATGAATAATGATACCGAACATGATGATTGAAATCAAAAGTATGGATGAATGATGGTGAATCTTGATGTTTGTAGCTTCAAAATGCTCCCAAGAATAATGAATTTTCGTCCAAAGGGGCTGGCCAATTTTAGGGTTGAAGGTTTTTGGCTTAAATATCTTGGAGAAACAACTTTCCTTTTTTTTTTCTCATAACCGCCGTAGGTTACGGCTGGAAGGAAGGGCTTACGACTGTTGAATTCTGCTCCACTACCTGTTTTGCTGCTGTTGTCTTTTCTCTCGCGCCTCTTACTTCCGCTTAAAAGATAATTACACCCATCAAGCACTGAAAGAATGTTTTGCATTTTGACTTCTTTGGTTTTTGTCAATGTGCATTAAATGCAACTTTTCTTATTTGCATATTTCTTTTTTTTTTCTTTTTCTTTTACGTTGTTGTTGTTGTTATTATTATTATTATTATTATTATTATTATTATTATTATTATTATTATTATTATTATTATTATTATTAGTAGTAGTAGTAGTAGTAGTAGTAGCAGCAGCAGCAGCAGCCTCCGACTCGGGTGTTCTTGGCTCATCCAAAATTTCTCTTTAACGCTTCAACGTCCATGAACACTTTCATATTTTTAGTTCACCGTCCAAACTCAACCTCAACCACATTTAAGCTTCCAAATCCATCCAAATATGTCATTGAACCTATAATCACACAAAGTTGCGTAGTTATCACATTCAAAACATATAAACGCTCAAACGGCATTAAAAACACATAGTTAAGCATCTAAAACACCATGATTTACCCCGTCCATCACATTCCCACACTTACCTTTGATTGTCCCCAATCAAACCATCTCAAACACGACTCACCTACTTAACAAATCACCTCCAATTCCTTCACCTATCGATTTTCCGAGGTCACCAATCATACCCGTCCCATAGACTTACACAATCGAGATTGACAATCTGGCAAGCAAGTGTTGCGCAATTTTAAACAAGGCTTGCCTATCCAAAACTAACATGCTTATTATCATCTACATATGCTACACACCCCTCACAATGTTCGCTCCTCTCGGTTTAATATCTGGACTAGCGTATAATGTGCTAGTATATTACACTCATAAAACCATGAATGCGACTTCGTTATCATAGGTTTGTATAACAATCACACATAAGCTATAAACCGTGCACATATCAAAAGGACTTACGAGTTTTGGGCTTTGGGTAAAGGTAGGATGGATTTGGTTCACAAATGGTTCAAAAACAACGGGTTTAACACAAATGTTTGACATCCTTATTCACAAATCACACAAACATACTAACACATCAACTTTGGGCACAATTGACCCATAACAATAACTTCTATTTTTTTCATATATATATATTTTTTTCTTTTTCTCTTTTCTTTTTTTTTCTTTTTTTTTTCAATGTTGAGTAATTCAAACAATAAGCATTACGAACACATTAGATGTCAACATTTTTATTCAATAAGGTAAACGGGTCAATTTTGGTGATCATGTAGGTTTAACAATTGAAAGGTTTAGGCTCAACATTGTTTACTAATGGTAATGTTTAACAAACGGGTCAACACAAACAACACAAGGGTATCAACAAACGAATGGGTTCCTACATTGCCTTTCTCATCTATGTGCACATTTTGCCTAAAGCTTTAGCATGTATCGAATTATACAAATTCTGCAACTAAGAAGCATTTGGCCTACTCTCATGAAACGAAACATTTATATCACTAAATATCTAATAGGCTCAAGGTCTCGCAATGTAGGGAAATGGGCTGCCGACATGTAGCATATGCAAGTCCTATAAGCATGTTACCCCTAGTTAGGCATCTCTTTTCATTTCCTCTAAAAACACTCACCAGAAACACTCTCATGAAACTTAAAGGGACAACCATGATTGTGGATCTTGTACTTTCATGTTTGGCAAAAGACTCTTTGGTGATTGAAAATTTGGTTTTTGTGTCTGATTAAGCAGAAAAAAGGACAACTTTGCAAGATTTTTCATTAAAATATTTTCAAAATTCCACATTTTTCTTGCAAAGGTAAGTACTCCACCTTACTTCCCTCGGGTCCCTATCCCCACACTTGGGATACATTGTCCCCAATGTATGGTGTTTCATGCTTTTCAAAACCTCTCTCACTCAACATGCTCAAGTTTCAATGTTACCAACCCAAGCGGAGTAACATCCCAAAACACATAAAAAAACGCTCAAAATAAAATGCAAATAATAACATAAAAACTTCGGGATGCCTCCCGGTAGCGCTAAGTTTATGAGTCTTCAGCCAGACTTGTACCTGATATAGCTTTTATGGTGGTCGAACGGGATGCTTGCCTCCCTCAGCTTCCAAGCACATATTCTGCTTGTACTCATGTGGGTCATAACTTATGTTCAGCATTGAATCCTCTTTTGTTGACCCGTTATTTTCTTGTTCCAATTCAGGCGGTTTCTTCTTCTTCTTCTTCTTCTTCTTCTTCTTCTTCTTCTTTGGCTTCTCACCAATCTCTGCCATCCTGTCAACCATACAACACACCTCCTCGGTTTTTGGGTCAGTAACAGTTGAAAACACATTTAAACTCAATTTCTTATCCCCAAAACTCATACTTACCATTCCATCAGCACAATTGATTATTGCATGAGCAGTTGCTAAAATCGATCTACCAAGAATAATTGTGTGTGGTGTACTCCTAACATTTTTCTCACAATCTAGCACCAAGAAATCCACCGGGTAGTAACAGTCTTCCACCTTAACTATCACATCAGTTAACATTCCCCTGGGACGTATGGGTTTTTGGTTAGCCAACACCACTATGGTGTCAACTTTTTGTAATAGACCAAATTCATGTTGATCATACATACTTCCCGGGAGAATGCTAGCAAAAGCTCCATGATCTAGAAGTGCCCGATCAACCTTAAGCTCCCCTATTTGTATTGAAATAAGGGGCGCTCCCGGATCTTGGCGCTTGGGTGGAACTGTACCCGATAACGCGGCACGCACATGCGCTGGTAAGACAAACTGTTTTGGCAGCTTGTTGTGCCGATTTTGGGTGCTTAATTTTTTTAAATTTTCAGCATGAGCAGGACTTTCTTGAATGACATTAAGTAATGGTAAATTAATTTTAACTTGTTTAAAGGTTTCCCACCCCTCATCCTTCGATGGGTCCCGTTTACTTAAAGCCCTTATTTTTCTGGTGCTAATAAGGCCGAAGGGAATGGTGCAATTTTTACTTTCCCACACTTATCCTTGGCCGCATCCACATTTTCCTCAAAAAACTTTTCACAAAACCTTTTTTTCAAATTTTTAAGTTTAATGTTTGATTGTGAAAACGTTTCCTGCTCATCTTCAGAATTGGAGAGAATACTTACCGCGTTGATGTGCACATTCTTCGTGGTTGACGCCTGATGTGCTGGATTCACTGCAGTGGTGCTAGGCAACTTACCTGGATCTCGACGCATGGTGGACATCTCTTCAGCAATTTGGCCAACTTGCTTTGCCAAGGCCTTGTACTCCTTGTGTCTGATTTCGTTGTCCTTCCTAATCTCCTTCATGAAATCTCCTGTTGACTTCATAAACTCAGTCAACATATCCTTCACTGATACATCCTGCCCCGAGGATCCACCCTGTTGATTGCCCTAACTTCTCCAATTGCCTTGAGAACTCCCTTGATTGCTTCCAGATCCTTGCTGATAATTTCTTTGATTGTTGTAGTTCCCTTGGCCTGAATAACCTCTCTGGTTGTTTTGATTAGATACCTGTGATAGAGGATTCAACTGGTTAGAAGTATTATTGTAACTAAAATTAGGGTGATTTCGCAAACCTGGGTGATATGAATTAGAATTCATATCATATGGCTTCAGTTGTCCATAAACTTGATTCACTTCTTCAGGTTTCCCTTGTTGCGTAGGACAATCACCATCCATGTGTCCCAGATCATCACAAATAGAGCAAACTGTAAAAGAACTAGCTGCCTTTGCTCCATCACTCTCTCCTGCGCCTCTACCAGCTGTCAACTGTGCAATCTGTCGCTCTAAGCTTGCTATTCTCTTTTCAGCTTCTACATCAACACCCTTAGCTGCACCTATTTGACTTCTTCTACTAGCACGAGCTTGTCTCTTTGATGTCACTGCCAACCTCTCCATATACTCCCAATCCACATCCTCATGGTTAGTCAAAAAGGTACCATTACTATTAGCATTCAAATCTCTAACATCCTCGGGTAATAAGCCATCATAAAATGACTTAATCAGTTCCCACATAGGTATATCATGATGTGGACACTTCCTTAACAACTCCTTAAACCTCGTGAAGGCTTCATGAAATGGTTCCCCCGAGTGTTGTTGGAAGATTCTGATAGCCTCCCGAGCATCAGTAGTGCGAGTCATAGTATAATATTCCTCTAAGAACTGTTGTTGAAGCTCTTGCCATGTGAATATGCTCCCAGCAGGCAATGAATGGTGCCACAATTTCGCTTGATCCTTGAGGGTGAACTGAAACATCATCAACCTCACTTCATCCTGACTAAACTCATGGCCCCCAATGGTGTTACAGATACTCACAAACTCCACAATGTGTAGATAGGGTTCCTCTGTTGCCTTACCATAGAAACTCGGAAGGTGGTTCAAATATTGGGGTCTAACTTCAAAGCTCTTTCCGTTCTGATGTGGTGGTACTACGGGTGAAGTGTGCTCGGTGGCCACTGGAATAAAATGGCTCCCAACGCTATTTACAGGAGGTCTGTAGTTCACCCGAGGTACTCCATCTACATATTGCCTCTGCCCATTCCCTCGCACTTGATTTCTTGGTTGATTCTGAGGGACCCCTCTCTGTCCCTGATTATGTCCCCTCATATTAAACCCTCGCTGATGTTGCTGCTGATATTGCGGACCAAACTCATCATACTCATCATAATTGAACTGATCCCGATTCATGTAGTATCCATCATCAGCAACTCCTCCATCCCAATCAGCAACTCTACCATTAAAAGTGCCCGCTGCACCCTGCATACTGTCATCTTCATGAAGTGAATCCGTTGCTCTATTACTGTTAGATCTTGGGTTTCGGTTTTGTGGTGGTTGTCGATTTAAGGCTAATGGGTGGTTGGGCTGTTGTTGTTGTTGTGGGGCCTCAAAAGCTTGATCATTTTCATAATGTTCGTCCCACTCGTCATGCTCTTGATGGCCTTGCTGAAATTGTCTAGAACCACCAGCGTTCGGATCTGGGTTAAATTGTGGGAATGGTTGTTGTTGTCTTGGAGTTGGTGCTGTTTGAAATGGTCGTGGAGGCATATTGCCCAATGGGTTTTGTTGTGGTGGTATTGGGTCAGGTTGGTTCGGTGGAGGTTGGTTATCTTGGTTACTGTGATGGCTCATGTTTGGTGTTGGTCGGGTTTGATGAATGGCTCTGTTCTTTCTAGCTGTCTTTTCAATTTTCGGATCGTAAATTAGTGGTGAAGTCTTGCCCGAATAACGTGTATGATGAATGCAACTGAATTACCTGCACAGACACAAACAAGCAAACCACGCGTAATACTGAACTAAACAAAACAAAACAAAACAAAACTTAAACTAAAAAACTAGAAAAAGAAAATATTTTTGGTTTTTTTTTATAAGAAAAGCAATAAAACTAAAACAAAACTATCTAACTAAGCGCACCGATTCCCCGGCAACGGCGCCATTTTGATCGATGTCGTTGGGTCGGTCAAAAATAATGAAAATAGTAGTATATGGAAGTTGAGTCGTCTCCACAGGGAATTGGTGGAAAGAGTAGTTTTGTAAGTTAACTAGTAAATTAAAATCTAATTACTTTGTTTTTTAATTGAATTTAAGAAGTTGTAACAATAATAGAAAAGAAGTAATCCCCTCCAGGTTTCTGGTTAATGGTCCACCCTACTCTTGTTTAAATGATTGGATACTACATAGACATAGCTTTGTTGGACGGTTCAAATCAAGTGATAACCGAACACAAGTTTTTAATAATAACTGATGTATTGTAAAATACATCTATTTCCAGTGTAAAGTTTGTACAGTTTCGAGTCGTTTAGATAGTGTTTTTATTAGTTTTAGGCTTGTACCAGTCTATTTTATTTAGTATAGGTTTTTATAGATTTTTATTTGTTTTGTGTTTTTTTAGTACTTATCTATTTTAATTTATATGTTGTAGGTGTTCATGGACGTTGGAGCGTAAACGAGCAACTTTGATCAAGTCAAGAACACTCAAGTCGAGATCACGGTATAATACTATATATAATAATAGTATATTAGATATAATAATAATAATAATAATAATAATAATAATAATAATAATAATAAATAAGAAAAAAAATAGAAATAGTAAGGTGACTTGGTCACGTTTGAAGGGCGGATCCAAAAGCCCAAGCACAAATAGGGCTCCAAAAATATTATGAGGGACATCATCAACATAAAGAGGCTGGACATATTATTTTTTGAGGGGGATCGACATTATTTTTGGAGGAGAGCACTGAATAACATCTTGGAGGCGCATAATATATTAATTCAGAGTGGTACATCGACGGAACGGAGGAAATCAGCGATATTATTCTTTTGGTGAGAGACCTTTGGAGCATATTTCAAGAGAAGGGGATCAAGGGTTGAAGCCTAGGTGCGAGCACGGGTTGTTTCTAATTTAACTATTTATTTATTTATTTGAAACCCGTTGTGAACACCATGATTTTGTCTTGCTTTTATTGTTTTAATTTTATCATGACTTTTATTGGCTAAACCTTTTTGCTACCTAGGTTAAAGATGATTGCACTTGTTTGATTTGTTTTCTTTTGGTTTTGGAACTTTTGGTTGTGGGTGGATTTTAAAGTAAAGAACTTTTTATTTTCTGGTTTGATGTGTATGCATATTTAGTTTTATTTAAATAACTTTTATAAACTCCACTTGCGTTTTTGTGAATGTCTTTCATGTATGAATGCGGGTTAGGTTGCGGACTGGGTGTTAGCAACTAGTTTATGGTTAATTTCTGCAGGTTATCCATAGGAGTTATAATTGTTAGTTAGGTAATTCTAAGTGTTCTACCAATTCTCAATAGCTGTAAGGTGCGAGATTGTTGGTCTGTCTAGGGTGTTAAATTGCTACATCTAGAGGCTTTGTAAGAAGATCTTCCTAGTTTCCCTAGCATTCCTTGTAGGCCAAGTCTTATCAGAAATATTGTAGTTACCCCTTGCACTTTCGGGTGTATTGTGACTTTCGCGCTGTGAGGTAGACTGTCTAGCGGGTACTTTAAGATTCGAGTAGGTAAGCCTGTGAGGGTAACCTCTCAACCGGTGGTTTAACAACACAACAGTATTCTAGGGTTTCCCCTTGAGAAGGGTCGAGGGTGTCTAGTTTATTCTTGATGTTTAGTATTTTAAGATCCCGGTTCCACAGCAGTTCCATGACCATTAGAAACTTATCATTCATGTGTAGGATTCTAGCCTAGGTAGTGCGTTCCCATCATCTGATCCCAGTTCCAGTTTCCAGCTTGTGTTTTAAGTTATTTTAGTTTTATTTTATTTATTTTTATTAGTTTATTAGAAAACCCCCCTTTAAGCAACAAAAAAATATTTAAGTCAGTTTGTAGATAAGTAATCGAGTCTAGTTTCCGTTTTCCAGTAGAGTCTCGTGGGTTCGATACTCGGACTTACTTTAACTGTACTGCACTGACCGGTACACTTGCCGGTTGTGTGGTTTATGTTTAGAGAGTCTTAGTTTATAAATTTAAAACTTAGAGTGTCTAGTTTAGGGTAATTTAGTTAGTTTTTACTAAACCACTTTGAGCACATCAATAACCTGTACAATTCAATTACCAACCCACAAGTATCACCTACCCTCCCAATTATCAAACTACTCACGATATAAGAAAAACCGAATGTAAATGATAAAAAGATAAGCAAATGAAAACAAGTGAATTGTTTAAATGATAAAAACCACAAATATTCTTCAACTAAATGAAAAATAATCCATAAACCAAAGTAAACAAGATTCAAGTTTCACAATTAAACCATACACCCGGAGGTTATTACAAGATGTTTAGCCACTCATAGTAACAAGAAACAACTCAAAAATATGAATAATGATACAGAACATGATGATTGAAATCAAAAGTATGGATGAATGATGGTCAATTTTAGGGTTGAAGGTTTTTGGCTTAAATAACTTGGAGAAACAACTTTCCTTTTTTTTTCTCATAACCGCCGTAGGTTACGACTGGAAGGAAGGGCTTACGGCTGTTGAATTCTGCTCCACTACCTGTTTTGCTGTTGTTGTCTTTTCTCTCGTGACTCTTACGTCCGCTTAAAAGATAATTACACCCGTCAAGCACTGAAAGAATGTTTTGCATTTTGACTTCTTTGGTTTTTGTCAATGTGCATTAAATGCAACTTTTCTTATTTGCATATTTCTTTTTTTTTCTTTTTCTTTTACGTTGTTGTTGTTGTAATTATTATTATTATTATTATTATTATTATTATTATTATTATTAGTAGTAGTAGTAGTAGTAGTAGTAGTAGTAGTAGCAGCAGCCTTTGACTCGGGTGTTCTTGACTCATCCAAAATTTCTCTTTAACGCTTCAACGTCCATGAACACCTTCATATTTTCGGTTCACCATCCAAACTCAACCTCAACCACATTTAAGCTTCCAAATCCATCCAAATATGTCATTGAACCTACAATCACACAAAGTTGCGTAGTTATCACATTCAAAACATATAAACGCTCAAACGGCATTAAAAACACATAGTTAAGCATCTAAAACACCATGATTTACCCCGTCCATCACCTCACAATGGGACAGCGGCATTGATGCCTCACAATGGGACAGCGGCATTGATGCCTCATAATGGTTTGGCGGCTTCTACATGAAGGCGGCATGTAGATGAAGCTTCATAATGTTTTGGCGGCATCTACATGAAGCCTCGTTATTGGTTTGGCGGCATCTAGATGAAGCCTCATAAAGGTTTGGTCATTTTCCAAAAAACTCACTATGTTGAAAACGGCCCAGGCTGCCATTTTTGGGCTTCTGTACAGTCTGGCAGGGCCTCCCATACAGGTAACCGGACTTTTGGACGCCTTGTCCTTGACTAATACACGGGTGTCCCACGAAGTCCGGGCCATTTTCGGGTCTCCGGGGCCTGGTCCCGGTGGCCCGAAAATGGCTAGGAGGTCATTTTTCAAAAAACACACTATGTTGAAAATGGCTCAGGCTGCCATTTTTGGGCCTTTGTACAGTCTGGCAGGGCCTCCCAGTCAGGTAACCGGACTTTCGAACGCCTTGTCCTCGGCTAAGACACGGGTGTCCCATGAAGTCCGGGCCGTTTTCGGGTCTCCGGGGCCTGATCTCGGTGGCCCGAAAACGGCTAGGAGGTCATTTTTCAAAAAACACACTATGTTGAAAACGGCCCAGGCTGCCATTTTTGGGCCTCTGTACAGTCTGGCAGGGCCTCCCAGTCAGGTAACCGGACTTCCGGACGCCTTGTCCTTGGCTAATACATGGTTGTCCCATGAAGTTCGGGCCGTTTTCGGGTCTCCGGGCCTGATCCCGGTGGCCCGAAAACGGCTAGGAGGTCATTTTTCAAAAAACACACTATGTTGAAAACGGCCCAGGCTGCCATTTTGGGGCCTCTGTACAGTCTGGCAGGGCCTCCCAGTCAGGTAACCGGACTTTTGGACGCCTTGTCCTTGGCTAATACACGGGTGTCCCACGAAGTCCGGGCCGTTTTCGGGTCTCCGGGGTCTGATCTCGGTGGCCCAAAAACGGCTAGGAGGTCATTTTTCAAAAAAACACCGTTGAAAACGGCCCAGGCTCCCATTTTTGGGCCTCCCAGTCAAATTTAAAAAAGTGCATAAACACATTAATACGTAAACACATATTACATAAACACATAATACATAACGACCAATACATAAATACATAATACATAAATCATAATCCTAATTTACTTATTTAAAGCTTACATAAACACATAATATAATCCTAAATTACTTGGTACTCCTCCTCATATGGATCCCGAGGAGGAGGGTTTGGGGCGGCTGTAGCCTGCTGGTGGGGGGTGGCTGGACCCTGGTTTTGGGGGATCTGTGTACTATCTTGCATCCGAGGGGGTGGGTGCTGATAACCTTAAACGGTCCAAATCCCTTACAGCCATGGTATAATCCACAACCCAGACCAACTCATCTACAGTTAACTCATCATCTGCTGGGAGAGGAGGAGTGGTTTGAGTAGGAGCAGGAGAAGGAGTTATTTGAGTAGGAGCAGGAGAAGGAGTTATTTGTGCAGGAGGAGGAGTATAGAACGAAGGTTGTGCAGGAGTAGGAGGAGATGGAAATGGTAGTCGCCGTCCCCAGCGAGAGTATCGCCGGACATTTGAAGATCCGTCACATTCGTGATAACCGCCACCCATAGTTTGTAAAACCTTTGAAGAGAGGCAGTTGTGACTGAGATTGAGTCTTGATATGGTATTTATAATAGTTGATGCCTGATAATGGTTTGGCGGCATCATATAAGTCATACAGAGTAGATGCCTCAGAATGGTTTGGCGGCATTGATTCCTCAGAATGGTTTGGCGGCATTGATGCCTCAGAATGGTTTGGCGGCATCATAAAAAGTTGAAGCCTATTTAAGGGATACTCACCCCAATCCATCCTCACACCAAACTTTCTTCCCAAAAAACTAACCATATCTCAAAAACCTGCTTCTCCCCCCCCCCCCCCCCCCACCACCACCCAAAAAAATAACATTCAAAGCAAATGGCTTCTTTCATTCCATACCTGGTTAGATTATACTGGGGTGGTCAGTTTTCATACGTAAACGGGGTTGTTCAAGATGATAACTCGTTGCTATCATCCAGCTTTGTTATGCGAGAGAAGATGTCATTTGAACAACTGGTTGAATGTGTATGTGCTCATGTTAATATTAACAAAGAAGTTGTTACTGTCAAACTCCTGCTCGGATACACTTATGCTGGGCACTCTCAAACTAGCAAAATTTTCAACAATGACGGGGTTGATATGATGGATTATCTAGCCGCTGAGAGACGTGGTGATTTCATTGCGGATATCTACGTTGAATGGCAACAAGACCCTCCATTACAACAGCTTACTTTTACTAACCTGCTACGTGACGTGTCGAACGTAAATGTTGTAGCACCCTTCGGGTCTCAGCATGCTGCCGATAACGAAGAAAATGACGAGGCAGGATCCCCTATGACGGACGAAGAATCTTTCCAAGAACCTCAATATGTTGCCGGTAATGACAATAATGACGGGTTTGATGAATCCGAAAGCGGAGACTCTGAAGAGACGAGAGATAGTGATGACGAACAACCCGCATCAACTCCGCAAACGAGGCGGAGCCCAGTCAACCAATGACCCAACAGACACCACCAAATCACAACCTGGCCCTCCAGTTAGGTCCACGTCAAGACTACGATCCTCAAGATGATGCGGAGCTAACAGATTACATGGTTCAAGAATACGAAGAGGATGACTTCGTGTTATGGAACCCAAAAGCAGGAGACAATATCCGTCTTGGTATGTATTTCAAATCAAAAGAAGAGGTAGACCGTGCGGTTAGACAGTGGAACATCCGTCGTGGACGGGAGATGTATGTCAAGGCAAGCAAACCAAAGGTATACACGGTCGTATGTTACACCAGACATCCAAAGTTTGTAAATCCTTTCTCTGGCGGCCGCAAGTGTGAGTGGCGTTGCATGGCATCAATTCGGTCTGACTCACATTACTGGCGAATTACTGTATGGTCTACAAAACACAGCTGTTATTCTTCTGCCATACGTAATAGCAACAGAAGTTAAAAAGCAAAGGATATTGCACAAAACATTTTACCGTAAATTCGTACCGACATCAAGCTTAAGGTAAAACATATCCAAACCCATGTCAAGCAGGTGCTGAATGTTGATGTTTCGTATTCCAAGGCGTGGCGAGCAAGAAGAAAGGCTACACAGCGGAATCGTCAGGTCGGATTATCGGAGCTACACAGCGGAATCCAGGGCAATAACAGTCTTTAGTCTTTCAGGGTCCACGTCATCATATCTGTTGGGTTACCTGAACACATGCCAAAAATAGTTTCTGTCAACATAAAGTTGGTGAGGTCGTGTATTTTATAAAGTGAATAGCCAGTTCATTTATTGATAATTCTTTTACATAAACATTCTTTTAAATACTCTTTTATAAACATTCTTTTATAAACATGCTTTACATTTGTAATTCTGAAGGGGAAAATATATTCTATATAACCAGCTCTATTATACATCCATTCGATTATATCCCAATTCTATCATATCGATTATAGTTCGTGCCATTCCAATCGATGGTACCACTCTGATTATGGTAAATACTTGTTCCTCTGGTTCCTGCCCTCTAGTCGGTGCAAGAAAGGAAATGGCGGATACCGTCCAGTACTGTCCTCGTTGTTTCTATGTCCCCGTCATACTTCTTTTGATAATCGTTTATTTTGTAAAGCAATTCTGGTTTTAATAAATGACATGTATTCCCCCAAAAACACTTAATAAAACAGTAAAAGTGGGGAGTTCACGATACTCACCGGTTTGTTTATATCTTCTGCTAATCTTCTTATTACAATTATATTTCATATACATATAGATACGTTTTACGCGTGGAACTTGTTAGATTGTAATACTTAGGATATATATCATATATACAATTTATATATATATAGAATCTGATATATATTAGATAGTCCTAAACTCGGGGTTTGGTCTTCCTAGGCAAAAAGAAATAAAGCTGGCCATTACAACTTGGCACGCGAACCTAAAGAACTCTAGACACTTCTAACCCGAGTCTAGTATATCGTTTTATATATCGAATCTTGTATATATAAACATATATATTTTATATATGTTTATTATTCTCTTATTATTATTATCAAGTCCGTACGTTATTCGTATTATATATATAATTCTTATAATTCCAATAATCCTCGTCTAGTCCTTGGAACCGAGGTCTATTCCGGGTGTTGACCGAGTCACTGAGTCGACTCGGTAACGACTCTAATTCCTCGATACGGTTAACGGTACCTCGCAATCACACATAATCCTTATATTAGTCAATAGATTATTAGATTATAACCAATCAACTATTAGGATATAATAGTAACCGAACCTTTCCGTTTTCCTTACGGGACATGACCGGAAGTTGACCGGGATTCGTTTATCAACTCGACTTCATCTCCGGATTACAACCTATCACAACCCAAATCAGTTAATAATCACAATCAAAAAGGTAATTATTAATAACCAATCTTTATGTGGTTGATAAGAAGAGCCGATTGACAGTGGGTTTGAATATTTATGAGGGTGACAGTCACCGTAGCTTGGTGACTGTCTGGTTCGTTTAATCCGGTCAGAAAGACGAACAGGGCCCGGGTTCCTGGTGGTTCATCTGTAACAGATCAAAGTTGGAGGATGGTTCGCGGGTTCGATTGATTATCAACCGATAATGTCTAGACCCAATGATCAGCGGTTTATTTATAACAAACAGTGGGTGACCGGTTCATTATTATAACTGAAACAAGGATGATGATGATGATGACAGTCACCGTAACCGGTGACTGTCCGTATTCAGTTAACCCGAACAGAGGGACGAAGGGTAATCGGGTTGGGTTTCGTGTGTTTTTCAGAACGGGAACAGAGATTGTCGGGTTTCAATCATAAGAACGGAAGATAAGGGAAGGGATTCTTACCGGAGAAGAAGTGGCGCCGGAAAGAAGACGGCGGCAGTGGTGATGGTGAACAGCAGTGGTGCCGGAGAGGTTGGTGGAGCTGTGGTGATGCTGGAGACAGAGGCGGCGGTGGCCAGCCATGGTCTCCGGTGAGGGCCGCTTGGTCAGAGCTTTCAGGGGTCAAACACACTTTATGTGTGTGTATAAATCTGTGTAGCGAGAGAGAGTAGCGAGAGGTGAGAGGCAGAGAGGGGTTTTTATAGATGAGGGCAAATAAGAGGGTGTTTGGCTACAGGGATAATTACTGGAACTCGGGATGTTTGGTACCAGGTATAAAAGTTAAATAAAAACGTTTGGCGGCGTTTTAATTAGCAGGTATCGAGCGTTTAACCGGGATAATAAAAATCCAATAATTATTATCTATATAATCGGTTGAACTGGTTGGCCGCGAGGTTCGAACTTGACTATTTTATTCCATAATCGGGTGGTCAGGTCCGACCCGACCCGTTTAAGAGACCTGTAACACATCGGGGTGTTACAGCCGTCTTTCATTGCATCGCCCGTGGGCAAATAAACATATAAATTACACGATGATATGATCATCGTAGTGCAATCACATTGGTATTTATTTTTCCTTGATATGCCACATGCTGGAGGAGCAACGTCCGCGAAAAAAATACTTAGCCTTCTAACTGGAAAGTCCCATTATACATTTACACAAATCCACGCGTACACACACATATACAGACACATACAATCTGTTAGCTAATTGTGTAACTGTGTTTGTATGGATTCTTTGTCTTTTGATTATGTTAGAACAAAATCCCGCGGCGAAGCGTGGGAAATCATGCTAGTTACTATATATTAATAATCAAACTAAATGAATAGTGACACAAAATGAATAGTAAAAATATTAATATTTTATTTATATTATTATTTTATTTAAAAACTTTATTATATTATATACTATTAATATATTATACCGATCCCGACAATACCGATACCGAACGGTACGGTATCGGTTTGGTATCGGTACTGTACCGGTATGGTATCGGTATTTTAAGGTAAAATACCGATACCATACCAATCTCGTACCGATACCGATCCCGAAACCACTCGGTTCGGTATCAGTTCGGTACGGTATCGGGATCGGGATGGGATAGGATCGGTATTCGGCCTTGTATGATCATCCCTAATTAATATATTATATATTATTATTTTATTCAAAAACTTTACGGTATCGGTACGGTACCGGTATGATATCGGTATTTTACCTTAAAATACCGATACCATACCGATCCCGTACCGATATCGATAATACCAAAACCGAAAATCCATAAATATAGGTACCGATACCAATCCCGAAACCACTTGGTTCGGTATCGGTTCGGTACGGTATCGGGATCGGGACGGAATGGGATCGGTATTCGGCATTGTATGCTCATCCCTAATTAATATATTATATACTATTATTTTATTCGTATTATTTTATTAAAAAATTTTATTATATTATATACTATTAATATAAATAAAATAATCTTATGTAATTTCATTACAAATTTCATGTGTTACCTTATGTGTAGATTTCTTTATTTTTTTAACGTTTACAACCAAAATGGAATCTCGATTGTATAATTCATTGATTGATTAACACCTCATTTAAATCTCGATTGTAAAACGCGCAACGCGCGTGATTTTATACAACTAGTTAATATAACTAACAATGTTGCTGATATGCTTACAAAGGCCCTTCCTAGTACTAAGTTTTAGTTTTGTTAGTGAGTGCTAGGAATTGGTGGAATTGGTTGAATGCAATTTTAAGGTGGAGATTATTGAGGAAAAACATGAGTCAATGATAGTCAACCAAAGTTAAAGACAGTTTTAAATGAGGAGACGAATTGCAGGGCCTTTCTTGTTCAAAACCAAAAGTTTATAGGTTAATCGGCTTAAACATAGTTTGCGTTGTTAATGACCGTTAACAATTTGGGTATAAATCTAGGTCACATCTCTAATGATAATTCATTCAATTATATATCATACATTTAGCAACTTAACGGTCAAACCTAATTACCGTTACAAGTTAACGGTCAAACCTAACTACCCTTAAATATCCGTTTCCCACATACTTTCACGCTATTTCTTCTGTTTCTGTAACTGTTCTCCCTTTTTAACACCCAACACCACCGTTTTTTCATCACAACACCCAACACCACCATTCTTTCATCACAAATTCCTCTTTTCCTTTTTCATACTCTCTTCATCTACGCTAATCCATTCGTCAAATTCGCGCTTAAAGGTATCTTCCCTGTTTTTAATTTCTTACTTCTTCAATCGCAGTTAGGTTTATATTGTTCAGTTTTTCTCAGTTTTGTCAATCGCGATTAGGGTTACTATTTATTCAAAAGTCCAATTCACTTATAATCCGGGTTCAATTCTGTTTCATCTTTACAAATTTCTCACTTATTAAATTGCAATTGGGTTTACAATTCAAGAAGGAATTGTATGAAGATATTTTTGTTTTTTGTATTGAATTGCAATTGGGTTTAATTCTGTTTCATCTTTATAATTTTTTTTTGTTTTGTATTGTTTGTTTGTTGTTTTGTTTTTTTTTTACTATGACAATGGCCTTACAAGTTTTATGAAGATACATTTATTTATTTATTTATTTATTTTTTTGTTATTGAGGCAAATTCTATGAAGATACCATCTGTTAAGAATTTTACAATAAAGTAGTGGTTAATTTTTCTCATGTACTCATTCATAATTAAAATGAATCGCTTATTTCAAATACATTTGAAGTAAATGCATTGCTGTTTTGTTTTTTGTTCATAGCAATATGTATATGCCTACACAACCAACTCTTGCTTTATTGTTTTGTTTCTATATTTTCATATATTTTAGTGCATTTTTTAACTCACAAAAGTGCATAGATGTGCAGAATATTACTGAACAAGCCTGCAGTTTTTTCCCATAAACTTAATTTTTTTTACGCATATAATTTATCTAAACTCTATAGATTTTTGACACTTTTAGTGCAGTTTTTAACTCATAAAACTGCAGAGATGTGGTCCCTATTATTGCAGTTTTTTTTGTACTCAAGAAGTGCATCCCAAATTAGGGTCGTATCGAACGAATGCGAGAGATTATTGAAAAAACACTGCAGTTTTTTAGCCCAAAACGTGCAGAAATGTGACCCCTATTACTGCAGTTTTATTGTACTCAAGAAGTGCATCTTAAATTAGGGTCGTTTTTTAATGAATGCTGTAAATTATTGAAAAAAAAAACGCTGCAGTTTTTTAGCCCAAAACATGCAGTTTTTTAGCCCAAAACATGCAGTTTTTATCGAAACTCTATAGATTTTGACACTTTTAGTGCACTTTTGATTTTAATTATGAATGAGTACATGAGTTGCGCAAATATTTAGGTTGTTGGAAAACACTATTTCATTTTGTCTAACCTCCAACCTGCAATTATCCGCCTCGATTGATGAAGCCCGCGGGTTGATCGTTAAACGCCCTCACATACTCAAATCAAACCATGGATATTGCTTAAAATCGATGCTCGAATATTTAAAAAGATTGAGGATTAGGAGGTTGAACATTCCCACAACTTTGAATGCTCATTTGTTGGATACAAGATTGCATAAATTTGAGGAGAAAATTAGTTTTTTGGAAGGAGTTGGTTTACGGATGAGGAGGCGAGGCGGCCAAACGACAGCCGAACAAGTTCCTTCACATTATTACTTACTTTTAATGTTGGTTTGAAAGTAAAGAGGAAGACTGATAAAACCATTGTCATCAGCTTAGCCATTAATTTCGAGTATACCTGCAACAACCATATATTGATATGTAGATAATGCACTTAAGAAGTAAAAGAACCATATAGTAGCTGTGAAATGGCTACACCTGTAGATATCAAAGTAGGAGACACACACCATATAGAGTCATATTTATCAAACAATGTCATCCCAATATGCAAGCATATTTACAAGTCTATGCAGAAGCTACGGACTATTGATAAGTTGTTGAAAAAGCAAGTTAAGCAGAACAAACCCATAATGAGTTACAATATCATCTTAATATGCACAGGCCAAATCGACCATTTATTGGCAAGCGGGTCAAAACTTTCAACCCCGTTAAATTATTTGAAGTATAAAACACAACCCCAATCGACCCGGAACCTTCAAATTCGTTGAAATGAAATTTTAAAACATAACCAAAATTGCCCCATTCATAAGCAAACACCCACCTTTCACAATCCAACTCACAAACACCAATTCCTACCCTTTCACAAACCAACACCCACCCTTTCACAATCCAAGTTAATTATCACCCCATTTTCAACCACCACAATCTAACTTATCACCATTTCACAATGTCAGATCCCCACTAATTTTCATGTATATAATATAATTAATAATTAATTTAATTAATATCAATATAGTTTTATGTTAATAATACAAAAAACAACTTTCTGTCCATATATCCAATAGCCTAATATTATGGTTCGGACGCATGAAAAGTTATATCATTTCATAAATGAAAAATCACGCACCGATTGGTGTTTTATACTAAAAACCACTCAAAAGGATATGTCGGTACGGCAGCATGATCCACCATTTTAAAGTAAGTAAATTATGCATGTAACATGAGAGCAATTAATAACAAAAACACAAACCGTCTGAATACCGTTAAACACAAACTGTCGTAGTGATAACATCGTCAATCAATCAGCAACTACAGACAAAGTCCATTCATCCGGCGCCGACACCGTCTCCACCATGTATGAACCATTTACACTCAATCAACAACCGTCGTCGTGATAACACCGTTAATCACAGTTACATATCGATATTTATTGAGTCGTGATGACAACAAATAAGAAGGTTTTACATATATGTTTAAATTTGATGGCTTTGGTTGCCTCTTTATTTAGGACCATTAATGTTTTACAACAATCAAAGGCATGACAAAACACATTATGTATATGTTCGTCAATTTTTTGATTCTGTTAGTTATATTACACTTTGTTTGTGCATCCATAACCGGTTTTTCGAACATTTGTTTCAGGGCTTTTTATCCATGTCAGGTGTATGTATTGCATGTCTCACACTCTTTTACACCCGTAAGTTTTGTTTCTTTAAAGTTCTTATTGTGATTTTTTTACTTGATAGTTGCTTTGACGTATTGAATGGTTGGTTTAGTGGTAATAATTAGTGTAAACTGGCAACAATGTTCATTATTTAAGCACTGACTCTATCATTCCAAATACAAAAAATACAGGAGACATAGATATTCTTTATCCTACTGAGTATCTAAACCTTTTGAACTTTAGTGGACTTTCTCCACATAAGCTTGAATTAAAAATCAATGCTCCAATCATGTTACTTCGAAATATCAATATAATAGCAGGTCTATGTAATGGAACAAGACTTATAGTCACACAATTATTACCAAGAGTTGTTGAAGCACAAGTTATCACTGGAACTGCATCCGGTCATCATGTATACATTCCTCGAATCATTTTAAGCCACACAAATAAAGATCTACCATTCATTTTCAAAAGAAAGCAATTTCCAATTAAGTTATGTTATGCCATGACAATTAACAAAAGCCAAGAACAATCTTTAAACAAAATAGGTGTTTATCTTCCTCAACCAATATTTGGTCATGGTCAACTTTACGTTGCTTTCTCTAGAGCCGCATCTCCTGATGCCTTAAAAGTATTGATAGAACCACAAGAAAATGACTCTCCAAACATAACAAAGAATATTGTTTTCTCATATTTCCTACGTCAAATACTACGTACAAAGGCATGTTAAAATCAAGTAATATAATGTGTATATACTCTAAAACATAATTATCAATTTTTTCAAATATTAATAAATTTCATTACTTTACATTACAGGAAACTCATAATGAAGATTCATTAATTTAGACCACATAATAGCACATAAAATCCAACTAATAACTAAAAGAGAGGGTTAACGTTTGGGAAAAAGAGGTGCTATCTTTTGGTATATAATCATGTAAGCTTTATAAATTTATTAACAATATTACTTAGCTATGATTTCTTACACATTAATTTTTTTCTTACTTATGCAGATGATACTAAACAGGAGCCACTCCACACACTAATTCCCATCTTGATTCCCTTATTACACAACAATGTTACTATGTTAGCACATGTTACTCATGACCATAATGAGTGTTGTACAATATACTTCATTATATATCAGTAAAAAAAACCCTATTCCGGTGCATGACATAGTTACTTAAAAGACTTTCTACTTTGTTATCAACAATTATTATTTTACTTATGCCAATATTGTATAACATAACTAATCAACATCCCGCCGCAACGTGCGGGTGTGCGTTACCTCGTTGTTTCTAATTACTTTCTTTTTTTTTTTTTTTGAAAGGCAAACTTCATTAAACAAAAACGACTGGAAGTCTCCAAGACAGAGACACCCAAAACCAAGTTACATTACATCAAAAGAGAATTTTTTCCAATCTATCCAGCCCACCAATCCCTTTTTGTACCTACTAGAGAACCATAAGAAACCCAAAGCTTTAATGTCCGCCACAATATCAACAACAGTCCGCCTTTCATTCTTGAAGATCCGCTCGTTCCTAGCTCTCCAAATCCTTCAACAAGATAACACTAGAACCCCATAAAGCGCCTCCTTCTTCTCCTTAGACCAAGCAGAAGTATGATCCATGTGAAGAATATCTACCACCGAAAAGAAGAAAAACTGAGGAAGGCCAACCCACCTGGCTATCGCATTCCAAACTCCCGAAGCGACCACACAAGCCATAAACAGATGATCAACGGACTCCTCAGACTCCTCGCAAAAACTGCAAACAACATTACCACAATTAACGTTCCGCCTAGAAAGCGCATTTTTCGTCGGGACTCTATCCATAAGCATCCTCCACATAAAGACATTACACTTAATAGGGACCCATTTGCACCACCTATAAATCGGATGAGCTATGTTTGGCCGAATACTATCAATCCACCTCTTGACTTCCAGAATCGAAAACACGTCCGAACCTGCAGCGTCCTAATGCCATTTGTCAGCTGAGTCCTGAAGCTGCACACCATTCAACAAAGTTATGCAGCCCTGCAGCTGATTTGTCTCCACCTCAGTCGAAGGCTCATGTCTCCAGTTCCATAGATAACTGCCAGCCGCAGCAACCCCCAACACTCGAGCCCCCACCGTACAAAACTTCTCCTGCTCAAGACGAAATAAATCCGAAAAAGTGATTTTAAGAGGCTCTCTAGAGACCCAAGGGTCTATCCAGAACCTTATAACAGTACCATTCCCAATCCTGCCCCTGATCATACTTACGCTACTGACGTCAGGCACTTTCACCCGATAACCGCATTTCACTATCTTATTCCACGTCCCAGGGAAGCTAGAGCTATGAGGATATATCTCCCATTTCCGATTTGACCCGTGAATAGCATCTACCACGCTACGCCACAAAGCATTACCCTCTTGCTTATATCGCCATAACCATTTAACTAGGAACGCATTATTACAATCCTCCAGTCTACGTATACCCAAGCCGCCACTTTTTAAAGGTCTAGTGACCGTGTCCCATCCCACCCAATGAAGTTTCTTCGCGTCCCCAGTGCCTCCCCACAAAAACTTTCTAACCAACCCTTCCAATTTATTTACAACCCTAACCGGCGCCTTAAACATAGAAAAATAATACGAAGGAAGGCTTTGTAACACTGATTTTATAAGCGTCAACCTACCTCCAATCGACAAAGTAGACGATTTCCATCTCGTTAACCGTGATTTGAACACTTTAACAACCGGGTCCCAGTTATTTATTCTCGACATATTGGCTCCCACCATAATACCAAGATAAGTAAACGGATTCGTCCCTGGCTGGCAACCTAAACTCCGCGCTTTACCTTCTACAGCACCACTATCCACACCCACACCATACAGTGTCGATTTATTTATATTAATTCGTAATCCAGAGCATAAGTGAAAAATACGAAGAATACGTCGAAGACAAACAAAATTGCTCTCCGACCATTCACCCATCACCATTGCATCATCTGCGTAAAGGAGATGCGAAATCACGGGCCCATCCCTCGGAAGAGCCACCCCTTGAAAAGACCCAATACTACACGATTTCTTAATAATACCAAATAAAGCCTCCATGAAAATAATAAAAAGGAACGACGATATCGGGTCACCCTGTCTAATCCCCTTCCCGCAACTGAATTCAAAGGTCGGCGACCCGTTGACCAGGACCGAAGACCGAGCCGACACCAAAATACCCCTAATCCAAGTACACTATATATCCGGGAAATTCATCTGTCTCATAACAGAAATCAGGAACTCCCAGTTTACATTATCGTATGCTTTCTCAAAGTCTATCTTGAACATGAACGTCTCCTTCCCGGTTTTTCTCGTCCACGACATAACTTCACTAATCACCAAGGGACTATCCAAAGTATACCGGCCAGCAACAAAAGCCGACTGGGTTTCATTAATCATTCCTTTTGTATTCACTTTCTTGTATTCACTTTCAATAATTCCTTTTGTAATCGTTTTAGTTCTGGTCTTCATTAATCATTCAATAGTGGAATCGTTGGTGATGATCTTGTGTTAGTTATTAATTTATGGAAAAATGGAAATAAATAATCCCAACTATTGACTATTGGCCAATAACAGTCCCAACTACGAAAATCACCAATATTGGTCCCAACTTTCGACATATTGGAAACCAACGGACCCAAACTAACGGAGGCTAACTCCGTTAGTGTGATGCTGACGTGGCATGCCTGGGTGGCAAGATGATCCTACGTGGCATGCCATGTGGCAAAATAATCCTATGTGGCATGCCACGTGGCAAAATGATCCTACGTGGCATGCCACGTCAGCATCACACTTCACACTAACGGAGTTAGCCTCCGTTAGTTTGGGTCCGTTGGTTTCCAATATGTCGAACGTTTGGGACCAATATTGGTGATTTTCGTAGTTGGGACTATTATTGGCCAATAGTGAATAGTTGGGATTATTATTTCCATTATTCCTTAATTTATTATCTTTGTGTCATATTTCTTTAACATGCAATATATATACCGGTTACTTCGTTGGCTAAAGTTCTTTGAATTCAACTAAATAAATTTTTTTTTTTGAAGGCTAATTTCATTAAAACACACCACCCGGACGGAAATCTCTAAGACAGAGACTACCGAAAACCGGGAAAGATTACATCAACGGAAAAGAAAAATTACACCAATTTCTCCAATCTATGGAAACCTCTTTATGCCTATACTTAAACCAAAGATACGCCAAAGATTTGACATCTGCCAACAAATGCGTAATACCATAGTCCAAACCGTTGAAAATCTTGTCGTTCATTGCCTTCCAAATACGCCAACACGCGATAATCAAAATACCAAATACAATCTCCTTCTTCTTCGAAGCATACGGCAAGCCATCCATAACAAGAATAACGTCGGAAATCGAGAAAACAAAAAACCTCGGGATGTTACACCAAGAGGCTATGGCATCCCATAAAGCACCCGCAATCGTACAACCGGAGAATAGATGGTCCACTGTCTCCTCATAATCTCCACAAAGAGCACAAGCGACATTATCAACAAACACGTTTCGGTGAATGAGAGCAACTTTTGTAGGAAGCCGATTCAACGAAGCCCTCCACATAAAAATGTTACACTTGCGCGGAACCCATTTACACCAATGAAACAGAGTATTAGTGTTCGCCTGGGAGTTCCCTTTCAACCACCTGCGAACATCCTGGACAGCGTAATCAGCGCCATCTCCAAGACTCCAGGCCCAAGAATCGCTTTTATCACGTAAGCGAACACTCGACAGCATACGGTGGCATTGTATTAACTCGTCCTTTTCCACATCAGTCTCGGGATATTTTCTCCATTTCCAATTAATCAGCGCCAACCCATTTCGAACAATTAACCGATCTGCGATGCTCCAACGTTTTTCTTGGTCTAGACGAAACAAAGTGGGAAACATAAGCTTCGGCGGCTCTGGAGAAAGCCAAGGATCAATCCAAAATTTAAGATCATTCCCGTCGCCTACCACTCCCTTAACCAGGTTCATGAACGCGTTACCCTCCACTTTGAGACTATAACCAGCCTTGACTAATCTAGACCAAGCACCCGCAAAGCGATTGTTGCATTGAATAGTTTCCCATCTTCTAGGCGACCCATGTATCGCGTCCACCACTTTTCTCCATAGAGCTTCGTTGGACACTAGGTATCTACATATCCATTTCAACATAAGTGCAAGATTATTATCCTCCATTCTCGACAGACCCAACCCTCCATCTTTAACACTTTTAGTAACTCTATCCCACGCCACCCAATGGATTTTATTCTTTTCTTCTCCGCCACCCCATAGAAACCTTTTAATAATCACCTCCATATTGTTTATAACCGCCACCGGAGCTTTATAAAGCGAAAAATAATACGTGGGTAAACTCTCCAACACCGCCTTGATAAGGGTCACCCTCCCGGCCATAGACACCATACTGGCCTTCCAAGAGGAAAGACGTTTTTTAAACGTATCTATAATCGAGTCCCAGTTGCTAATTCGGTTCATATTAGCGCCCACAATAATACCAAGGTATTTAAAAGGAAAATTACCCGGACTACAACCCATATCATCAGCATACCTGTCAACTTCCTCTGCCCCTTTACCTAACCCGAATAAATTAGATTTATTCAAGTTTATACGAAGACCGGAACACATGTGAAATATACGCAGAATTCTCTTGACGACATTAATATTTCCACGAGAACCGAAGATCGAGCCGAAGTAAGAACCCCTTCAATCCAATTACACCATCTAGTTGGGAAATTCATTTGCTTCATAACAGAAATCAAGAATCCCCAGTTGACGTTATCGTATGCTTTCTCGAAATCAATTTTCAAGAAAAATAGATCTCTTCCCGTCTTCTTCGCCCACGAAAAAATCTCATTGATAATAAGCGGGCCATCAAGAATATACCTCCCCAACAAGAAAGCTGATTGTGTCTCATGAATAACGCTACCCATCACCTTTTTAACTCGATTTGCTAGAACCTTGGAGATCACTTTGCTGATCACTCCAATCAAAGTTATAGGCCGATACTCGTTCAAGCTCACCGGGTCTTTGGATTTAGGAATTAGAGTAATAAAAGAAGAGCCTACTCCATGATTAATTCGGCCTGAATCAAAAAATTCCTGCAACACTTTAAGAAAATCGTTAGCAAAAAGCGGCCAAAACCTCTTGATAAACCGGAAATTAAATCCGTCTGGGCCCGGGGCCTTATCGCTACCGCAATCAAACATTGCCTCCTTAATTTCCGATTCAGAAAACGGTGCTACCAAATTTTCAGCTTCGATATCATTCAACTTCTTTAAATCGGCACAATCCAAACCCGGTCTTTCCACCATCTCCTCTACGAAACGCCTTCTAAAAAACGAACAAACCTCCTTTTTCACTTCCTTTGGCTGAAATACCCATTTACCATCCACGTTCAGCCCCGGTATGTTGTTAGACACCCTGCGCATGTTCATACTAGCGTGAAAAAAACCGGTATTTTCATCCCCTTCCTTGGCCCAACGAACACGAGCCTTTTGTTTAGCATCTTTTTTACTGAAATCCTCCAGTTGTCTGAGCCGATTTTTTGCCTCTTCAAACACCCAAACTTCAGCTTCACTCAAATCTCTGGCCTTTAAAACTTCATCAAGTTCTCGAAGCTCGGCTCTCAAGTTATCAAGCTCCTCATTTTCCAATGTTGACCAAGTTTTTTTCCATTCCATTAAACGTTGTTTCAGGAGCCGAAATTTAAACATCAAGCCCAATTGATAAGACCCATTCCCACGGCCCAAGGTGTCTTCCCCACAAACCTGTTCCACAATTTCATTTAGACCATCTCTTTGAAGCCAAGAATTAAAGAACCTAAATGGTTTAGGACCAAAATTTCGAGCTTCTACTTTCAACATTAACGGGCAATGATCCGACTCCTCTCTCGCAAGAGCCCGATATTCCGCATTAGACCACGCATTGACCATATTCGACGAAACCAAAATACGATCTATTCGACTACACTTGTTCCCAGAAATGAACGTAAACTTCCTCCCTTTTAGCGCATACTCAAATAGATGAACCCAGTCAATAAAGTCATTAAACTCATTGGAAACTAAAGCGTTAAACTTTGAGTTACGACGTTCAGACCGATCTCGAACACAATTAAAATCCCCGGCGACCACCCAATAAGAATCATCTTGGACTATCACTCGTTCCAAATCAGCCCAAACCACTCGCTTATCTCTTAACTTTTGTGGAGCATAAACATTAACAATAGAGAATACTTTCCCATCATCTCTAGACGTACCATGGATACATAAGAAATGGCGATTCTTAACCACCCTGGACACCAAGAATCTTTTGGGATCCCAAACCGAAAGCAAGCCACCGGACCTACCATTCGCACCCACCCATTCGCATTCGAAACTCCCTCTACCCCAGAAACGCCCAATATCTATACCCTCAAGAGAAGCGAATTGCGTCTCTTGAAGCATAATAAAACCAATTTCATTAGCTACTTTAAGGTTACGAATCCATTTACCTTTATCCTCGTTACCCAGACCACGAATATTAACTGAAAGGAAGTTCATTGATCAACTCCTTGAAAGCCTTCATTCACTATAACCTTGGTTAACTCGTCTTGAAAACTGACCATGTTCCTCACTCCCAAACTATTGGCCATCATAATAGTGTCCTCCGTTTCTTTATTCACAACATAATCTTCCTCTGTCCCCCTACCAACGTTATCCGATGATGCCAAATTGCCTCCTGTCGCCTCATCGCTATTTAAACCATCCAGATCATTCCCATTATTTTTCTCCAAAGCTGTTTGGGCTGCATTGACAGTGTAAATAAAGCGATCAAGATCAAACAAATCCTCACCTTCGCGTTGCCTCTTTTTCGGTCTATCGTTGCCCATTGGAGAAGCAGACGGCGAAGCCGACTTGTTCCTAGAGCCTTTCTTCCTGCTGAATCCTTTTCGTTTTTTCATCATATGGCTGGATTCCCCAACGTGTGTCTGAACGTTGCCTTCCTGATCATCCGCAACATCGACCTCCAAATTTTCCGCTTGAGCGACATTTAAGTCAAGCATCTCTTCCTCACTTTGGTGTACACCACAGTCTTGATCCTCAACATTCATCCTCTCTTCCTCCATCACAACCAAACAATCGGGAATCCAATCGGCCGTTTCCTCCTCCACACACACATCAAATTTAGACGACTTCCAATTCAATGAAACCATCTGATTTACCCTATCGGAACCTGAACGTAAAATACCAACACACGCCACGGATAAATCCCCGTCCTCCTCGGGAAACATAGCTGGTTGAATGACGGAGCCAAACTTCGAAGCAATATCATCAAATACCATTGAACATGACAAACTTAACGGTACACCTCGGATTTTAATCCATGCAACCCTAGGAACTTTGAAGGTCTGGCCATACCATTCTTCTAACAACTCTACATGCAGAACCCATGCATCCTTGTTGGACGTAAACTCCAACTTAAGATCCCTATTCTCGAATACTAACATAGCACACAAGCCCCCCACATATTTGATTTCAACGTCATTACATTGCATTGCCTTCAACCAAACCCTATGTGTTGTCAAAGCCTCCAAACTCTTCAAATGTACAATCACAGCACGATCATACCATTCACCAAACGCCACCACAGAAGGATCCACCTTTATCTCTAAATCGTCGCTAATCACTGGTTCCTTATTCAACAACGTATCCCTGAACGTTCTCCTATCATCCACACAAACATCCACAGGAACCGATTCTTTCACACTAGGCTCCTCCTTGTCCTCGTTTTGCACCTCTTTACCCTTAACTTGTTGCCAGACTTTCTCATCCTTTCTTGGAATTTCTTTTCCATCGACGAATCTTGCCGGTACAATAAAAAGCTTGTATGAACCAATCCATACATCTTTCAATACACTACAAGAACTTGGGTTATATACCTACACATAATTTACCTACACATATAAATGTGTAGGCAAATACCTACACATGATATTATATGTGTGGGTAATCATTGATAATATACTTTCGTTTTGACCAACACTTAATATGTGTAGTAAATACGTTTTAGCTACACATTAAAGTTGGTGGGAAAATTTCCCACCATCAATTAAATATTAAATACCTACATAAGTGGTAAGAATTTATTATGTGTAGGTAAATTATTTACACATATATAAAAAGCTATTATATGTGTAGGTAAATGATTATGTTTACCAACACATAATAGTTTTAAATAAATATGTAGATAAACTAAGTAATTAAATTTTATTTGATTTATTAAAAATGACATGGTAAAATAGATACATACACATATTAAAAAAATGTATAATGAAGGGGTAGGGACCCAAATCCACATGGGCCCTACCCCAAAAACCGAGCACAAAGGCCGAAACAGGCCCAAGAGGCCCAAACGTAACACCGGGAAGATATAAACAGGTAACACTCTGCGGGTGCGGAGCAATACGCGGAACGAGTGACCGCCTTAACGTGTCCGCCTAAAGTGCAACAAGACAAAGCAGCGACGGACACGTGGAACCAAACCAGAGGACAGTACAATCATGTACGAACCAATCAAAACATGAGGACGTGTGGCAGGGAGCATGTTGCACAATCTACTTCTCAGAGGGTGACGCCTGTCTCCAGAAGGACCCACAGGAGACAAACAGTACATGCCCTGCACGCGTCCACCAACCAGAATGCATGGGACCACCTCAGCAAGGTTCTCCACTAACTCGGAGGGCTGCAGGGGGGGACAAGGACCCACCTGGCAGCCAATCACGTCGAGGCAGACCTGAGATCACTCACGGGACGCCACGTCACCAAGACGGTACGATCTCCCTCTTTGATATAACACGTGTCTTACTCCATCTTATAGGGCCTAACTTTGGGCCGATGTGGAGGCAAGCCCTTAACTTGGGCCTTGGCCCTTTGGGTGAGTTAAGGGTAGATGTTGAGGCCCGTGTGGAACCTATTTAAGGAGCACTTGGTCTCCTTGGATAAGGCATTCAGAAATTCCCTGAAAAACAAACTAAGGCTGATTACGTTTTTGTGTCTGCTAAGTAGATTCCTTCGGGTTTCGAGGCGGTCGCCCCACATCGGTGTAGTGTGTGTTTGCAGGTACCCCCATTCTCATAGCCAGTTGAATAGCGAAGGATCACATCTGTAGAGACGAGCTTAACCATTGGATCCAGGTTAGACTTTTGTTTCTTCATTGGCGCCATCCGTACCGGCTAGAGCAACAACCTTTTAATCCTTTAACTAGACAACATGGCAAACGAGGAAGCCCCTCGGAGAAACCCTGACGAGCCCATCATTGAAGATGATGACGACGTCAACACAGATGAAAGAACTCCAGATACTGTAACCAAGGTCGCACATCGAGCTGTCAGAATGACCAACCCAGGCCCCGTCGTCAACCAGCAAGCTGTCGACATTGAGGATGGTGAGGAAGACGACGACGACAATGCTGAGGAAGACCCAGACGAATGGCTCTTCAAACAACAGGCAGAGGTCACTGCAGGTTACCAACAAAGGGTAATGAAACAGGCACAGCAAAGAGTACAAAAAACACTCAACTTCGATAATAATAACAAGACCTCGGGAGCAGCAGCTAAAAACAAAGCAAACAGCAAATCGATGAAAAACAACACCCATGGTAGTCGCAGCGGAGGCCGCGGGAAGAGTTCCCACAGCTAGGGCCGCGCTATCACGGACGAAGAGGACGGCTACGAGTCCAGCTCACACGCGGAAGGCGACGATGATCTGGTCAAACCATATCGGCCGAAAGACTTAGCCGAAAAATCCAAGTTCTGTGCACGAGTCGCCATGGCACCCATACCCGCCAAAGCGAAGCTCCCGAGCAGCATCGGGAAATATGACGGCATACGCGATCCAGACGATCACGTACATGATTTCAGGACCGCAGCGCACAGCCAGAACTGGCCCATGCAAGTTTGGTGCCACCTCTTCGCACAGACACTAACGTCCGCGGCTAGGGTGTGGTTTGATAACCTGCCCGTGGGTAGCATCCAGAACTTCGACGACTTGCTGTCAAAGTTTTCCCTTCATTTCTCTCACCAGAGACGACATAAAAAGGACAAAGCGCTCATCCTACTCTACGCAAGAAGGGACAACGAGACAGTCGAAGATTATATCACCCGTTACACGCGGGAAGCGATGCAAATAGGATGCGGCGAGGAACTGACGCGGGCAGCGTTCATTCACGGAGTCAACAACGACGACCTCATGAAGTGCCTCACGGGAAAGGACGGGATTCCAGAGTCATGGGACGACGTAATTAAAGCAGCAAAGATATACGCGTCCTCAGAGAAATCCTTCCGCCACGCACGACAAAATCCGTACAGCCAGGGGCACAATAACGGCCGTCGAGACAAAGGAAAACAATCCGTTTGGTCACGCATTACTGGGTCCGCCGAGGAGGGCAAGTATTCTGCGCAGCAAGACGCCCGCAATATAATCAACGGCAAACACGGCCGCGACAACCGAGGCGGGTCGAGGAAGAACACGGATTGGACTCCATTAACAAAAACTCCATCGCAGGTGCTCGCGACGGAACAACACAACTTCAAAGAACCGCGACCACTAGGAAAGCGAAAGAATGTGGACACGAGCAAGCGCTGCGAATACCACATCGACTTCGGGCATAACACAGACAACTGCTACAGCCTCAGAATGGAGATAGAGGCAGCCCTGAAGTCAGGCCAATTGGGACATCTAGTGAAAAATGTGCAACGCAATGGCCGCGGTAAAGATTACGAAGAAAAGGGTGAGGGATCGAACAAGCGCATCCGAAATCTACAAACCCACACGATCAACCGCGTGACCGGACACGCCTGCCAAATGACAAATAAGGGGGCGGCAAGCCATCGCCGAAACAAACGCCCACTGATGGACACATCAAATGACGCCTGGAAAGAGCAACCAGTCATTCTGCCCGCCGTCAAAGGGGGTGCCTCATCCACGTCACCATTAATCATCACAGGGGTATTTGGCCACTACCGCACCCAATACATGTTCCTAGACCCGGGCAGTAGCGCGGATATCATGTACGAACAATGTTTCAATCAGTTGGACGAGGCAGACAAGAAGCGCCTCATACCAGTCGCGGAGCCTATATCAGGATTCATACATGAGACAATCATGCCGCGAGGGGTAATCACGTTCCCGGTGACATGGTCAGACGGGAACCTATCCCGAACCGAAGAATGTGAATTCATGGTCCTTCCAGTCGTTTCCTCACACGACATACTCATCGGAAGGGAAGGTTTGGCTAAATTCAACAGTAACGCCTCTACACCGCATCAAATGGTGGGATTTCCGACCAGGAATGGCATAGCATTCATCCACGGGAATCGACAATGCCACGCCACCGAGGCGGCAAAGCCACCAAAATCCGCCAGACAGCAGGTGCAGACGGAGCCAGAGAAATGGGCGCTCAATCCCCGCTTCCCTGAACAAACGGTCACGATCGGCCCCGCACTCTCAGACGCGGTGCGAGTTCACTTAAAGCAGCTACTCATCAAGAACATGGATATCTTTGCTTGGCAACCAGCAGACATGGTGGGCGTGCCGCGTAACGTCGCAGAACACAGACTGTCCACATACAAATCAATAGAGCCAGTGGTACAGAAAAAACGAAGCATGGGGCCGGAAAAGACTAAAGCAATGAACGAGCAAGTGACCGAGCTGCTGAACGCAGGTATCCTCCGTCCAGTCAAATACCAGACCTGGGTAGCAAACCCTGTCATGGTTGGCAAAGCTACTGGCGGGTGGCGAATGTGCGTGGACTACAAGGACCTAAACAAGGCATGCCCGAAAGATTGCTACCCATTGCCAGAAATAGACTTGAAGGTCGACTCGCTAGCACCATTCCGCTTCAAATGCTTCCTCGACGCTTACAAGGGATACCACCAAATCCAGATGGCTAAAGCTGACGAAGACAAAACGGCGTTCAGAACCGACATGGGGACGTTTTGCTACACAAAAATGCCGTTTGGGCTAAAAAACGCGGGTGCAACGTACCAACGCCTCATGGACTCGGTGTTCACAAAGCAGATAGGCGTCAACTTGGAAGTATACGTGGACGACCTTGTCATCAAAAGCGTGGAGGAAGACCAAATGCTACAAGACATCCAGAAAACATTCGAACAACTAAGAGCTGTCCGCATGAAGCTAAATCCTAGCAAGTGCTCCTTCGGCATGGAAGAGGGTAAATTCCTGGGTGTCATTGTCACAAAGGACGGCTTCCGCGCAAACCCCGAGAAAGTGCAAGCGATAGAACGAATGCCATCGCCAGCGTCCGTAAAGGAGGTGCAAACCCTGATGGGTCGCCTCGTGGCCTTGAACCGCTTCCTATCCAACTACGCCTCAAGGTCTTTTCCCTTTGTCAGCACACTCAGGAACTGCCTGAAGAAGACAAACTTTCGGTGGACAGCGGAAGCAGAAAAAGCATTCCAGGACATGAAACAGTGTCTCATGAACTTGCCAACATTGACAGCACCGCTCCCTAAAGAGCCGCTCACGTTATACCTGGCGGTCTCTGATAAAGCGGTTGGGGCAGTCCTACTAGTGGATCGAAAGGGTGTCCAGACGCCAATTTACTATGTAAGCCGAACACTATTAGACGCAGAAACCCGCTACTCCACAATGGAGAAGTTGGTACTGGCCCTGGTACACGCCTCACGGCGGCTGAGACGATACTTTCAAGGGCATCCGATCAACGTACTGACAGGGTACCGCATAAATGACGTCCTGAAGAAACCCGAGCTTTCGGGAAGATTAGCCAAATGGGCCATAGAGCTAGGGGAGCATGACATCTATTACAAGCCGCGGCCAGCCATCAAGGGGCAAGTCCTAGCAGACTTCACTACGGAGGTCCCCACGGACAAAATTGAAGAATGCCTGATAGAGCAAGACCCGCCGCCCGCGACAATCGCAACAGACAAATGGTTGCTGTACACTGACGGCGCAAAAAGCGACGACGGCGCGGGGGCCGGCCTGCGCTTAATCAGTCCAGACGGCTCATAGTTTACGTACGCTATCCGCTTAAACTTTGAAAGCACAAACAATGAGGCGGAGTACGAGGCGTTACTCGCTGGCCTGCGTTTGGCAGACAAGATGGGAGCCCGCTTTGTAGAAGCACATGTAGACTCCATGTTGGTGGCGGCACAAGTGGACGGGAAATACGAGGCCCGAGACAGCAAAATGGCCCTGTACTTAGAAGAGACAAAGAAGCTCATGCAACGTTTCGCGTACTGCAAAATCTTCCACATCAACAGAAGCGAAAACCAACCCGCAGATGCTTTGAGCAAAATGGCGGCCACTGTCTTCGAACACTTGGCAAAAGAAGTACGGGTAGAGGTCCTAGACACCCCATCTGTCTCCACTCACCAAGTACATGTCATACAAACAGGCGCACCTTCATGGATGGCACCCATAGTTCGCTATCTCGCCAACGGAACACTCCCTGATGACAAACAAGAGGCGAGAAAAATCCAACATAAAGTGATGCACTACCAGCTGGTTGAGGGCACACTTTATCGACGATCGTACTTGGGACCCCTGCTGAGATGTGTCAACACCAAGGAAGCCACATTCCTGGTCAAGGAAATACACGAGGGAATCTGCGGCCTGCATGCAGGACCGCGCATGGTAGTGGCTAAACTAATGAACGCGGGATATTATTGGCCTGGCATGCACGTAGATGCAGTCAAAATACTTCGCAAGTGCCACGCGTGCCAACGCCACGCACCCAGCACGCTACGTCCCAAGAACGATTTAGTACCCGTCACCTCAGCATGGCCATTTCAAAAGTGGGCAATCGACATTGTAGGACCCTTCCCCACAGCGCCTGGGAACATCAGATACCTCATAGTGGCAAACGATTACTTCACGAAATGGGTGAAGGCCAAACCGTTGGTATACATTGACGCTCGTGCAGTCAAACGCTTCATTTGGGAATTCATCATATGCCGTTTCGGCCTCCCAATGGACATCGTCAGCGACAACGGCCTCCAATTCACAGACGGGGGCTTACAAAGTTGGCTAGCAGATATGGGGGTAGGTCAAATGTTCACTTCCGTAGCCCACCCGCAAGCCAATGGCCAAGTCGAACGAGCAAACAGGAGCATCGTGGAAGGAATCAAGGCAAGGCTGAACACAAAGCGGTCAGGATGGGTGGATGAGGTACCCAATGTCCTATGGGCCCACCGTACGCTAACAAAGACAAGCAATGGGGAAACCCCATTTAGTTTAACGTACGGAACAGAAGCTGTGATCCCAGCGGAAATCGGTTGCCCATCAGCGCGTATCCTCCTCGCCGAAAGCAACAAAAATGACTCAGAGCTTCGCCTAAATTTGGACCTTCTTGAAGAACGTCGAGAACTAGCTGCATTCAAAGAGGTCAAGTACAAGAGACAGCTTGAGCGTTACTATAACGCGCGAGTTAAAAAGGTAACCTTCAATGTGGGGGACTTCGTCTTCCGTCACAACGAAGCTTCCATAGCAGAACCAGCGGGCAAGCTGGCACCAACTTGGGAAGGCCCATACAGAGTGCAAGAGGTACTGGGGAAGGGCGCCTATGCGCTAGAACGCCTCGATGGCACCCCAATCCCGAGGACCTGGAATGCCGCACAGCTTAGGGCTTGTTATATGTAATCAAAATAGGCCCATGATCTTTTCAATATGTTTACTTTTATGTCTTTACGACTTATCATTTCAAAAGTTTAATGTACTAGAAGTTCCATGTCTCTATGACTTATCTATGAATGAAGTATATGATGTTATATGACTTTACACCATGCGCAACATATTACATAGCACGGCGCATACCAGGGTGCAACACACACCATGGCTTTCGCAGCTATTGCGCCACCTTGGTCTGCGGGCACCGCTGCCTCAAGCGATTCCGCAGACTAAGCAACCAAAGAGACGCGTCGTTGTGTTCACAACAAACGCGTCACCTTGGCCAGCGGACAGCACCATCTTAGGTCACTCCGCAGGCTAAGCAGACTAAACAATCAGAGAGACGCGTCGTTGTGTTCACAACAAACGCGTCACCTTGGCCAGCGGACAGAACCATCTTAGGTCACTCTGCAGGCTAAGCAGACTAAACAATCAACGAGGCGCATCGTTGTGTTCACAGGGAACGCGTCACCTTGGCCCGCGGAATACACCATCTTAGGTAACCCCGCGAGCTAAGCAGCTAAAGAGACGCACCGTGGCTTTTACAGCAGATGCGTCACCTTGGCCCGCGGAATACACCAACTTAGGTAACCCCGCGAGCTAAGCAGCTAAAGAGGCGCACCGTGGCTTTTACAGCGGACGCGTCACCTTGGTCCGCGGAATACACCATCTTAGGTGACCCCGCGAACTAAGCAGCTAAAGAGGCGCACCGTGGCTTTTACAGCAGATGCGCCACCTTGGCCGGCGGGCGACGCTTCCTTAAGCAAGCCAGCTGACCAAGAGGGCAAGGCCAACTTAACCAAGCCCAGGCGACAGACCGCCGAGGAAACGCATCGTTGTCACAACACCTAACGAGCTACCTAAGCCGTTAACTACAGTCACTAAATCTTGATATCACTATGTGACAAAACAACAAAATACATTAACACTTCATTACGCATTTCATAACGATAATACAAGTTGCGAATGCATACACAAAATTAAACCCCTATATACTACAAAAAGAGGGTTTTCTTTGGTGGGTGCACACATATTAACACCACCTTACACCATGAAATAAGGCAACTAATCTATGACGATCATATGCACCCAAGCACCACCACTCCGGCGAAGACGAACTTTGGGAGTAGGCTTAAAGACTCCAACTGCTGGGCAAGCAATAATGATCGGTCGCACTCCACCAAAGGCAACAGGGACCACCGGAGGAACTTGAGCCACCACTTCCCCACAGAATTCAGCTAGAATCTTCATCCTCCATTCCGGATCTGTTGCACGGAATGGCGAAGGATCCTCCACATTCACCGGGAGGGGAGCTGGAGGAATACGTCGCCGGAGTTCCAACAGGGATTCAACGGCGGCAGAGTGATCGTAACAGTCCACAAGGGTTTTCGTCCTAGGCTGATTGGAATCCATGAGAACTTAGAGAGAGAAGGAAAGTGGATGGTTAAGCAAGACAACTCCCACTAATCCCCCTTTATAACCCAAGCCTTAGGGGTAATTATGAAGGGAAATTAATGGGAGTAATCATATGCTTCGGAAATAGTGACTTGTGTCACTTCAGGTGTCCTGCCGCGCCGTCAGCAATTCATTAATGACTGACGGCTCACATCATGACTGCAGAATTTATTACAGGTAATAATGGCAAAAGAAGAGCAAGAGACACAAACTAAATGCAACAGTAATTAAAAGACAAGTGTCCACAACCAGGCACGCTAAGGCGCAAACGAACAGAAAATAAAGACAAATCGTTTCAACATAAAAAACGAAGATAAACTACTTCAACATCAGATTTTAATCTTCACCATCAAAGTCGACATTGTCAATGAAGTCGTCATCACCTTCGTCATGAGGAGTGGCGAAAGAAGTCCCTTCACCTCTCAGAGCTGCGGCCCCCCTGGCCGCCTCTTCCGTCTCTTCCTTATCGTCCTCCTCTTGACGCTCCTTTTCAGCCTCCTCGAAGGCCTCCCGCAGAACTTGCACACCGTTCGGGAGCTGCGCACACTCCGCCACAACACCCATAACAGGAAAGGTGAGCTCGTCATACGCCGCCACTTCCTTTTCATACTCTGCTTCAGCATCTATGTTGCGGAAGGGATTGTCATCAAAAGGGTGGCCGTCGAGACAAAAGTCAAACCCTTGTTTAAAACCAAGGGCAACACCAAACTGCTTCGACTTTTCAAGGAGGCGGGCAACTGATTGCACCAACGCAGGCTCCTCCCAAACACGAGCAAATACCTACGAGAAAAGTAAAGGGTGATTAGTAAGGACAAACTGAAGCTACATCAAGCTAACGCAAGGAAAGGACATACCCCTTGCACCCCAGTGGTCATCAACCATTGAGTATCACCCTCCGCCTTCATTTGACTCTCCTGTGCAACCCGCAAGGCCTCTAAAGCTTGAGCTCGCGCATCAGCAAAGTTCTTGGCGTCCGCGGCCAAGGCGAGTTTCTCATCCCGCAGAACATCCACCTCACGCTGCAACAAGGTGACATCATTTTCAAGACGAGATACCTGCGACGCGCGCAAGAGCGCTTCATCCTCCTTCTTGGCCAAATCAGAGTTGGCGGAAGCTACTTTGGATCGCTCACCCTCAAGCTCTCGGTCCTTATCCGCCAGAACAGCTTTAAGCCTCTCAACCTCGCCTTCAAGGGACCGCACACGATCTCGTTCCCTAGCGATGGTTTGGTTAGTTGTTTCACAAGACGCCTTCCACTCTTGCGCGGCTTTGGCATGTCGACCCTCAACAATTTTCACTTGAGCAAGGGCGTCGTTCAAAGCCTTGGACTGAGCTACACATTCCTTGTTATGTTTCTCACGAACGTTCTTAAAGGCAGCCTTACGTGCTGCAAGCTCCTCCTGAGCGTCCATCAACTCTTGAACACTGCGCCGGATTTCGTTCATGGTTGAGGCCGCCATAGCAAGACCAGCGGCCCCGTCCTGCAGAAGGGCTATGCGGTCTCGTTTCATGGCATAAGCCCGCTCAGCAGGCGGGATAGAGCCAGATAGCCAAGACTCGCATGTTGCCACTTGAAAGAACCGGCCATCTTCACGAATTGACCACTCCGGCCGGTACACGGGACCAGTGGCCATGTCCAACCTGAACCCGGCGGCAGTAACCCCCGGGTTGTCACCTTTTTGGGCATCACCTTCACCCGGATTCATGCCACCGCCACCAGCAGTTACCTTCTCCTGACCAACATCGTCAATCACATCGTCTTCAAAACCCGGGCCCTGAGAATGCTCACCACCACCTGGTGAGGTAGGGCCTGTTGCAAAACCTTCACCGGAGACACCGGTGTCCACACCTTTCCCTTTCTCCTGCTCCCTTCTGCGCAACTCCTCTAACGCCGCTGCCTGCAATCGCTCCGCTTCACGAGCTTCGGCTTCCCTTTGCACATTTGCAGCGGCAGCATCATCCTCCGCCAAGGGCATTTCGATATCATCCGCCTGCTCGGTCGGAATAAGACCCTCTCCTTGCGTGGCGGCCCCCACGGGCTCAGTGTCCATCGGGCCAACACCGCGCGCGTCAGACACCCTGGGCCCCCCCAGGGAAAAGGAGAGTTGCACCTATGAGCAGCACAGAACACAATAAGCAGTTGCAAAGGCACAACAAGAAATACGAAACTAAGGCAAGACAGCTAACCTGGTCGAACATCCTTGACGATTTTGGATGCCAATCTTGGGCGCTTCGAGGACACTCCGAGTCTAACCTTCAAAGAGGAGGCAGACGAATCGCCTTCAGGCACCTTCCGCTTCGATGAGTCCATCATAGACATCACATCTTTCAGCTTCTTCCCCGCGCCATGACCTCCACGGCCAGGATCAACCCGGGTACGTCCGGTCACGGGCGGCGTCTCAAACACCTCCACGTAGTCATCCTTACTCTTTGACCCGCCATGAGCGGGAGGGTTCTGAGAAGAACCATCCCCACCGCCAAGACCTGCACGATCCCGAGCGCGATGAGTCAAAGAGAAGGATTCGTCCTCAGACTCATCGTCCGAGATAAACATAATATTAGTCCCGCTAACTGAAATCGCGTTCAGCGGGCGGGGGTTGACAGGAACGTAACCTGGTATCAGCACATGGCCAGGGAAATCTTTCACGTTCACGGGAAGGAAATTCTCCCGCGTCTGCTCCACATATGGCTCTTCCCCCGCACGAAGGGGCTCCCAGCGGAATTCTCCAACAACGCCAGGGACAATCGAATAGAAGCAGCTCTTCTCTGCAAACGTGAAAAGCGGACCAATTATCATCAACAACGAGTACAAAACTAACAACTACTACAAAGAAAAGGGTCAAGTACCTTCGCCATTCACATAAAAACGAGGATTCGCGTCGGTCCTTCCACCCACACGGCTGAGGCCCGCCATCAATAAGGCCTCCGGCTTCACATGCGCCATCTCAATGGAGGTAACTTGCTGCGTCAGCTTGTCATACCAATCGAAGTCTTCATAGTTCGTCACTGGAAAATCCTGCAACCTCGCTTTCCCGGACACAGCCAGCCATTGAAGCGGAGCAGGAATGACACCTTGTTTTATGAAGAAGAACTTCCACTTCCAGTCATGCATGCTGCGGGGCGGCTCGTTTCCCACAGGCTTGATCCTGCTGCGTTGGGTAAACGAAAACCATTGTGGCCCCCCGCGAGTCAGCCGATAAAAAGCATTGAACATATCAAATGTCGGCTCCACACCCTGCGACCGACACACGAACTCGAAGTGCACCATCCGGGCCATCCCTAGGGGTGTCACTTGTGTGAGGTACACCCCATATTGCAACAGCAGATCACAAACAAATCGACTGGCCGGAAGACGGAAGCCAGCCAACTGAAAATGAGCGGCGTACAGCGCCATTCTCCCTGGACCCGCATCCAAAACAGTTTCCCCCTCCGACGGTAGGGCAGGCTCCCAACTCGCCGGAATCTCATACAGGGCAAGGAACTGCTCAAAGGAGTCCCTTTTCCATTTTATCCGAGCGTCAGCCATACTGACGGGATCCTTCTTGCCCCTAACATCAGCCTCAGCCATCTGAAATAAATCTGGAAGGGGAAAAGAAAAGCAGTTGGAGGAAAAAGGTCACCGGAGAAGAAGGAGAGAAGAAAGTTTGACGGTTGCCACAAGTAAAGTGACAAAATGAACCCAACGGTTGCTATTTATACCCAAGGCATTAATGGGGCTGAGCCAGGAGAGAGAAAAGAAATCACCAAGAGTCGACACGTGGCATATTCATGCGAAAAAACCGTCACGTGCTGCGCGTCGGCTACACGCGCCTGACACAGGTCACACCAAAAGTCTTCTGCAGTAACTGCCATGACGGCTGAACAGCCGCGGCAGACTGACAGACAGTCACTTCAACTGACATAGCCACTGCAGATGATGATGACTTCTCGATTTTCCCTCCAAATCATTCGAATTAAATTCACAAATATAAATGCGGAAACATCCAGGGCACCAACCCGCTGACGTAAAACGTAACAACCCGCCAACGCAGAACCCCGCAACAAAGCCTTCCACAAATGAGTCCACCACCACTCACGCTTCCGCTTCGCGCAACCAAGAGAGGCACTGGACTAGGGGGACTTGAAGGGGTAGGGACCCAAATCCACATGGGCCCTACCCCAAAAACCGAGCACAAAGGCCGAAACAGGCCCAAGAGGCCCAAACGTAATACCGGGAAGATATAAACAGGTAACACTCTGCGGGTGCGGAGCAATACACGGAACGAGTGACCGCCTTAACGTGTCAGCCTAAAGTGCAACAAGACAAAGCAGCGACGGACACGTGGAACCAAACCAGAGGACAGTACAATCATGTACGAACCAATCAAAACATGAGGACGTGTGGCAGGGAGCATGTTGCACAATCTACTTCTCAGAGGGTGACACCTATCTCGTCTTGAAAATGATGTCACGTTTTTGTGTCTGCTAAGTAGATTCCTTCGGGTTTCGAGGCGGTCGCCCTATATCGGTGTAGTGTGTGTTTGCAGGTACCCCCATTCTCATAGCCAGTTGAATAGCGAAGGATCACATCTGTAGAGACGAGCTTAACCATTGGATCCAGGTTAGACTTTTGTTTCTTCATATAATATGTGTAGATATCAAGTACAAATTTTTTTTTATTAGAATGACATGACAAAATAAATATCTACACATATTTAGATATAAACAATATTTGATACATATAAAATTAGTAAATAAATCTTTATTTTTTTATGATACGGCAACATAATTATCTATATTTGATACTAGAGATTTTATAGTTTGCATATGAGTCATGATTTGTCAAAAACTCATATTACCACCTAAGTTCGTTTTATTTATTTATTTGATTTAATCTAATGTGTGGTCTCTAGTTCGAATCCTAGAATCCCATCTTTTTAAAGTAACCGGTTCAATGTAATTAGTTAAACGGGTTCGCGGGTTTAACCCGAACCTATCTAGACTAAACCTAAGCCCACTAATTTCGTGTTAGGTTCGGATTGTGTTTTCGGGTCGTGTTAGAAATTCTCACCCCTATATTATATTACCTTAAAATAAATCAATATTATAATCAGTAGAGTTAAATTATTATAATATTCAAATAAGTAATAATAATAATAAAGGACGGGTTTTAAAAATTAAACCAACAATCCCACATAATAGCTTGTTGAACGCTGGTTATTCATCCAGGAGACCTAGGTTCGAACCGTGGTAGCTCCGTATATTTTTTTATTAGATAACATCTTACTATTTATGTATTAAACTAGATTTAATTATACGTTTATGATTTTATTTCTAAGAAAAACACAAAACATTAGCTTTAATATAGTCTCAACGTTACATAATTACTACAATACATTCCTTTTAACATATGAGAATCTTCCGAATCAGCATTCTGCACAACAGTTTGCAGCAGCGCCTTTAACAAGGCCAACTCTTGCTATTCATCGACTAATTAGACCTGGTAATTTTAACCCATCCAATTGAGTTTGAGTTGTTTTAAGTTTAAAATTTGACATTATGGGTTATAATCTATCTATACATATAATAAACCAAAGCCATTTTAATAACATGTCATAATATTATGCAATCTCTCTTTTGAGAGATGCCACATATGATGTGATGTGGCAACTCTAGACCAATTAAAAAAAAGGAAATAAATATGGTTTAAATATGATTTAACATAATCTATTAAATAACTAATCTACTAAATGTAAATATTAAAACATTATTATTTTCTCTCTCATGTTTTCTCTCATAACTTTTAAACGTTAATATCTTTTATATACGAGATTTTTAAAAGAAAAAAATTACACCAAATTAACGAGCGTTTTATTTTATTTCTAACGAGTACCATAGTGCTATATAAAAACGGAGAAAAAAAACGACTATTTTTTGTAACCCGACAGGTATTGTGTCAGGTTTGGAATTAGTTTTAAAAAAAATTGTGGGTTTGGGTCGGGTCTGGGATTAGGTAATACCCGACCCAATTACCCTTTTTTTTATATTAGAATATGATAACTTATGGCAGAGATTTGTTTAAAATAATAATAATAATAATAATAATAATAATATTCATTAATAATAATAATATTCATTAATAATAATAATATTCATTAATCATATATTGGCAAGTCATTAATTATGTTGTCATATTAGATATTTTATTATGTCATATTAGATATTTCAACTCGGGACGCTTTCCAACAGGTAATTGCTATATAGATGTCATTTTTATAATTTAGATACTTTTAATTTTATACACTTTATTTAGATTTCTCAACCCGGGAGGCTCCCGGGATATAAGCTAGTGAGTTTAATATAATTTTCAAGGAGGTTAGGATGAGTAATTTTAATTATAGAAAATAAGTAGTTGGGTCAGGATGGGTATATTAAAAAAAAAAACAAATGGGTCAGGATGGTTATTTTTAAATAACCATATACAAATCTAAATCAAAACTAACCCAACACCAAAAACGTAGATGCCTCATAGAATGCAATGTCAATAAAAACAAAAAAATATATCTTTTGCATTTGTTGCTAACTCAAGTCGGGTCGAAACAGTACAGGTCACTACGAGACGTGTTAGGCTGAAACGGACTGGGTCGTTATCGGGTCCGGTCGGGTCGAAACGGTCCGGTTTGCTACGGTACGGGACGGGTTAGGTTGAAACGGTCTGGGTCGTTACCCGGCCCGGCCGGGTCGAAACGTTCCGGGTCGCTACCGGGCCAGGCCGGGTCGCTACGATACAGGTCAGATTGAAACGGTCTGGGTCGTTACCGGGCCCGGTCGGGTCGAAACTGTCCGGGTCGCTACCGGGCCTGTCCGGGTCAAAACAGTCCGGGTCGCTACGGTACGGTTTGGGTTGAAACGGTCTGGTCGTTACCAGGCCCGGTCGGGTCAAAACTGTCCGGGTCACTACCGAGCTCGTCCGGTTCGAAACAGTCTGGGTCACTATGGGACGGGTCAGGTTGAAACGGTCTGGGTCGTTACCTGGCCCGACCGAATCGAAACGTTCCGGGTCGCTACCGGGCCAGGTCGAGTCAAAACAGTCCGGGTCGCTACGGGACGGGTCAGGTTGAAACGGTCTAGGTCGTTACCGGGCCCGACCGGGTCGAAACGTTCCGGGTCGCTACCGGGCCAGGCCGGGTCGAAACAGTCCGGGTCGCTATAGGACGGGTCAGGTTGAAACGGTTTGGGTCGATACCGGGCCCGGTCCGGTCGAAACTGTCCGGGTCGCTACCGGGCCCCTTCGGGTCGCTACGGGATGGCTCGGGTTGAAACAGTCTGGGTCGTTACCGGGCCCGATCGGGTCGAAACTGTCCGGGTCGCTACCGGGCCCGTCCGGTTCGAAACAGTCCGGGTCGCTATGGGACGGGTCAGGTTGAAACGGTCTTGGTCGTTACCTGGCCCGACCGGATCGAAACGTTATGGGTCGCTACCGGGCCAGGCCGGGTCAAAACAGTCCGGGTCTCTACGGGACGAGTCAGGTTGAAATGCTCTGGGTCGTTACCGGGCCCGGCCGGGTCGAAACGTTCGGGGTCGCTACCGGGCCAGGCCGGGTCGAAACAGTCTGGGTCGCTACGGGACGGGTCAGGTTGAAATGGTCTGGGTCGTTACAGGGCCCGGTCGGGTCGAAACTGTCCGGGTCGCTACCGGACCCGTCCGGGTCGAAACAGTCCGGGTTGCTAACCGACCCGGTCGTTGACGAGCCCGATCAAGTCAAAATGGTCTGGATCGCAAACGGGCCCGACCGAGTTGAAACGATTATGGTCGCTAACGGGCCCGACCGGGTCGAAACGTTCCTGGTCGCTAACGGATCCGGTCAGGTCGAAACGGTTCGGGTCACTAACTAACCCGGTTGGGTCGAAATAGTCTGGGTCGTTACCGGCCCTGGTCCAGATCGATAACGGTCAGTCTGTTTGAAACGGTTCGGGTCATTAACGGGCCAGGGCAAGTCAAAACGGTCCGATAACGAGCACGATCGGGTCGAAACGGTCCGGGTTGTTAACCGGCCCGGTTCAAAATGAAATATGTCGGATCCCTTAAAATTTTATTTTTACGTTTATTTTTGTTTTTTTTATTTTTAATTTTTTTTTACTTTTTTAAATTTTTTAAATTTTATTGTTATTTTAATTTTAAAAAAAATTAAAATTTTGATGTGAACCTATCTTAATCCAAACCATCTGGACCCAAACCCGCATCCTGACCCAATCCATCCTAACCCATTTTTTTAATCTACCCATCTTGACCCAAACACATCTTAACCCAAACCCATCCTGACCCAACAACCAAACCAACCCAACCTACCCATTTTGCCACCCCTAATAGTACTGAATCAATCACATACCTAAATTAAATTGTTGTGTTATGGGGATGAGACGCCACCTGAATTGGTCACGAGCATCCCACTATTAATATGTAATAAACTAGTCATATATTATATTTAACATTTCTTTTAACTACGAATCTATACTTGATTATGAGATTGAGCATGATTCCAATGATCATGGCTGGCTCTAGCCCAATTTTTTTGAGGTTAGGGCTTTGGGCCCCCAATTCTACAAGGCCCCTAATTTTTTTTTTTTGATTTTTTTAGTTTGTATATGAAAATGGGCTTCATTTGGGCCTAAGTGATGGTATGATAAACGAGCACGCCTCCTAAGCAATTAATTATCTTCATGAAATACCAACATATAATAAAGGCGGTCGTTTTTATTCTAGGGTTTACAACTTGACCATTTCTTGTATACTGCATCGAGAAAGAACAAAGAGGAACATAAAAAAGCAACAGATAAGATGAGAGGGATGGATGGAAACATAAATTTTGAGTTTTGAATAGGTTTTTCATTGTAGTTATTTTGCTTATGGGACTTGAACTCTGCAAATGGTTTTTTTTTTTGGGGCCCCGAATTTTTACTCTGCTTTAGGCCACCAAAATGATTAAGCCGGCCCTGCCGATGAAACAAATCATAATTTTAATGATGATGACTCTTTGCCATGATCAGAGGCAAAGGTAAATTGAGTCCTAATATTATTGTAACTATTTATTATTTTACGAGTATGTGTATCATACCAATCTCATTCCTATTAATAATCTAACAGATTTTTATATTATCATCGCATTTTTACATAGAATTACTATTAGTACTTATTATTTTAACATAAATACAATATATTATATTGGGTTAGGTTCACGTACAAATAGCTTTTTCGTACCAACTGTACGAATTAAAGGAAAAAACACGCAGGGTCGTGTATAACTAGAGTAATTATATAATTACTCTAGTTATATACGGCCCACGTGTTTTTCCGTGTTTTTCCTTTGATTCGTACAGTTCGTACGAAAAAGTTGTTTGTATTTGATTTTTTTGTCATATTATATTTAAGTGAAATACAAGAACATAATCCGTTAAAAAAAAAAAAAAAGAAAGAAAGAAATAACAAATGCATCTTGGAGGTCAATTTTAAATTTTAACCAAATCTATATTTCTAAGGGTGTGTGTAGTAGGTGGGGGTTATGTGGGGGTTATGGTATTAAAATATTAAAAAGTAATAGAAGGGGGGTTATGTGGGGGTTATGGAAAAAGAGGGTATAGTGGGAATGGGGGTTATGAGAGGGTTATAAATGATTGTGTAATCATTGTTTTTATTATTATTATTATTATTATTATTATTATTATTATTATTATTATTATTATTATTATTATTATTATAACCAACCCAACCATCCCTTACCTTACGCTGTGTTCCAGAGTTTTCTATCGGAAAGAAAAGAAGAGAAAGGAGATTTAGGACAGAAAAGAACGGGAAGGAAAAGAAATATATAACTTTATTTTGTGTTCCCGAGTTCGAAGGAAAATAAATGAAAATAAAAATTTTATGTGTTCCCGAGTTGAAAGGAAGAGAAAAGAAAGATTTAATTTTACAATAATACCCTTGTTGGGTGTTATATTAGATTAAATGGAAGGATAAAATAGTAAATAACAAAACATTTTAATTGATAACTTTCCCCTCCTTCCATTTCCTTCCATTTTGGAAGGAAGATTTTAAGCAATAATTTTCCTTCAACTTCCTCCCATTCTTTCCACTCCTTTCTTTTAATGAAACTCTGGAACACACTTATTTTTCATCTTCCCTTCAATTCTTTCACTTTCTTTCCGGTTCCTTCCTTTAATGAAACTCTGGAACATAGTGTTAGTGACACACACACACACATATCCATATGAGAGAGAGAGAGAGAAAGCAGAGGATCTTCTTCATCCTCCTCCTTCAACCACCGCATAGTGGCGGCACCACCCCCACCTCCCTAGTTCTTCTTCATCCTCCTCCTTCAACCCTCTTCTTCATCCTTGCCTCCTCATCCCTGCCTCCAACCCTCTTCTACTTCTTCTTCAATCTTTTTCCCCCAATTCCCAAACCCTAATAATAATAATAATAATAATAATAATAATAATAAAAACAACGGTCTCTCTCTCCTTCCCTACACAAAACGCCTGCTATCACCATAACCTTCAAGCTCAAAACGCCCCCATAGCGCCGGCGGGGGCGGTGTTCCCCGGCTCTATGGGGCAATAACGCCCCACCCAAAACGCCCACTATACACACCCTAAAAATTTTGAAGTACCCGCCTCCACCAAATTCCCCTCTCCCTCTTTTAAACTTAGTAAAACCCTAGTCCCAGCCACAATGAATCCACTCCGCATTCCCCAAATTCCCCTTGACCCTACCATTGTCGACCATCGCAGGCTCTCCAACCTTCAAACACTTCCGGCGTCGAACCATACCAGGAATCAAGTAAGGGTTTCTTTCCTCAAAAATGATAAAATGCTACTTATTTGATTTAGATATGATTATTCAAAGTTATCCCAGCCTTCGCTAAACGTCCAATCGAATGTGGATTAATGATAAAATGCTAAACGTCCCATCGAATGTGGATTAATGATAAAATGCTACTTATTTTGGCATACTAGATGCAATTATTCAAAGATATCCAACCTTCAAAAATGATAAAATGAAAAAAATGCTACTTATTTGATCTGAATGTGGATTTTATTTTGTTAGTGTTGTATGGATGCATATTTAAAGAAGAGTTTATTAATCGAGAACCTGATTATTAGTTAGTACTTAATAGGATAGTTGTGATCTATCTCATAAGCATTGTGCACTGATAGTGTTTAGGTATCAGTTTGATGGACTGGATTTCTCAATAAATGTTTATTGAGTACATTACACATTTACACTAAACTAGGGGTGAGCATTAAACGGATCGGAACCGTGTTACCCGCAAAAACCGTCTAGAACCGACCCGTATAACCCGTCTATGTAAATTGTGCTTCGGTTCGCGGTTCTTGTAAATGCCCTTTTCATGGTTCTGGGTCAGATCGGGCCGGTTCGAAACCCATGGCTGTTCTTGTTTGTTCGACACAAGGTTGTTCTTGTTTTGCGGCTGCAGAGAAAGCGAGTTTTTACATGCGTCCATTCTATCTAATTTTGACCCGTTTGAAACTTAATAACTCATATCGACTCATTTTGCATTTGTGTCAAAACTACCACCTTCAATTTTTTAAAAACCTCTTATCATGAAGGCTACTTTTCATTATTAGCAAACTATTTAGTACATGGATATGAAGTGCACGAAATCCTTTTTGGGTAGAATTCTTGAAATGGTCATATTGGCAAGGTTTGACATGTATCTGTTTTAACAAGTTTTGACCAGTTTGAAATGGATATGTACCTGTATTGAGTCGGCAATACTAAATCCAACTTCTCTACTCTTAGTCTTGAAGAAAACATTTTACTATTATGAATCTATCGAGCACATGGATATGAAGCTCTTCAGAATTCTTTGTAGTCAAGAGTTCTTAAAATGGACATATTGGCAAAAAATACTTGGTAATGTTTTATCGATCTTCTTGTTATTATCTTATTATTTATTAGCGAATTTTATCTTTTTTTTATGTGAAAGTTGGTTGTATGTCCTTGAAGGAAATTGCAAAAAAGAGAGTTATTGCACGTGCAAAACGAAAAGTAGGTAGCAGAAATGGATCGAAAAGTACAGTACGGTATCACACCGAGTGTGGCTTAGATTTGGAATCTTCATCGGGTCAACTTGAGACTTGGCGGCTTACACATTGGGATGAGGAAAAAGGTTGGATATCTAATGATGCGGCTACAATATATGTAAGTTTACATATTCATTTCTACCACTAAATATTCCTTATTTGGTAATTTATAGTATTTATCTTCTTTTTTGTTAAAAGGATGAAATGATGAAGCTGAGAAACCAACATAGAGCGATAAGAAGATTATTGAGAGTGTACTTGGACGAAGCTCTAATCGTCTGCATGGGTGGGGACGCGATCCAGTTATAGCTGATAACACAATGTGTACTAAAAAATCAAAGCGTCCTACTTATGACGAGCTAGCGGATCAACTTCAAACAGTGACAACTAAATGTGCAATTATGGAACAAGCACTGACTGATAATAATATTATGCCTCCTCCATCAAGCACATCAGAACTATTTCAAAGTGATACAATAGAGAGTGATGAAAATATCGATGACTGAAGTTTTTTCAGTAATTTTATATAACTCGTTATTAACTTATGGTTAATTTTTCTTTTGTTTGTTTAAGTATTTGGTTTGGTTTCTTGAACGATGATGTTTTATTAATAATGATAATTTGGTCGCATTTCTTTATTTACTTGTTTTTGTATTTGTTATATATATATATATATATATATATATATATATATATATATATATTTGAATATTATTATATATATAGTGGTGAGTGTTTACCTACACATAATTTTACATTTAACTACATATAAATTTGTGACACGTGTCATAATCACAGTACAATTCAGTTGCCTTGTCATGTGCCACGTCACTTGCCATGTCATCGGTCACATTGACACACGCCACGTCAGATGCCATGTCATGCACCACGTCAGATGCCATGTCGTGCACCACGTCAGCTTCCATGTCATCTGCCATGTCATAGGCCATGTCATGTTCCACGTCAGATGCCATGTCATAATTTATCTTAACAAGTTGTTATAGTTTTAACCACACATATAACATACTTTTAGCTACATATGTATGTGTAAGTATAGCTTGCTGTATACCTACACATAATTTATGTGTGGTTAATGATCAATATCTACAGTCCTGAGTCTACACATCCTAACACTTAATTTATGTGTAGGTAAATACAAAGTCCAACACATTATAGCCTTTTTCCCACACATACTATGTGTGGGTAAAGACCTATATTTCTTGTAGTGATACTTCTTCCAGATCATCCATGTTACGGCCTCTGTTAAACGTCACGAAACCAAATCTCTTGCCTAAACGATCAAGCTTGCGCGCAATATATGTATTTGTTATATCACCGCAACCCTTCAAAACCCTAACCAAATCCGCTGAACCACACCTTTCTGGAAGATTGGAAACGAAGAACTTCACCCCCTGATCCTTTCCTTTATCTTGTTGTTGATGTCGATTGCCTTTACCTTTCTTGAACGGAACGTCGTACCAAGTGTCTGGTTGATACCTTTCTCTTCCCGACGGTAAGGTATATCGTATTCTGGGAACAAGTGTAGTCGAATAGATCGTATTTTGGTTTCGTCGAATATGGTCAATGCGTGGTCTAATGCGGAATATCGGGCTCTTGCGAGAGAGGAGTCGGATCATTGCCCGTTAATGTTGAAAGTAGAAGCTCGGAATTTTGGTCCTAAACCATTTAGGTTCTTTAATTCTTGGCTTCAAAGAGATGGTCTAAATGAAATTGTGGAACAGGTTTGTGGGGAAGACACCTTGGGCCGTGGGAATGGGTCTTGTCAATTGGGCTTGATGTTTAAATTTCGGCTCCTGAAACAACGTTTAATGGAATGGAAAAAAACTTGGTCAACATTGGAAAATGAGGAGCTTGATAACTTGAGAGCTGAGCTTCGAGAACTTGATGAAGTTTTAGAGGCCAGAGATTTGAGTGAAGCTGAAGTTTGGGTGTTTGAAGAGGCAAAAAATCGGCTCAGACAACCGGAGGATTTCAGTAAAAAAGATGCTAAACAAAAGGCTCGTGTTCGTTGGGCCAAGGAAGGGGATGAAAATACCGGTTTTTTTCACGCTAGTATGAACATGCGCAGGGTGTCTAACAACATACCGGGGCTGAACGTGGATGGTAAATGGGTATTTCAGCCAAAGGAAGTGAAAAAGTGTGACATCCGTCACTTTCCTTTTATTTTTATATATAATAATAATAATAATAATAAAAAAAAATAAAAAAAAAATTCAGCTTTTATTATATATACATTTTTTTTAAACCACTCTTAAAACCCAACACAATCCATATCCCTTTATCCCTTTATCCATTTTTTTAGCCCACTTGAAGTCCAAGCCTGAACCGGCCCAAGATCCCGGCCCACTTGTCCAAGCCCAAAGCCCATCACTCCCTCTCCTTAAGCTGTTAAAAGAAAAAGAAAAAAAACACTGACCACGGGACTCGAACCCGGGTCTGTGTCCTGATCACCACACGCGTCTAACCATCTAGGCTACACTTTCTTTTTGGTGAAATCTCAACCTGAATTATATTAATACCTTTCTTAAGCTGATTACCTTTCTTCCTTTTGTCTGTTTGATCGCTGCAGCCCCAACAAAAAAAACACCAAGCTTTTAATCTGATCTAATATCACGAAAATTATCAAATTCAATTCCGATTATTAAGCACATCATCATCACCTCTTTCTAAAACTACAAACACGCGTGATTAACGCGTTCATTGACCAAAAAACGAATTAAAAGCTAATTATTAACATTCCTAAACAACCCAAAGCTAATCCTTATAAATACCCGTTTTTGATTCAATTAAACTTGCCCACAACCTCTGAAAAGAGTGATTAACCAACCCCCACTCTCAATTTCTCTGAAAAATTCGTGTTCATCAAGCAATCCTCGCCGTTGACTTTTTCGTTGACTCGATCTTCTGATAGCCTCGTGTATTGTAAGCCCCGATTAAATACATGTTTTTGTTCTTTGATATGGTCCAATTAATAACCCTATAGTCCCTGGGGTTAATTCTTGTTAATTGGATCAATTGATTTCTAGGGTTTGTTTGATATAAAATTGGGGAAGAACACATGAAGCACTTGATGTATATAATTATTTCGAACCAATAATATCACAACCAACTGGTATAGACCAGCTGGTTTACACACGTGATGTATGGAAAAGAACCGGCCAGTGGCCAAGGTTCGAATCCCATGCTCAACAATATATATATATTTTTTTTTTTGCCTTTTTCCTTATATATATTTAATACATTAAATCTTCTAAAATCGGTTTTTAAATACTAAAAGTGGTTTATAAATTTTACAAAAATTATTATATGATCTTCAAGTGATAAAGTTCATCACCCAATTTTTAGTTTTTCAAAAATGATTTATTTAATATATATTATTAATAATACAAGTTTATTCATTTATATTTATTAAATTCTATAAAAATATCTAAACGATTTTATTAAATCTCACAAAAATTATCCTAAACTTTTATATTCTTAAACATTCCAGAAAATATTTTAATTTCAGAAAAACCGTTTATTTTATATTTTTAATTAATTTTTGTTAGTTTTAATCATAAATAATTCATAATAAATTCATTTTACAATATTTTTGTACCAAAATTTTACATAAATTATTTCTATTCATTTGGAACAGAAATACAATTTTTAATTCAGAAATTCTTTGATTTTAATATTTTTAGATATTAAAGTCATATTTTGACAATTTGGAATAATTAGATTAAATATTCTATTTTCAAGAAAATAATTTTCTAAAAACTATTTTCATATTCAAAACCTTATGTTATGATTATATTCAACTTAAGATTTTACAAAGAGACTTTTATTTATTTATTAAATTTCCTATATTTAATAAACAATTTGTTTATTAATCAAATAAACGTTTATCCCCAATTCGAAGCCCTAGAAATACATATATCCTAGAGTTATTTCCCTTACACATTATCGAATACTTTAGGTTGATCATTTGGGAGTAATCTCAATTCATATTTCGTTGTCCAAGTCCAATTTCAAGTTATTACGTGAACTGTGAGTATTCCTACCCCTTTTTGCTTTTATACATTTTTGGGGTGTTACATGTACACTATTACAATTTCAAATACAAGTTTACATTTTTACAATACAATTCTAGTACTATGTGCATTGCTTACAACGTGCTTTATGCTTAGACAATACATGTGGATTACATTTGTACTTAGTGAAATCATTAACATGGTACAAGCCGACCTTAACATTGGATAGCGCTATTTGGATTGACAACCCGCCTAGATTGATTCTCCCCCTTTTTCATCGGAGAATCCGTGGCCAGTGTTAAGTTATCATCCATTTATTGGTTGAGTACACTACAGTTCATACAGTACATTATACAGTCACAGGGTTGATTTCGCTCATTTGTATGATACATAGTTTACATATTTGCACTGTAGCTTGCACTTGAATTGTATAACTTTTTAACCTACTATATATATCAAATCTAGGAATGCTCACCAACATTTCAAATGTTGACCAAACCTATTTTTGTACATGTTTCAGGTGCGGTTTGATCTAGTGCTTTAGCAAGAGACATTTAGTGCTTTATTTCAATTCAGTTATTTCAATATTTACATTTCATTTAGACAATGTAATTTCCATTTTCATGTAAGACAATTTTGGTTTATTCAATAATATTTACATTTTAGTACCATGTGCTTTTGAACAATCGTCACTACGTGGCACCTCGATGATTCCGCCATCGGTTGGGGTGTTACAGATTGGTATCAGAGCCATGGTTATAGAGAACTAGGTTATTAGATAAAAAGGCCTAGACTATAACCAAACTTCAACTTTCATGCATAATATTTCCTGAATTACCTTACCCCTCATTTCCCTCTACTTTCCTTCTTCTATATTTTCCCTTCTTCTCTCTCTCCATTCTTCTCATCCTTCATCATGGTGCATAGAGATGGTGTTCTACAGGGAGTGGAAAGTCTACATCATCATGGAACAGGGACAGTACCTTTCATGAAGACACTCTTAGGCATAATGCCTACTCTTACTTTTGCTCCTTCAAAGTTGTTGAACTTTAATGAGTGTGATAAGGACACGTGCAATCTGGAAGGGTGGACGCCTGTACACTGGGTTTTCTGGCATAGGCAAGCATAGTGCATAAATCCATTTACGGACCTGTTATGCTTACCTGGGGATTCCTGGAGTGAGTGTCCACTTATAGGCTAAAGCACGTCTTCTTTGATCACCATTGGGTTCAATTCCTTTGAAAAGTCAACGTTCTTGTTGGGCTTTACAGCTAGACAAGGGCACTCCAAGCATTTTATGCAAGCTTTTTCAATAATACTCTTTCGTTTCATATACAATATCTCATGATTTTCATATATTGCTTACAAGTTCATACTTTCATAATCATTTGTACAGTTATACACTCACATTTTCTAATCTCATGATTGTTCATTGACTACCTCATAGATGTCTGCTCGCCGCATGCCCCGTGATGCCAGCCAACGCCCTGTTCGTGCTTCTGGACGACGTTCTGATCGTCGCCTCGCATCTTTGGTCGCCGAGCAAATTGCTGCAGTGATCCCAAACCTTGTCAGTGAGATAACTCAGAATAGTAACAGTGCCAACACAGGGAGTACGACTCAATTTCGGTGCACTTTCAAACACTTTAACTCCTGTAACCCCACAAAATTCACTGGTGAGGAGGGTGCTACTGGCCTCCTCCAATGGTTTGAAAGCATGGAGAGTACCTTTGTGAACAGTGAATGTCCTGATGAACTCCGCGTTCGCTATGCTACTAGTGTCCTTCAAAAGGGGGCGCTAACCTGATGGAATGGCGAAAAACGCAATCGAGGAGCGGATGTTGCTTTATCATTATCTTGGGCTGAAGTTAAGGAACTCATGATCGCCAAATTCTGCCCTAGGAACGAAATCAGGAAACGAGAGGAAGAGTTCTATGGGTTGAAACAAGACAGTGGTGAGAATCTAGCGTATAATACTCGATATCACGAACTTAGCATACTGGTTCCACACATGGTCACCCCGGTCTCTCGAGCAATCGAAAAATATATCGAGGGGTTACCTGACCTGATTCAAGACGTTGTCACTGGAGGCAAAGCCACTACGGTAGAAGAAGCCATCCAACTTGCAGCCACATTAACAGACAAACACGTAAGGAAAGGAAACTTGGTTAGGAAGGGCACCAAGACACCTACTGAGAAAACCACCAATACTGTTGAACAATCTAAGACTGTTTTAGCAAAGGCCGCCACTACTGCTTCGAACTCTAAGAAACGAATGGGCGATAATCTGAACCATACTGTTGTGGATCCTGTAACTCAGCCTCCTATCAAGAAAGCCTACACGGGAATCCATCCTCAATGCAACACCTGCAAATATCATCACCCTGCAAATCTTCCATGCCGTCAATGCACTAGATGTGGAAGGTTTGGACACTTTGTTACCACTTGTCGAGTAATGGTTGGGACACAGAGTAATCATCAAACGGCTGCCCAGGAACCACTACGGATTACTAACGGTCGGGCATGTTATCATTGTAGAGACCCTAACCATATGCTACCTCAATGTCCCAAATTGAACAATGTAAACCTGGTGGCACATGGACGAGCTTTCAATAACAATACCAACGAAACAACTGATCAGGATGACGTTAATCCCACTGGTTAAGCTATGAATGAAATCTTCCCAAGACTCGAGAATCCAATACTTGTGTTTTCATTTTCATAATTCTATTTTCATTTTGTATCCAATTTTGTCGCACTCATTAGCATACAACATCTAGAAATTTCCTTGCATACTATTGTGTACGAACACAGATTTGGGAATTTATCATATTGATTACGTTTATCATACAAGACTCTACCTTACATTTATTTGAAACACTTACAGAATTTTTCTCAAAACATCATTGGTTATTACATGAAACTTGATTTTTCCCTTAGTTTGACTATCCATTGAACATTTAATTATTCATGATAACACTTACACTTAATGGTTGTAGTACTTACAAACTTGCTTGCATAAACATGCTATCAATTTGCAATTTATGTGAATAATAATTGCTGCACTTAATAGAGGTCATCATGCCTTTTTCAACAGTCGGGAGAGGCCCTACAACCTGCTCCACGACTGGTGGAGGCTATCGAACATACTCAACGATTGGTAGAGGTCGCTATGCCTTTTCAAACAGTCGGGAGAGGCCCTACAACCTACTCCACGACTGGTGGAGGCTATCGAACCTGCTCAACAATCGGTGGGGTCATAGAAGGACACAAAACCCTAATGTAAGGTAAATTGATGATTCCGGTCCGGAACGTAATCATGAATTTACAGGTGCGTTAGGGTAGTGTGAAATTCTATTAGAGTTTTTGGTAGGCGTCCAGTACGTTTTCAAGGTATCAAAGGTGTGGTGGGTTAGCTGCGGTACACCCTGTATACAAACACTAATGATGCATTGAAAGTGAGACTGGGAGTCGAACCAGGAACAAACTCTGTTTACTTGGTATTTCATTTAGTTCTTCTATAGTCAATCAACTCGTACATTTATTTTAGGATTCCTAAAACTTGAAATTTATTGATTTACTAGATTCTTACTCTCTTTACTATTCGAGGCGAACCTAATCCAATTCTTAACTCACACCTATCAAACCCCTTGTACAGATCATTCGAATTTCCCAAACCACAGTTATCTTAATTTTTTACCCAAGCATCCATAACCCTATGTTTCTAATAACTTCGGGACGAAGTTTCTAAAAGTAGGGGATGCTGTGACATCCGTCACTTTCCTTTTATTTTTATATATAATAATAATAATAATAATAATAAAAAATAAAAAAAAATTCAGCTTTTATTATATATACATTTTTTTTAAACCACTCTTAAAACCCAACACAATCCATATCCCTTTATCCCTTTATCCATTTTTTTTAGCCCACTTGAAGTCCAAGCCTGAACCGGCCCAAGATCCCGGCCCACTTGTCCAAGCCCAAAGCCCATCACTCCCTCTCCTTAAGCTGTTAAAAGAAAAAGAAAAAAAACACTGACCACGGGACTCGAACCCGGGTCTGTGTCCTGATCACCACACGCGTCTAACCATCTAGGCTACACTTTCTTTTTGGTGAAATCTCAACCTGAATTATATTAATACCTTTCTTAAGCTGATTACCTTTCTTCCTTTTGTCTGTTTGATCGCTGCAGCCCCAACAAAAAAAACACCAAGCTTTTAATCTGATCTAATATCACGAAAATTATCAAATTCAATTCCGATTATTAAGCACATCATCATCACCTCTTTCTAAAACTACAAACACGCGTGATTAACGCGTTCATTGACCAAAAAACGAATTAAAAGCTAATTATTAACATTCCTAAACAACCCAAAGCTAATCCTTATAAATACCCGTTTTTGATTCAATTAAACTTGCCCACAACCTCTGAAAAGAGTGATTAACCAACCCCCACTCTCAATTTCTCTGAAAAATTCGTGTTCATCAAGCAATCCTCGCCGTTGACTTTTTCGTTGACTCGATCTTCTGATAGCCTCGTGTATTGTAAGCCCCGATTAAATACATGTTTTTGTTCTTTGATATGGTCCAATTAATAACCCTATAGTCCCTGGGGTTAATTCTTGTTAATTGGATCAATTGATTTCTAGGGTTTGTTTGATATAAAATTGGGGAAGAACACATGAAGCACTTGATGTATATAATTATTTCGAACCAATAATATCACAACCAACTGGTATAGACCAGCTGGTTTACACACGTGATGTATGGAAAAGAACCGGCCAGTGGCCAAGGTTCGAATCCCATGCTCAACAATATATATATATATTTTTTTTTGCCTTTTTCCTTATATATATTTAATACATTAAATCTTCTAAAATCGGTTTTTAAATACTAAAAGTGGTTTATAAATTTTACAAAAATTATTATATGATCTTCAAGTGATAAAGTTCATCACCCAATTTTTAGTTTTTCAAAAATGATTTATTTAATATATATTATTAATAATACAAGTTTATTCATTTATATTTATTAAATTCTATAAAAATATCTAAACGATTTTATTAAATCTCACAAAAATTATCCTAAACTTTTATATTCTTAAACATTCCAGAAAATATTTTAATTTCAGAAAAACCGTTTATTTTATATTTTTAATTAATTTTTGTTAGTTTTAATCATAAATAATTCATAATAAATTCATTTTACAATATTTTTGTACCAAAATTTTACATAAATTATTTCTATTCATTTGGAACAGAAATACAATTTTTAATTCAGAAATTCTTTGATTTTAATATTTTTAGATATTAAAGTCATATTTTGACAATTTGGAATAATTAGATTAAATATTCTATTTTCAAGAAAATAATTTTCTAAAAACTATTTTCATATTCAAAACCTTATGTTATGATTATATTCAACTTAAGATTTTACAAAGAGACTTTTATTTATTTATTAAATTTCCTATATTTAATAAACAATTTGTTTATTAATCAAATAAACGTTTATCCCCAATTCGAAGCCCTAGAAATACATATATCCTAGAGTTATTTCCCTTACACATTATCGAATACTTTAGGTTGATCATTTGGGAGTAATCTCAATTCATATTTCGTTGTCCAAGTCCAATTTCAAGTTATTACGTGAACTGTGAGTATTCCTACCCCTTTTTGCTTTTATACATTTTTGGGGTGTTACATGTACACTATTACAATTTCAAATACAAGTTTACATTTTTACAATACAATTCTAGTACTATGTGCATTGCTTACAACGTGCTTTATGCTTAGACAATACATGTGGATTACATTTGTACTTAGTGAAATCATTAACATGGTACAAGCCGACCTTAACATTGGATAGCGCTATTTGGATTGACAACCCGCCTAGATTGATTCTCCCCCTTTTTCATCGGAGAATCCGTGGCCAGTGTTAAGTTATCATCCATTTATTGGTTGAGTACACTACAGTTCATACAGTACATTATACAGTCACAGGGTTGATTTCGCTCATTTGTATGATACATAGTTTACATATTTGCACTGTAGCTTGCACTTGAATTGTATAACTTTTTAACCTACTATATATATCAAATCTAGGAATGCTCACCAACATTTCAAATGTTGACCAAACCTATTTTTGTACATGTTTCAGGTGCGGTTTGATCTAGTGCTTTAGCAAGAGACATTTAGTGCTTTATTTCAATTCAGTTATTTCAATATTTACATTTCATTTAGACAATGTAATTTCCATTTTCATGTAAGACAATTTTGGTTTATTCAATAATATTTACATTTTAGTACCATGTGCTTTTGAACAATCGTCACTACGTGGCACCTCGATGATTCCGCCATCGGTTGGGGTGTTACAAAAAGGAGGTTTGTTCGTTATTTAGAAGGCGTTTCGTTGAGGAGATGGTGGAAAGACCGGGTTTGGATTGTGCCAATTTAAAGAAGCTGAATGATATCGAAGCTGAAAATTTGGTAGCACCGTTTTCTGAATCGGAAATTAAGGAGGCAGTGTTTGATTGCGGTAGCGATAAGGCCCCGGGCCCAGACGGATTTAATTTCCGGTTTATCAAGCGGTTTTGGCCGCGTTTTGCTAACGATTTTCTTAAAGTGTTGCAGGAATTTTTTGATTCAGGCCGAATTAATCGTGGAGTAGGCTCTTCTTTTATTACTCTAATTCCTAAATCCAAAGACCCGGTGAGCTTGAACGAGTATCGGCCTATAACTTTGATTGGAGTGATCAGCAAAGTGATCTCCAAGGTTCTAGCAAATCGAGTTAAAAAGGTGATGGGTAGCGTTATTCACGAGACACAATCAGCTTTCTTGTCGGGGAGGTATATTCTTGATGGCCCGCTTATTATCAATGAGATTTTTTCGTGGGCGATGAAGACGGGAAGAGATCTATTTTTCTTGAAAATTGATTTCGAGAAAGCATACGATAACGTCAACTGGGGATTCTTGATTTCTGTTATGAAGCAAATGAATTTCCCAACTAGATGGTGTAATTGGATTGAAGGGGTTCTTACTTCGGCTCGATCTTCGGTTCTAGTGAATGGATCGCCTACGTTCGAGTTTAGTTGCCAGAAGGGGATAAGACAAGGTGATCCTATTTCTCCTTTCTTATTTTTGTTTGTTATGGAAGGTCTTGCTTCTTTGATTCGGACGGCCTGCCGAAATGGGTTGTTCCATGGTGTGCGTCTTGGTAATGATGGTCCTACGGTTTCTCATCTTCTTTACGCTGATGACGCCTTGGTTATGGGCGAATGGTCTCGTGGAAATATTAATGTCGTCAAGAGAATTCTGCGTATATTTCACATGTGCTCCGGTCTTCGTATAAACTTGAATAAATCTAATTTATTCGGGTTAGGTAAAGGGGCCGAGGAAGTTGACAGGTATGCTGATGATATGGGTTGTAGTCCGGGTAATTTTCCTTTTAAATACCTTGGTATTATTGTGGGCGCTAATATGAACCGAATTAGCAACTGGGACTCGATTATAGACACGTTTAAAAAACGTCTTTCCTCTTGGAAGGCCAGTATAGTGTCTATGGCCGGGAGGGTGACCCTTATCAAGGCGGTGTTGGAGAGTTTACCCACGTATTATTTTTCGCTTTATAAAGCTCCGGTGGCGGTTATAAACAAAATGGAGGTGATTATTAAAAGGTTTCTATGGGGTGGCGTAGAAGAAAAGAATAAAATCCATTGGGTGGTGTGGGATAGAGTTACTAAAAGTGTTAAAGATGGAGGGTTGGGTCTGTCGAGAATGGAGGATAATAATCTTGCGCTTATGTTGAAATGGATATGGAGATACCAAGTGTCCAACGAAGCTCTATAGAGAAAAGTGGTGGACGCGATACATGGGTCACCTAGAAGATGGGAAACTATTCAATGCAACAATCGCTTTGCGGGTGCTTGGTCTAGATTAGTCAAGGCTGGTTATAGTCTCAAAGTGGAGGGTAACGTGTTCATGAACCTGGTTAAGGGAGTGGTAGGCGAAGGGAATGATCTTAAATTTTGGATTGATCCTTGGCTTTCTCCAGAGCCGCTGAAGCTTATGTTTCCCACTTTGTTTCGTCTAGACCAAGAAAAACGTTGCAGCATCGCAGATCGGTTAATTGTTCGAAATGGGTCGGCGCTGATTAATTGGAAATGGAGAAAATATCCCGAGACTGATGTGGAAAAGGACGAGTTAATACAATGCCACCGTATGTTGTCGAGTGTTCGCTTAAGTGATAAAAGCGATTCTTGGGCCTGGAGTCTTGGAGATGGCGCTGATTACGCTGTCCAGGATGTTCGCAGGTGGTTGAAAGGGAACTCCCAGGCGAACACTAATACTCTGTTTCATTGGTGTAAATGGGTTCCGCGCAAGTGTAACATTTTTATGTGGAGGGCTTCGTTGAATCGGCTTCCTACAAAAGTTGCTCTCATTCACCGAAACGTGTTTGTTGATAATGTCGCTTGTGCTCTTTGTGGAGATTATGAGGAGACAGTGGACCATCTATTCTCCGGTTGTACGATTGCGGGTGCTTTATGGGATGCCATAGCCTCTTGGTGTAACATCCTGAGGTTTTTTGTTTTCTCGATTTCCGACGTTATTCTTGTTATGGATGGCTTGCCGTATGCTTCGAAGAAGAAGGAGATTGTATTTGGTATTTTGATTATCGCGTGTTGGCGTATTTGGAAGGCTAGGAACGACAAGATTTTCAACGGTTTGGACAATGGTATTACGCATTTGTTGGCGGATGTCAAATCTTTGGCGTATCTTTGGTTTAAGTATAGGCATAAAGAGCTTTCCATAGATTGGAGAAATTGGTGTAATTTTTCTTTTCCGTTGATGTAATTTTTCCCGGTTTTCGGTAGTCTCTGTCTTAGAGATTTCCGTCCGGGTGGTGTGTTTTAATGAAATTAGCCTTCCAAAAAAAAAAAAAAAAAAAATTATTGATTTTAGTCTCCACAATTGTTCTTTTTCTTTGATTGTCTTTATCGACTTCATAATTGAACTACAAATTCAATCAAAACTTTATTCTTTTTTGAATTTGAAACTTTCTTAATAATATTATTAGAAACTTTCGTACTAATATGATTACACGATTGACACCCCTTGATTCGATTCGATGTTTGAGACGTCTTAAACGTACAAAACATCAAACTTGCATTGAATTAGCATACTTCAATATCATAATGATTTAATATTATATAGGCAATAAAAGGTGAAATAATACGTATATAAAAGGCACCTATCTTTGGGTCAAATGGATTGGTATCACCCATCGTCGTCGTCTGTCACCACTAGCTATAGATAGATGTCACCACTAGCTATATATTTAGGCTACGTATAGATTACATGGTAAATTAAACCTTGCAAATTGAAGGTTCGGGGGGTCAAAAGTCACTGGGGGGTCGGAAGTCACTAGTTTCGGGTGGTCGAAAACCAGTTTCAGGGGGTCGAAACCCTATATTTCCAAAAATTTCTATACGAATACTATATAATCGGAACTTCTGCGCGAAAATTCGGGGGGTCGGCCGTCCCCTCCCGCCCCTGTTCCTGCACAGTATATCTACTCTTTTAGCAAGTGACACATACCACAATCTTGTAGTGTACAATTCATTTGCAATAAAAGTGCTAGTAAATGTGATAATATTACCTTAGAAGATATCTTTAAATATTCGGATCATCAAATATAAATCCCAAATCTGAAATGTTTAGGCACTCTTGCTTAATCTGTTGTAAAAGTGTTTTCTTCTTTTTCTTTTTCTTTTTTTGCACAAAAGAAAGAAACTTGCGACACGTGGAATAAAACAAAAACTCATTAGTGGTCAAAACGTACTAATCTACATAGTACAGGGACCAAATTGCAATTACATCTCCATCTCCATTTGATTTTTTAAAACCTCATGCTATCAGTTCACAATCAAGCTAGCAAATAAAATATAGGGAATTGAAAGAAGTTATGGTATAAACCCCAATGTATTCAATCATTTAAATATATAGAGTGTTTACAATGTTCTATACAAGGAATACAATAATTATATTAATTACATAATCAATCAAGGCAATCAATCTCCATCCTATGATGTCGTCTATTATACCCCCGCAGTCGAAGCTAGATGTGACCAAATGCTGAAACTTGACCTGAAATATTCAAATAAGTGCCTGGGAAGACCCTTGGTTAAAATGTCCGCGATTTGATAGCGCGAGGAAACGTGATGAACCCGGATTAGGCCCTGCTGTACTTGTTCACGAACAAAATGGATGTCCAGTTCTATATGCTTGGTACGTTGATGTTGAACTCGATTACCCGAAAGATAAACAGCACTAACATTATCACAGAAAATAATCGTAGCTTTAGAGAAAGAGTGATGAAGCTCAAGTAGCAGGTTCCGTAACCAACATATTTCAACGACTACGTTGGCCACGCCTCGGTATTCGACCTCTGCACTAGACCGAGAGACTGTCTGTTGTCGTTTAGAAGACCAAGAGAGAAGAACAATACCATAGTATACACAATATCCGGAGGTCGACCTGCGAGTGTCCGGGCAACCTGCCCAGTCTGCATCGGTATAGGCATTCAGAGATGAAGCGAAAGACGGCTTTAAAGTGAGATCGTAAGATGCGTTCCCTTTTAGGTATTGAATGATTCGCTTTAGTGCCTGCCAATGGGATGGCATAGGAGCATGCATATGCATGCATATCTGTTGTACTGCATAGCTGATGTCAGGACGTGTGAAGGTGATGTACTAAAGAGCCCCTGCAAGATTGCGATACAGAGATGGGTCTTCAAATGGAGTACCATCTGTCGAAGATAATTTTGGTTGGGTGTCAATGGGTGTATCAACGAGTTTGTAGGTATCCATTCCAGCTCGATGAATAATGTCGTTAGCATATGCTTGCTGTGAAAGAAACATTGACTTCTGGTGACAGGTGACAGCAATGCCCAGAAAATAGCTAAAAGGTCCAAGGTCTTTCATGGCGAACTCACTGGCAAGGTTGTGCATGAGAAGCTGACGGAGATGGTCCGGTGAGGTGACTAAGAGAATGCCATCCACATAAAGAAGAAGGTAGGCAGTTTGAGCCTTTTGTTGAAGAATGAATAGAGAGTTGTCACACTTGCTTTGAGTGAAACCCATGCGAAGAACATAATCAGTAAATCTTTGATACCACACCCTTGGTGCCTGTTTCAAGCCATAAAGAGATTTCTTTAAACGACATACATGATTGGGAAACTGTTGGTCACGAAACCCCATGGGTTAATACATATATATTGTTTCGTTCAAAATCCCGTGTAAAAATGCATTCGTGACGTCCAGTTCATGGACAGACCATGATTTCGTAAGAGCAATAGATAACACGGTGCGAATCGTGGCAGGTTTAATCACGGGGCTAAATGTTTCACCACAGTCCACTCCAACCTGTTGTAACCTGCCATCACAAACCAAACGCGCCTTGTAGCGCTCCAAAGTACCGTCAAAATTAAATTTGTGTTTAAACAACCACATGCTTCGAATGACATTCATTTGTGGGTGTCGAGGTACCAATTCCCAAGTCTCATTTTTAATAAGGGTGTTGTATTCGTCAGCCATGGCTTTGTGCCAAACCGGTGTGGACAAGGCAAAGGTTGGGTTTTTCGGTATAGGTACAATGGTGGTGGTGTGGAGGTTAAGACGTGGGTTGGGTTTGTGGATATTGTCCATTGCGCGGACGCGCATGGTACGTAATGGGGCTGTGGTGGGAGGTGGGTTTTGTGGGAGTGGAGTAGTGTAGGAGGTGGCATCGGTTGAGGAGGTTTGGGTCGTTTGTGACGTTGATGGAAGAGGGTTTGGTTGGGCCAAGGGGAATGGGGCAGAATGGTGTTGGGCCAGGATAGGTGGTCTGTTAGGGAGTAGAGGGTGGAGGGCTTTGGGATAAAGGGGTAGGTAGAGGGGTGTGATGTGGGGTAGATTGGTTGGGCTCGGGTGTGTGAGAATGGGCCGGAGATGTGTTAGAGGGTGGATTGGATTGAGATGAGAGATTGGTCCACACTTGTGGATGTAACGGTGCATAAAGAAAATTATAAGATGGGGGAGGGGGGGGGGGGGGGAATTAATGTGATGAAAGGGAAAAATAGTTTCGTCAAAAATGATGTGACGGGAGATGGTTAATTGATTTGTGTGTAGGTCAAAACATTTGTACCCCCGGTGTTGTGAGGGGTGGCCTAAGAAAATACAAGGGTGGGATCGGGGTTCAAGTTTGTGGGTGGCGGTAGAAGGTATGAGAGGATAGCAAAGGGAGCCAAAGACTCGGAGGTGGTCATAGGAGGGTGTGGCACGGTATAGTATTTTGATAGGAGTGTGGTATATTTTGGTTTTGGCTAGGGTGATGTTGTATAGGTAAGTGGCCATATCAAGAGCATGTGCCAAAATGTGGGTGGGAGACCCGCCTGTGCAAGAAGCGTGCGGATCATGTTGTTGATAGAGCGGATTTTGCGTTTCGCTTTACCATTTTGGGATGGGGTGTGACGGCAGGAGAGACGAAACAGCATGCCATTTTGAGCACAATATTGTTTGAAGTTGTTGTTTACGTATTCGGTTCTATTATCACACTGTATGTACATTTTTTTAAACGATATACTATGTATACATATATTCCGGTTTAGCAAGAGCCGATAAAGGTTGAATCTGAACCTCTTTGGTTATTTATCATTGTGTGACTTGCACATTCAAACCCGAACCAAATCAGTAAAAAAAACACCATAAAAAATAATCATTTGTCTCTCTAAAAACGATTCCTAACCCGAACCGATTTATGACTTGTTGACCAAACATAACCTGATTATTCAAAATAAAAACCGAAATGCACACCTCTAGGTAGAGGTGTACAAAAAAACCGGTTTAAAAAAAAAAACCTATATTGTAATTGAAACCGGTTAAAAAAAAAACTGGTTTTTTAACAACCGGTTTAAAAAAAAAAACCGGTTTTTTTTTTTTTCAGTTATCCTTCACCAAATAAGAACCGGTTTCAAAACCGATTTTTTAAATAAAAAAACCGGTTTTTAAGTTAAACCGGTTTTATAACCGATCCTAACAGGTTTCACTGGTTTGAGCTTTCTAGGTTAAAAACCGATTTGGTTATTATAAAAAAAACCGGGTTTTTTTTTTTAAAACCGGTTAACTGGTTTGTACACCTCTACCTCTAGGTAGGGATGAGCTCGGGATGGTATCGGTACCGAACCGATACCGATCCCGACAATACTGATACCGAAAAGTCCAAAAAACCAATACGGATACCGATACCGAACACATAAGGTACGGTACCGGTATGGTATCGGTATTTTGCCTTAAAATACCGATACCATACCGATACCGATAATACCGAAACCAAAAATCCATAAATATGGGTACCGATACCGAAACCCGTCGGTTCGATATCGGTTCGATACGGTATTGAAACCGAGACGAAATGAGACAAGATCGGTATTCGACCTTATATGCTCATCCCTACCTCTAGCTACTCTTCCTTTACTTTTCTGTTGTAAAACGTGTTTCTTTTTTGCAAAATAAAGAAATTCGTGCCATGTCACGTAGAATAAAACAAGAACCATTAGTGATGTAAACGTACAAATCTACATAAGTACAGGGACCAAAATGCAATTACATCTCAGTATATTTCCAAATCAAGCTAGCAAGTAAAATACAGGGAATGTAGGTACATCTACATATATTCCGGTTTGACAAGAGCCAGTCAAGGTTGAATTCATACCACCGATTACTAATCATTTTGTAACCTGGCTCATTCAAACCCGTTTAACCCAAATCAAACTGTAAAAAAAAAAAAAAAAAGCCACTTCCCCTTCTAAAAACCAAAACCGGTTCCTAATCATAACCGGTTTTGACTTTGTTGATCCAAGCCGTAACCCAAAATACTGAACCGAGCCATTTTTGGTACTGAATTGGTACCCATTTTTTGCGTTTTTTTCAGGATTGGTAACGGTATTTTTGGGTTGATTTACCATCGAATATCATACCATACCGAGCACTTTTGATACAACTTAGGTACTTGTTTTTTACTATTTTCAAAATCCATACATTCGTTACTGATACAATACGAAGCTTGTCCCTACCTGTATTGGCTCTCCCTTTCTTTTATGTTGTAAAAAAATGTTTTCATTTTGCAAAAGAAAAAACTTATTCCATATAGAATAAAAACCAAATGTTTTCAGACCTGGACCGAAAGTCAAATTAGGCTCCTTACCACTCTGACCGACCAGATGAACAGCATAAAAATCTAACAAAATGAAAATTTTTCTAACAAAATACAAAATCACATCTCACTCCAACTTATAAAAAAATGGGTATTGGATTTAAATAATCCAAAGTTTAGGCCATTAGCCAAAAATAATCCGAACTTTAACGTTGGACTAGGATAATCTCAAGTGAACATGTGGGTGTCAAAAATGAACCTCCGTTAACTTTGAACTAACTGAGTTAGTTCAAGATGACGTGGCTGCTGACGTGGACCAGATGCTGAAGTGGAAGCTGAGGTGTCGTGTTGATGTAGACCAGATGCTGAGGTGGCATGCCAAGTTAGGTGCCACGTCAGCATGCCACCTAAGCAGTCACGTCATCTTAAATTAACTCAGTTAGTTCAGAGTTAACGAATGTTCATTTTTAACACCCACATGTTCACATGGAATTATAATGGTCCAACGTTAAAATTCGGATTATTATTGACCAATGGCCCAAACTTTGGATTATTTAAATCCAATACCCAAAAAAAGGTGTTAGCGTCATTTCCTAGTCAAGCTAAGACAATAAAATATATCTCACATATATAAACACACGCGCGCGCGTGCACACACATATACATTCCTGTGCAAAAACCGATTTTGACAAAATAAAACCATAAGAATGGTCACTTCCTCTTTCTAAAAACCCATTCTGGTTATTTTGACTTTGTTGACCCAAAACACCTCTAGCTAGGGATGAGCAAAGAGTACCCAATACCAAACAATGCCATACCAAGCCATTATCAGTACCAAATTGGTGCGCCATATTTTACGTTTTTTCAATCTCGATACTGATACTTTGACTTAAATTACCATTGAATACCATACTATACCAATCACTTTCCATATAATACCAATAACCCAATTTTTTTCTATTGCAAAAAACGTTTTTATTTTACACATAGAATAAATCAAAAAGCAAAAACCTATACCACTCAATATTCATAACGTAATACTCCACATAATAATAATAATAATAATAATAATAATAATAATAATAATAATAATAATAATAATAATAATAATAATAATAATAATAATAATAATAATAATAATAATAATAATAATAATAATACAAGGACCATATCACAATCACTAGTACAATAAAAAAATGGATAAAAAGGTGATGCATCATTTCCCAATCAAGCTTAAAAAAATAAAATAAAATATATGTCACATATATAAACACACACACAAACACATATACATACACATATAGATATAGATACACATATATTCCAGTGCCGCCATAACACACCATCTGTCATAAACCCTCGAACAAACGTTCAAACCACGTATCTCTCTCTCTTGGGTATTTAATTCTGTATATTCAATTCATAATATTCATGCATTTGCATTAAATTATAGTATCATCGGTATCAATGATCCCGTGTTTCAAAGCTACTAATTCTGTAAACTTAACCAAATGATCTGTTTGGAAAATTGACTTGTTTATTAAATTTTGTGATCTGGTGATTGAGGAGAGCTTATGTTAATCAGATGGGTATGATTTGTATATTACGGTTTATGATCTTTGATTCTTTGCGTATGCATGTTGATTCGTGTTGCTGTAATTCGGGTCAATCTCTGTTTTGGCTGTTTATTTGATGATTTATTTAGTTATTTGTTTTTTTTTTTTTTTTTGGTAAATAAAAGATTTTTTTTTTTAGTCTTAATCTGAATATTTCATTGAACCCTTTGATGATTTAGTGATCTCTGTTTTGACTGCTTTTTTTTTTTTTTTTTTTTTGATTGGTTTGCTGAATTTTGTGATCAAGGAGACTTTACGTTGGCATGTGATAATTTGTGATTTTAATTATTTAAATTATTCGGTTGACACGTTCGGCTCCTTAGCGCCTGAAGTGGTTCGGTTCTTGGCTAGAGTTCAGCGTGTGGTCCTTCGACCCCTCAGGGCGAGGCTTTGTTTTCAGTAGATTAGGGTTTTCTATTCAGAAGGGGATTGCGACACAGTTTGTTGCCCGTCTACCTGATATCCTTCCGTAATTTGCCCTTTATTTGGTTGATCGGGTGGTTAGGGGGCTTAGGTATGAGTATGCATGTTGCTGAAATTTGGTTACCTAATTATTATAGAATATTGTTGAGTTTTAACAATTGAGTAAGCTATTCATGCGTGTTATCTGTTTGGTGTTTAGACTGTTAATTTGATGATTTGATGAATTAATTGCATAAAAAAAAATCAATTGATCAGTTTATTTTATTTTTTTAAAATTGATTTATTTGCTGAATCGCGTTCGTCGAATGCTTACCGAATTGTGTGACCTGGTGACCGAGGAGAATGCTAATTTTAAAATTGATTTATTTTGGTTTTGTATTTGCGTATACGAGTTGCTTCGTGTTACCTGAATTTGGTTACCAAATTAGTAGACCGCGTGAAAAAAGGGGTAGCAGTGTAGCTTGTGGCCCATTTACCTGCAGGTCACTTGTAATTGGATGCTTGATTTTAATTAATAGGATGTGTTATTATTTCTAAAAAAAAAAAAAAAAATTGTAGAAAATTGTTGAGTTTCAACATTTGAGTAACTTGTTCATGTTCATTCTATGTTTTAGCTGCTTATATGATTGTTTATTGATTGATTGATTCACATAAACAGAAGTAATATTTCACTCTGTTTGTACCAAAATCAGACCTAATGTTTGGTACTTTGTTTACACCTATTGCATATTGCATCTTAATAATATTTGATATTTGATCTACACTCAAAAGTTGATGTTGAAATGTTGAATATAATATTTATTGAAGATAATATTTAGTATTAGTATTTTGCTCTCAGCATCCAGTTTTGTCTATACTAGTAATTATTATTATTATTTGATTTGTCATGCATCTTAAAGTTTGTTTGTTACTCATCATTTTATCTCTAGTTTGAATCTTATGATAGTTATTGAAGTTTTATTTTGATTATAATCTTTAGTTTATGTTGATAGGATGTGTTCATCTTTGTGAGAACGCCAGATAGTTTTATCGCATTTGATTTCCGTATCCACAAGTAATTTTGCGCACGTTTTGTTTCAAATATGATATATCTGACTATCTGATTAATTCGTTTGGCGATTTTGCAGTGAGGTCGATAGGGATATGTGCGCTCTGAGTACAAGTTAGTTTAGCGGTTTATAACAATGGGTAGTGAAGTTCAGTACATATTGGAATCCAAACGATTAGTATGGCTGGTGGCGGTAGTGTTTGCGGTTATTATAATGTTCCAGTACTTTGAATTTCCATACGGCGATGTTGCATCTTCCATGTTTACGGTGGGTCGGGTACATCCATCGCTGAGTCATGCCAATCAAACCAAAGCTTCAGCCGAAAGCCCCAAATCGTCAGACAACATTACCGTTTTTTATTTTTCGAATCACACAAAGCCTGTTGATGCTATTAGTAATATTCCGTCGGATGGTTCAACCGCCAGTCCACCGTCAAGTTTACCAGCTTCTTTAACGCCCCCCACAACTGTGGATAACACAGTAGTGCCTCCCACAACGGCTTTGGATAACGACAGATCTAAACCAGAAGCAAATGCACCTAGTTCAGACCCTGTTTTTAGTAAGGCTGTAACATCGGAGAACCGTCCTGCCGTGTCAGCTGGCGAGTCACCGGTGAAGAAAGTTCCTCCGGTGAAAGCAGCCCATGAGAGACCAATTGGGGACATAGTGACACTCTCTGATATGCATGACATCTTACGTCATAATCGTGCCTCAGTTCGTTCAATGGTATGCATATACATGCTTTGTTGTTTTATATTTTTAAGGTTATGCTCAGTGGCGCAGCTCTTAAGGGGCGGGAAGAAACCCCCCCCCCCCCCCTGAGTTTTCGCTCAGAAATTCCGATTATATAGTATTCGTGTAGATTTTTTTTTTGTATATACGGTTTCGACCCCCTGAAGTTTCGGGTCGAGCTTTGCCACTGGTTATGCTTGTTATAGTTTGATTAGCTGCTTAAATATTAATATTACAGCTTTGTTCGTGCAGAAACCACAGTGGTCTTCACTGGTCGATCAAGAACTTTTAGATGCGAAACGGCAAATCGAGAATGCTCCAGTTATAAACCGCAATGACCGTGCACTATATCCTCCTTTGTATCGTAACGTTTCAAAATTCAAGAGGTGAGAAAACCGCTATTTAATTAGTAAGTTTCTTGTTTCTTCGCTGAATACTTCTACAAAATGCAGGAGCTATGAACTAATGGAAAAGATATTAAAGGTTTACGTTTACAAAGAGGGTGAAAAACCGATTTTTCATCAGCCACAAGCCGTGCTTAGTGGAATTTATGCGTCTGAGGGATGGTTCATGAAACATATGAAAGAAAACAAACATTTTGTTACTAATAACCTAAAAAAAGCACATTTGTTTTACCTTCCGTTTAGCTCTAGAACGTTGGAGGAAAAATTATATGTGACGGGGTCTGGTAGTCGTGACAACTTGGTGCAGCATTTGAAGGATTACGTTCAACTGATTGCTGGCAGATATGATGCTTGGAATCGGACTGGTGGGTCGGATCATTTTCTTGTCGCTTGTCATGACTGGGTAAGTCATTTGATCTTTAATATTTGTATTAGCGATAAGTGTGTCACCCAATTGTTAAAACAATATGTGCATTGCTTTAGTTTATACCAAATCGGGCCAAAAACTTGTCGGGAAGTTGTAAAACGACAAGATTACCACCAACTCTAAAGTAAATTCAAACTAGGCAGTCAAAGGTGCTAGGCGCACTCATAGGCAGAGGCCTTGCGTATCACCTAGGCGAGCGCCTTTTGTGCCATTGACTACTGTGGCTTAAAAAAATTAGACACATATAAGTTATTCTTCGTTTTGGAGGGTATTTTTGTCATTTTACAGTTTTCCGGCAAGTTTTTGGAAAGCATTGACTCAAACATGCTCTACGAAAACTTTTATTTTTCAGGCTACGGACGAGACAAGAAAATCTATGAATAGCTGCATACGAGCTCTATGCAATTCGGATGTTGGTAAAGAACATTTCGAATTAGGAAAAGACGTATCTCTTGCTGAAACATACGTTCGATCACCTCAAAATCCCTTACGTGAACTTGGCGGCAAACCCCCTTCGCAGCGCTCCACTCTTGCCTTCTTTGCAGGTCAAATGCATGGCGATGTCCGCCCGATACTCTTACAACATTGGGAAAACAAAGATCCCGACATGAAAATCTTCCGTAAGCTTCCAAAATCTAAAGGCAACAAGAATTATATCAATTACATGAAGACTAGCAAGTATTGTATATGTGCTAAAGGCTATGAAGTCAACAGTCCAAGAGTCGTCGAGGCCATTTTTCACGAATGCGTTCCCGTGATAATATCCGACAACTTCGTGCCCCCGTTTTTCGAGATTTTGAACTGGGAATCGTTTGCGGTTTTTGTTCAGGAGAAAGATATTCCGAATTTGAAGAACATTCTTTTAGCGATATCGAACCGGAGGTATACAGTGATGCAGCATAGAGTTAAGAAGGTGCAACAACATTTTCTATGGCATAATAAGCCAGTGAAGTATGATATATTTCATATGATACTGCATTCTATATGGTACAATAGAGTTTTTAGAGTAGATCCTATTAGTTAAAAGTTTTTCTTTGAGCACATTTGGCTTAGTGTGAATAGATTAATTTGTCATTTGATGACTTCCAATAAGATGTTCTTTCATTTTATATGAGATTAATTATAAATCATTTAGATTTTTTTTTAATAATATTTGATGTTATCAATTGCTATCTTTTTCCTGTGATAAAATATATTGTAAATAACTTTAACTTGCAGGTCACTTCATTGAGATTAGTTTTTACTTAAAAAAATTATTAATAAAATGTGTATGCTATCACTTGATGAGTATATGACATGACAAAAGTTAAGTGACCTATACTCATAAACATGATAAAATGGTCCATGAAATTAAAAAAAAAAACAAACAAAAAGGTTATCTTGAAGGTCACCATCTATGTTAATACAATCCAAATGGTGGGTTAGGATCAAATACACAAGACACTTTTTCTAGGAAGGGTGAGAAGGATTGTGATCCATTGATCATATATTTGAAGGGTTGAGATTAGTTTGTTTGAAAAGAATAAATAATAAATTAGAGGAAGGGCATAAAAGGAAAACCATATTTGTTAACTTTCTCTCTCCACATGCAATACTCATGTCAATTCCCCCCATCATTTTAAAACGTCCATAACTTTTTCATACGACATTTTTTTTTTTTCAAAAAAATTTCACCATATTAACGAGCGTTTTTTTATCTTTAATATGAGTACCACATTGCTACATTAAAATTGAAAAAATTTTTTTGTGCTAAATGGGTTTTCTTCTCCGTTGTGTCTTTCTGCACGTTCATTGTGTTATAGTATGCATGTGTGCTTTATAAATATGTTATTTATGTTTTTTTAGTCTACACATGATTTAACTTTGTCCATTGTGTTTTTAGTATGCTTTTAATTGTGTTTTACGCAAATGAGTTTTGTATTTAGATGTACATGGTGTTTTATTATGTTGTTCATTGTGTAGAGTCTATTATTCATTGTGTTTTAGTCTTTTGTTCATTGTGTCTTTTATATGTCGTCCATTGTGTTTTACGCATTTGGGTTTTTAACTTTTTTTTTTCAAAAGTATTCATTGTATTTTAGTCTTCTGTTCATCGTGTCTTTCGTATGTCATCCATTGTGTCTTACGCAACTGGGTTTTCAACTTTTTTTTTCAAAAGTATTCATTGTGTCTTTAGTATGTCGTCCATTGTGTTTTACTAGACTCTTGATTGTGTTTTATACCCTATATTTAATTGGTGTTCATTGTGTTTTACATTCCATTGTGTCATACGCAAGTGGGTTTTGATTTTTTTTTTTTCAAAAGTATAACAATATGGTACTCATATTAAAGATAAAAAGACGCTCAATTTTATGGTATAATTTTTTTTTAAAAACGGATGACGTATAAAAAAGTTACGGGCATTTAAAAATGAAGGTGGAAATGGCATGTGACTTGCATGTGCATATGTTTTTGACAAAATTACCCCTCCCACTTGTTAATCCTTTGGACACATATCATTTTCTAGTGGCTTCTCACCCTTCTTATTTTTTGTAGCCTTTGTAGAATAACCCAACCCTCCACATGGTTAAATCAATTCTTACACTTTATAATTATTTAATTATTATTATTATTATTTAAATATTAATCAACTTAATAATAAAATCACATATTGTTTGTCCGCTTACCTGCTATTTTAATGTCTCCATTAGTTGGGTTTAGGGAGAGTGGGTTCGTGGCTTGGCAAGCGGTCCTGAGAGCAGAGTCCAATAAGGTGGCAAAACATGCTAAAGCCTGTGAGGACAATCAGCATGCTTTCGTTCCTTTGGCCTTTGACACTTTCGGCTCCCTGGCACCAGAGGCGGTCCGTTTCCTGAATAGTGTTCAACGGGTGGTCCACGCAAACTTTTCGACTCCCCAGGGGCGTGGATTTGTGTTCAGTAGATTAGGGTTATGTATTCAGAAAGAGGTAGCGGCGCAGCTTGTTGCCCGCCTACCTGCTATCCTTATGTAATTTGTTTCGTTGATATGAAAATTAGATATTTCCTAAAAAAATAAATAAATAAAATGCAAGTGCATTAAGGGACAGTTATGAACGAAAAAAAAAATAATAATAATAATCAAGTCTCCTTTTTTTTTCTTTTAAAGCTTTACATGTCAGTTCTATAAATTTATATAAAATAAATAATGTATATCATTTTATCATAAATGAAACTAAACTACCTTCTATTTTGTTTTTCTTTACACATAAAAAATAACAAGCTCCCAAAGTCTTCACCATGGCTTCCTGTTCCTTCCCTCATATAACTGGTAGTATGCATCTTTCTGTCATAATCAAATCATCAATATTATTATTATTATTAATATTAATATTATATAATATCTTTCTCTGTTCCCTATACCATTGATCACACCAAATGATATTATAATAATCAAGTCAGATACTTCCTAAACAATTATTTTTTTTGAATCACCTTAACAATTATTTAACTTGTTACACTGAAATACTTTCAGAAAACTCTTCTCCTTATTTATTATTCAATTTTCATCCTCTCAGTGTGTAATCAGGTGATTCAGGAAGCTTCTTCATTCACAGGTAGCTGTTCATACATTGATTATATTATTATAAGGTGATATTATGCCTTTGATAGTCTAACTTCAGTTTTATAGCTTGAATTAGTTATATTAATTATTCTTAGATTAGCTAGGGTTTATAATATGTTAACCTGTTGGTTTTAGTGCAATATTAATGTGTTATTGACTTATTGTAGTCTAGCTGTTCTTGAAAAGTGTAGAATTAATATATTGTTTGTCGTTTAAAGTGTTGATTATTGTGATTGGAAACAAAATGGATCAAAAGTAATTAGTTCTGTTTTTTTTTTTTTTTTTTTTTGTGTTTATTATTATTATTATTATATTTTTTTTTTGTTTTTTGAAGAGTTTACTGATGCTGTTCATACGTTGTTTGTAAAGTAAATTAGGTCTCTGGTAGTCTAATTTAAGTTCTATAGGTTTATTTGTATCCGTTTCGCCTTTTTGTGTCACTTTTGATGCAAAGTTGATTACTGTGATTGAGAACAAAATGTATCGAAAGTAGTTCCTGTTGCTCGATTTCTTTCTTTCTTTTTTTGTTGTTATTCGGATGATTGAATAAGAAGATTACTGTCGGTTATGCTTGATTACGCTGAATTTTGAGTTACGATTTTAGAATAAGGTGTCAGTTATGTTCTCAATATTTGATTTTTGTTATTGTGTGTTCAAGGATGCACTTATGGTTATATTTGAGCAATCATTTTGCAGCTTGATGGCTAATAATTGGTAATACTTCTATTTTATCCGTCTCTGTTTATAGCTTGAATGTTGATTATCGGATTAGCTAGGGTTTATAAGCTGTATTCATTCCGTTCGTCCCAGTAGCTTTCGATGCGAAATTGATGTGTTATTGTAGTCTATGTGTTCACAAAAAAGTACAAACACATATAGTTCGAAGTCTGAAGTGTTGATTATGATAGAATTCGGCCCTGTTTCGCATCTGTACGACTTGGTTTATTGGATGAACATAATATGTTGATTGAGTATGCACAAATCTGATGTCCAGTGACTCGACAATGAAACAGAGGATGGGAACAAACAAATAATACACACGCTGTATAATATTATTCCCATAACACAAATGTCTACAAATGAGGGTATTTATACCCGGACAATTGACGGTTAAGAAACCAATTACATGCAGTTTGACTTTTTCCAGTTGACTTTCTAAAATACTTAATATTGGATTAATATAATTTCTTGATTAACTTGATCCTAACAGATTACTCTGGTTGAGATTCAAATGGATCCATGCTGCTTGAATTTTCTTGTTATTTGGATGATTGAATAAGCCGATTACTATTAGTTTTGCTTGATTAATGATACATTTCGAGTTATGATTCTAGATTAAGCTGCACTTATAACGTATATAGGTGTCGGCCCTAGAGGAAGGCAAAACTGAAATTGCACTAATTCTAACATTATTCTAAATTTAGCTTTGCTCTTTGATACCTTGTAGTTATATTAGAGCAATCCTTTTGCAACTTGACGGCTAAAAGTTCGTATTGCTTTTATCTTGGGGGATTCTCGAGGGACAGTTTGCTTGCAGAACAAGTTATATACAAATGGGCCATGGATTTCAGCGAATATTCCGTATTCAGAGATTGGCATACTTTTGGGGATTGCTGTTTGCTGTTGTCATAATTTTACAGTATTTTGAATTTCCTTATGGTGATGTAATATCATCTTTATTTTCCGCTAGCAAGATTCACATAACCTATGGTACTAACAATACTGGTAGCAATTGCTCTACGGATACTGCTGCTACTACTACTACTACTACTTTGACGTCTCCTCAAATTCTCTTGGATTCCAGCACATCCGAGACATACAAAAATGCATCAAATTTGGTTCATCATTTCACGAAAAATGAATCATCAACTAGAGATATTTTCCCATCAGCCGATTTATCCCCTGTGACTGAAGTCCACCGCAAGAAGCAAAGGGTGAAAGTAGTGTCAGTTTCTGAGATGCGTGATATTTTAGCTCACAACCGTGCTTCTTCTCGTTCAGTGGTATGGAATTTGCTAATTTTTAAGTTTCTTGAACTTTTTTATGCCGTTTAAACTCTTTAAACGATTCCTACTTATATTTATACAGAAACCGCTGTGGACTTCGAGAGCTGACCAAGAATTGCTGGATGCAAAGCTGCAAATTGAAAATGCTTCTTTTGATGAAGATGATCATTCCCTTTATCCTTCTGTGTTCCGTAATATTTCATTATTTAGGAGGTAAGCATACTCTATTTAATGTGCTTTTGATGCGTCGTTGGCCTTTACATGTAGTTCAGAGGGCAATTCTCGGCTATTAAAAACATGCATTTGTAGAATCTATATGATGATATGAAACCATTGGATATAAAGTGTATTTTAGCCATAGTTGTCAAAGCGCCTAGGCGCACTCAAGGCGCATAGGCCGAACCCAGAGCCTAGGCGCAAGGCGCGCATAAAAACGAGGGCTTTTTATAATTAGGCGCATAGTATAAAATACATTTTTAGGGATTTTAGAGATGTTTTAGGTTTGTTTAGGGCTACTTTAGGATGTTTTAGGGTTGTTTAGGACTTGTTCATAGCTCATTTAGGATGTTTTAGAGGTTTAGGTAATTTTTAGCCTGAATTTGGCCTGAAAATTAGCCTGATGAGTTTAAGCTCTCGTTTTTTATTGCCTGCGCCTGGTTCCAGGCGCGCGCCTAGGCACCGTTTTTCACAAAAAATAGCCCAGATTTGCGCCTAAGCTTCGTTTGCATTTTCATTGCTGTTAAATGCTGCAGGAGCTATGAACTAATGGAAAAGACACTCAAAGTTTACATCTACAAAGAAGGTGAGAAGCCGATATTCCACCAGCCAGAGGCGGCTATGAAGGGAATATATGCATCCGAGGGATGGTTTATGCTGCAAATGAAATCAAGCAAAACATTTATCACAAAAAAACCAAAACAAGCCCATTTGTTCTACATTCCTTACAGCTCTAAATTGTTAAAAGCAACTATATCCCCCAACTCTCATAATCGAGAAAATGTGGTACCGTATTTGAAGAATTACATTGACATGATCTCCGGGAGATATGATTTCTGGAATAGGACTGGCGGTGCTGACCATTTTCTTGTCGCCTGTCATGATTGGGTAAGTCATGTTTCCGTAGGCATGATTAAGACGGGCGAGTTGGGTAATGGGTCAAAACGGGTATTTTCAAAGTCCGGTTCAAAATGGGTTTCTAGGGTCGGGTAGACCCATAAACACATTTTCTTCTCAACCGTTTGAGTTCCTTTAGTAAATAACGTGCTAAATATGATTACAGAAACTATATTATTGCAAAAATAATCTAATCTTTTTTTTTATTTAAGTTTATGAGGTTTTATGCATTTGACCCATTTGCCCGTTTGACCTGTTTGACCCATTTGAACTCATGTAGCTTATTTGCATCTGACTTTCTACTTTAAATTCAAATTTCTAGGCGCCGGATGAAACAAGACAGTTCATGGGTACCTGCATTAGAGCCATTTGCAACAATGATGTCCAAAAATCAGGTTTCGAGTTGGGAAAAGACGTTTCTCTCCCCGAAACAAACATTCGTCATCTTCAGAATCCATTACAGAATATTGGAGGTAAACCTCCATCCAAACGCCGCGTCCTTGCTTTCTTTGCTGGCAAAATGCACGGCTACCTTCGTCCAATCCTCTTACGCCACTGGGAAAACAAAGATCCTGATATGAAAATCTTTAAAAAACTTCCAAAAGTCAAAGATGACAAAAACTATGTTGACTTTATGAAAAACAGCAAGTTTTGTATATGTGCCAAAGGTTCTGAAGTCAACAGTCCTAGAGTTGTGGAGGCAATTTTCTATGAGTGTGTTCCTGTGATCATATCCGATAATTTTGTCCCGCCGTTTTTTGAGATTTTGGATTGGGAATCATTTGCGGTTTTCGTACCCGAGAAAGATATCCCGGAACTGAAACATATTCTTCTTTCGATCCCGAAACAAAGGTATTTGCAAATGCATAAGAGAGTTAAAGAAGTACAACAACATTTTCTTTGGCATGTAAAGCCAGTTAAGTATGACATTTTTCATATGATACTACATTCTATATGGTATACTAGAGTTGCTAGAGTGATGTAAATCCCAAAGGTGGTTAATTTAGTATAGTGTAAATATACTTCTTCTTCTTTTATTATTTTTTTTATATAAGGTAAAGTGTATCCTTTATAAAGTCTCAAAAATGTAATACTTCTTTTAAACAAGAAATATTTTTGTAGGTAATTAACTAACAATCTTATTGTTACAATTTTGTACTGGTTAGAACACGTGTAATAAGCATTATAAAGGTGTGAATGGGCTTAACAATGCCCCTAACACTGTTGAAGGAGTGATGTTTCTAGTATAAAGGCAAATGAGAGAAATAAATTGGAAAGGGAATTAATGGGTGTTAGCCATTACATATTATTTAACGTGGCGTTATGAAAGTGATGTGGCAGAAAATGCCCCTTAGAAGGCATTAACCATCAAAGATGGTCGAAGATGGTGTGATAGAAATTAATACTAGCTTTAAAAGGCACTAATTTTTCTAAGGGCCTAAAGCCCTTTTTTAAGTACATACTAGAACCAACCATCTATAAAACATTAAAAACACTAGACTCGCATGTTCACAAAATTATGCGTACACGTGGTTCGACAAACTTTTTATGTAACGAACATAATTTTGCTAAAAACTTGTCTACTCAACTTCGTGTGCATATTTGTTTCAATGCAAAAGTATGTAGCAAACGTACTGATTTTTTTGTTGTTTTGGCGTTTTATCCACAAAATTTCTTGCATTTGTTGTGTGTGTGTGTGTGTCAGATGGTTGATTTGAATTTTGGTTATTCTGTAACCAAATTAAGGTTGTGGATTTTTTTGTTCCACCTAAGATGAATCTGCAATCTTGGCTTGTGCAAAATCACCAAAGTCCAAATCAACTATCCGACACACACAAAATGCAAGAAACATTGTGGATAAAACACCACAACAACAACAAAAAGATATCCAAACCTATCATTATACATGTGTAAGATGAGTTGTTTGCTTTCAGAAGACATAGAATTATTTGCCAACAAATCTTACTACACATATGATAAGTGTTTTACTATAGATGCTTTTAGATTGCTTAGGGGTGCTAGTTAGTACTTTTCATTATTTAACACACCGTGATACTATATGGATAATCTATTTGGTTAAGCCGTGTATTTTTCTAATGACTTATGGTCTTTTGGTTAATCATCTTATTTGAATTTATGTTCTTTATCTAATTTGTGCAATATATTCTGGCAGATAAAAGCCTTAATATGGTCTTCTAACCAGGTTTTTATTAAGTTATTTAAAGATATTTAACATCATTTTTCAGGCATGGTTATTATATGACTGTGATAACTGATGCTATTTTAATCATGTTTTTGAAGTAATTAACATGTTTTACAGTTAATTTTGGTTAAATGAGCCGTTACGAGTCCTACGATTCCTCCTCGAAGTTCAGGGACGTCTTGATGCTTTTAACGAAAAATCTGTGCATATTTAAGTTTAAAGAATCGACATTAGTAAAATATGTCAAACTGGGCTAACATAAGGTTAATATATGTAAATACTACACGTGTTTGCTATTGAAGTGATTAGATGTGAAATCGACGCGAAAAATAACAAAAAAAACACAGCGTTTTGGAAAACGCGAAAAGTAACTGACGTGGGGAATCAGATGCCGAAATGCATGGTTTTAACAGTGATCGAACTTTCAAAATAATTATTTATTTAAAATAATGTCATTCATTGAAATTCGGTAGATAATAGATCGTTAAATCGAAGGAAAACATGATCGATTCAAATTCAAATAACGTGAGTTTAACGCGTGTGTCAAACGCACACCCCTGATAATGAAAATAATGTGTAAATTGCTCGGTTTAGTTATGTTTTTAATCTAGAATAAAATCGACTTATTCTTGTGATTATCTACTGAACCACAATTAAAACCGAAGTGTTTTATGTTTACAACGGGTTCGTACACGCAGTATGCAACCACTCCCAAGTCCCAACCCTAATGATAAAGTTATCACTTTCTCCTCCTCCCCTTCATCTATGTGCAGCCACGTATATCCAAACCCTAAGGGGCTGTTTGGTAGCCTCTTATTGAGGCTCTTATCCATTCAGCACTGAATGATTCAGTATTCAGTGTGTTTGTTTCAGCTTCTGAATGGAATGGTTAAGTCTGAATCATTAAGATTTGGGATGTTGCTGAACCATTAAGCACTGAACTATTAAGCCCTGAACTAGGCTGAACCTTAATGAGGCTCCCCTACCAACGTGGGACAAGAAAACTAACCATTAAGAGGTCCAACTTAATGATTCAGCGCTTAACCATTCAGACCTCTTAACCATTCAGACCTTTTAATGATTCAGCACTTAATCAACCAAACAGCCCCTAACTCTCTCTCACTCACATATCTCTCTCCCTCGTCTACCTGCCTCAACCGTGAGGGGTTTTGTTCTAGACGGTCAGTTGGTGATGTTTTGGTGGGGTTCTCGGTGGTAGATCGGCCGGTTTGGTCCAGATAGCGGTGGTTGTTGTTTTGATGGCGGGTTTAGGTTTGGCCCGGCTGTGGTCATTTTGGTGTTGACATGAGGGTCGATGGTGGTGGTTTGGTCACATTTCGGTCAACTGGTGAGTTGGTGTTGGGTTCTTGTGAGGTTGCGGGTGGTCAAGTTGTGTTATTGATGGGTTTTATTCCCGGGTCAGATCTGGTCTCTGGTTGTTTTGATCTCGAGTCAGATTTGTTTTAGTTCAAGTCTGGTCGGGTTGTGTGTCTCTGGTCAAAGTAGTCAATGCTCGGGTCAACCTTGATGTGGAGATTACGGATAAATGAATTTGATGTCTTGTGTTTGGAAGTTGATTTCGGGAAAATAGTAGACAATCTGTGTTTATTGGTTTGTACGAAAACAAGGAAAACTTTGTCGAAAATTTTATGAAATTCTAAGCGCAACAAAGATAATGATTGTATATGTATTTTTATAAACAAAATCGATGCGTTTTAATAAATACTTATTTCTAACAATAATGTTAAACCTTGGACAATGTTTTCAATACAAGTAAATAGCAAGGTTGTAGAAGGCGCTAGGCAGGCGGTGAGGTCTAGCCTGGGGACTAGTCGGCGCTAGGCGGAATTAGACGTTTTGGTACTTTTATACGTATTATATATACACACACACACACAAATTTAGGTGTTTTTTTATATATACACGTAATGTAGTAAATTTTATAATTTTTATGTGTAAATTTTTAAGTTTGGGGACTAAATGTAAAGTAATAAAGATGGAGGGGGTTCATTGTTAAAATACACAAACTTTTAAAAAACCCTAACTCTCACATCGTTTAATAGCAGCTGCCCTTCTCGTTCTTCCCCCTTAACTTCTTTTATCAGACGCCAAACATAAACAAAAACCCTAGGCCCAAATTAGACTCATATAATCGATTATGGGGTTCGATTATGCATGATAAAGACAGGAGCAGGTCTGGTTTACATTTGAATCATGGTAAGAACTTGTTTCACTTTGGATTTGGTCGAATTTTGACCCATAATTAGGGTTCCGACTAGTCCCGATTTTGGCCGGATTAGACCGCCTAGGACCGCCTGGGACCGCCTAGGACCCGCCTAATGCCCCAAACGCCTAGATCTCCGACTGGGGGCTAGGCGGCGCCTAGGCGACCGCCTAGCCCGCCTTTTACAACCTTGGTAAATAGTATTTACCAAGCGTCAAATGTGTCGATTTTCAAAAGGTTTTTGATAATTAAATAATGTTTGTTGTTCGGTAATTAAACATCTAGTCTTAACAATAACATTATCCATCATCTCTTTCGGTGGGTTTCTTGCTTCTCCATCCATCATTATTGACAATAAGCTTAGGTTCTGCATCACTCACCACATCAAACAGTATCACCGATTACCCTCTATCAAAACCGTAGCTACCAACTGACCGTCTAACTTCAATCATCTACTATGAGGAAGCAAAAGGCTACACTAAGAAGCTCTGCTCAAGGTATGCATCACGTTCTTGTTGTTTGCATGAGATCTTTGAACTGTCGGTTGGACCGGCCATACACTACCGGACGGTTTAGCTTGATTTAGGCCTTTAACACATATTAATTAGGGTCTGTTAATATTAATTTTAGTTAACATATAAACTACCGTTTAACATTTTTAATAATTAAAACAACTTTACTCACCTTTTTAATTACACTTCTGTAAACAAATTATAATCCCTAGCTTCAACTTGCAAGTAGTCCTTTGGATTAGCATTTATGTAGTCATTCATGGATGCGGTCAAATAGAATGGCTAGGTAGGGTGAGTAATGGGTCAAACGGGTTTGGGAATAGAATGGCTAGGTAGGTTGAGTGATGGGTCAAACGGGTTTGAATGTAGTTGTAGTATTGACTGTACTTGGGAATCGCTGAAAAGATTTGGGAATTAGGGTTTATGTCGGGTAATAAAAGAGGAAACACAAGCAGGTTATAAAAATTACAAAAGCTAAATATAAAGTAAAACGACCATAATGCCCGTCTTCTAACGTTAGTTTTTTAATAGGGTTAGACATTTGAATGGATCTGGCAACTTTTGGGAAACCTTAGTGGTTCAGTTGAGAAAAAAAAACTTTTTTGGATGGATCTTGCAAAAGTGAGAAAACCTCATGGACGAATTTGGCTATTCACTCATAATTGAAACAACTTTACTCACATTCTTTTAAATGCACATTCTGTAAACAACTTATAAACCCTAGCTTCATTGATGCACATATATAACATCTTTATGTTTTTTTAAGTATTTAATAAACTTTGTAAAATAGTTAAAAATTTGTTTTTGGTTCTTAATGCAGGAAATAAAAGAAAAAAAATCCAGGTACAGATAGTCCACCATTTAGAAAACTACGATTACGAATGTCCCTGAAACAGTTATGCGATGCAATATCCCGTTTGGGGACACAAAACAATAAACCCTAAGAGAAATGACGTTTGGTAAGTTGCTAAGATTTACAGTAAACGGTATCGCAGGTAGACCTGCCTATTTTGTAGTAGATCACTTTAACTCGAACACAATGGAAATGAAAACAAAAAACTTTACGCTTAAGGTTGACAGTGAGTCCATCAATAAGCTCATAGAGATTCCAAAATCGGGACTAGAATTAAAATTAAAACAACTCACAGTCTCAAAAAATAAATCTGCCGAATCAATAAATAAATCTGCCGAATCAATCTTAAGGAAACAATGGAAAGCAAGGTATACATGCTAACAACCAAAGCTATAGTGGATAAAATATATGAATCAAAAGATGATGATGGCCCGGAAGCGAAGTTGATTTTCCAGCATACAAATGGAGTTTTGAAATTGGCCATTTTAGATCAACCTAGTGAAGACACAAACTTCGGATCTATAAATTGGTGCTTATACTTAGAAAAATGATAAAAATGTGTAAGGATGACTGTAGGAGAGAAACAAGGAGAATCAATTCATGGGGTCTATTACAATTTTAGTGGTATGAATATTACAGTTTTCCTTTGCAATAAATTTTGATTATTTACGTAAGCATATATCTTGTTGTGTAATGAATAACGTCATGTTTTATGTTATTTTGTTTCAAGCTAGTGTACGTTGATAGCATCTTATGTAAAGGCATAAACGAAAGCCGCACAAACCTTTGAATCACTCTTCTCCGATCTAAACCTCTCATTCAAGTTGAATTAGTGATATTTTAGCTCACAACCGTGCTTCTTCTCATCCAGTGGTATGAACTTTCCTAGTTTATAAGATTATTGAGCTTTTTTTTTTTTTTTATGCCGTTTAAACTCTCTAAACGATTCCCATTTATATTTATACAGACACCGCTGTGGACTTCGAGAGCTGACCAAGAATTACTGGATGCAAAGCTGCAAATTGAGAATGCTTCTTTTGTGTTCCGTAACATTTCATTATTTAGGAGGTAAACATACTTTATTTAATGTGTTTTTTTATGTGTCGTTGGCCTTAGTGACGGATCTAGAAATTAATTTCAGTAGTAAAGTTTTTCATTTTTATCATTTTAGTAGTAACGTTTTCCAAACGTCGTAAAAAAACAAATTTTCCACTACGCGCGCGAAGTTGAGTAGCAACAGACGCAACATCTAGCTTCAAGCTAGGTCTGCCCCTGGTTGGCCTTTACTTGTCATTTAGAGGACAATTATCGGCTACAAGGACGAAGCTTTCTTAGGGCCAGGGGTGGCCCTGGCCCCCCCTCCCTGTTTTTTTGGCGCAGTAGTGAAAATTTGCGATTTTCGTAGGTAAATTTAGTTCGGGTTGAGTCCGGCCCCCGCCGATTTGCCACTACCGACTGAAAAAAATTGAGTCCCCCCCCCGGATTGGCGAACCAAGCTTCGCCCCTGATCGAATGCAAAATGAACGAAGACATGCTGATTATCAGTGCAAGCGTTTTCATGCTTCACGACTTTCTTGATTCCACCTCCAGCACTGCCTGTCCGGCCACAAACCTATTTTCCCATGGGCCAACAAGGAAGTTAAGGTCCACGTAAGCGTGCTTCCCACAAGCCCAGCCAAACACAAAAACATCTGCTAGGCGTAAGGTAGACATCCCGTCCATCTGGTTTTTAAGAAAATTCATAAGGCCTCATTTTTCACAGATATTCATGCCTGCTTAAGCATATCCCTAGTTCAATAAAAGGTTAATATCTATACTACTATATAGTGGGTACTGAACGGACAAAGTTGTCATTTCATGTTTATGCATAAGGGTAAAATTGTAATTTCATTAGAATAACAAGACAAATTTAATACAACTATTAATTTCAATTAATTAATGACAAAAAACAAAAAAATTAATGATTAGTGATTAATAATTGAAGATTAAAAAAGGCAAAAACAAGAAACAAAAAATTAGTTTGTATAATATTACACCATTCACAATTTTAACCCTCAATATTTTGTATGCCTTATCTATAATAAATTAACCGCAAACAAACTCACATGTTCGTTATATGGTTTTTGGAATTAGCCTGTGGAGATTAACAAACAAGTAGCAAGAATGCACTTTACCCATCATGCTTTCGGGTAACAGCATAATGTTCTTTTTTAATCAATAATAGAGGATAAATTTGATCCAGTTATAAGTTGATTGAATCTCTATAATATAACATGCAAAAGTAATAAGTGGAATATGGATGTTTAGCGCGACTGTTTTCGAGTTATTCATGTTATTTAAATTACAATTTGATTTATGTTTGAATTCGAATCGAGCTAAATAAACAAAATTATATATATGTACTTTTTTATAAAAGAAATTCAAGTTATATATAATTCAATTTGAATTTTCAGGTTGAATCAGGTCGAAAATCAAAAATTTGACCAAAAGCAATATCCAAACATTGTAAAACACCGCTACAACGCGCAGGCTCTTGCTAGTATATTTAAAAGTTCGTTTAGTCTTTTAGCTCATTTTATGATTAGTAAGCCTATGTAGTTTGTTTTTTAGTAAAAAAAAAAGTATATATATTAGGTCAAACATATATAAAACATAAGGGTTATTTAGCATAAGTGTTTACTTTTAAATGATAAATAGAAAAAAAAATTGATTGATGATTAATTTTAGTGTCAGTTGTAACTAATAACGATTACCAAAAGTCAAATAAATAATAGCAAGAAGTGAAAGAAGATATTATTTTTATTTTGTAACGCCAGCCGGGGTGGTCCGTGATGGCCACCCCGTGATGACGTGAAGCCCGCGAAACACCGCCCCTCGAATCGGATCACGGCCGCGATGAAGAAATGGCGTGATGGCCATCACGGTGCTTCTTGTTTCTTGGTTTGACATTTATGAACAAAAGACAAAATAAAATTTTCAAGTGTTATTTTTTTTGGTTTTCTTTTAATTATAAAACCATTTTTATAAAACCAAGTGTTATGTTTTTTTGTTTTTTATTTCAAGTGTTATTTTAACCAAAATATTATATTATTATGTTTTTTTCGAGGACCTCGAATCGTGGTCGTGTTTGTGACTGGAGCAACGCTTTGAACTGGAAAAGAGTTTTAGCCGAGTTTGGTGAACTTGTCGGGGGAACACAACGTACGTGTGATTCAATCTCTCACAAGTACGCGGACCTCCAATCGAAGTGTTAAACCTTCGAATGTTACGCCTAAAATTTTATTAGGTTTTTACTATCTATTTTTTAGTAGTTTTTGATAGTGTGTTATTTTTTTAATTTAGTGCAATGTTGTTTTATTTTATTTAATGTAATATTTTTTATTTTATTTAATTTAATGTTTTTATTTTTTTTAAAATGTAATGTTTTTAGTTTATTTAAAAAAAAAGTTTAGTGATGAAATTTGAACATTGCCGCATAAGTTTAGTAATGAAATGTAATAGAATGTGATAAAATGAGGTGACAGAATCTGATTGGATGTGATAGTGTGATGAATGTGATAAATAGCCAACCACCCATTGTGGCCTAACAAAAAAAGTAGTTATAAATTAAATAAATATGTGGATGACCACTTAGCCATTTTCTGAAGCTTGATCACTATGATCCTTCCTCCACTAACTCGAAGTCAATCACCATCTTTATCATTTTTTTTAATTTCATGTACCTTTTTTTGGTGTTAGTTAACAATGCTTTGACGTAATGAGATCAAACTCTTCTAGGTTTTTTTTTACATTTTAGGGCCGTGAGACTTTGGTTAGTGGTGATCGTGGGCAGCCACTTTGGTTGGATAGCCGACGTATGGGCCAAAAAGAGTCATTTGACACATTAATTCGATCACTACAATGAGGTTGATAAACATCAACTAAAATACATCATCATCATACATTAAAGGACTTTGTATGTTATTTTCTTGTTTCTTGTGTCACGTCATTTTCTCATGGCAGAAAGTAAGAAAACAAATTGATCCAAGCTAAGTGTATGTGTAGTGGTGGGGGGTTTTGAGGGGTTATAGGTATTAAAATATTAAAAAGTAATAAAAGGAGGTTATGGGGGTTATGGAAAAAGAGGGTGTAGTGGGAAGGGGAGGTTATGGGGGGGTTATAAATGATTAGGTAATCATTGTTTTTTATTGTTTTTATTATTATTATTATTATTATTATAGTATTAAATTCCAAGTTTGTTGTGCTTTATGACATGTACATCATGCTTCATGTTTTGTACCTACTACCTAACACAAATTTATAATAATAATAATAATAATAATAATAATAATAATAATAATAATAATAATAATAATAATAATAATAATAATAATAATAATAATAATAATAATAAGAGTTAATAGCCATTTTCGTCCCTGAGGTTTGGGCCAGTTTGTCACTCAAGTACAAAAGTTTATTTTTTTGCAATTCCTTCCCTGAGGTTTGGATTTTGTTGCCAAATTCGTCCTTTTCACTAACTCAGTTAAAAAATGTCGTTAGTGTCAGGGGTATTTTTGTCTTTTTACCTATAATTTAAAATTTTAATAAAAAATCTTACCCACCCCCACCCCTAATCTCTCTGTCTCTTCATTCTCTCTCTCTCTCTCTGTATTTATCACCATTACAGATCTCCATCATCTCTCTCTCTCTCTCTCTCTCTCTCTCTCTCTCTCTCTCTCCCTCTCTCTCTCTCTCTCCAGCATCTAAGACAAAACTGCAGCAACACCCTTGAACAATAACACATTCAAACACATTGCATCACACTAAACACCCCATTAATCATCCCCTGTTTAAACACTTTTTAATATGGGTGGTTGCACCTCCAAACCCACCTCACCTTCCACACTCTCCGGCCACCATGACGTCACCATTCCGGCCCAAGACAACACCATCAACAACAATATCGATGAAACAACGTCTTCTTCCAGATCTGTCCGTTTAGCACCTCCAGATCTGTCTATTTTTTAACCACCTGCAACCACCGTCTTCTTCATTCACCTGCAACCACCGTCCCCTGCAACCATCGCCTCCACAACCCCACTGTTCTCTCGCCGTCCCCCTGCAACCATCGCCTCCACAACCCCACTGTTCTCTCACCGTCCCCTGCAACCATCGCCTCCACAACCACCTGCAAAAACCAAAACCACCGCCGCCCTGCCTCTGCCCACCACACCACCACCCACATAACCTCTCCAGCCCACCACCTTCCTCCCCCGACGCCACCCTCAACCATTTTCAGCCCAAACCATCCCAATCCCCTACACAGTTGGTTGATCGGGTGAAAGAGAGATATATAGAGAGAGAGAGTGAAAGAGATATAGAGAGAGAGAGTGAAAGAGATATAGAGAGAGAGAGAGAGTGAAAGAGAAAGAGAGAGTGTGAATGAAAGAAAGAGAAAGAGACAGAGAGATATAGGGGTGGGGGTGGGGGTGGGGGTGGGGTAAGATTTTTTATTAAAATTATAATTATAGGTAAAAAGACAAAAATACCCCTGACACTAACGACCTTTTTTAACTGGGTTAGTGAAAAGGACGAATTTGGCAATAAAATCCAAACCTCAGGGAAGGAATTGCAAAAAAATAAGCTTTTGTACTGGAGTGGCAAACTAGCCCAAACCTCAGGGACGAAAATGGCTATTAACTCTAATAATAATAAAAAAATCTGAATTTCTTCTTCTTCTTCCTCCAACCCCCTGCAACCCTTCACCATCTTCTTCACATTCATCATCCTCCTCCAACCCCCTCCAACCCTTCATCATCCTCCTCCCCTCCTCATTATCCTCCACCTCCTCCCCTTCTCTTTTCATCATCAACATCTTAATAAAAAATGTGACACCCGGCATGTTTGAGTCAACATTTTATAAACACATAAGTCTACCTTAGCGAAAAACGTTTATTAAACATACTTGACGGGGTCAGTAGAGTCGGAACACAGTCCGTATTGTCCAGGGTCCAATGATTCGGGAGATCATTGGGTTAGTCACACACACACAAACGATACAAGTCCCGTTGTTGGTGAATTACATAAACTAATTAAGTGTATGTGTAGACTAATCGTCGTATGGTGGATTATATGCTTAGATGTGTTTAAATGGTGTGCAGATAATCATCCGTGCTTAAATATGTTAAACATAGACTAAGGTCGCATGCTCGTATGGTAGGGTGCGTTAAAATGCGTTAAACACGACAAATTGGAAAACTAGAAAAACGTGAGTCCTGGTTCGACCAATCGAATGGGCGAACCTGGGATATAGAATTGAAAGAATTTCATTCGACCAAGTCAGGGTACATTCGACCCTGTGAAAGGGTCGAAGGAGGGTACATTCGCCCAGGTGAAAGGGGCAAATGTGGACATAGTATAAATACCACACTTTGTCATTTTTCACCATTTCACAAACCCTAAATGCCTCTAAACACTCTCTAGCAACTTTAAACATTGGGGAAGGAGTTTTTGCCCTTATTTTCTATAATCTAACCTACAAACATCTTCTACACAAAGATCTAAGGTGTGTTCTTCATTCTAAATCATTTTTAAAGCATTTCAATTCGTTTTCATTAAACCCCAAGAGTCCAGATCTGATTCAAACATGTTTTCAAGGATAAAAACCTTCCTAATATCTTTCTAAACAAAACCTATTCATAAATAATGAGTTTTCATACAAAATAACATGTGTTAATGGTGTTTTATGTGGTGTTATGTATTGTTTGATGATTGATTGCTGCATAGATGTTATAACAATGATCTAGGACTGTTATTGATGATGATTTAGGATTGAGATAGGTTACAATTGATTATTGATGATGTTTTGTTCATTTTGGGGATTTTGGGTTAGATCTAGGGCTTGTTCATGATGATAGTGATAAGGATGTGATTGGGGGTTTATTGTTCATGATAATCTTAGTATATTAAGTTGATTATTGATTGATTTCAGAAAGTTTCCTAATTGGGTAAAGATTGCATGCGTTTGATGTGACATCTCCATAATTTGCTATTTCGGGTAACTTGTAAAACGGACTGATTTCGAAATAAAATTGGTAGGGTTTTGTAGGAATATGTTAATGATAGTTGACTGCTGTGATTGGTGATGTTTCGTGATGTATTCGGACCGTTTAGATGCGTTTTGGTGCGTTTTATAAAATGCTGATGAAAACGGGCGAACGTGGAATAAAATTGGTTCGAATGGGCGAACGAGGAACAAAACGTGGCTCAAACGGGCGAACGTGGAACAAAACGTGGCTCAAACGGGCGAACGTGGAACAAAACGTGGCTCAAACGAGCGAACGTGGCTCAAACGGGCGAACGTGGAAATGGGAAAAACCACATTCGACTATCTGATATCCGGAATGAGATTTTTGATGCAAACTAAGTGTTTTATGCTTGAAACTTATGTGTTAAACTTATGTGCATGACTAATTGATGTAATAGGTCACCAACGGGATGTGGGGTCGGTCTGGGATGTCCTGTTAACGTTTAAACACACTTTTTAACACACGTAGTCAAGATCTGGACAATCGGGGACTAGTTAGCCTTCGGGTTAATAGTCATCACACTTACGTAAACTCATTGATAGGTTGTCATTAGTTGGGATTATCATACACGTGTTGGAATTCTAGTTATCAGAAGACGCACTCTAAGGTGAGTTTCACGGCCCCTCTTTTATACACTTTTTCTCGGGGGAGAAGCATGCCATACGTTTTAACAAATACAACGCTTATGTTTTATAACGCAATGCTTTTGAAACACAACGCTTATGAAACGCAACGCTTTTGAAACACAACGCTTATGAAACGCAACGCTTTTGAAACACAACGCTATTGGAAACGCAACGCTTTTGGAAACGCAACACTTGTTTTAAATTACTATACGACGAAAACGCAACGCTAAGTCCCTAATAAAAACCATGAATGTGCGGGGCACAACGGAGGAAATGTGGATGAGAGGAGAACTCCACAGTTAAGCGTGCTCAGGTAGGAGAAATTCCAGGATGGGTGACCTCCTGAGAAGTCTCCACTGGGCAACCAAAAACAAATCCGTGAGCTCTGGATGGGCAAAGCGGACAATATTGGTGATGAGAGGGGCGGGGTGTTACAGATGGTATCAGAGCCACTCCTGTGCCGTTCGGGATGGTGGGTGCATACCTTATCAGGGACGATGAGACTCTAACCACATCAGGGACGATGAGACTCTAACAGGGGGTGAATGTGACACCCCAGGAAAATCCCACATCGGCCGTGGCTAGGAAAGATCCGTGATTCATAAGTAATGTCTTGCCTCTTAAATAACCAACGCGTTTTGGGGCTTAATGTTAGTGGATGAGAGGAGAACTCCACAGTTAAGCGTGCTCAGGTGGGAGATATTTCAGGATGGGTGACCTCCTGGGAAGTCTCCACTGGGCAACCAAAAACAAATCCGTGAGCTCTGGATGTGCAACCCATCGGGGCAAAGCGGACAATATTGGTAGTGAGAGGAGCAGGATGTTACAGATGGTATCAGAGCCAGGTTATAGTGAACTAGGACTGCATGTAGAGTCTAGTCTATAGCCGAGTATCACACACGTTAGACGGTCACACATAGTTACGAGTCGTGTCATTTGGTAAACATACTAATCTTGTCGGGGTGTCAGTGTCCTCATCACACAGTATCACATTATCTATCTTTTGTTATTCCTACCTTGGTTCTATCTTCTTTTTCGGGTTTGAAGATGAAGGGGCTTATCGCTTATACTTGGCAGAAGTGTACATTGGGGTGGCTTCGACACACTTTTGAGATTTTTTCGGGATTTGGTTATCTCCCCTCTATGCTCTAATGTACATACTTGCCTACACACACACACACACACTATCATGCACTAGTACTTGTCATAGTACACTCCTGAGTGACTGTTCACTTTGTGATCCTCGTGCGATAACAGTTTCTTTTAGGAATGTGTGTATCGGGTGATTTGAAGTTCTAGCTAGGAGCACGCCTAGAGGACCATGTAGAGCGATTTGTTATTTCGGTGTGCGCACGAAATCATAAATCGAAATGCATGAATATCTTGGTGGACTTCGTGTTCGGACTAATGGTCATGCTGGAACCACATTCTGAATTCGTTTGGTCACTTGTAGCTCGATCTGTTGGTGGTTGTCTCATGTTTGGCAGAACATATCTGGTCGCGCTGGTGGACATGCTGGTGGACGCCGTGGTGGCGGCGGGGGTCGCAATGGCGGTGGACGAGGTGGTGGGAACATCACCATGACTCAGGCAGAGTTGGAGAACATGTTGCAGCATTAGTTGAACGTTGCGTTGGCTGCTTTCCAGGCTGCTCAGCAGACCCTAGGAAATACTAATCAGGTGCAGTCTGGGTGCACCTACAAGAAGTTCATGGACTGTAAGCCCCATTTCTTCAATGGGACTGAAGGGGCAGTGGGTCTGCTCCGGTGGTTAGAGAAGATCGAGTCGGTGTTTGCTATGTGTAACTGTCATGACGCTGATTGTGTCAAGTGTGCTTCTGCTACTCTAGAGGGACACGCTTTGACCTGGTGGAACTCCACCACTGCGAATCTTGGCCTGGGTGAGGCCAATGCTATGCCGTGGTCCGAGTTTGTTCAGATGTTGCGAGCGGAATATTGCCCGAGGGACGAGATTATGAAGTTGGAGCATGAGTTCTGGAATCTGAAGATGGTTGGGTCGGAGATCGAGGAGTTTACTACTAGGCACAACGAGTTGGCTGTGATGTGCCCCGGTTTAGCTACACCGGAGTACCGGAGGATTGAGCACTACGTTGCTGGGTTAGTGCCGGAGATTGCTCGACTTGTTGCCGCTGCTGATCACACTACTATGTTGGCCACTGTTCGGGCAACTCACAAGCTGACCAACATGAAGGTTGCTGAGGGTGTTCTACCTCCGAGGGGTGCTGCTGTGAAAGCTCCTGCGGACAACAAGAGGAAGTGGGAGAGTGCTGGGAAGAACATTGGGTCGTCTCAACAACAGGTTAAGAGGCAGGACGTTGTGGGAGCGTCATCTGAACAGAAGACTGGGGGTTATGTCGGTAAGAACCCGAAGTGTAACACGTGTGGGTATCATCATGTTGGGGGTTGTGATGAGTTTCGATGTAAACGTTGTCAGCGAGTCGGTCACTTGGCTAAGGATTGTAGGGCCAATCTTCAGCCAAAACAGACTCAAGTGGTTGTCCCCGCTCCTGCTTCTCGGGGAAACCATGGGTGTTTCAACTGTGGAGAGACTGGGCACTTCAAACGTGATTGTCCTAAGCTAAACCAAGGGACTGCAGGTGGTGCTGGGAACGAAGGTGGCGGTCGAACTACTCGTGGTCATGTCTACGTCATTGGCGCTAGGGAGAACCAGGAGGATCCTGACACTGTTACTCGTGAGTATTCTTTTCTCGATTCTCGTTATGCTTACATTCATTCCCATTCACATTGTTTGGCGATTCGTATTCATTGTGTGCATTCAGTCTGGTATTTGGTCATCGTTTTGCATTCATGGGTCTGATGTGGGTCCTTTAGAGATGCTACTTGGATGGTACCGGTGTGTCATTTATACCGATCACAGTAGTCTCTAGTAGGCCTTCGATCAGGAGGATTCATTCTTTTGTATTCACTTTGGGGAGGGCGGTTCCCCAGCATAGAGTATCTGTTGATATCATCTTTCGTTCGTGGTTATCATTTTGTTTTTGTTTTGGGAAACGTTACTTGGGTTAGGTCGACACTCATTACTGTCGAAGAGTGAATCTCGGGGTGAGATTCCTTTCAACAGGGGGATGACGTGACGATCGGGAAAATTTTTCTTTTTATCGCTTCGTTCTCTTTGACTTCAGGAAATTTTCGGCACGAAAATTCTTTCAACAGGGGGATGATGTGACACCCGGCATGTTTGGGTCAACATTTTATAAACACATAAGTCTACCTTAGCGAAAAACGTTTATTAAACATACTTGACGGGGTCAGTAGAATCGGAACACAGTCCGTATTGTCCAGGGTCCAATGATTCGGGAGATCATTGGGTTAGTCACACACACACACACACACGATACGAGTCCCGTTGTTGGTGAATTACATAAACTAATTAAGTGTATGTGTAGACTAATCGTCGTATGGTGGATTATATGCTTAGATGTGTTTAAATGGTGTGTAGATAATCATCCGTGCTTAAAGATGTTAAACATAGACTAAGGTCGCATGCTCGTATGGTAGGGTGCGTTAAAATGCGTTAAACACGACAAATTGGAAAACTAGAAAAACGTGAGTCCTGGTTCGACCAATCGAATGGGCGAACCTGGACAATACTCCGGGTTCGACCCTTGTAAAAGGGGCGAACCTGGGATATGGAATTGAAAGAATTTTATTCGACCAAGTCAGGGTACATTCGACCCTGTGAAAGGGTCGAAGGAGGGTACATTCGCCCAGGTGAAAGGGGCGAATGTGGACATAGTATAAATACCACACTTTGTCATTTTTCACCATTTCACAAACCCTAAACGCCTCTAAACACTCTCTAGCAACTTTAAACATTGGGGAAGGAATTTTTGCCCTTATTTTCTATAATCTAACCTACAAACATCTTCTACACAAAGATCTAAGGTGTGTTCTTCATTCTAAATCATTTTTAAAGCATTTCAATTCGTTTTCATTAAACCCCAAGAGTCCAGATCTGATTCAAACATGTTTTCATGGATAAAAACCTTCCTAATATCTTTCTAAATAAAACCTATTCATAAACAATGAGTTTTCATACAAAATAACATGTGTTAATGGTGTTTTATGTGGTGTTATGTATTGTTTGATGATTGATTGCTGCATAGATGTTATAACAATGATCTAGGACTGTTATTGATGATGATTTAGGACTGAGATAGGTTACAATTGATTATTGATGATGTTTTGTTCATTTTGGGGATTTTGGGTTAGATCTAGGGCTTGTTCATGATGATAGTGATAAGGATGTGATTAGGGGTTTATTGTTCATGATAATCTTAGTATATTAAGTTGATTATTGATTGATTTCAGAAAGTTTCCTAATTGGGTAAAGATTGCATGCGTTTGATGTGACATCTCCATAATTTGCTATTTCGGGTAACTTGTAAAACAGACGGATTTCGAAATAAAATTGGTAGGGTTTTTTAGGAATATGTTAATGATAGTTGACTGCTGTGATTGGTGATGTTTCGTGATGTATTCGGACCGTTTAGATGCGTTTTGGTGCGTTTTATAAAATGCTGTTGAAAACGGGCGAACGTGGAATAAAATTGGTTCGAATGGGCGAACGAGGAACAAAACGTGGCTCAAACGGGCGAACGTGGCTCAAACGGGCGAACGTGGAACAAAACGTGGCTCAAACGGGCGAACGTGGCTCAAACGGGCGAACGTGGAAATGGGAAAAACCACATTCGACCATCTGATGTCCGGAATGAGATTTTTGATGCAAACTAAGTGTTTTATGCTTGAAACTTATGTGTTAAACTTATGTGCATGACTAATTGATGTAATAGGTCACCAACGGGATGTCGGGTCGGTCTGGGATGTCCTGTTAACGTTTAAACACACTTTTTAACACACGTAGTCAAGATCTGGACAATCGGGGACTAGTTAGCCTTCGGGTTAATAGTCATCACACTTACGTAAACTCATTGATAGGTTGTCATTAGTTGGGATTATCATACACGTGTTGGAATTCTAGTTATCAGAAGACGCACTCTAAGGTGAGTTTCACGGCCCCTCTTTTATACACTTTTTCTCGGGGGAGAAGCATGCCATACGTTTTAACAAATACAACGCTTATGTTTTATAACGCAATGCTTTTGAAACACAACGCTTATGAACCGCAACGCTTTTGAAACACAACGCTATTGGAAACGCAACGCTTTTGGAAACGCAACACTTGTTTTAAATTACTATACGACGAAAACGCAACGCTAAGTCCCTAATAAAAACCATGAATGTGCGGGGCACAACGGGGGAAATGTGGATGAGAGGAGAACTCCACAGTTAAGCGTGCTCAGGTGGGAGAAATTCCAGGATGGGTGACCTCCTGGGAAGTCTCCACTGGGCAACCAAAAACAAATCCGTGAGCTCTGGATGGGCAAAGCGGACAATATTGGTGATGAGAGGGGCGGGGTGTTACAAAAAAAAAAAACCAACGTTCAGAAGATAACGCCCGCTATATGCATAGCGCTGCAACCTATAGCGCCCCCATAGCGCCCGGGAGCGGTGTTCCCCGGCGCTATGGGGCTGCAAAACGCCCTATAACGGCCCACTACACATGACCTCAGTGTTGTTATATTAATTTGGCAATTGACTTATTGTAAATATCTTACAACTAGGGGATTATCCGCCGCGTTGCGGCGGTGTGTTTCATTTGTATTAAGTTGTGTATGTATTGTAAAGAAAAATAGGAGGTTAAAATATGGTCATGTCATGAAAGGAAGAGGGAGTTGAGCCTATGCAGGCATTAGATGGCTAAAGCCACCAGAGTAACATTCACGAAGGTTAGAAAATAAGAAATGTTCAAGCTATCAAGTATTTTTTGATGCAGGAAGCGACCAAAAAAGCTGATCCAATGCAGGGCCGACCATTGATGAAGTTGAACTTTATGCTGTTTATAATATTTTTTTGCACTGCAAAAAGTAGTCAGACATATCCAACATTAAATTTGATAAAAGTTCATATAAAATGTGCATCTGAAAAGTACTTTGTAGGTTTCTTATGACAACATTTAAACACTAAGTGGTGAAGTCCTAATCATTGGAATGAGTTGAAGAGTATTTAAAATTGAAGTGTACCTAGAAAACCAACACAAAGCTAGCTGAGGAAGATGGCACAAAACAAAGACATCCTGGGCTATATGATTGTCTGAGCAACAAAAAGCCATAATGCAGAAGCAATTGTAACTATCAATAAAAATGGAAAACTAATACAATGTGGTCACGAACCTGACGAATAGCGATGATGATGAATTAGAAGTGTACATGAGCTTCCAAAAGGGTTGGATACGAAATTCCAGGTTGTTGCTACGTACTATACTCATATGCTTCGACCTGCAGATAGCGGTTAATTATAGCTGGAAACTATGATATAATGTTACAATATGTAAAAAAAGAAGTGGAAACATTACGTAGCAATAGCAGAGGCTAGTAGTTATGAACTTTTGGTTGTCGATAAAACCAACTTTTGTTTCAATCTTCATTTGTGTGTACCTGTGTTGTTATTAAGAAGCAAAGAGTGTAATTTAAAAAAATATGTTATTACAATACGTAGAACAAATATTTGGTGATAATGACCTCAATGTGGTTTACTTCATGCAACAGTTCAGAAAACACCACATTTCTTGTAGTGTTGAAACAACCATCTCTATTACATGTTATAAGAATTTTAAGTGAGTTTGGAGATGTTGCTCGTGAGAGCGCAACGTATAATTGTCCATGAGTAAACACAGGTTGTGGAAGATATACGCCTATTTTATTAAGAGATTGGCCTTGGCTTTTATTTATAGTCATGGCATAGCACACTTTTATTGGGAAGTGCCGCCTTGTGAAAACAAAAGGTAAATCTTTATTATTATGCACAAATTTTATTCTAGGTATATACACACGATTCCCTGTTGATACGCCTGTTATTATGTATGTCACACCCTCAAATTTCCACTGCGGGGTTCATACCGCGAGGCGCATGACATACCAGGACCCCATAGCCATAAGTCATATGAACGAACTCTAAATGCCCAAACCATTTAGTTCGTTTCAAAAACCAAGTTTAGTTAAGTTGCGGAAGCGTAAACCAAATTTAATCCTTTTAAAAAAAACCATGCGCAAAACAACGCGCCCAAATTAAAACCATATGAAAGAAAATGTGAAAGTATAATATGTAATTTAGGTGTATGCCCAAGACCCCAAATGCAATGAAGTGTGTAGTGCTTTCTAATTCTGGCACCGGAAGCTAACTACCTGCAAAAGCATGTAAATCGTGGGTCAACAAACAATGTTGGTGAGTTCACTGAGTAAAGTAGGTGAGTAAGTAAAAGCGTAGGTTTCCCAAACCATGTAACCAAATGAAAATGTCGGTCTCCCAGACCACATAACAGTACGTAAGAACGTTGGCCTCCTTGGCCGCAAGTAAATAGCTAATTCAAATGTCAGGGGTAGCTAGCCCACTCATGATAATTAAAACCGGCGAATACCGAACTACTAATGAACAAGTTCCCATAACCGGGATAAGGATGCCTTGCACCATTGTCCATCGACAATGATTATGTTTGAAGCTAATAGTTCACATCCGTGCTCCCAGCACGATGTGAGGTTTGTTAGACCTAATAGCGCTATCAACTAATTAACCCGCTTGCCCAACCGGCAATTGATTCGGTATTTTGAAAGACTTAAAAGATGTGTTTGGTTTAGTTCATCAAGGACATATATATGAATTAGTAAAAATAGATTCACCACGTGAACCATGCACCCCAAACCCGGGATGTGTAAAAGTAGTCCCAAACCGGACTAGAAACGTTAAGTAAGTTGTCTCAACCCGAGACGCATGCTTTTGAAAAAAGAGTAGTGAAACTCACCTTATCGCGTAAGCAAAGAATCCGAACAGCAAGTATTATATGCTACCGACACCCTAATAACAGTGTCACTACGTGAGTATTGGCGTAACATCATTACACCATATAACTCGTTTGTCCAAGGCGTTTTAATATTCAAAAGTGTGTATGCGACGCCTAGTGATTCTACATGCAATAGTAAACCCTACGGACTCGTTGGTGGATAAGTTGGTTATAATTAGTTTCTACAGCCCGTATGTGTCATAAACATGTGTACTTCCATTATATGTCAATTTTAGATCACCTAAGACCTCAAGTAATCACATAAGCACATAATACACAATCTGTGTTTTCAGGACAGATTGTGCGCCATCAAAACGAATTTATTTAAAATACTTAACGAATGAATTAGAGTCCCAAATTTTTACTGAATTTTATTTGGGATTCACTCGACAATACCTATTTTTGTTTTGTCTTAATTCCAAACACAAAAATTATAAAAATTCGTACAACACAGCAGTGTTCAGAAAATTTCCTCAACAGGTCAGTTTAGTAGGAAAATTCTTAAAAATTGTGTATTCATCCAAACGAGATGAATCCACTTGGAAAAGCTCTATTTTTCCAGTATTGACCTACTGGAAAAATTTCATAATCTAATTCCTTGTAAATCTCAAGTTATGACCATTTAAAGTTAGCCCAGTTTACAAATCCGAAATCTGATATGACCCCTAATCCATTAAAATTCCAAAAACGACTCAAACGATGTCCAAATTCGATGGTTTTGCCCATTATGAAAAGCTAAGACCTTGTACGTTACAATCATGCAAAGAATCGATCAAACCAATTATTTTCAAGCCACGAAACAGACCCTACAAGTCGACATTCAGAATCTGTCCAGATTCTGATCGTGCATTATTATCAATTATATCAAACCCTAGTTGCATATTATCAATCAATAACACCTAATAATCATCATACAACTTTCCTAATACCTATTCCCATCAGATCCTATTATCAAACATGTCAAGATCAAAGCTTTTAGGATCAAAACACCAATAACTTGCGCAACAAGCATCCTATGATGTTACTACGCGTTTATTAATAGGTTTAATCCGTTTAATCTTCAAAAAGACTCATGTTTTAATGTTTATTAAACCCATTCAGACCTGGACAAACTTGTTATATGATTTTTACAATAAAACATAAAGTAAAAAGCGTAAGAAATCATGAGTTATACCCTTAGCTCTTCAAATCAATCAATCGCGCGCCTTGGAGCCTCCCAATTGATGATCTTGAGCCTTAGCAGGAGTTTTTGGAGTGAAATATTCGTGTGGGGCAGTAAGGGGGCGATTAGGGTTGAGTATGAGGGCTGCATGGGGGTTAAGGATGCTTATATACGAGTTTGAGGCGGTTTAAACCCGTCAGATAGGTTCGAGCGGCCGCTCGGAGCCTGTGAGCGGCCGCTCACAGGTCCGGGTGGCGCGCTTTTGCCTCGTTTCGCCTCCCGACGCGTTATCCTTCGACGTTTTCGTTATTTCGGACCGTAACAAGTGTAACCCCATGCATTAAGACCCTAATCAACCTCATGCTCCACTTTTAATGATTTCTATTAACGTGTTCGGTTTAGGTTCACATAATCACGTATGGTTTTCACATAAGTTTGTCAGGTATCACCGAGACACATAAGTTTATTATTCACCAACGTCCGAGGTTCACTAATCATGCAATCACACCTTGACTCATAACCATGCACGTATGTCTTATCTAACTAACCCTAGTTAAGTATAATGCAAGGAATGTAACTAGAGTTTAGTTAAAGTGAGAACCTGAATTTTCGGGGTATCACATCATCCCCAAGTTGAAAAGAATTTCGTCTCGAAATTCAGCAAGTAAACAGTAAAGCCAGCTAAAAAAATGTATGCTTGGTTTCCGGATGTCACAATGTATGCCTCTATAACTCTTGGTAACAACTGGGATATTAACAAACGTGTGCCATTGCATAGACCTAATCTTTGGTTTATGTTTCTGAGTAATATCACAGGAGTATTAACTTTTAAATCTAGTTTATGAGGAGGTATTCCAGGAAAACTTAGCTGATTTAGATATTCTTGTGGATAAAGAGTTTCAGCATCTTGTTGAGTTTTGCATGTGAGGTATCATGGAGTCATAACTTATGTAGGATTTTATTTCGCCAGGAGTCATATTTAAAATCAATTTGTTGATCTCATCAGCTGTATCGTTTTTTGGACACACGATTGCCCTACCTGTCAAATTGTTGGCACATGGATTTTTGAGTATTGAATCTTCATACACAAAGTTGATTAAAGATTGAAGACAGTTTTCCTCTTGTTGGATCAAAAAATCTGATGGAATTTGAACAATTTTTGTATTATGTGGATCATCTGCATCGGGTTCGCCTATCAAACCATTTCCAATATCTAACAACCATGATGCAAATGTGGCAGATGTTTGAAGAGAAGTAGAGTTTTGAGATTCGTCACTGATACGCATATTCATTGTTAGTGTGTGAAGTTTAAATATGGCCATAGATAAGATTTTGGTAATGTCGAATTGAGAATTTCGGATCGCGTACCTTTAGGTTTGACCGGGAGAGTTTGACGAAAATCGCCTCCAAGAAGTATAGACATACCGCCAAAGAATTCGGTATCGTTACCTAGAACATCTTTCAATGATCTATCAAGAAATTCGAAACAACAACGATCACTCATAGGAGCCTCATCCCAAATTACTATCGATGTCTGTTTTAAAAGGTCAGCCAACTGCGTATTTTTCTTGATGTGACAGGTTGACTGTTGTGAGTTCTATAGGTATGCTGAATCGAGAATGTGATGTTCTACCTGAAGGTAAAAGAAGAGAGGCGATTCCTGATGCAGCAACTGCTAAGATGATTTTTCCTATGGATCTAAAGAAAGAGATGATCGTGTTCCATAGAAAAGTCTTACCGGTACCACCGTGCCCGTAAACGAACAATAATAATTGAGTTTTATTAACATATGAATCTCTTATTGCATTATAGACTCTTACTTGGTCAACGTTGAGTTGTGAATGCATCTGCAAATGTTGTAGACTTAGTGATGATCTATCGTAACTAACTTCCTCTAATAGAAGGCGATTCCTTAAAGTTGCAAGTACACTCTCAGATGGTAAAGGAAGGCCAAAATCTTGAAGTGATTTAGAAGGAGTAGCTGAATTCAATAATTTTTGAAGTTCTAACAGGACTTGCTGTTGTAAATCAAAATCGTTCACAACTGATGTCTGATTTGACAAAGTAGATTTAAGTGTCAGGAGTAAATCATCAGCCATCTTTTTCCACTCCGATTCCCATAAAAGTAAGGGATTACTTACTTCACAAAATAAAAGCAGATGACAGAAAAGGGACCTTAATTCTAGAGTTGTGGCCCAGTTGGACGCTTCAATGAATGCTGCAAACCACTCTCTATCGTCACCTAATAAACCCAACGCCTCACATGCACCTCGAAAAGTTGTGTATGTAACAGATGATACGGTACGTATGTCAGCATATGACTTGCATCCCTTTTGATGAGAAAGTAGCAGGCGTAAGTAGAAAAGTTCACCAGCTGTGGGATGTACATACGTAAGGCGCCCAATTGCTGTAGGTCTTGCCTGGGCCCTAGGAATCCATCCTTTAGCGGATAATTCCCAACGGTATCTAGATGGATAATCGCTATAGGTCAGGTTGCATCCATCAGGCTCTGTGATGTTGTTAGATAGCCATTCAGTTAAAGTTGTTTTTCCAAAAGATGGGTTGTTGATGATAGACTGCAATTTTCTATTCTCTGGGAAGGTAATGTTTTGCATATTCTCCAAGTGTACAGCTAAGATTTGAACCGAAGGACTGCGTTCGTGAATTACAAAGTCAAGAATTCTCCATGAGGCTTCATGTGGGCAAATAAACCGCCTGTCTACAAAGTTCTGAATTTCATTATGTACTGGGGGCGCATCCGATGATGTAGATGCTGAATGAGTTTCTGGTTTACGAATTGCGAATCTAACACGTTCGACTCCCTTCGAGATGTATTTAAAGAGGTACTTAATCATCATGTTCCAACCACAATATTCAACATTAATATGTGCGTTGAATCGGCTACATAGACATTTATTGTATGGAACAACGTAACCACAATCAATTTGGACGCCATTTCTAGACACGTGGTAATTGCCTGGTTGTCTTTTGTAATGAACATATCCATCCTTGTCAAACCACGTAGCATTCTCAAAGGGTTTTGGAAAACGCTTTGAACAGTTTCCCTCACGCATACAGGGAGCGTTTGGGCTAAGCAAACCGCACGGCCCATGAATCATGCATTCAGTAATTGTTCGATACAAAACAGCCTCTGAATTTTGGTCTGGGAATTCAGCAGTAATGTAATTATCTACATCAGAAGCGTCCCGTATTTTATAAGCTGGCGTGACCCAAAGTAAAGTGTGACAATGCGGTAACCCCCTCTTTTGAAACTCAATAGTATATAAATCTGTAGAAGGCAAAAGATGAAAGTATATAAGATAGTGTTGATAAAGTGAGTACCTAAACTAAAATGTGATGGAAATGAGTAAAAACTTACATGCTGCCACCTCTCCAAAGGTCTTATCATCTTTTAAGAATTTTATAAATTCAGTAACCTTCATTTGAAAAACTCGAGCTATGATGTCTGGACGGTTTTGTGAATAATTGCAGCCAACACGGTGCATATGTCTTATGATTTCTGGCCACCTAACATTGCATGTGAAAGTGATGAAATACTGTGGATTGCCATGGACTCTACAAAATTGCCAAGGCATCTTGGTAATGCTTATACATGTAACGTGGTCCACCAGTAAACGAAGATGGCAAAAAGATGCGCTTTCCTATATCACGACATTCTGTATCACCTCGCGAAAGAGCGTCGTACATGCCAGATATATATTCTGAACGAAATAGATCTTGGTGAGCATTATAGTAATCAAGTCTATTTTGTTCAATACATGTATAAGCATCTACTAAATATTGTTGAAAGAGTCTTCCGCCATTTAAGAGTAGAGAATAGACTCCTGCACGATCATGGATCTGATAACTGTAGTACATGTTAGCAGTCAATCTCTTGTTTTGAGAACCATCGGCCATACGAAGGCGAAGATTTGGAGACCAACCTTGTTCTCCGAAAGGAAATAACAGTGGATACTGCAATGGCATATAAGATGAATGAAGCTTACTAACTCTCTGAGGCGTTCCATCTTTTGAACGAATGATGATATCATAGTTTCTAGCATTGAAATCATCACCGCATATGATTCCACCCAAGGTTTCTGAAGATGGAGCACCATATCTTTTATCAGATACGTCGCTGTAAAGACGTATAGAATAACAGCCTACCTCAAGCGATGTACAGATGTCGCTAGCCTTTTTAAAGAGGCGAGCATACTCATTATAAGTATTTAACGTGTGGCTCAGGGCGGTTACAACAGTAGGAGAAAGGCCATGTTGATCTGAGCCATTGAAAAATCGAAGCCTGTTTGAAACCTCGTTCTTTGTGTCGTATATATACATCTGTAAAAAACGGGGTTTTTCGTTAGGCGGAGGACACAAAGAGCCGATCCAATGTGAAACCTGTCCTGAAATTTTAAAAACATAAGGACCACGACCATCATTAATAGTTTCGTCAACTTTTGCCCCAAATGAGGTCATAGAAAACATATTGTTATATGCCCTAATATTTTCTAGAAATTGAGGATCTTGAAACAACTGTTTAATAGTAGGTGGCGGTTGAAGAGGAAAAGGTAACCTCACAGCGCCTGATTTACAACACTGATTGTAGATAGGATGTTGAACATGCGCGTCATGTAACACCCTCTCAGCATACCAAAACATAGCACCACAGTGTTCACAAATATAGGTACAGTCTCCACAATCAGAATACAAAGGGAGTGGTCTTTGTACCGTTCGAGGTGAAACCATTGACCGCAGCCGTTGCGACACCCTACGGCGAGGAGGTGGCTGAGAAGTTTCACCTGTTTCATAGAAGCTACCTAATCTTTGACGTTTACCAGATGTGTTAGCGTCCATTTTTTAAGAAAACATAACATTCATTAGTATTAGAAACATAGATACATGAATTCCCTATGGAACACATACAACACAAGAGCATATAGGATGAAAGAAAGCAAGGAAAATAAAACAGGAAATATTATAAGTTTACCACATTGAAGATAAATACGCCAAGACAAAGACTATGCCGAAAGCCTGCAACGATACCTTTCAAGTAGTCGATCTCATATATCCAGATATACCGATGGATCTTGCAAAATATTAAGGAAATAAATGACTAAAGTAAGTATACAAATTAAAGAGTTACAGGGTAGAACCCCTTGTTCCCTAAATCTGGTATACCTGCAACCTTAGTTGTTGCAACCCATGTAAACAATATGTTGTACCTAAAAATCGGCGTATGGAAAAGATTGGGGATTGGCATGTGGCGGAGTGGTAAAAGATTGGGGATTTCGCGTATGGAAATTATTACGCTTGTGAGCCGTGGATCTTGAATTGCGTGAGACGGCAAGTGTTGGTGGGTGATCAGTGTTGGGTTGGGTGGAGCTGGCTAAAGCGGTGGTGCTGGGTTGTTAGTTGTTACAGGAGCTTTTAACAAAAGGAAGAAGAAATATATTACTTTTTAGGTGGTGCACATTAGCCATAGGACACTGGTCCTAAGAGCTACTCAAAATGTTAGTATAGGATAATATGTTTTATTTTATTAAATAATCATAAATCTGTAGTTAAGGGGGGCAGGAAATTAAGTAGTCAAGGTTTTCCATTATCAAATTTAATAATCTTTAGTAGATTAGGATTTGCTCTTCATAAAGGGGTGACAGCGTAGCTTGTTGCCCGCATGCCCGTTATCTTGATGTAATTTTCTGTCCTATAATGAAAGTATTCATGGAGAGAGGAAAAAAAATATAAAAATAATAATAATAATCTTTAAAAGGGTGATTTTTTTTAACAGCACTCGGCCAGGACTATACAAGGCCAAAGCTCGATCAACGAGAGATTCGAACCTGAGTACTCCAAGATGGGAACCTCCAAAGGAGTAAACCCCCTTTTAGCTAAACCTATAGAAACTAGGATTCATGCAAAGTTGGATGAGGAGGAGCAAGTTTTATAGTTTATCCTATTTGATCAAGATTAAAAGAATATTACCTATATTTTTGGTTCCTAAGTTTTTCCAAATTGTCTTATTTTGGGTATGTTTGGCGCGGGGCTTTTAGGAGCTTTTAGGGGCTTTAAGCTTTAAGCTTTTAAGAAAAAGCTCTTAACCAACAAAAAGCCCCGTTTGGTTAAAAGAGCTTCAAGCTTTAAGATAAGATAAAAAGCTCTATTGTTAAACGCTAGATTAACAAGCGTTGAAAAAAAAGAGGAGCTGTTAGAAAATAAAATTACTGAAATACCCCCTTCTTCCTTCCAGCATGTATATCTTCTCTCACGTCTTCCATCCATAACGCCCATAACATCCATAACACTGTAACCTAGGTTGAGGTTGTGATCGATTCCAACAGTAGAAGACATCGATTCTGGTAGAAGAGAAGACATCATCAGGTTTCTTCATGCCTCTATCGCTGTCTTCTTCTTCTTCCTGCTTTGCTTTTTTTTTTTCTGTGATATCATAATTGGTATAAATCTGACTGTGTGCGATTATTCGTGGTCAATAACAAACAGATACGTATAAAACTGAACCATGAAATCAATAATATAGATCATATAGATACAGTTAATGTAGAATAAAAGTTGAAAAAATATCAACTGAATCAGAAACCTTAGTGAATGTTTTGGGATCTTGAACTGGTTTGTTTTAGGAAAGGATGATGTTTTTCGGAATCCAATGGGTTGATATGGATCTGCAGGTTCAGTTTTTTTTTTTTTTTTTTTTTTTTTTTGATTAAATTATTAGCAATTTGTTGTTGTGTTTTTGTTTAATGGTAGGATAACGTCTCTGGACTTTAGTTAATTAGGATGTCTAGGTTGCTTATACAGTTATACTGCAAGTTGGATTGTTTTTTGAAACACATTTGTGAACATTATTAGCCACTGGTTGTTAGGTGTTCCTCTTGGTGTTGTTACAGAACCCTGTCTCGATGTTTGGCATTAAGCTTTAACATTTACACCTTGTTTTTACTTGAGACTCGGGTAATTGGCCAATAGTTTGACCAACTTGTTGGTTTGAACATGGTGTTTGCGTTGTTTAGTACTGTGCCGATATATAATGGACATCAAATGTAAGTGGAAAAAACGATATCGTCAAGTACAACTTTTAACAAAAACTATAGACTACTTACTGTCACTTAATACACCATTCTTTGTGGATGGATATTGTTAGAAATGCCTTTTGAGGATGATAGTTTCGATGGGGCGAATTCGATTGAGGCGACTTGTTATGCGCCTAAGCTGGAGGATGTGTGTAGTGATATATTTAGGCGTATTCGATTGAGGCGATTCGATTGTCATGCGCCTAAGCTGGCATATTCGATTGAGGTCATTGAGGCGACTTGTCACTCCAAGACCGAACACGCTGAAGTACCCGACCCAAACTAATAAGCAACTATTCAGTTTAGTTTTTTGTAATTGAATTGAACCAAAACTAATGAAGCTAAACAAATGCTAATGATGAATACATTCACATTTAAGCGAAAACTGTAATGGCTATCAAAGATAATATAATACATGAGCTATTAAATTAAGCAACAGACAAACATCCATTTTAACCATAAGTTTCATAGTTAAAACAACTTGGTTCAAATCATACTTGTAACAAACTTAACTACATAATACACTAGCTTGGTTAAACTCATACTGATAACAGATTTAAAGAATTACCTAAATGAATATTAAAAGAAGCTAACTGCAGTTTTCGTCATACAAATACAAGATCTAAAATGTGAAAAAGCTATGAATGTAGGCAAACATACAGCCTTCAGTTTACATGGGTCAGTTCAGTAAGAAAATTGCTACTACAATTGTTTTTGTTTATTTTTTGAACTCTTTATATGCATCAATACATGATTTTCCATGGATTCATAGTGGTAATCATAAATATGACAATATCTTGTGCCTTGTTAGTTAATTGCTACTAGGGGTGCAAACAAGCCGAGCTACTAGCGAGCTACTCGAGCTCGGCTCGAAAAAAGCTCGAAACGAGCCGAGCCTAAACGAGCTCGAGCTCGAGCCCGAGCCTAAAAACCAAGCTCGTTTAGTAAACGAGCCCGAGCTCGAGCTTTGTTTATCGAGCTCGAATCGGGTCGCGAGCCTTAACGAGCCCACTATTTATATAAATTTTAATTAATATATTAAATATGTATTTAAATATAATAATTAATATTTATAAAACTATGAATAAATAACCAAATTATATATAAAATAAGTATTATAATTAATATAAATTAATTAATAACTAATAAATGAGCCGAGCCCGAGCTCGAGCTCGAGCTCGAGCTTGGAAACCTACCTTCGAGCCGAGCTCGAGCTTTAGAAACAAAACTCGAATCGAGCCGTGCTCGAGCTCGAGCTTTCATAACTTAAACGAGCCCGAGCTCGGGCTCGGCTCGGCTCGTTTGCACCCCTAATTGCTACTGCAATTGTTTTTGACCGGACCGTTTTGCTAGGTCTATTTATTGCTAGATGGATTCTAAAAAAGAGAAAGGGAAAAGAGAAAATTGGTCAAAAGACATGGTACTAGAATTTTGTCGGTTCTTAAACAAATATATCATGAAGCATGGTCGAACTTCCTCATTCAAATGGCTTTCCCTACAACCAGAGTTTGAAAAAGTTATAAATCATAAATTCCTTAGTGATAAAGCTATGAAGAATAAGTATGACGGTATGAGAAAAGAGTACAATCTTTGGAAGTCACTTAAGAATGGAGAGACTGGTCTAGGTTGGAATGAAAGTACCAAACAACTTAATTGTTCTGACGAATGGTGGAAAAAAAAATTCAGGTGACATAATATAACTCATTTAAAATTTAAATACCATATAATATTATAGTCAAAATGATAACTAACAATCCACCATTATATTGTGTAGGAAAACCCAAAAGTTCAAGCAATTCATAATAATCAACCATCTATACAATTACAAGAAGAGTGGGATCAATTATTTGGAGATGCCGTTGCTAGTGGGGAAAATTGTGTGGCACCGTCTATGGATCCAGCTACATTCAATGCAGTGCATGTTGAGAACCTTGATGATGATGATGATACTATTTATCAAGTAAACAATGATACACCTAATCTAGAACACCTAGTGTCACACCCTCAAATTTCCACCTGCGGAGTTCTACCGCGAGGCGTGTGACATACCAGGATCCAAGTCAACGGTCACAATAAACGACGTCTAAATGTAAAGACATACGTAAACAAAACCATGCATAAGTTTAAAACCGACATACAACAGTGCGGAAGCATTTTAAAGTTTACAAAAGTCATGCATAAATAAACATAAGTTCAAAAGTTCGTAATCCCAAAACGTGCAGATGAAACCCTAGACACGAGACGACTCCAGTGCGACCACGTGCGCCTATCCATATGCTGCTACCTTAGCGACCTGAGAAAACATGCTAAAAGAGTCAACATATAATGCTGGTGAGTTCACAGGTTTTAATTAAACGTTTACAGTGATCCTTCAAAAATGTTACCATCACAATTACTACTATGCTTATGAGAACGCCAAACCAGGCGCAGAATGAGATACTCATACGGGTGAAACCATTACTGACTAAGCCGTGTGTTACCCTTAATTCCTATGGGCTACCGTCATCGCCGGTAGACCTTGTTTTGTTAGAGACAATATGCACCCGCCCGGCCTCCAGCCGTCGAGTGGGGTTTGTCAGTCCCCAATAGCGCTATCCATATTTCCCCGCCATATACCCATGTTAGTGGTTTCAAGGGATTTTCGATGAACCGTATAGTAAGATAAGTGAGCCATAGTATAATGTGATAAAGAGTCATGAGCCATAAGAATTTAACAAGTCATAAGTCATAAAACAGTTTGTAAGCATGTTTCTCACCCCGTAAGCAAAAACTGTAAAATATGGGGCCGTGAACTCACCTTAAGTTGTGTAATCCGTATGCGTGATATGAGTAAACCGTTTACGAGATATGATAGCCCCAACTATTGGCGACCTATCATAAGATATGTGTTAAGTTAGACTAATAACCCATCGGGTTCATTAGTCCCTAAGTCCAGTCCATGACCGTTATGTGTTCGAAAAGCATGTTTAACCGACAACCAGACAACGTAAGACAAGACTTGACATCCCATTGGTGACCCGACAATCCACGTGTTAGATAAATACAAGACAACATGCCACATATGCAAATAAACACTTAATTCGCGCAACAGTTCACCTAGTCTAGCATAATATCCGTTTAACGCATAAACAGGTCCGAATACGTGTTACTAGGTCATTGGGTGAATCCCGGGGTTCCTATCATGTTCCTAGGCGTCAAATCATGTTCCGGGATGTTAAAATACACATACAGCAGCATTACACGCGATTAGGAATCAAACTAGCAATTAGGAAAAGTCAACAGGTGAGTAGGGCTGGTCAACAGGCGATTACAGGGTCTAATCGCCTGTTATATACACGAGTAGGCTCACCTACTGGCGAGTACACCCCTAATCGCCCTTAGCATCATGCGATTAGGGTGCTACTCGCCTGTTGCAGCTGGATAATGCAATTTTGCGCGTTTAACGCTCCAAATCAGATCCGAAACATGTAAAAACATCCAATAATCATCCTAACACATTAACAAACATATTTCAAGCAAAACCCCTAAGTTTTCATCATTCTAACAGTCCCGAATGCGAGCGTTTTCCCAAAATGGCAACTTAGCATGTAAACATCACATCAACATGCAAGAACTTACCCTAAATAGCAAATATTCAGATTTAACCACATAATCACGTTGTCCGATAGCATCCTACTGTTCTAGCATCATCCTAGAGCAAACCCTAACGTCATTCAATCAACAACACACCTCATAACATCCTTAATCCTCTAAAATCCTTCAAATGGGTCAAAATACCAAATATCATCAATACATCACCAAAACCATCCAAACTCCTAGGACATCATCATACTAACTTATCTCAGCAATAAACATCAAAATAACATAAGAACAACTATGATTCAATCCTAAAAATCCTACCTTTAAACATATATAACACATATAACACATGTAAAGGTGTGGGTTTGTTTAAAAACGGTTTTAAATGGATTTTCAAAGATAAAAACATTTATAAGTCAGGTCTGGACGTTTAGGGAGTAAAACATAATCATTTAAATGTTTGGGTTTGAAGAACACACCTTGTAATCAAGAGGTGATGATGGAATAAGCTTGAAAATGGTGGTTTTGATGCAAAAACGAGTTCCAGAGGGTGTTTGGGTGTTGGGTTATGTTATGGGACGGCTAGGGTTGCACAAATAATGTTTTGGAGGTCAAGGGTGGTATTTATAGGCGTTTTTGGTCGTCCAGCACGTTACACGCGAGTATGCAGAATTACACGCGATTAGGGAGCCTAATCGCATGACTGTTCATGCGATTGGGGCCTAATCGCATGAACAGTGATGTGATTAGTCCCCTACTCGCCAGTAAGTCCCTCCAATCGCCCCTATACAGGCGATTAGGCCAGCCTAATCGCCTGTAACCCCTGTTTTGGTGTGTTTTGCGCGTTAAACCCCGTTTTAACACATGTTAGCACATATTCACATACCGACAAGTCACATAATGATTGTAAACATATAATACATGATAAATGACACGTTCCCGCCCGATCACCAATTCCCGGGACCCGAGACTTGCGTATGTTAAAACCCTAATGATGTGCGATTCGACTCGACCATGTGTAACGTATGCGCGACTCGCTAAGGTAGACTTACTAAGTTTTCAAAAGTTAGTTACCGGAAGTTGCCGGGTGTCACACCTAGAAACTCAAGAAGCTACTTTCTTCCGTGACTTTTTGAATGAAGCATGTGAAAAGGATGGATCAACATCAAGCCCAATTGAGGTTGCAAATAATTTTGAGAAACCTACTAAGGTAAACACTAAGCCTAAACCAGTTAAGATGAAACGTAAAGGGAGAGACTCATTGGGAGCTTCAATGCTTAAAGAACATTTAACTCAAAGTAATATGAATCAACAACGTGCTCTAGAAATATTAGAATCAGATTCTTCAAAACTTAGTCAAAGTACTAAGTTTAGTATTGAAGCTGCTATGGGTGTGCTTAACCGGATGGTAGATGCAGGATTAATGAAAGAAGATGAGGAGTTGTGGTTCTTTGCAACGGATTTATTTGAAGATCCCGTGAAAAGAGAAATGTTTATAAATGTGCGACATGATCAGGGTAGGTTAGCGTGGCTGCAACGAAAGCAAAGTCTCACTGACTAAAGTTTTCTTTGAGGACATGTTACGAAAACATTATTGTTTCTATTAGTTTGAACTTTATTGATATTGGATTGGTTTATTGTTTTTTAGTTTGACGTTTTAATGACATGACGTTATGGAAGTTATTTATATTTTTTATTTTTAATTTTTTTATTGGACAATATTATTTACGTCTTTATATGTTAAGCTGATATTGAATTTATTACTAGGGTTATTATGGATTACGAAACAAGCAAGAAGAAGCACAAATTGCATTGTTATAACTTTTTGTTGGATTCAACCTATACTAGTGATTTAGTTGCTGCATACTACTATAAGCATATATATAAGGAACCATGCATGACATCCCCTCAAACGGGGCATACTTGGATGATGGAAGTTTTGAATGGCAATTCTATACGATGTGTAAATGCATTCAGAATGCATCCAAACGTGTTTAGGAAATTATGTAGAGAGCTTGAATCAAACTATGGATTGCAGTCGAGTGATAGAATGACAACTTATGAAAAGGTAGGGATATTTCTGTATACATTGGCATTGGGTTTATCTAACAGGGATGTTGGGGAGCGTTTTCAACGTTCTGGGGAGACTATTAGTAGAGCATTTCATGAAGTTCTAGAGTCAATAGCCGGTAGAGGTAAAGGTTTTCAAGGTCTAGCACGCGACATTATAAGACCAAAAGATCCAACTTTTCAATTTGTACCACCTCAAATCTTGAACGACAAAAGATACATGCCGTATTTCAAGGTATTGAGTTGCTTAATGTCATTCCTACTTGTGTACTTTTGTTACTTAACTAATGTTCACATTGTATTTAGGATTGTATTGGATGTATTGATGGTACACACATAGGGGCCTGCATCACAGAGAGTCAACAACTACCTTATATTGGTAGAAAAGGGGTACCAACTTTCAACGTAATGGCAACATGTGATTTCGATATGTGTTTCACATTTGTATCGATCGGATGGGAGGGATCAGCACATGACACGCGTGTTTTCCTTAACGCGACCCAAAATAGTAAATTCAACTTCCCACAACCACCTGAAGGTAATATTTAGAATTGTTTATACATATATTTGGAATTGTTTCGTGATACTTTTAATAAATTCCAATGCCATTTGTTTTTCAACTCCTTTATTAGGTAGATATTATTTGGTTGATAAAGGATATCCAGACAGAAAAGGATATCTTGTTCCATATCCCAAGACAAGATACCATCAATCTCAATTTCAAAGAGAGCCCCCGAATAATATGCAAGAAGCTTTCAACCGTTCACATTCATCTTTACGAAGTTATATTGAGAGGTCATTTGGAATTTTGAAGAAACGATTTAAGATACTTGGTAAAATGCCCAGGTATAGCGTGCAAACACAAATTGATGTTATCATGGCTACATTTGCATTACATAACTATATACGCAATTCTCAAGAAGATATCATGTTTACTACAATGGAGCAACATCCAAACTACATACCACGAGATGAACTGCATGATGTTCGTAACCATGACACAAGCACCAACGGTCTAGTTGAAGGAACAACGAATGAGATGAAACATGTTCGCAACAATATTGCTACTTTGATATGGAACGCACGACATTAATGATTTAATAGTATTATATTATGTTCTCGGCTATTTGTCAATGAGTATGTTTTATTTAATTCATTACATTTAGTATTATGTTTTTTTTTAGTCATGCCCATTTTGGTCATTTTATACATTTTATTAAAAGCTCCAGCTACTCTGCCAAACACCTAAATATCTAAAAGGCTACAGCTTCCAGCTTCGTGATACTTTTATATAGAAGTTGATATACAGTTATAGAACACTAAAAATGATATGCAAATCCAATTCGTAAGATACAAGATTATAAAAACATGACACAACACACCTATACACGCACAACAACATTAAAATACAAATCAATTTGATAGTAAGCATATTATTTACCATGTTAAGTTAACACTCATAATAATAACTAAAATTGTACACCTCATCTTTGGCCCATAGGTTGACATAATGAGCTAAAAGGTTCATCTTCATGTGTATGTACATGACCGTTCATTACATAGTCAATTTAAATAGAAAAATATGATAATCATATAATATACTTGCACATTTAATTCGTTTAACTACAATACACAAGGTAGTACGTAATTGGTTTTGTGCTAAATACGCCCCTATATATAAGTGTTGTAGCACACAAAGATATATAAACCTATATATTTTATCAGACACGATAAGACCTGTTTGACTGAAAAGTACACTATTTGATTTTTTGACTTTTTTTTATTACTTAGAATTAAGAGGCAAAAATCTTTCATTTCCCTTTTTTGGTACATAAAACATAAAACTGTGTTATAAACATGAGATATAAATGAGTTAAACGAGTCGTGTTCATGTTTAGAACTTGATTTGTTCGCGCGCGTCAGAGACCTGTTAACCTGTTAGGGACACGATTTGCCAGCCCTAATAGTGAGGCCTTAAAACAAAATTAGCGCCCCCAACACCGCTACATAGAGGCCTTAAAGGGTGCCAACCTCTTGCAGCCAATCACTTTTCAATTTATTCGCTACAAATAAATTTTTTTTTTGAAGATTTAGTTAGGGGCGCTAACCAAAGACTCCACTACGTTTGCTCTCATATTTTCATACTTTGAATATCTTTTTGATACAAGGAAAAGGTAAAGATTTGAATCATTCCACAAACATGTATATATCGATGAAGCTTATCCCATTAATATTATTAATAATATATATTTATAAAAAGAAAGCAATAGCCAATCCATCACTATATAGCATAAGGCACGTGTGTTTTATACATTATATATGATTGAGTAGGCGGGTATAAATAGACATCAAAGTAACTAAGGAAAGCATCTTAAGATACAAGAAGAAGGTATGTATAATATAGTGATGGAAAGAGTTGTCATCATGTGTGTCCTATTTGTGTTTCTAGGTGTCAAGTATGCCTTGGGTGATGTTGGCACTGCCACGTCATATGATCCTCCTTACACACGTAAGTAAAGTATTTTCAATATATAGTATGTTTGAAATGAGTAACATATATGTAGGTAGGTAATTTGTATGTGAATTAATTAATTAATGTAGCTACAAGGTGCAATGGAAACGAAGGTGATCAATTTCCATCAGGAAACTTGTTCATATCGGTTAGCGAAGGATTGTGGGATAACGGGGCTGCCTGTGGGAGGCGTTACAGATTAAAATGTCTGAGTGGAAGTAGAAAGCCGTGCAGAGATGGCACGATTGATGTTCGGGTGGTTGATTATTGTTCCAAAAGGCCGTGTCCTTCGACTATTGTCTTGTCCAATGATGCTTTCGCTGCCATCTCCAAATCTCAAAGGGCCAAAATTAATGTCGAATACGTACAGTAAGTATCCTTGCTATATATATTATTTCATCTCTCGTTTAACCATATTAATTTTAATTTCTATTTTGTTTCAGGATATGATATGACACCAAGACCTATAATTAATGTTTTATATCTTTCTTTAATAAATAAATAAAGCAATTATGTAGTTATGTTGATGACTTGTGTCATACTTTCAACATCTTATTATGAGATAAACCATTTTGTTTCATCATTCATTTTATGCTGGCGGTTGATGAATATTATATGCTTGTAGATTTATCAACGTGAAAGATTAATCATAAATTAAGCTTAAGAGTCAAATATCTTTTGTATGCTTTTCTCACGGCTCGAAACAAATGTCTGATGTGGGTCAAGTTATCTTACAATGTAAAATAAATGAGAATAGTGAGAATGATACAAAAAACACAATAGATCACAAAATAAACACAATGCCGAAAAATATAACACAATGCCGAAGAAAAAAGACACAATAGTGAAAATAAAAAGGCACAGTTCCACATAAAAAGACACACGATGATATAACACAAAGTCTAAAAACTACAAACTAAAAATCCAGAAAAGCTAAAATCTAAGATTATAGAGTTTGATAAGACGGTTCCAACGTCGTTTGAATGAGTTCAATCAGTGTCCGTTTGATAAGACTTTTGTGCATATTTGTGACGCCTACACCCAGATAAGGATTCACCATACACAATTGATACCAACTTACACTAGTACAAAAGATGGGCAAAAGACGGGGTACAAAGGTTGGAAACTTAAAAAGTACAAACCTTGATCAACTATTCTTAGCCGGAGATATACTTTTCCATTGAATCACACGAACTAGCATATCCTATTCCACTGGTCACATAGCTTTAAGCTAAACAACATGCACAAGAACTAGTCATCACTACCTGTGACACATGCTTAAAAATGACGTCAGACAATGCTGGTGAGTTCATGAATAGACACAAGTTATAAACTACATTATTTTAATTATTCATGAATTGTACCCGCCCATGTCATCATAACCCCGTGTCAATCTGGAATCCTCACCGGGTCCATGACACCTGATGTCAATCTGGCACCCTCACCGGGTCCTTGACATTTTACGTCAATCTGCTACCCTCATCAGGTCCTTGACTTACATTACCATACAGTTAATGCCACCTACACCGCAGCGTAGTACTGACAAATCCCACCGCAGTGGCACGTATAAGGGTCCCCATATATCATGTGTATGTGTGTTCAGATTATATGCATGCGTACAACAGCCATGAATACCATTTATAACAATTACCAGTTAGGACAAGCATGCTCACATAGTAAAACATTCATAAAACTCACCTGTTTAACGGTTGTTTAACACTTGCTATTCCAATCAGGTACTACCTCAAGATCCTGATACAATTACATCATCCTAGGTTAGGTAATGGTTCACCTAACTAATTATTATTAAGGTTGGATATTGGTTAACACTGCCTTATTTAAGCATGAGTGATCAGTCCATGCCTAACTAAAGCCAGGTTATCTAATTCTTACCCCTAATAATAATAATAATCCTAACACCTGCATGTTGACAAAGCATCAACTTAAATGAAAACATACCTTACAACTATCTATGGTGCAACATCCTTTTACTTGTGTGCTCTGAAGATAACTACGGCACACCTAAGTAGTTAGGGTTTTGGGTCTAATTTACATGTTCACGGAATTTTTGGTCGTAGGAAAGTATTTCTGATGACTCGAACTTATAGAGGAAACTCATGACCGACCTGCCGACTTCTATGACTCAGTTTGGATCAAACTTACACAACAAGAAAGATATACAATTTATAAATTGTCTATACCTATCCATACGTAGCCCCCAAGGGTTTTCCTACAATTATTTTATTTTGAAGTTCTCTATTGCATGAGAAATTATGATAGAAGTTGTATCTTCACAACACACACACGTACACTTTACCTATACATTACCCAACTTAAAATACACACACGTATCTTCATACATGTACACTTTTAATATGAAGACACTTATACGTATGCTTTTATGTTGACACCTATCATTATATTACTCATGTGTATGGCACCTATTACATAGATGTTAGTATCCATAGCAACGTATAACAATCAAATATTATCATTCATTTCTTAACGTACTTATTAACATTATTATTAAATCAGCGACTTCGCTTGTCTTTCTCTTCTAACTTTTAAACTATAACGTTTTATAAACTTTCGAATATACTCTTAAGACGAGATAATTTTTATCTACGATTTGACTTAAGTTTCATTAAAAACAGAGTAAGGTCAAATATAATATATTTTGTTAATATAACTAAATGGTTTCTTATAATACTAACGGCTCGACTAGATTTTTATATCTCAAATAGTCGTGCTATTCATTATTCAACAATATAAATTTCTTAACTATTTCTATTTTATAAATTTCTTAACTCCAATGGAACCTTGATATAAATGAGATTTCCTTATTTATTACTCAAAACTAAGTATTGATTAAGCTGAGATTTTTGGGATAAAATTTGGTACACAATACAAAATACAAAGAGTGTCTAAACTCTAAAGTAAAGTTCACATTTAAAAAAAAAAAAAAAAAAAATCTGTGTTTTACCTAGTTTAACCTAAGGTTATAGAAAAAAAAAAAAAAAAAAAAAACTATAAAGTGCGGTTAGTCTCTTAACTCTTTCATAATTAGTAAACCCATGTAGTTTGTTTTTCAGTCAAAAAGTATACTGTATACACTATGGGTGAAAGTAAATAAACCAGAAGTGCTATCTATAAACTTCGTTTGATACTTTGATTTAAAATAAGTGTTATATTTTAATTGATTAATGAAACAAAATTGATAGATGACTAATTTTAGTGTCACTTGCAATTAAGAACGAGTACCCAAAGCCAAATAAATAATAACTAGAACAGAAAGAATTGTAAAAAAAAAAAGGTAGTTATAAATAAAATAAATATGTGGATGACCACGAGATTAGCCACTTGTTTATCATTTTTTTATTTTCATGCGTCTTTTTTGGTGTTAGTTGACAATACTTTGACGTAATGAAGTCAAACACTTCTAGTTTTGTTTTAAAACATTTTTTTTTTTTGGGACGTGATTTTTGGTTAGTGGCGATTGTTGGAAGTCACTTTGGTTGGCTAGCCGACGTATGGGCAAAAAAGAATAATTTGATACATTAATTCGATCACTACAATGAGGTACTAAAATACATTAAAGGACTTTGTATGTTATTTTCTTGTTTCTTGTGTCACGTCGTTCTCATATAAGACTACTAGGTGTGAAGGAGGTCCATCATCCATGATGCTCCTCCATCTCAGTTGCCACGTCAGCGTGAGGTAGGAGCATCAACAGGATGATGGTCCTAAGAGTGTGGAGAGGCCTATCCTCATTTAATGTTATTTCATTTTTTTTTTGTTTTTTTAATTAAATAATATTATCATATTAATATTAAAAGTAAAAATGTATTAAAAAAAAACAAACACTTAAATAAATAAAAACAAAACGTACAATAAAAATAAAAAAAAACAAACACTTAAATAAAAAAAACGTACAATTTTTAATTAAAAAAAAACACAAACTACGGATTATATTTTTTTGCGATGCTCTCCTTCATCTTGAGCAACACGGGACGGTCTTCTTCGGGGTAGTCGTTGATGTTTGCTGTCATTATTCGCCATTCTTCTATTTGTCTATCTTCATTCTTTTGGCGAATGTTTTCCTGCACCCTCTTTTGCTTTAAGCGAAGCTTTTCTTCGACTTCGCGTTCCTTCAATTTCTTCTTCTATGCTTGACTTTCACTAAAGGTATTTTTGAAGGATGCCAATTTAGCGACCAAACCGTCCAGCATTGACCCGCTCCCACTCCCTGACGCGGCTTGTTTTTTTGCAGCCGCTTGTTTTTTTGCTCTGTCCCTCCCTATGGGTCGTGGCTCCTCTTGAACGGGAGTATCCTCGAACTCTGGGTTTGGGTCGTCGTTTATATTTATTTGACAATGACCGGTCGACCCGCCTCCCATGCTATAATCGCCCGACTCCGAAGTTTTGGTTCGTTTGGCGCTTGCAACCTTGTTTGGAACCGGTGCCCATTTGGCAGTTGTCTTCAACACCGTCCATGCTCGAACATGAGGAAAAACATGGTCATACTTTTCTTCATATTTACGCATCGCCTCCTTAAAAATCATTTCCTCGTTAAACCCACTTGGAGGTTTCACATACAACGGATTATAAAACTTGATGAACTTCCCGATTGTAGTATTCATTTTCCTCCACTTAGAACTTATGGCGTCCTGCTTGCGATAAACTCCTTGCTCCATCAATTGGTGAAATTTATTTCGTACTTCGACGTATAAACTATCTCCCGTTTGATTAGTCCCTACATTTTTAAATAAAACATATATTAGAGAACAAAAAAAATGTAAAAGGTATTGTATACTACTAAAAAAAATAATTTTTTTTTACCAACTATGGGATCTTTCGAAGTAGCCAAATACGCCTTCGCTAACGCTTCTTCTTCCATTTTCGTCCATGGGGTTTTTTTGGACAACCCTTCTTCTTTATCTTGACCTTGTTTTTTTCCCCTTCCCCTTCCCCTTTCGAACGTTCGACTTGTGTTTCAGGCACAACCTCCACCTCATCTTCTTCTTCATCTTCGGGTTCAAAATTGGGTTGTCGTTGTGGTTGTTGTGACATTTGTGTTTGTAGAGATGGACGGAATGGCGGAGTTTGCAAAAGTTGGGTAAAGGATTGAGGGTTATGATGCATTTGCATATGATGGAATTGGTTAAAAGTAGTGGGGCTTTGGTGCATTTGGGATATTGGGTGAAAGGGTTGGGAGTTTGTTGGAAACCCGAAAATGTAGCCCAATTGGCATCGTGAACGGGTTTGGATTCAGGTTGTTTTGATTATGTTGTGGTGTTTGATTCGGGTTTGGTTATTTTGGTAGGGATCCATTGCAAAATATATAAAGTATTTTTATAAAAAGTGGTGTTTGATATGTGGTGAAAAATGGTAGAGTTGTTTGGTTTAAATATGATTTTAAAAAAGCTTTTATTTTTTTTTTTCTTATTAAACGGTCATATTGGGGCAACGGTACAATATCAACGTTCAAATTCTCGCTTCCCAAGACAAATCAAGGCCCGGCTTCAACGGCAACCATTTGCCCCCTATGCCGCTGCCGCCCCTAGGAGACGGTGTAGCGAGGCCCGGCAAGAGCGAGCCGCCCCCTTGCCGCCCCCATACCCATTAGTCTAACATATTGCATCTTTGAGAGTGTGTTGAGATAAACGAGGCAGAAATAAAATGTAATCTTTTAGAGACTACATGTAATATCAATTGGTGCATATTCCCATACGGTATCCCAAACACCACATCAAGAAAATCTCTCGTTCATATTTTTTACACAAAAATAAGGAGATCTCACTAGGGTTCGCAATTTAGAAAGGGATGACGGCGCAGCTTGTTACTCGTCTACCTTCTATTGTGATTTAATTTTTGTATTTTGGTTTAATGAAAAAGAATTGTTAAAACAAAAAATTAGAGATTTGAGAATCAAAATGAAGTACAGAATAAACACACATCAAAATTTTATTTGTATTCCCGATCAATTTCCAATAAAGTGAGCTTTAGTAAAGTTGAGATTTTTGGGATATAATTTGTTACAAAATTTTCAATAAACGCTCCTAATTCACATATTAGTTTAAGTAATTCATATTCATAGAGGGTGACATTGCAGTAGGATATAGATAGACGGGTAACTAGCTGCGTCGTAACCCCGTTTTGACTAGCAAACCCTAGCATACCGAAAACCAAACCCGAGTTCCTAGGGGATGAGAAAATGTTGTGCACGACCCTCTACACTGTATCTAAGAACCCAATAGCTTCGGGAGCCAGAGAAACACAAGTATCGAATGCAAGGATGAAGCTTTCTTAGGGCCAGGGGTGGCCCTGCCCCCCCCTCCCTGTTTTTTGGCGCAGTAGTGAAAATTTGCGATTTTCGTAGGTAAATTTAGTTCGGGTTGAGTCCGGCCCCCGCCGATTTGCCACTACCAACTGAAAAAAATTGAGTCCGCCCCCCCCCCCCCCCCCCCCCCCCCCCGGATTGGCGAACCAAGCTTCACCCCTGATCGGCTATTAAAAACATGCATTTGTAGAATCTATATTATGATATGAAACCATTGGATATTACAAGTTACTGAGATCATTAATTCTATTTCATACTTTTTTTACATTTAAGTGTATTCTAGCATTTAGCTAATAGCCGAACACGTTTAGTAATCCGCCCACATATATAACAGACGGCTCAGTTTGCATTTTCATTACTGTTAAATTGCAGAAGCTATGAACTAATGGAAAAGACACTCAAAGTTTACATCTACAAAGAAGGTGGAAAGCCGATATTCCACCAGCCAGAGGCGGCTATGAAGGGAATATATGCATCCGAGGGATGGTTTATGCTGCAAATGAAATCAAGCAAAACATTTATCACAAAAAAACCCAAACAAGCCCATTTGTTCTACATTCCTTACAGCTCTTAACTGTTAAAACTTAAAAGCAACTATATCCCCCAACTCTCATAGTCGGGTAGACCCATAAACACATTTTCTTCTCAACCGTTTAGTTCCTTTAGTAAATAACGTGTTGATATGATTACAGAAACTATATTATTGCAAAAATAATCTACTCTTTTTTTTATTTAAGTTTATGATGTTTTATGCATTTGACCCGTTTGACTCGTTTGACCATCTGAACTCATGTAGCTTATTTGCATTTGACTTTTTGCTTTATATTCAAATTTCCAGGCACCAGATGAAACAAGACAGTTCATGGGTACCTGCATTAGAGCCATTTGCAACAATGATGTCCAAAAATCAGGTTTCAAGTTGGGAAAATACGTTTCTCTCCCCGAAACAAACATTCGTCATCTTCAAAATCCATTATAGAATATAGGAGGTAAACCTCCATCCAAACGCCGCATCTTTGCTTTCTTTGCTGGCAAAATGCACGGTTACCTTCGTCCAATCCTCTTACGCCATTGGGAAAACAAAGATCGCGATATGAAAATCTTTAAAAAACTTCCAAAAGTCAAAGATGACAAAAACTATGTTGACTTTATGAAAAACAGCAAGTTTTGTATATGTGCCAAAGGTTCTGAAGTCAACAGTCCTAGAGTTGTGGAGGCTATTTTCTATGAGTGTGTTCCTGTGATCATATCCGATAATTTCGTCCCGCCGTTTTTTGAGATTTTGGATTGGGAATCGTTTGCGGTTTTCGTACCCGAGAAAGATATCCTGGAACTGAAAAATATTCTTCTTTCGATCCCGAAACAAAGGTATCTGCAAATGCATAAGAGAGTTAAAGAAGTACAACAACATTTTCTTTGGCATGTAAAGCCAGTTAAGTATAACATCTTTCACAAGATACTTTTTTTTAACGGCCAACGAATCAATTTTCGAGCACTCTCGGGCACCCTTTTGGCGAATCAGGTACTTGAGAGTACCCAGACCACCAATTGCCACCAATTCTTGGGAAAACCCGACCACTCACCCGCCCGAAGGCACGACAATGAAATAATCGGTAAAACCAGTCGGGATCAGGACCCGAACCCAAGCCAATGGTCGGGTCATCCCTCATTTCCCATCCACCAATGTCCTCCAAATGTAGCTAGTGGGAATTGAACCCAAACCTCCCATAGGAAACTTTAGGTTCTCAACCAACTGGTATACTAGAGTTGCTAGAGTAATGTAAATCTCAAAGGTGGTTAATTTAGTATAGTGTAAATATACTTTTTTTTTATTCATTTTTATATAACGTAAAGTGTATCCTTTATAAAGTCTAAAAAATGTAATACTTGTTTTAAACAAGAAATATTTTTGTAGGTAATTAACTAACAATCTTATTGTTACAATTTTGTACCGGATAGAACAAGTGTAATGAGCATTAAAGAGGTGTGAATGGGCTTGATAATGCCGCTAACACTGTTGAAGGAGGGGTGTTTCTAGTATAAACTCAGATGAGAGAAAAAAATTGGAAGTAAGGATTGAAAGGGAGTTAATGGGCGTTAACCATTACATATTATTTGACGGGGCGTTATGAAAGTGATGTGGTGGAAAATGCCCCTTAGAGGGCATTAACCATCACATATGGTCAAAGATGGTGTGATAGAAATTAATACTAGCTATAAAAACTTTAGAGGCACTAATTGTCACACCCTCAAATTTCCACTGCGAGATTTATACCGCGAGGCGCATGACATACCAGGATCCCATAGCCATAAGTCATATGAACGAACTCTAAATGCCCAAACCATTTAGTTCGTTTTCAAAAATCAAGTTTAGTTAAGCTGCGGAAGCGTAAACCAAATTTAAACCTTTTTAAAATCATGCGCAAAACAACGCGCCCAAGATAAAACCATATGGAAGAAAAAATAAAAGCATAATATGGAATTTAGGTGTATGCCCAAGACCCCAAATGCAGTGAAGTGTGCAGTGCTTTCTAATCCTGGCACCGGAAGCCAACTACCTGCAAAAGCATGTATATTGTGGGTCAACAAACAATGTTGGTGAGTTCACTAAGTAAAGAAAGTGAGTAAGTAAGTGCGCTGGTTTCCAAAACCACGTAACCAAATAAAATCGTATGTCCTCCAGACCAAAATGTTCAAGTGTTATCAGTTTAAGCGTGTCAGGGGTAGCTAACCCACTCATTGCAACTAAACAGAATTATTGGGACACCTTCAGTAACATAATAATTTGCCTCAATAACTGGTGTCTATCAACACCAGTTCTCAAATGTGGTCAGAAGTTCATGCCCGTGCCTCAAGCACCTCAGGCATGAGGTTGCTGCACAACCTAATAGCGCTATCAACTAATACCCCGTTCGCCTCCAGCGATTAACCCAATAATATGCAAGGACTTTCCAAATGATAGAGTGTTTAGTTCACAAAGGACCAATAAGTTTTAAACTGATCAAAAACCCGATCCACACAAGGAATCGTAAACCCGACCCATACAAGGAGTCAAAACCCGAACCATACAAGGAGTCAAAACCTGAGTAGTCCCAAACTGGACTAGAAAACGTTTACCAAAGTTGTCTCAAACCCGAGACGCATGCTTTTGAGAAAAAGTAGTGAAACTCACCTTAGTATGCAAGCAAATACATCCAAACTCCAAAGTAGGGTGTGCTACCGACTCCCTAGTACATGTGTCACTAAGTAAGTATATGTGTAATACCATTACACCATATAACCCGTTTGTCCAAGACGTTTAAATGTTCAAAAACGTGTAAGTGACACCTAGTGATTCTACATGCATAAGTAAACCCTACGGTCCCGTTGGTGAATATGTTGGTTACCATTAGTTTTACACTTAATATGCATCTCATATAAGTGCCCATTAAAGTACATATCAAACACATACCACATAGGACTCTAATTAGTCACACAAACACAAAATACACAATCTGCGTTTTTAGGACAGATTGTGCGCCACCAAAACTAATTTATTTAAAATACTAAATCAGTGAGTTAAACTCCCAAATTTTTACTAAATATTCTTTGGGATTCATTTAATAACCATACTTTTGTTTTGTCTCCAAACCAAACACAAAAATTATTAAAATTTGTTCAACACAGCTATGTTTAGAAACCTTTCACAACAGGTCAGTTTAGTAGAAAAATTCCCAAAAATTGTGTATTCCTCCAAACGAGATGAATCCACTTGGAAAACTCAAATTATTCCAATGTTAATGTTCTGTAAAAATTTCATAACTTAATTCTTTATGAAACTCGACTTATGACGGTTTAAAGTCGACTCAGTTTGTTAACCCGAAATTCTGATATGACCTATTTTCAAAGAAAATTCCAAAAACAACTCAAACGACGTCCAAATCACTCGATTATACCCATTATGAAAAGCTAAGACCAGGTATGATATAACCATGCAAAGAAAACATCAAAACCATCATGTTAAAGCCACGTAACAGACCCTACAAGTTAACCTAAACATTCTGTCCAGATTTTAATCATGCATAAACCTTTATTTAAACGACTCACGTGTGCGTATAATCGATCAACAATCATCAACAATCATTACAAAACATTCCTAAGACCTATTAAGATCAGAATCTATCATAATACATGCAAAAATCATAACCCTAACGATCAAAACATCAACAACTTGCGCAACAAGTAATCTATTATATCACTAATCGCCTATCATCATGTTTAACCCGTTAAATCTTCAAAAACTTCAAGCTTTAATATTTATAAAAAGATCCCAGACCTGGACTAACTTAGTTATAGGGTTTTTATAACATAATAATAAGATTAAAGCATGGTAGATTAAGGATTATACCACAAGCTCTTCGAAACAACCAACCGAATGCTCTTGAAGCTTCCCGATCGATGTTCTTGCGCCTTAGTGGGTGGTTTGGGGTTAATATTTCGTAGGTAGGGCAGTAGGGGCGATTAGGGTTTGAGTTTAGGTGATACAAGAGGCTTAGGGTTGCTTAAAAAAGTGTTTAAGTCGGTTTGGTGGCGTCAGGTACCGGTGAGCGGGCCGCTCGGTCCCTGTGAGCGGCCGCTCACAGGGCCTTGGACCGCGTGGGTGGCCCGTTTCATCACCCGACGTGTTTTCCTTCGACGTTTTCGCTATTTCGGACCGTAATAAGTGTAACCCCATGTGTTAAGACCCCAATCATCCTAATGGTCCATCTTTAACGATTTTTATTAACGTATTCGGTTTAAGTTCACATAATCACATATGGTTTGCACATAGTTTCACCGAGTATCACAGAAGCACGTAATTGCAATCAATCCAAACCAACTATCTCACAATTATTAACTTCATTATTCACCAACGTCCGAGGTTCACTAATCATGTATACAGTCTGGTAATTCCTCGAATTACCACTTTATGCAGTTATTAACTTATAACTGTGTAACGTGTTTCCTATCCAGCTAACCCTAGTTAAGTATAATGCAAGGAATGTAACTAGAGTTTAGTTAAAGTGAGAACCTGAAATTGCGGGGTATCACACTAATTTTTCTAAGGGCCTAAAGCCCTTTTTAAGTACGTACCAGAACCGGCCCTCTATAAAACACTAAAAACACTAGACTCGCATGTTCACAAAATTATGCGTACACGTGGTTCGACAACTTTTTATGTAACGAACATAGTTTTGCTAAAAACTTGTCTACTCAACTTCGTGTGCATATTTGTTTCAATGCAAAAGTATGTAGCAAACATATTGATTTTTTTTTGCTGTTTTGGCGTTTTATCCACAAAATTTGCTGCATTTGGTGTGTGTGTCAGATAGTTGATTTGGATTTTGGTTATTCTGCAACCTAATTAAGGTTGCGGATTTCTTTCTTCCACCGAAGCTGAATCTGCAATCTCAGCTTGTGCAAAATCACCAAAGTCCAAATCAACTATCCGACACACACCAAATGCAAGAAATATTGTGGATAAAACACCAAAACAACAACAAAAAAATCCGAACCTACTTCATTATACATATGAAAACGAGACACAAAAGAAACTGCAAGTACAACGTAAAATATCATAATTTGTGACACGAGTAATGGTGTATTGTATATCCATGTTACTATTAGATTTCAGTTGTATACTTATGTAAGGTTGCTCGTATTTTTCTAATCATAATTGCTATATCGAGTGCTGGTTCCGTACCGATACTACAATGAATTGAACTGATACCAACCGAATTCCCCTCGCGTCAATAATAGCGAAGTTCACTCTTTTTGGTCGATGTAAAAACATGTGTCGATACCAATATCATGACGAACCAATACGATTCCATGAAACGACATCGGTACCAAAATTCATTTTTATGGATTTTGATCGATATAAAGCACATGTCAATATTCTTTTGGCATATCGCAGTTTTTACTTCTTTTTTTCTTTCTCGTTGATATAGCAAGTGTCGTTATCGTTATAAATAAATGGAAACAATAACAAACAGGTCGGTAGGTAGTATGGATTTTTCTGTTATAATCAATCTTACTATTATTATATAATAATATCTATCTTTCTCTGTTACCAATTGCATAGTACACAACAAATGCCAATAAGGTAATGGTTGAGTGATTGTGGAAAGAGTTAGTGTTTTTTGTGATCCAGGCTTGATTCTCACTCTCCTCATTATTTTCTACGGCATTCAGGTAATGATGGAGACAAACGCACCGAGGAGCGTTCGATCCTGAGCCGTACCCGATTTTCACCCAGCTGTTATTCCAGCGAGGAAACTCGTGTGGAGGCATTACGGTTTTCGGGGGAACGCCGTAACCAAGTCTGATACACCAGCACGGGTCCGGTTAAGACAACGTAGTTTGAGGCAGATCTTGGCTAGGGCTGCCGATTAGGCAATGTGAAACTCACCGTTAAAAAAAGAAAAAAAAAGTAGTCCACAACAAATGATTAAACAAATAATCAAGTCAGATACTTCCGTACTATTATTATTTTATTTTTACCCGTTACACTCCTAACTAACTTCTAAACCGATTCTTCTTCTTCTTCGTCATTAATAATTTGGTGATTCAAGAAGCTTTGCTATTCAAAGATGCTGTTCATACACTGATCATAAGGTAAATTCGCTCACTGAAGGTATAGTTTGTGTTTTATAGCTTGAATTGTTTTTTATGTTTGTTATTTGGATGAATGGATAAGAAGATTATTGTCGGTTATGTTGATTATCGGTGAAGTTTGAGTTATCAGCTAAATTAGCTCACATATTATTAACATCTTCAGTTTTTATAGCTTTAATTATGATCCTTAGTTTAGCTAAGAGTTTATAATCTATTAAACTGTAGTCTATCTATGTGTTCTCGAAAACGTGTAGATCCGTATTTAGTTTGAGCTTCAGATGGATCAGAAGTAGTTACTAGTTAGTGTTGTTTAAGTTATTTTTGTTATTTGGATGATTGAACAAGTAGATTACTGTCGGTTATGTTGATTACCAATGAATTTTGTGTTATGGTTTTAGATTAAAATGCCATTTAGAGCATTCACAGTAGCTCCCTCGTTTTTATGTGAGTGTGTCGCCCAAATTATATAGGGTGTGTGTAAGTGGTTGTGAATGAAGAAAATGAGGAATTCGGGAATCTTTTGAGGAAAACAGGAAACTATATTTGTTGAAAGTGATTGGGGTGGTGGCCCAATGGTAGAAGCAAAGCTTTTAGGAACACCTAAGGGGGAGGTCATGGGTTCAAGTCCCACAAGGAGTGAAATTTGCCGTTCAAAAAAAAAATATTTGTTGAAAGTGGTTGTGAGTGAAGGAGAGAGAAACTGTAATGATTTTTAATGTAATATGTGATTGTGATTGGTTGTGAATAAATGGAGAATGAGAAAGCTGATGTGAATGCTCTTATGTTCTTCAGTATATGATTTTCGTTATGGTGCGTTCTTCATAGCGCGTGTGTGGCTATGTTTGAGTAATCATTCTGCAGCTTGGTTTTGTCCGTCTCTGTTTATAATATGCTAATAGTTTAGTTTTGGCTATATAGCTTGAATGTTGATTATCAGATGAGCAAAATTCGTTTGTCCCAATCGCTCTCGATGCAAAATTAATGTGTTATTTTAGTATATTTGTTCTCTAAAGTGCAAAATTCATGTGTAGTTGAAGTCAGTGGTCAGTTTTCAGTTATAATTCTAAATTAAGCTGTCAGTTATGTTCTTCTTTATATGATATGGCTCAACATTGGTAATACTTCTATTGTAGGGGGAGTTCTTTAGGGTCAGTTTGCTTGGAGAACAATTTATATATACAAATGGGCTATGGATTTCAGCAAATGTTGGGAATTCAGAGATTCGCATACTTTGGCGGATTTGTGTTTGCTGTTATCATAATTTTACAGTATTTTGAGTTTCCTTTTGGTGATGTTATATCATCTTTGTTTTCCGCTAGCAAGATTCACATAACCTATGGTACTAACAGTACTGGTAACAATCGCTCTACGGATAATGCTACTTCTACTTCAACGTCCCCTCAAATTCTCTTGGATTCCAACATGTCCGAGACATACAAAAATGTATCAAATTTGGTTCATCATTTCACTAAAAATGAATCAAAGTTGGTTCATAATGTTACTAAAAAAGCACCAACTTTGGTTCATAATTTCATGAAAAATGAATCTCTAACTACATATAGTTTCCCATCATCCAATTTATCCGCTTTGACTGATGTCGATCCTAAGAAGCAAAAGGTGAAAGTAGTGTCAATTTCTGAGATGCGTGATATTCTTGTCCACAACCGCGCTTCTTCTCATTCAATGGTATCGAATATACTTTTTTAACATTATTTTCTTGAACTTTTTACGCTGTTTTTTTTCCCGTTTTAGCTTTTTTACACAATTCTACTTATGTTTATATAGAAACCACGGTGGACTTCAAGAGCTGATCAAGAATTACTGAATGCAAAGAGGCGAATTGAGAACGCTTCTTTTAATAAAGATGATCACAACCTTTATCCTTCTGTGTTTCGTAATATTTCAATATTTAGGAGGTAAGCATACTGTTTTTCATTTGTTTTAGTGTGTTTGACCTTTACTTGTTGTTCAAAAGGCAATAATGTAATTGGACACTGTTCTATTTGTCCCATAAAGATTTCATTAACATACGTTATTGGCACGAGTTTCTGCGATATTAATAGCAACTTTCCTACTTTATGACAAATTTACAAGCTAAAATGATTTATTGACACATTCCCTTTACTATAAGCTACTGATATCATTGTTAGCATTTAGTTAACAAATGAACACATATAACTCATGTTTTGGCTGCTATATATCTTTTATACTCAATTTCCGATGCTAAATTTACTTATTTGCCCGCCCGTTATCAAAATATAGAGATATGGATCAGTATGCATTTTCATTGCTGTTTAATGCAGGAGCTATGAATTAATGGAAAAAACACTCAAAGTTTATGTTTACAAAGAAGGTGAAAAACCGATATTCCACCAGCCAGAGTCGATTATGAGGGGAATATATGCATCCGAGGGATGGTTTATGCTGCAAATGAAATCAAGCAAAAGATTTATCACAAAAAAACCAAAACAAGCCCATTTGTTCTACATTCCTTATAGCTCTAAACTGTTAAAAGAAACTTTATCGCCCCCTAACTTTTATAATCGGAAAAGCTTGATACCGTATTTGAAGAACTACATTGACATGATCTCAGGAAGATATAGTTTCTGGAATAGAACCAGTGGAGCTGACCATTTTCTTGTTGCCTGTCATGATTGGGTAAGCCATATTTCCCTAACACAATTAAGATGGGCACGTTGGGTAGATTGCGGGTCAAAATGTGTCGGGTCGGGTGGACACATGAACACATTTTCTTATCAATTTTTTTGAGGGTTTTTTTTTTTTTTTTTTTTTTATATAGTGTGCTAAATATGATTACAAAAGTTACTTTATTGCAAAAATAATCAAACCTTTTTTATAAAGCGATTTAGAAGGTTTTTATGTATTTTGATACTTTTCCGATGACTTCCAAGCTGTTTGATTGGTTTGACCCATTTGAACTCATTTAGCTTATTTAAATTTCAAGGCGCCAGATGAAACAAGTCGATTCATGGGTACCTGCATACGAGCCATGTGCAACACAGATGTCCAAAAATCAGGTTTCGAATTAGGAAAAGACGTTTCTCTCCCTGAAACAAACATTCGCGATCGTAAGAATCCCTTACAGAATCTTGGAGGTAAACCCCCATCCAAACGCTCCGTTTTTGCTTTCTTTGCTGGCCAAATGCACGGTTCCCTTCGTCCAATCCTCTTACGCTACTGGGAAAACAAAGATCCCGACATGAAAATCTTTAAAAAACTTCCAAAAGTCAAAGACGACAAAAACTATGTCGACTTTATGAAAAACAGCAAGTTTTGTATATGTGCCAAGGGTTCTCAAGTCAATAGTGCTAGAGTTGTGGAGGCTATTTTCTATGAATGTATTCCTGTGATCATATCCGATAACTATGTCCCGCCATTTTTTGAGGTTTTGGACTGGGAATCGTTTGCAGTTTTCATACCCGAGAAGGACATCCCGGATCTCAAAAATACCCTTCTTTCAATCCCGAAACAAAGGTATCTGCAAATGCATAAGAGAGTTAAAGAAGTACAACAACATTTTCTTTGGCATGTAAAGCCAGTTAAGTATGACATTTTTCATATGATACTACATTCTATATGGTATACTAGAGTTGCTAGAGTAATGTAAATACCAAAATAACTTTATAGTTACAGTTTGTATGACTAAATGAGGCACGTGATATACATTACCACTAGTTCGTGTGCAGTGGCATCTTCGTATGTCTGTCGAAGTTAAATTCTAACCAGTTTATCATAGAAAGCTACATGTTCATTCGTCTGTGTTGTAACTCAATACGGAAACTTAGGCGCGGTCTGTTCTTATTATATAGCTAACATGCAATTTCTCTGTTGCTAACTATTCCACTCATTTTTTTACCTGTGTCAAGATCTCATCATATTATTTATAGGCTGATAAGAGGAAATCAAAGGGTTATAAATATTAGAGTGAATAGCCAAATTCGTCCCTAAGGTTTGAACAAATATGTTAGATCCATCCAAAAAGGTTTTTTTTCTCACCTGAACCATTGAGGTTTCCTAAATGTTGCTAGATCCATCCAAATGTCTAACCTTGTTAAAAACTAACGTTAAAAGGAGGGGCATTTTGGTCATTTCTTTATTTATTTAGTTTTGATTATCATGGATAATGAAGGGGCTAGAGTGCAACTTTGAAAGAAACTCATTCTTTAAAACTCATACATCTACACCTACTGCACTACTGCATGTTCATATCCGCCATCAATTTCCTTGTTAAACCAAGGTTACCTAGCAACCTTAAAACTTGGTTTAATCATTGTTAAATCATGATAATGACATAAATGTTTAGAGTTGCGTAGGGTCTACCAGAGCTCCTGTCGTTGAAGTTGGAACCGGGAAGTGGTGGTGTTCTATGGTAGTAGTATGTGGTGGTGGTTTGGAGAGGCTGAGATGGTGATAGGAAGGTTGCGGTTGTTGTGGTGTGAGAGGAAGAGGGCGACGTGGATGGTGGTCTTGGTGGTTGTGAACGGTGGTGGACCTAGTGGTGGTTGCGGTAGTTAGCGATGATGTATGAGGCGGTTATAGTCAACTGTGGTTGTGTGGTCGACGAAGGAGGTGATAGATGGTTCGAGCGGAAGCGTCCAGAGATGATAATGGTATTGGTGACAGGTGGTAGTAATGGTGTACGGTAGCGAAGTTGATGGTTGCAGATATCGACATGATGGTCGATAACAGGGATAATTCTCGAAATCCTGAGTCTCTCCCCTTCCTGTGTAAACTCTTGACTATTGTGATTATACAAAATATTAAATATACCAAAAGCCCAAAAGTCTTTTAATCATCACATCTGTAACTAACCTCCCATTTATGTTTTATGATTGCTATTCCATTGCCACTCTTTTGCCCTATTCTCTGATGTAGCAATGTTTTCATGAAATATTGAAGAATCAAAAAAAGAACGAGCACAATTCCATCAGGGCCGGCCCCAAAAATGTTAAAAAAAAATTAGGCCCTCGGCGGAGATAAAATTTAGGCCCTACACGCTATATACGGTACGGGTACGGGGAACGGCTAGTAAAGAGGCATTAAATCCTTAGTCTAAATATTCTTTCCTCCATCGTTCGTCCACCAGTGGCAGAACTAGAAAGTTTTAATCAGAAGGTCAGTATATATATATATATATATATATATATATATATATATATATATATATATATATATATATTATCATGTATTGTAAAGTAATCGTGACTTAATTATTTAAATTAACTAAATATAAATATAGGAAGAAGAAAATAAAATTATAAATCATTAATATAGTAACCATTATTTAATTATTTAAAGTATATTTAATATAGTAAAAAGAAAATAAAATTATAACTTAAATCAGAAAAACTCAGCTAAAAATAAGTATAAGTTAAAAATGTCTACTAAAAAGAATTACTGTATACGTAACTATAATTATTATTTCGAAAATAGTGCATGACATTGCATATTTGTTGTCTTGGACAGTAGTGAGTTATGAGTAGTAAACTTTTCAAACTAACATCACTAATTACAAAAATACCCATCATCTCAACTAGTATTTACCATAATATCCATCTTCTTTCTCTCAATCATCCAAATATTCCTGTATAAATCTGAACAACCCCACATATCAAAGAAAATTCCAACGAACCATATTCTCACTTTGCTTCTTTTACTCTCTGGATCATATTCATCATCATTATAATACTCATCCTCTCCACCAACGCCGGAAGAAACTTACAGTCACTTCGCGAAAAGCAAATCTGACGGGCCCTTCGGAGGCTCTAGGCCCGGCGCGATCGCCCACCCTGCCCTTGCCCCGGGCCGGCCCTGAATTCCATACACCATAATTGTCCATTATACTAAATTCATACATGCAGGGAAGTAAAATAAAATAAAGGACTTCATGGGATCGTAATATAAAATGGGGTTCATTAGACTAAACTCAGTACTAATAGTTCCAAAACAGGCGCCATTTCCATACTGCTGAAGTCTCACTTTGAATGCTATATTTTATATAGCTATTGTATATACGAAACATATAAAACACTATGGGGAAAATATAAGATGTTTAAAATATATAAAAACTAAATAAATAAAGAAAATGACCAAAATGCCCCCTCTTTTAAAGTTAGTTTTTAACCAGGTTATACATTTGGATGGATCTAGCAACTTTTGGAAAACCTCAATGGTTCATATGAGAAAAAAATCTTTTTTGGATGGATTTGGCAAATTTGCTGAAACCTCAAGGACGAATTTAGCTATTTACTCTAAATATTAAGTTTTAATAAATCTTTTTCTTTTTTGGACCAACCAAAGAAGGAATTCATTCAAAACAAAAGAACCAGAACACTGCAAAACATATTAAACAAAGTGCAGTCCTTCAAAGTTGCTCCAATTTTCCATTCTAAAACCTGGCAATTTAGATCTTTTCACCATCAACCAGAAAGCATAACCACGTCTTTTTTCCTTGACGGCATGTCGGTGCTCAGGCCATAATGGAGAATATGCGCAACTGACTTGATCACACTAGGAATAGGAATCTTGACCCAGACGCAAACATGTTGGACATAATATTTGATTATCCTAAGTTAGATTATTTAGCATGTATTATTATTGTATATCCTAAGTATGGGTAGGTAGTTAGGCAGTTATTAGTGAACCATCATGTCGGTTCATCCTTTCACTATGTATAAATAGGACCAAACCTATTCATTTATAATATAATTGATGTATCTATTTTATGCAAAATTCTCTCTAAATCTAAAAACAAGAACATCCCCTCCTGTGACCACATTTGGCATCAGAGCAGGTTTTACCAATCGGTTCCATCATTATCGCAAAGAAGTGTTATCACCGAAGTCATCCCCTGTTTCGGACAAAAACAGAGACATATACCAGAACCATTTTTATCGAATCACAGGACTATTTCCCAAAACAGAACGAACAGAACCGGAAGAAAGAATCCGGCGAAAGAGAAAACGAACGAAAACGTTATTGAATCACTACGTTTAAACGAAAACTCTTTTCGGATTATTGAATTCGAATCAAAACCATCTTTGGATATTCACTCGTATTCGATTCTTCGCTTAAACGGAAGGTTATTTGAAATCTGATTATTACTGAATATTGTTTCAACCGAAAAATAGTAAGGGATTTCTGGGAAAATTAAATTATTTGTGGGGAAGAAAGTTATTTGAAAATTGAGTTTTTATTTTGTGTCCATTAATAATCTTTAATTAAGAAAAACGGATGCATCATGTTGCCTTTGCAAAAACAGTTGCAAAATCACATGCACTCACTCACTCACTATCAAGCAACAAGTTTTAAATTAAAGATTCACATGAAAACCGCTTCAACCATTTACTACTTTTTCTGTCTGTCTGTCTGTCTGTCCAGATGGATTGGATTAAACCCCACACCAAACCAAACCAAACCACAAACTCAACCCACGTACCTACAATGGATATGGATCCCAAAACCAAATACCCAGTCGACCCCAACACTTACCAAATCCTCCACGAAATCGGTAGAGGCTGCAGTGCCATTGTCTACAAAGCCTTATGCACCACCACCTCCTCTGTTGTTGCCATCAAGTCCATTGATCTTGACCGCTCAACCACTGGTGATTTCGATAGCATTCGTCGTGAAGCCAAAACGATGTCCCTTTTATCCCACCCCAACGTCCTCAAAGCCCACTGCTCCTTCACAGTTGGCCCTCGTCTGTGGGTGGTCATGCCCTTCATGTCTGCTGGCTCTTTGCAATCCATCATGACTTCTTCTTTCCCTAATGGCATTTCTGAGAATTGTATTTCCATAATTCTCAAGGAAACGCTAATGGGTCTGTGTTATCTTCATGACCAAGGCCATCTGCATAGAGACATCAAAGCTGGCAACATTTTAATGGACTCAAATGGTTCAATCAAGCTGGCAGATTTTGGTGTTTCTGCTTCGGTTTACGAATCAAGTTCTCGTTGCCTTAACCTCAATGAAATAACCGGTACGCCTTACTGGATGGCGCCTGAAGTCATACATTCACATAATGGGTATAGCTACAAAGCTGATATATGGTCATTTGGTATAACTGCACTTGAATTAGCACATGGGAAGCCTCCCTTAGCGCGGCTTCCGTTTTCGGAGTCTTTAGTAATGAAGATCACAAGAGGGATGCGGTTTTCGGAGTACCAGAAAGAAGAAGAAAAGGGGAATAAGAAACCAAAGTTGTCAAAGTATTTCAAGGAGATGGTGGGATTGTGCCTTGAACAAGATCCTTGTAAGCGCCCTAGTGCCGCCAAGCTTTTGAAGCATTACTTCTTCAAGAACTGTAAAGGATGTGACTTTCTTGTCAAGAACTTGCTGCATGGATTGCCTTGTGTTGAATTTAGGTTCAATAAGGATCAAACAAGTTGTTCAATGAGTAATGAACATGGGGATGAAGATGATGATGAAGAAGAAGAGGGTTTGATTGGGAGTAATGTGAAGAAACACAGGAGGATTAGTGGATGGAACTTTAGTTTGGATGCATGTCAACATGGTCCTCTTGTGGACTCAATTAGTGGTAACATATATTTATTCTCAACATATACTTTTGGATATGACTTTTATTGAAAATCGACTTGTATTCAAAATAACGTATTTTTTTTTTGTCTCGTAGTATCATAAAACACATTATTTTGAATAGAACTCGGTTTTCAGTTAAACTTGTATAGAAACACTGTAAAAAAATAAACAAGATTGTGTATTAATTTAGATTTTCCAAAAGATATAAAATATTAGATAAACGCTAAATTATATGTGAAATGAAACGAAAAAAAATGAGAAACGAAAAATGAAAATTAGAAAGGGGAGGGAGGTACCACCCTTGCCAAAGAGGAGATGGGCAAAAGTTTCAAGATGCACTTTCAAATTACTCATGTAAAAAAAAAATAATAATAATATGTTTTTAAGGGATTCACTGTTACGGAAAGTTATTATCTTTATACTGTTGTTGTTTTTATTAAAGTATATAGACGAATGTTGTCTCTTTCATGTAGATCTATCCACAAACACAAGTTGTCTAGAAGACGATAGTGCGAAACAGGTTGCATTTTCGGGTGAAAGTGAAAACGAAGGGAGTAATGTAACAGAAAGTGGTGAAGGAGAAGTTTATATAGGTGATGGGAGTTGTGTTGATAAGGAGGTTGTGATGGGTAGTTTGATGACATTGAAAAGGAGTTTGGATGATCAAAGAGAGAAGGTGGTATATATGCTCGCGGTGGTTGGAGCCGAAGAGAGAGGCGGCAGCGGTGGTGGTGGCAAAGAAGAGAAGCTAATGCAAGTGATTGAGAAGCTAAAACAGGAGTTAGAGGATGAGAAGAGAAAGAGGACTAGTTTGGAGATGGAGCTAGACTTCTTAAAGCTTCACGTCACAACAAATACTTCTCATGTCTAAAAAAACTTAAAGGACCCTTAATTAGCTTTCCTTTTTCAAATTGAGGTCCCTAGATCACTTTTTATATGCATTTCTCTTGCCTTAATTAAGAAAAAAAAACAAAGACACTTGTAGATCAATATTTATTGAAATAATGCTAGTGGTATAAATAATGTATCAGCAGATCAGATTAGATTCTAATGAGCTAAACTATGTCCTATTAACTCTTAACAGACAAATACCATGCCTCGGATTCATCAAGGATGCACCAAAGAAACCAAATGTAATTATATTTTTTTTTTAACGGCCAACAAAACTTTTATTGATCACCAACGCTAGCGGGATACTAGCAAACCACCCAAAATACAATGGAACGTATAGTTCGCTACCTAGTATACAATAACACAAAACTACATGTTAGACACATCAAACCTACTCCACCTATTCCAATTCATTTCACCTTGTTTTGCTCTAGCTTTGATCCAAAGATAACTCCTCGCCTTGATTTCGCCAATTAACACTTGAATGGAAACATGTTTATTCCTAAATACCACCTCATTGCGAGACTTCCAAATAACCCAAATAGCCGTGAGACATATTGCATTGAAAATTTTCTTTTTCGCCTTTGATCCACCAATATAATCATGAAAGCTTTAATATATCTCTAAAGTCGAATGCAAATACGTTCCCAACTTTGCACCATTGTGAGATAAGTTGCCAAATGGATTGCGCCAAATTGCATGACAAAAACAAATGCTCAATAGTTTCCGGATGTTCGCCACACATTGGACACAAGTCTGAGCCAACCTGGATGTTTCTTCTTTGTAACGCCACCTTGGTAGGTATTCTTCCAAGAGCCGAACGCCAAGCTTGAATCCAGACTCTCTTCGGAACCCATGAATTGTGCTGCACCACGAAATTCCCAACTAAATGCTTTGCAGCCTGCAGATCTGTTTTCAGCTTGCTTGCTTGCTTCAAAACCACCCGACCCGTCCCAACCCCAAACCCATTTGTCTGGTGTATCAGCAATGATCGGATAAGGAACTGACTGCAGCAAATCCACCAGTTCAGTGGCAGCTGCAGCCCCCAACCCCGCGTCTGCCCAGTCCCAAACCCAGCCCAAACCCGAATGAGAGACCTGATCCGCAACTGAACAATGTTTGATTTTTTCTGCAGCGAAAAGGACGGGATAACGGGACGCAAGAGGATACTCTAACGCCCAATTATCGAGCCAAAACGCCACAGCCAACCCATTCCCCACCACCCCTTTAATGGAACACATAATATCGACACCCGAGGCTTTCATGTTCTGTACAACAGCTGCAACATTCTTCTACGGACCTGGAGCGGACAATCTTACCTGTATTGGGTTCCAATCTCGCGACGAGTGATGTATCGCCCAAATCACCTTTCTCCATAGCCCACTAGAGTCTTCTTTGAATCGCCACCACCATTTTGCCAACATAGCCGAGTTCGCACCCTTTAATGAACCAAAGCCTAAGCCACCTCCTTTTGTCGGCGCAATCACATTATCCCAAGCGATCCAATTCATACGAGTAATTATATTATACCTCCGATTCGCCTTTGCATTTCTTGTCCTCATAAGCAGTTGGACAGATGTTGGAACCACAACCTTCCCTCTCTTTTACTCCATCATAAAAAAAAAATTGCACTGTTGAGTGTTGACAAATTAGTCGGGTAAAGATGATACTAAGCAAAATTTTAGGGGTATATATAAAATCGTCCAACCCGTATCCAAAGAAAAAAAAAATTGGCTTTAACATTATCCAATCTGTATTTGTTTTAAGATGGTAAATTTTAGGGGTTCTTCAAGACCCAATACCAATAAAAATTCAAAATTTAAAACCAGAGGATTTGGAGGTGGATATGATCTTCACCTTGAAAGGTTCTGAAGCTGATTTCTTCAGAAACATATATACTTAAATCAAATAGGAAAACCCCATCAAAATCATCATTAAAAAAGTCATGAAAAAGAGCATGATATTCCACGACAGCGGACCTTCATCGTCTTTACTCAGTCAGATCAGAATTGCCTCCATAAAAAGCAAAGCAGTTATTGAGAAACAATCAGTCATTTGACATTATAATAATCTCTACAATTTTGACCTACATAACACCAAATTTTCATAAATAACTCGTGGTCAGTTGATCTAAAACAAAAATCAATTACAACAAAAACCTTACCTGATTCTACTGAAGAGGAAGACAAGTTGATGCAGATATCAAGGCTAACCTAATTAAAACCTGCATCTTAGAGAATCCCAGACGATTAGTAAGAAAGTGCTTATGACGACTAAGAAAAAGAAGCAGAGAATAGGTGAACCTGAAAAGGAAGAAGTGGAAGCCATTAATTATTTTTTGTTGAAAGCGATGGTGGTGGACATCAGCTACTACCTAGAGGGGAGTTGCAGATGAGTGGAATGAAGACAAGATGCAGAAAGCAAATCCAAGTGTTTCTTAGGTGAAAAACTATGCTGGTTGGTTGCAGTGGTGGGTATATGTCAGGTGAGATCTTACTCGCTCACGACAAGCATAGATCAGAGTTTCGGATCACATTCTACATAAGATCAGTTTTGTTATATGTAAAAGCTACTTTAAAAGAAAACAAAACAACAACTAGACAGAGATTGTAGAAAACAACCTAATTTACTCAAAGTATTGAATGTGCATTTGTTATAAAAAGTAAACCAACAAGTTCTTATTAAGCAAATTTCCAAGATGATGATGATGTAGAAGTAGCAGATGATTGTAGAATCCTCTGCAGCCATTTTACTTTGTTGACCAGTTCCTCGAGATCAAGCATGGCAGCCTCTAGCGTGTCTTCATGCATTACATTCAAGTCTCTTTTTTTAACCTCCTCCTCTGCTGCTGCTGCTGCTGCTGCTTTTCTCTTTTCCACGCGCATACTCGAAACACTCTCAGAAGAATCCACTAAACCACAATCCATTTTCACATTTTCATTCTGCTCACTATCTCTATCTCCCTCTGTCGGTATACCAGTGGTGGAAGACGCATTCACAGGTCCATCAGCTACTGCTGCTGCTGCATGCTCCGCTTCCAAATCCATGGCTGAAACATATGTACAGTTTGTTCAACTAAATATTACCAACTGCCAACAAAGTATATACTACACCCTTCCCATTTATACAAACCTGTGATTGATTATACACTGTAAAGATGACAACTAAAAGTAAATTTAATGTTAGAAAATATTTTCTAAACAAAAACATCACTCTCTACTTTTACCTTGCTTTGTTGGAAGAATTAGTTCTGCGTCACATGAAGTCTGACCTTCCTGCATGTTTAATATCACGTTTAAAGAAAATAATAAAAATCAAACACAACGGGATGTTATAGTTAAGATGCAGGTTTTATCATTATTGAAAACCTGATCTACATCCAGAAGATTAATCCATCCAGCCTTTATTATCACATTGAAACATAAGTTACTATAGCGCCAACTACATATATTAAGTACGCGTATCAACAAATGACAACTCTTGGACACTTCATGCCATAATTCAATTTTCAGACTAAGCATTATACCAAGACGCATAATCTTGCTATATGGCATTGATGCATGGCTGTATTAACCCATGCCACAATATCAAACATATTAGGTACTCCTCTTAACACACAATGTCTAATCCGTTAAAACTTATAAGAAAAAAAAAGGAACGAAAGAGAGAAAGAAAAGGTACCACGATATGAAATGTCCAGCCTTTTGTTTTGGACCAGTCTAAGCATGGGCGTAAATCCTTGCAGGAGGCTTCAAGCTTCCCCTCTTCCCCTTCTTTCCCTTGCCCTACCGGAGGCTTTGGCAACTCAATCTACAAAAAGTTGTAAACACATATCACAAGAAGGTAACTATTAACACATGCATACAAAATGGATTACAATTCTTTCTTGCAAAAGTTAGTCAATCGAACTGACAAGCTAACGCATTCAACATTATGGAAATACTTAACAAGTTAACGGAACGACAACATGACTTGTACTATATAAAAGCAGATAAAGCATATATGTGAGCCTCCATAGAGGACATCCATGAATTTATTGAAGACAGACTTCATTTTATACTGGCTTAGATTTTTGTGGGATCTTTTTACATCAGGAATTAAAAAGAGTTTCATTTAGAAAAGCTAAATACAAAGATACATATGGAAAGAATGTTACAAATGTCATGGAATGAAGAAAAGGGAACATAATTAAAAAGAAAAAAAAAGAACTTGATATAAATTCGTAGTAGTACCTGAACCTTTTCGTCACTCAATACTTTGACGATCCTTGCTGACCAATAACAATCATCTTTAAACCAATCTACCATATTCCCGACCTTCCATGTACCATCGATGACAACACATGGTTTTGAAATTGAGTTGTGAGGTGGCATATTATCTTTGTAATAGATTACAGGATATTGAGGCCGCACCATCAGCTGCCTTTTAATATGCTTTGACTTCCTGCCATAGGGAGGCATTTGATATATCTGAACCCAGCTTGGATCTGAAAAAGCATTTATTTAAACTAAATGATGCGGATCGCACGGTAGCGAAATAAATAAATAATAACCACCTTTATATCACCCACCATGTCGTAACAATTTATGCAACTAATGTCATCTAGAAGCATAGAATATAAACTAGTACAACAGCACATAAGTTGCATGTGAAAAAGAATTATCTAATCTAAAACAGATGACAACCCTATAATCTATCTCTCTGTATCGGCAGCATTGCTTTATACATGATGATATATCTATCTAGTTAATTAACTCACCTTCCAATTCAAAATCGATGTACTCGAGAAAAATCTTGTTCCTTTTCAATTGGATATCGCGGATCTGTTGAACATGGCAAAAGAGAATTCAGATTTTCTTTAAATTGTCTGTGTGTTAAGAAAACAGTCGAACTCTACTGTTGAGCTACTTATATGATGAGATGAGACGAGATGACATGAATGTTTAGTGAGAAAATGAATGAATGTATGCTTCTCCATAGCCTTGAAAGCTAAAAGGGTGGTTACATTTATGATTTATTACAGCAGTAAGTAGATGAGATGAAGAATGAAAGACAGTAGGGTACCTTGCATCGGAACCAGGCACCACGAAATCCTTCCTCAAATGTTCTCATTTCGGCCAGTTGGCCAACTTTGAAGTTTGGCTTCTCCTCCATTGTGCAAATTCCTGACCAATTAACAAAAACTATTTTGAAAAACCTGGTGCGTTTGGTTTGGTTCGGTTCGCATAATGAAATGGAAATTGAAGGAATCGGATTTGGAATTTAAACATTCCAATAGGAATTGAAATTTTAGAATCTCAATTCCAATTCCATTCTTGATGTGTTTGGTAGGCAAATGAATTGCCCTGACCCAACTGCAACCGCCGACCCGACCCATTGTTGCGAACCCGCACCGCCTGGCCTGAACAAACCTTGGGCGGAGACGGTCCAACCCGCCGTCCAAAATCAACTCGACCTGAACCGACCTAACCCTAACCAGGCAGGCTGCTGGGACGATGGAAAGTGACGTCGTTCCGGTTCTAAAATCCAATTCCTACCCAAATTCCGCTCACCCTAATAAGGTGTGAAATTGCATAATTTGAATTTCAATTCCATTGTTTTGATACAGCAATTGTCTTTGAATCGCATAATTAATTAATATAGAGACGCAAGCAAATCGATAAAAACATACAAAATGATAACTAACTATAAATAATCTCAATTTATATAGGGCCATTAAACAAGAAAATGAATGATAAACAACGAAGAAATCAAACCTTCAAGTTTGGGTTTATGATCCGACCGTACAACTCGTTTCCATCTCCCGACCAGTTAGTTGTATATTATTGGTCCAATCTCTTTCACCAACTTAACGTGTTTGCCTTTCACTTTCAGTGCTTGTTGTTTGTTATATAACTGCGATATGACCAAAGAATCCTTACTACAGTATATTTAAAATAAATAAATAAATGTTATAACTAAGGGGCTTTTGGTTGATTAAGTGTTGAATTATTAAAAAGTCTGAATGGTTAAGAGGATTTGAATGGTTAAGTGTTGAATCATTAAATGCGCACACCGTAAGTGTTGTTTTGTTAGACCTTTAAATGGTTAGTCTTCTTGTCCCACATTGATAGATGAAGTAAACATGGATTCATTCAATGGTTAATGGTTCAGCAACATCCCAAGTCTTAATGGTTCAGTTTTAACCATTCCATTCAGATGCTGAAACAAACGCACTGAATTAACTGAAGGCTGAATCATTCAGTGCTGAATGATTAAGAGGCTCATTAAAAGCCTTACCAAACAACCCCTAAAAACAAAAACAATATGCCTGTCTTTTACAAAATAGAGTTAATTACCAATTTAGTCCATGAGGTTTAGTTAAAAATGTCTCTTTAGTCTAAATAGTTTTTTTTCCTCATCTTTGTCCGTGAAGTTTTTCTCATTTTTTATCACTTTCATCCAACTCACTAACTTTATTAAGAAAAGTCAGTTAAGTCAGAGGTATTTTTGTCACTTTACATATATATTTCTTTTTTTATTTGTCATTTTCATCGAAAAACCTATTTTAAATTTATATCTCTTTCTATTTATTTATCTCTTTCCACGTCCCACTTACGGTGTGCGCATATAATGTATATATGTGTGGCCCTCAGGGGGAAAAAGTAAAGTTGCACTAGTTTTAATGTTATTTTACTAATTTCGTGAAAATAACGTTAAAAACGACGGACGGTTAATCATGCATCATGTGGTGGCGTGGCGTTGATAGCCAAAAGACAAAGGGGTACATACACCGATCAGGTTTGTCCCGATTGCTAAGTGTTTTGTGCCTTATGTCCAAGGCTTGATACCAAACCACATCGAGCCGGGGGTCTCACCGGAAGCAGCCTCTCTATTCTTAGGGGTAGAGGTAAGGCTGTCTACATATTACCCTCCTCAGACTCTACCTTAGCTTTGCTATAGGTGAGATTAACTGAGTATGATGATGATGATGATGATGATGATGATGATGATGATCTCTTTATTTATCTCTTTCATTCTAAAACCACCACAACCACCCACCACCTCCACCATCAGCATCAACTGCCACCCTCTCTCTCACAGACACACATACACACAAAACCTTATCCACACACATATACACACACAACCTTATCCACCTATACCCACTGTCACTTTTAGCACCACCATCACTATAACCCATCTTAGTATCTCACTTGTCATTAGAATCGACAACATCACCCCTTTATACAACCACCACAACCATAACCTTCACTTCTAACACCACCCCCGCACAACCCCTTCACTTTCGGCACCCAGACAACCACCACATCACAGGAACCCAACCACCACCGCCACCATCACCCCGTTACTAAATCAAAGCTCAAAACCTAAACCACTATCGTCGCCATCAATAGTAGATCAGAGCTCAAAGCATAAACCACCACCGTCGTCATCGACATGAGTCACGAAGAAACCCTAGCCGCCCCTTACCCCTGTTCAGATCTTGTAGAAAAATCCACCTAGTTCTACGGTTGACTTTTTAGGGTTTAGTGTCGAATTAGAAATGATTGGTGTTAAACAAACAGATTTAATTAGACTCTGTTTGTTTTTCTATACTAGAATTGATACCATTTTGATGAACAAGTGAGAAAGGTTGATATGCTTAACTGGGTCACTATAGTCGATCTGAGAAGGTGAAGGACGAACTCATCCTATAAACCAAATGACCCATAACACCAAGGGGAGGGGTGAAAGTGGAGATTTAGGGCTCAATCGGTGAAGATTGGTATTAATAAGGGGTGAAAAGAAATTGGATGAAAATGACAAAAAAATAAAAATAAAGGTTTGTGGTATATTGTGACACCTGTCACCCTCATATGTTAGCAAGATGTCAATTATAGTCCCTCACGTATTCAAAAGTTTATATTTTAATCTCTGTAAGTTTTGTCGTTTTCAAATTTAATAAAAGAACGAACTCGATGAAAATCATTGGTATTTATTATGGATCGTATCTACGTTTTAAGACGTATGTGTATATTGAACGATATTTGAATTTTATAAAATTTTCGCTCTTAATGTTCGATAGATTTTTGTTAAATTTAAACAAATAAAGTTTATCGAAAGTTGTGGGAAACATCAAATTTTTATGTTAAAGGTTTATAAACACATAAATTATTTTGTTGTTAACTAATTAAAATGTAATAAGTTTGATTCATAAAAGTTTAAAAACATTTAAGTTAAACTTGGTTAGTTAGGTTAAGTTTTTATAAGAGAAAAACTAACTAAATTATAATAATACTAACTTGGTTAAAGGACAAGGGCTGATTATATAAAAATCTGAAAGTTTCAAACAAAAGAATTTCCCTCCTGGCCACGGTTTTCCGGTCGGCCAACTTGCCGCCGGCGACCGATTGCGGTCACAGTTACAAACCGGTTTCGTTACCCCTTTAATACATTTTGACGTTTGCTTGGACCACCCATGTCACATTGAAAAGTTTTAATTAAATGGTGAAATTGGGTGGAAATGAATTTGTGAAATTGGCTAAACTTTGTATATGTTTTAAATTTAAATTTTAAAAGGAACACCCATGTAAAATGAGTGTAGTCAACAATCACAACCAAATAGTATTTATAGCCTTGCTTACTAGGTATGGGAGATGTCCATAAATCACAGTGGACGATATCAAAAGGACCCACAGTGTATGAAGTTGATAAATTAAAAGGCAAACGTTTATGTTTAGCAATCTGACTAGAATCACAAAACAAAGTACGCCTCGACTTATTACAGGAAATAAACTTATTAGAATGCAAGAAATCTAGGACATGTGAACCGGGATGTCCAAGACGGTTGTGCTAGGAGCCTTGAGAACTGGTGGAAACAAAAACAGATGCATAAGCAGATGCATGAGGTGGTTTGAGATCAGTGAGCGGGTAGAGGTTATTGGTACTGTCATGGCGACTCAGCATCGTCCCACTCGGATAATCCTTCGCAGAAAAACCAAACGGATCAAAATCGACAGAGACTTAACACACGAACCTTCTTATAAATGTTTGTTACGGTATACACAGGGTGCGGTGGGATAGTTGGTTTGGTGATGGTGGACGAGCTTGCAGGGTCAGTTCTGTGAGCCATGGGGACGCTGAAACAGAGGGTACAGGATCAGAAAGTAGGGCCGACAGGTGAGCAGGGTTGAAACCCTAGTAGACGGATCGAAATCCAACTCCGATACCATGTAATTGTGAATGAATTGGCGATTTTCTCATTAATCAAAAGGGGTATATATACAAAATTACATATGAGATATAAGGCAACTAATCTCCACAAATTAAGAAGATGATTATGTACAATAAATACAATAAATGGTATAAAATACATTATGCTAATAGTTAGACCATGTGTAATGGGCATTATAGAGGTGTGAATAGGCTTGATAACGCCACCAACGTCGTCCCCTTAGGCATTGTAGGGGCATGAAGGAGGGGTGTTTCTAGTATAAACCCATATGAAAGAAAAATTGGAAGTAACGATTGAAAGGGAATTAATGGGCGTTAACCATTACATATTATTTGAAGGGGCGTTATGAAAGGGATGTAGCAAAATTGCCCCTGAAAGGGCATTAACCATCATAGATGGTCGAAGATGGTTGATAAAAATTAATGCTAGCTTTAAAAACTTTGGAGGCACTATTTTTTCTAAGGGCCTAAAGTCCTTTTTAAGTACGTACCAGAACCAGCACTCTATAAAACACTAAAAACACAGGACTCGCATGTTCACAAAATTATGCGTACACGTGGTTGGACAACTTTTTATGTAACGAACATAGTTTTGCTAAAAACTTGTCTACTCAACTTCGTGTGCATATTTGTTTCAACGCAAAAGTATGTAGCAAACGTATTGATTTTTTTTTGTTGTTTTGGCGTCCTATTCACAAAATTTCTTGCATTTCGTGTGTGTGTGTGTGTGTCAGATAGTTGATTTGGATTTTGGTGATTCTGCGACCTAAGGTTGTGGATTTCTTTGTTCCACCTATGCTGAATTTGCAATCTCGGCTTGTGCAGAATCACCAAAGTTCAAATCAACTATAAGACACATACTAAATGCAAGAAATATTGTGGATAAAACACCAAAACAACAAAACAAATCCAAACCTACTGCGTTATATATACGAAGACGAGACACAAAAGAAACTGTAAGTACCACGTAAAATATCATAATATGTCACACGAGTAATGGTGTATTGTATACAGTGGCGGATCCAAGAATTTTTTCCAATGGGTTCACAATTTTTAAGTGCTCCAATGTAATAGAGCCAGAGAAAAAAAATCGGGTCGGGTCGGGTAGGGTCTTGGTTTTAAAAAGCACGAAGCGCACAAAAGCGACAAGGTCTAAAACTGAGGCGCAGAGCGTAAAAGCGACAAGATTTTTTTACCCAAGGCGCGAATAATTATATAATCTGTTTATATATCTTCTATAGGTTTTATAGGGTAATTTACCCAATATTTAAACATAACTAAACTTTATATATGTTTTAATATTGAAATTATATACATGTACAATCTAAAAAGAATAAGTGAATTATATATGTTCCTAATGTGCTGCTCTAATATAGAAATCAGACCACTGTTATAACAAAATAAACTTACAAGCATTAGGCATCTATGTGAATCAAGTATTTTAAGGTCTTTGATTTATAATATATAATAATCAATGGATTAGTAGTCTACACTTTACAGAGTGTCAGTGTGCCTGTAATTTATACTATGCAATTGATACAAATATAGGTAGGTAGGTATGTAACTAATCCAGGTGTTGTTCATCATAATTTATAACTAAACATCTTATGACTTAATGCCTTAACCAACATTATTGACCAATACAAGTAGAGATTTTGAATAAAAAAGCAAAAAATAAGTTCCGGACAGGTCTCAAACCAGGGACCTACGACCTAACTCTTGGATTTGTATTATCCTTTCCTTTCCAAGTGAGGATAATTTATAGCTAATAACATCTTATTAATTAATGCCTTGAGCAACATTATTTGACATTATTAACAAACAACACATATTCCTAAATTCTGAATTAAAATAAAAACTTGAAACATAGAAATTATAAAAACTTTAAAGTGAAAGAAAAAACCGAACCTGCTGCTCACTGCTGGATTGGAGAACGAAAGGGGGATTGGAGAACAAGAAGGAAGAAAGGGATTGGAGATGGAGAAGGAGTTAGGCACTGTTGTATGTTGTTTAGACTTTATTTAGGGCTTTAGGAGTTAGGGATTGGAATGCAGAAGGAGTTAGGAAGAAAGAGGCTGGCGCTGGTTCTATTTCTTTTGCTTAATGGGTAACATAATGGGCCGATTTTAAAAAGAATAAAAAAACATAAAAACGCATACACAAGACTTCCAACCAAGGAGCTACGGTGGAAAACTTACCCATTGTGCCACTTACATGATATGTCAATGGGTTCATGGCAATTTTTCTTATGGGTTCATGGCTCATTTATCTTATATATTTCTACTAAAAATCGAAAACCGACTGGGTTCGCCTGAACCCGTACGACCCTTCTTAAATCCGCTCCTGATTGTATATCCATGTTTAGGGGCGGCAATTATTGGCACGACCCGAAAACCGACACGAAAAAAATAGATTTGGGTCAACTAACACGACCCGTTTAAAAAACGGGTCGGGTTCGGGTTGACACATATATAAAATGGGTTGACCCGTTAACCCGTTTAAGTATTTAGAAAAAAAATATATTATATTGTTGTTTTTCTTTTTCCATTTCTATTTACATGGTTAGTTATAATTGTGTTATTTTTGGCACACTATATTATTTATTTGTCACACTTACATATTCACCATTAAACATTTTATTGATAACCCGCTTATAACCCAACAACCCGCTTATAACTCATGAAGCATGTATTACTCATTTAAAAATATGGGTTAAACGGGTCGTCTTCGGGTTGACCCGGATTTTATGTGGGTCGGGTTAGGGTTGAAATATTTGACACGAATAATAATATGGGTCGGGTTCGGGTTGCATATTTCAACCCATCAACCCACCAGCCCGCAACCCATAAACCCGCCAACCCATCAACCCGACACGATTGACACCCCTATCCATGTTACCATTAGATTTCATTTGTATATTTATGTAAAGTTGCTCGTATTATTCTAATCACAATTGCTATATCGAGTGCTGGTACCGTACCAATACTACAATGAATTGAACTGACCCCTTGCGTCAATAATAGCGAAGTTCACTCTTTTTCGGTCGATGCAAAAACATTTGTCGATACCAGTATCATGAAGAACCAATACGATTCCATGAAACGGCATCAGTACCAAAATTCATTTTTTTGAATTTCGATCGATATAAAGCACTTGTCAATATTCTTTTGGCATATCGCAGTTTTTACCCTTTTTTAGTTTTCTTTGTCGTTGATATAGCGAGTGTCGTTATCGTTACAAATGGAAAGGATAACAACCAAGTTCCTGCCACGAAATGCATGGAAATTCACTATTATCATATCATCAAATCATCAAACAAACAGGTCGGTAGTTAGTATGGATTTTTCTGTCATAATCAAATTATCAATCTTACTATTATTATATAATAATATCATTCATTGTTACCAATTGCATAGTCCACAACAAATGCCCATAAGGGACGGGGCGCCACTCGAATTGGTCACGTGTATTCACTATCAGCACGGTAACATCGCCGCTATCCACGCTGGTAGTGGTCCCGTGGACTGTTTTGCTGGTTCTATCTAACGGGCTGATACCGGTTGTTATTTTAATTTTGAGTTTATATAAATTTCACCTTTTTATGTTTTAACTGTGTGTTTCGTAGTTTTGTTAAGTTTACCGTTTATTTTTTAAGGTTTTTGTATTAACCGTGTGTTTATTAACATGTAAAAGTAAATAAAAATAAAAACCTTGCATTAAAACATAAATATTTTAAACATAATAATACAAAACAAAAAAAAATACATAAAAAACAAAGAAAAACACTTAAAGTTGGCGCAACAATCGCCATGCTCGAAAGCGTTGCCGTATCGAACCCTATACTCATATTGAGTGAATTCGATAGCCAACTCCTCATCAAGCTCCGGATCGTCCATCACTTGTTGCTCGTATAGGGTGATCCACCTCACACATTGATGTTGAGGTCGCCCCACTTGAACGGGAGGTCGCGGACGGTCTTGGTTGTGTTGGTGCCAACGTGTTCAACGAAGTCGCTAAACACTCGAGTCTAAAACCCCTGGAGAGGGGGGGGAGGAGTTGAATTTCAGGGTCATTCGACGCATCTTTGTGGCAAACCACAAGGGCCATTTCTTCATCTTCGGTCCACGGGTTCATTTTTTGGTGTGTTTGTTTTTTTTAACCGTGTAAAGTGTGGCTTTTAACCCCACGGTTTGATCAGTTTATATACAATCGACGGTGCACTGTTAAAATAAAGTGACTGACCGTTTTGGTGAGACGAATTCAATTCAATCGACGGTTTCTAAGATTTACAATTTAATTTTGTTGACCGTTTGGTGGAACGGTTGCAATAGTAAGAAATAAATGTTAAAACCGTTCAAAAATGTAAAAAAAAAAAAAAAAAAAGATTGAGTTTTAAATGTAAATAAATAAAAGAATCAGTGGAGTGTTGCTTCAAAAAAAAAGTGTTTCAATGAAGTGATGTGGCAAAGCAGGATTGATTAAAATCAGTTAAGTGGAAAAACTTTACAACAAATGCCCCTTGCTCCCTAAGGTAAGGTAGTGGTTGGGGAAAGACTTAGTGTTTCTTGTGACCCAGGTTCGATTCCCGCTCTCCTCATTATTTTCTACGGCATCCAGACAATGATGGAGACAAACGCACAGAGGAACGTTCGATCCTGAGCCGTAACCGGTTTTCACCCAGATGTTATTTTTTTTTTTTTTTTTGTTTGATTTTTTGAGTTTTTTTTTTTTTTGTTTGTAACCACGTCTGATACACCAGCACGAGCCCAGTTAAAACAACGTAATCTGAAACAGATCTTGATTAGGGCTGCCGATTAGAGAGTGTGAAATTCACCAATAAAAAAAAGGAAAATAGTCCACAACAAATGATTAAACAAATAATCAAGTCAGATACTTCCGTACTATTATTATTTTATTTTTACCCGTTACACTCCTAACTAACTTCTAAACTGATTCTTGTTCTTCTTCATTAATAATTTTGTGATTCAGGAAGCTTTGCTATTCAAAGATGCTGTTCATGCATTGATCATAAGGTAAATTCGCTCACTGAAGGTATAGTTTCTGTTTTATAGCCTGAATTGTTTTTTATGTTTGTTATTTGGATGAATGAATAAGCAGATTATTGTCGGTTATGTTGATTACTGGTGAAGTTTGAGTTTTTATCAGGTAAATTAGGTCACATATTATTAACATCTTCAGTTTTTATAGCTTGAATTATGATCCTTAGTTTAGCTAAGAGTTTATAATCTATTAAACTGTAGTCTGTGTATTTGTTCTCGAAAACGTGTAGATCCGTATTTAGTTGATGTCTTAAAAGCTGATTACCTGTGATTGAGCTTCAGATGGATCAGAAGTAGTTACTAGTTAGTGTTGTTTGAGTTATTTTTGTTATTTGGATGATTGAACAAGCAGATTACTGTCGGTTATGTTGATTACCGATGAATTTTGTGTTATGTTTTTATGTGAGTGTGTCCCCCAAATTATATAGGGTGGGTGTAAGTGGTTGTGAATGAAGAAAATGAGGATCTATTGTTTATCAGTATATTTTGGGTTATTTGGGGATCTTTTGAAGAAAACTGGAAAGTGTATTTATTTTTTAATATTTGTTGAAAGTGGTTGTGAGTGGAGGAGAGAGAAACTGTAATGATTTTTAATGTAATATGTGATTGTGATTGGTTGTGAATAAATGGAGAATGAGAAAGCGGATGTGAATGCTCTTATGTTCTTCAGTATATGATTTTCGTTATGGTGCGTTCTTCATAGCGCGTGTGTGGCTATGTTTGTGTAATCATTCTGCAGCTTGGTTTTGTCCAATAGTTTAGTTTTGGCTATATAGCTTGAATGTTGATTATCAGATTAGCTAGCGCCTAGGGGTTATAATCTGTATTCATTTCGTTTGTCCGAATCGCTTTTGATGCAAAATTAATGTGTTATTTTAGTATATTTGTCCTCTAAAGTGCAAAATTCATGTGTAGTTGAAGTCATTGGTCAGTTATATTCTTCTTTATATGATATGTCTTATTGGCTATTCTTCAATGCATTTGATTTTGCATCTTGATGGCTCAACATTGGTAATACTTCTATTTTGGAGGGGGGGGGGGGTCTTTAGGGTCAGTTTGCTTGGAGAACAATGTATCAAATTTGGTTCATCATTTCACTAAAAATGAATCAAATGTGGTTCATGATGTTCCTAAAAAAGCATCAACTTTGGTTCATAATTTCACGAAAAATGAATCTCTAACTAGAGATAGTTTCCCATCAGCCAATTTATCCACTGTGGCTGATGTCGATCCTAAGAATCAAAAGGCGAAAGTAGTGTCAATTTCTGAGATGCGTGATATTCTTGTCCACAACCGCGCTTCTTCTCATTCAATGGTATCAAATATACTTTTTTAACATTATTTTCTTGAACTTTTTACGCTGTTTTTTTTCCCGTTTTAGCTTTTTTACACGATTCTACTTATGTTTATGTAGAAACCACGGTGGACTTCAAGAGCGGATCAAGAATTACTGAATGTAAAGAGGCGAATTGAGAACGCTTCTTTTAATAAAGATGATCACAGCCTTTATCCTTGTGTGTTCCGTAATATTTCAATATTTAGAAGGTAAGCATATTGTATTTCATGTGTTTGACCTTTACATGTATTTCATGTGTATTTTAGCATTTAGTTAACAGCTGAACATATATAGCTCGGTTTTGGCTGCAATATATGTTTTATACACAACTTTCGTTGCTAAATTTACTTATTTGCCCGCCCGTAACTGAAATATAAAGATATGGATCAGTTTGTATTTTCATTTTCATTGTTGTTCAATGCAGGAGCTATGAATTAATGGAAAAAACACTCAAATGAGGGGAATATATGCATCCGAGGGATGGTTTATGCTGCAAATGAAATCAAGCAAAAGATTCTTAACAAAAAAACCAAAACAAGCCCATTTGTTCTACATTCCTTATAGCTCTAAATTGTTAAAAGAAACTTTATCGCCCCCTAACTTTTATAATCGGAAAAGCTTGATACCGTATTTGAAGAACTACATTGACATGATCTCAGGAAGATATAGTTTCTGGAATAGAACCAGTGGAGCTGACCATTTTCTTGTTGCCTGTCATGATTGGGTAAGCCATATTTCCCTAACATAATTAAGATGGGCAGGTTGGGTAGATTGCGGGTCAAAATGTGTCGGGTCGGGTGGACACATAAACACATTTTCTTATCAATTTTTTTTTTTTTTATAAAAATAGTGTGCTAAATATGATTACAAAAGTTACTTTATTGCAAAAATAATCAAACCTTTTTTATAAAGTGATTTAGAAGGTTTTTATGCATTTTGATAGTTTTCCGATGACTTCCAAGCTGTTTGATTGGTTTGACCCATTTGAACTCATTTAGCTTATTTAAATTTCAAGGCGCCAGATGAAACAAGTCGATTCATGGGTACCTGCATAAGAGCCATGTGCAACACAGATGTCCAAAAATCAGGTTTTGAATTGGGAAAAGACGTTTCTCTCCCTGAAACAAACGTTCGTGATCGTAAGAATCCCTTACAGAATCTTGGAGGTAATCCCCCATCCAAACGCTCCGTTTTTGCCTTCTTTGCTGGCCAAATGCACGGTTCCCTTCGTCCAATCCTCTTACGCTACTGGGAAAACAAAGATCCCGACATGAAAATCTTTAAAAAACTTCCAAAAGTCAAAGACGACAAAAACTATGTCGACTTTATGAAAAACAGCAAGTTTTGTATATGTGCCAAGGGTTCTCAAGTCAACAGTGCTAGAGTTGTGGAGGCTATTTTCTATGAATGTATTCCTGTGATCATATCCGATAACTATGTCCCGCCATTTTTTGAGGTTTTGGACTGGGAATCATTTATAGGCATGTCACCTAAAAACAAAAGAACCAGACCACTGCAAAACATATTAAACAAAGTGCAGTCCTTCAAAGTTGCTCCAATTTTCCATTCTAAAACCTGGCAATTTAGATCTTTTCACCATCAACCAGAAAGCATAACCACGTCTTTTTTCCTTGACGGCATGTCGGTGCTCAGGCCATAATGAAGAATATGCGTAACTGACTCGATCACACTAGGAATAGGAATCTTGACCCAGACGCAAACATTCCACCAAACCATTTTAGCGAAGAAGCAAGCCGCTAACAGATGGTCCACTGTCTCCTCAGTTATGCCACATGACGGGCACTTACCATTACCAAAAGGAGTAAACTGGACGGATGAAGGTTAAGTTTTTCAGTTAAGCCTATGTAAAATTACTAAATTACCCCTCTTTTAAAAAATAAAAGATATTATAAAACTCTCTCTCCCCCTCTCTCTATCTCTATCTGTGTCAGTGTCTCTCAACCCCAACTGCCACCACCATCTTCCCCCAACTACCACCACCACCTCTAATCATCTAGCACCACTATCTTCCCCCAACCACCACCCCCAAACCTTCGACCACCACAACCACCATCACTCGCCAACAACACAACCACCATCACTAGCCAACAACACAACCACCATCTCTGTCACCACAAATTGTCGGCTATGTTGTCCCATATTTTCCTAAATCGCGGTTCGCAACAGTACGGGTATGCGGTACGAATACGCAATTCGCTAGGCTGGACGAATTCAGTACGGAGGGGGGTAGGCTCGTTTCGGTACGAACCGGTACGGTGTACGATTGAGTCTGGTACGATGTAGATTTTTATTTTAAAAATAGCTATTTATATTTTATATATAATATTACTTTTACACTTTTTTATGTTAAAAAATGATAAGTTTTAAGGTATAAATGTAAAGTATTGAAAGATGGAGGGGTTAAAGTGTTTAAATAACTAAACCCATCTAACCCTAAAAAACCTAAAACACATCCATAGCCGCTATTTTTTTTCTTCTTGTCTTCTTCTTCCTAGTTTCCACTTTCCAGCCTTTCATTAACCAAACCCTAAAAACCCTCCAATGGATTAGATTCGCGGATTAAAGGCTAACTGGAACAATTTATTGTTCAATTGGAATGTGATTTACAGCCCAAACAGAATGATGTACCAGTTCAGATGGATCCACGTACCACCAAAATTGGATCGACGAACCAACAACGATTGCTCCGCCTACGAATTCTGATCGGGTACAGTTCATACCAATACGAAATTCGTGGTTACTTAAGCGAATTTGGTGACTATGGGTTGTACAAACATCTGTTAATAGGTTGTCCAAACTGTTGATTCGTGGCTGCCAAATCTGTCAAGTTAGTGCTTAAACAAGCTTTCTAAACAACATTAAACAAGCAGTCCAAACAACATTAAACAAGCTGTCCAAATCAACATTCACACCTAACAGAATCTAACCTCATCAAGCATTCTACATTTGTTTTTTATATCACAGTTAATCATCACACATTACTTTTATGCATTGACAATAAGAAGTAAGAACGATGACTTACTTGAAAGAATAACGCTTTCTCGAGTTCCTTGACTACAACTTTCATTGTTGGGCGTTGGTCTTGAGTTTCTGCTATACACTTGTGAGCAATTTCAATAAATGTGTGCAAAGAATCCTTGTTGGGTCCTCTATTTAGAACAAAATCGTTTTCACCTGTTTCTTCCTTTATTATAGGATCTATGATCTCTTCTATTGTTATTTTGCCAAAGCTTCGCCTTGCTACAGGGTCCAGCCCTATGTCACTCTCTTTAAGGTAAATTGGGTCTAAGTCTAACCTCCCAAACAGAATTTCAAACAAGACCACTCCAAAACCATAAACATCCGATTCTCTTTTTAACTTACCAGTCTTCTCATATTATGGATCTATGTAGGTTGGTCTGCCAAGATGGTCCTTGTTGTGATAGAGAGGGTCGTCTTTTTGATTTGCAGGTAGGAATACGGACCACCAAAAGTCAACAATCTTTGCCCCCCCCCCCAATTCTCAGCCAACCCAATGTTATAGTAGTGTATATCACGGTTGATTATAATCTTTTGGTCTTCCATCTCATAGTGAATGTATTGTAATGCGTGTGCAACATCAATGCATATTTTCAAACGTTTTCCCAAGTCAAAACACGTTTGTTTCTAGTTTTGTAGATACTCACCAAGGAATCCATTAGGAAAAGTGTCTTGAAGGAGAAGGATCATCTCAGAATTAGGTTGAAAACAAAATCCAGGTAGAGTCACTATGTGGGGATGCTCAACTCCACCGCTAAGTATTTCAATTTCAGTAAGAAATTGTTTTTCACCAAAGAATTCATTTCCACCAATAGGGGGTAGCGTTTGATAAGAGCAGTGGTGATTCTATTGGATGGAGGATTTTCTTTATCATAATGCTCCACTTCTGCTCCGTAGAAACCATAGCCATCTGAGAAAGATGCAATTAAGTATATCATTTGTTGCTGAGAGAACATGAGAGAGAGGAATCTTCAAATGTTAAAAGTTATTAACCTGATTTAAGGTTCAAAAGAGAGTTAGAGATACAAGAATTACAAGGAAATTGCCTAAAAAATGCAACAGCTGAAATGAAAATACGCAGATAGAACCCTGGTCCCTTCTTTTGATGCGTTTAGTGTGCCCTTATTTTCAATTACCTGATAACGGATTTGCTAAGACTACAAATTCTTGTTAGTAATATATGTATTTTGTTACTGTTAGATAAGTGAAATAGGTAGTTGGACCAACCAATAAAGTTGATTGTTGGTAACAGAGAAGGTTTATATATGTTAATCTCCATGTAATTTATTGAATGTAATGATATTATATGCAATAAATGGGTAGTTGAAGAAGTATCTATTGTAGAACTTGTAATTATAGAACGTATATGATTGCATGATTCCTAAATTAGGTTAAAACTCTCAATGTTATAAATAATCAGGAACAACCATGTTCTTGCCATTTGCTTTTGATGCATTTGGATACCTCGCCCCTGTGGCAGTGTGTTTCTTGGAACGAGTACAGAAGGTGGTTCACAGCGACTCGTAGAGCCCTAAAAACCAAGGGTTTGTATTTAGCAGGATAGGTTTTGCGATTCAAAAGGGGATAGCGGCGCAGCTTGTTGCCCGTTTACCCACTATCCAAATGTAATTTGATCTATGATGGGATGGTTAGTGAAAAGAACTGAAATGTAAAAAAAAAAAAAACAACTTAATAGAAATGAGGAAAGTTACACGTTTGTTTAATCTACATTTTTTTGTTTGTTTTGAAGGTTGACTAGGGGTGTGTGAAAAAGAGATACTCTGAGTTGAATTCCACATTAGTTTATTTCTTTAAATCCATTAAGCCTTACACTCTTTTGTGTTATTAGTAATATTTATTCATATATTTTTTTAATAGTAAATTTCATTCAACAACCAACGCGAAATCTCAAGAAGAGGCCGCAAAAACAAGGCTTACGACATATACAATGGGTACATATTCCAATCCTTCCATCTCAAATCTTTAAACCTATCTCGACTCTTTAACCATAAGAATGACAAAGATTTCACATTCGCCACAATATCCTGCATTTTAGCATCTATACCGTTAAAGATCTTCTCATTCATCCCCTTCCAAATAACCCAACACATGACCATAACAATACCATGAGTTATTTTACCTCCTTTTATTTCCCCGGGGGCTTGTTTAAACACATGAAGTATGTCTCGAACGTCAAAGGCAAACATATTGTGACAACCGTCACCCTCATCTTTATCAAGTTGTCAATTGTAGTCCTTCATGTATCTAATGTTTCTATTTTTAGTCCCTGTAAGTTTCGTCATTTTCAAATTTTATAAAAAAAAAAAAAATCAAAACTTTAAAATAGTAAATACTGAATCATTATGTCCATTTTGAAGCAAATTTAAAACACCGTAATATACTATGTTGTTTTACCAATTATTATTATACAACGATTTTTTTGATAGACAAGATTTTTGCATAACTTATTTACAGAATTGACAAAATTCGACTTAAATGCCTTTAAAAGAAAAATAAATTAAACTAAAAGCTAAAAAGAAAACAAAATGGTTATCTTTGAAATTTATATTTATTTAATTTAGAATTAAACTCTTTACATTGAAACTCTTCAAGTGATAAAACCATTTTTAATGTAAATGAATGTATAAGTTATTATTATCATTAATATCCTAAAATGAGATGTGGCAATATAAAATGTCTTTTCTTTCATTCTTAAAGCCAAAACCTACTTTTCACCATCTTATTCTTTGAACAACCTTTCCGTTGAAAATGAAAGTAGCATAAATAGCAGAGAATAAGAGTGGCAAGGAGAGTCACGAGTAGCTCCAATCTGTAGGGCGATGTTTAATACGGTCACACGTTGTGACGGTTATGAGCGGTTTCACCTATACAAACCTAACGAGTGGTAAGTTATACTCGCACAACTAAAATTATTTTTTTAGATGTATCATTCTTGTTAACGTATTATGTGACACCCGGCATATTTGGCTTAGACATTTTAGTAACATCTAAGTCTACCTTAGCGGGAAACGTTTATAAATGGACTTAACTAGGTTAGTTGAGTCGGGTCAAGTTAGGATTGTCCAGGGTTCAATGATCTGGAGGATCATTGGGAGTCATTTTGGGAATACACTAGTATCGGGTCCCGTTGTTGGTGACATTACATAAACTAATTAAGTGTATGTGTAGATTATGGGTCGTGTGGTGGATTATATACATAGATGTGTTTAAATAATGTGTAGATGATTATCCGTGCTTAAATATGTTAAACATAGACTAAGGTTGCATGCTCATGTGTTAAGGTGTGTTAAAATGCGTTAAACACGACAAACTGGAAAACTAGATATACATAGGTCCTGGTTTGACCACTTCGAGTGGTCGAAGGAGGAAATATGTCTTGGTTCGACCCTTTGCAAAGGGGCGAACCTGGGATATGGAATTGGAAGAATTTCATTCGACCATGTCAGGGTTCATTCGACCCTGTAAAAGGGTCGAAGGAGGCCACATTCGACCATTGATAGGGGTCGAAGGTGGAATAGTATAAATACCAAACTTTGTCATTTTTCACCATTTCACAAACCCTAACCGTCTCAAAACACTCTCAAACGATTTTAATCACTAAGGAAGGAGTTTTTGCTCTTCTTTTTCATAATCTAACCTATCTACAACACCTAAACAAGAATCCAAGGTGTGTTCTTAATCCTAAATCTTTTTAAGGCATTTTAATCCGTTTTTATCTAACCCCAAATGTCCAGATCTGTTCTAAGGAAGATTTTATCAATAAAAACCTTTTAAGCACCTTTCTAAATCTAAACCCTATCATTAAACGTAGGTTTTGTATCAATAAACATATGTTAATTATGTGTTATGTGATGTTACATGTTGTTTAATGATTTGCTGCTGTTCTAATATTAGAAACATGATCTAGGGCTGCTGTGAATGATAATTTAGGATTGTAAAGGTTATTATTAGATAGATGGTGATATTATGGGTATTTTGGGGATTTTATGAAATCTAGGGCTTGTGCATGTTAAGTATTATTAATAATATGTTTGGGGGTTTTCGATTACAAGATAAACTGAGCACTTGTAGCTGATTATGGGTTGGTATTAGAAAGTTTCCTAATTGGGTAAAGATTTCATGCATGATGTGACATTTCCATAATTTTGCCATTTTGGGAAAGTATTAAAACAAGCTGGTTTTGGGGCAAAATTTGTGGGATTATGTAGGGATATGTTAATCATACTTGACTGCTGTGTTTGATGATGTTTCGGGATGTTTCGAATGTGTTTGAAGCGTTTTTAGGAAAATTATTAAAACAGGGGCGAACCTGGACTCATTCGACCATTCGAATGGTCGAAGGAGAGAATCCAGGGTCGAACCTGGAAAATGTTGGGCGAACCTGATCAAATGGTCGAACGTGGAAAAACGGGCGAAGGAGAACTTAAAAACGGGCGAAGGAGACTTAAAATGGGCGAAGGAGATTTTATCTGACGGGTTCGACCGTTCTGATGCAGAAATGAGATTTTTGATACAAACTAAGTGTTTTATGCTTGAACCTTGTGTGTAATCTATGCGTACTTGATTAGTTAGGGTAATGAGTCACCAACGGGATGTCGGGTCGGTCTAGTGTGTCGGTTAAACATTTAAACACGCTTTAAAACATACTTGGTTACGATCTGGACAATCGGGGACTAAATAACCTTATGGTTATTAGTCGGAACACTTATGTGAACATTTTGATAGATCTCCGGTAGAGGGATTATCAAGAGCTTAGCATTTTTACTAGTAACCGAAGAACGCTATCTAAGGTGAGTTCACGGCCCCACTTTTACAGCTTTAACTTTTGGGGGAGAAAACATGCGCTAAACTATTTTGGTAACATATGTCATACTATGGTTTTAACTTGTATTGCTATACGATATTTGGAAGTCCCGGGGGAAACCATTAATGTGCGGGGATGCACAGCGGGGGAAATGTGGATAGATCTATTGGGCGTGACCTGCCCCACTCGACGACTTGGAGGGCCGGGCGGGTGCATGTTGTCTCGAACTTTGCTAAACATGCTGAACATATTCGGGCTGCTTAAACATATGCTAAACATTGCTAAACGTGTCCAGTAATGGTTTCCAATCGTAGTAGTAATAAAACATACGCCTAGCTAGCGTACTTGGTGACATTGGTATAGTATGGACATGGTAACGTTTTGGTAACTTTGGTAACTTATTGAACAAACCTGTGAACTCACCAGCATTATATGTTGACGTCTTTTTGGCATGTTTTTCTCAGGTCGCTAAGGTAGCAACAGAGGACTAGGCGCACGAGTCTGCATGGCGTCTAGGCTTACTTTCATGTTTTGAATAATGTTTTTGAACATTGTCGTACATGGTTTTGTAACTGGTTAAATGCTTCCGCTATGGTTTTATAAATTGAGAACTATGTTTTGTGTTTACGTATTTCATATAGTGTTGTTTATTGTGACCGTTGACTTGGATCCTGGTTTGTCATGCGCCTCGCGGTAAAACTCCGTAAGTGGAAATTTGAGGGTGTGACATATTACGCATGTGGAACCGAGCTCTAACGACCTCACCCGATCTAATATCGAGTTATTTATGTACTTAACTACTAAAAGGTGTTGTTCAAATTATCAATAAACCAAGTGTCTAGCTATTAAATGAATATATATGTATAAATTTATTTAGATAATAAACACGGAATTCATTCATGATGGTAACATATATGTTTAGTTAACTAAACGACAAGAACTTTTGATTTACAATATGAATCTAAATTGCTAGTGTTGTTATTACCTATATCATTGTTTGAATCTTAGTGTAATTTCCTTGAAAACTATATGTACATTTTTTTTCGTTGTTGTTGGTACCATTTACATTAACATCGTTGGTAGCGAATAACAATAATAATAATAACTTTAAAACTTCATGGGCAACAATTATGCATTATTATTGTATCTATATGAATGAAACCTATGAAAATGTAAAATACATGCATTAATCATACTTAGTTTAGAGAAAAACAAAAATTAGAAACGAATGAAAGTTTTGGGTTAAGCTAATAAGAGGATCAACAGTGAGTTTGTTTTTATTATTTATTATACAGCTAATTATTATTTTTTAGTGTATTCATTATAAGATAATTTTTCTCCAATGTTTAATATTATATGGTTAAATAGTATATCATAAAATTGAATATACTAGTTAAGTGTAACTTCAATATAAATTTTTCCAAATTCCAAACTATCTATCTTTCAACTCACAAATTAGATATTATAACGGGTTACAATGTTTAACAAATCGATAGAGCTCGATCGCGTGTGGTATAACATTTCCCCTTGTAGTAGATACATAATATATGCTACTTCTTAGGATTATCTTGGTGAACATATTACTACTGTAACAAGCTCATGTCTTTGACACATCACATTTTCCTCGAGAACTAAGGTGAGTATATCTTTCCCCTTTCATGTTTTACTATTTTGGGGCTACTCATGTACACTATTATCAAATGTTATTCTTATACTTAATGCAATTCTCATATGTGTTTGCTTTATGTGAATTTGTGTGTATGCTTAGTCAAAATCATTAACCGTTCAGCGGCCTAGCATTTCAATGAATAGTACTATGGTATACCCCCTTGAGACTCTGTTGAGAGAATCTTGGTCATTGTCTTGTTAATTCATTATTCAGTTGGTTATTCATGTGTTAGTCTTATTCATAGGTTTGGTTTTGACTGATACTACTTATTACATAATTGCAAATGGTACCGCTCATGAATTGCTAGACACTTTTTCTACTATTTGTATTCAAAACAGGGTATGCTCACCAATACATTTTTGTATTGACCAAATTATTTTCGTACATGTTTCAGGTTCTTATGAGATCACTTCTAAGCTTTTGGAACTTAGGCATAGATTGAGATTTACTGTATTTTAGTTTAGATTGCTAGTTTTAATTGTTGTATTTCTTTCATTGTAATAAATTATTCAATTCAATGTATCAAAATTTACATTTCTAGTCCATGAGCTATTGAACAATCGTCACTACGTGACACCTCGATGTTTCCGCCATCGGTTGGGGTGTTACAGATTGGTATCAGAGCCATGGTTATAGGGAATTAGGTTATTAGAATGCCTTTTAGCCTAGTCTATAACTAAGCTTACATTCACGAGTCCTCTCGTATATATTTCTCTTTATCTTTATATTTTCTATCGAGATATTTTCGCTATGATTCTTTCTCGTTATTCTTTCGATATTTTGCTTGGAGAAGAAGACACTCGTATTTCACAAACGAAACGATCTCACAAAGTTAGGAGTGACATCCATACCTTGGTGATTAGTTTCACTCCTCTATATGTTATTTATCTTAGGAATATATCTTTGAGATAGGAGTGACATCCACACCTCAAAGAGTATTTCCTTCAAAAAGAAACTTAACCACTAAGCTGGGAGTGATGTCCTTAACTTAGTGATTGGTTTCATTCCACAATAGTTCTCAATTTTGAAATACATTTTTGAGTTAGGAGTGAAATCCATATCTCAAGGATCTATTTTTGTATCTCGTTTTTCATCTCGCTAAAGCTTTGGAATTCACTAGTGATGGGGCACGTGCAATCTGGAAGGGTGAGCATTCACTTATAGGCTAAAGTACGCCCCCACAAGTCACTAGGAAATTTCAAATACTTGAGTTAGTCAAAGTTTCCTATGGAAACAGTTCCAATGTTTTATATCATTAATATTTATATTTGTTTATCACTTGAAGACTCAATTTAATCACTTGATGTTTCATATGCCATTATTCATTGATCATTCGCTTTTGAATTCCTTATCATCATTATCAAAACTTTTTGTTCGTTTTATTATCACATTAAAGCTTATATTATATCTCCATGTTTACAAACTTACTTGATCAAAGTCACTGTATATCCTTAAATTTCTAAAACGGTAAATTTGACAACTTATCCTATAAGTTTTTTCACAAAGCCTATTCGCCAAATTAGAACACACTTTATATACACCTTGTGTCTTGAAACAAGTATCCGCCATGAGCCCAAAGAGATGCCTTAACGATCCTTACAAACAACCGATCTTTTTATGTATAAATTTTCGTAGAAGTTTGACAATCAAAAGGTTTCAAGTTGACCCAATAACACTTAGATTTTCTCAACATTTCATAATAATTAAAAAATTTTGACTTTAATTAGATTTCAACCTACAAGTTAAATAAATGTCTAAATACGAAAAATTCTATTTTCCAAAATTCATCAAGGCATCTAAGATCATTCACAACCTTCACACCATTCTTCATCTTTTGAAACACATTAAAATTACACATACTTCATGAAATGGTTTCATCTTGCGTTTTATAAACTTGTATTGCACCTTTCACAAATCAAATGTAAACCTTTTGTTTTCATATGACCTACCCAATATATGTTTTCGGGAGAAACTTGCAACTAATAATATGCCTTATAACACTTTTCAAACTCGACTTCTCGTAAACACATGAAAATGTGTACCTACGAAATCTTTTCATGTGAACTTGTTTTGAATCTAAGACACACTTCGATTTCTAAAAAGTTATTCTCATGCATTACAACTATTCCTTCAACTATATCATAAAGTTTGAGTACACTGCGAAAATTTACTTTTCACACTTGTACGCTTTCAGTCGCAAAACTTTTGGTTTAAACAATGGACATATCCTCTTATCAAAATGTTGCTAATTGTCTTTCATCGTACAGTCGCAAAACTTTTGGTTTAAACAATGGACATATACACTGTTCCGTGCACTTTTCATTCACAGTAAATTTAATTATTAACCTTACACCATTCTATTATAGTTACGTTCGCACATTATCTTATTATTCTTGTATCATTCTTTTATTGGTGGTTATTCTCACACGTTATTCGCAACTATTCTCGCATTAGTATTAGTAGTTATTCTTACAACACTGGTTTTGAGCATTAATTTAACTCGTTTACTTTCATTTTGTGCAAATTGTGCGATTTACTCAATTTACGTTACACTATTCTTTCAATCGAAATTTTATGCTATGCTTATATACTTACATGAACGTATATTTGGTATGCATATTTTTTTCTGTTGTGAGCAAAACCCTGTTATACTTTACATTATTTTGTTCATCATCATGGCCAACGAACATACTAGTTGATAACTTGTATGAGATCTAAGCCAGTGCCCACGTACGACTCGAATTGGAGTATATCTTTAATCCGAGGGGAACAGTGTAAATCTCGGAGTTTATCAATATGGAGTGTTTAGAGTCAATGATGTGAACAGAAGTTACCGGTTAAGGGTGAACCCGAAAGGAAAGAATCTCTAACCATGTTTTATACTTACATGTTACTCTCATTACGGTTAAAGGGTAAAACCGAAAAGGAAGGACCTCTAACCATGTCATTAATTCATTACAGTAGCTATTACATATTGGTTGCACGCATTTGTTTCTGGTATTACTTAGGTTAGGGTTATGGAAAAGCATAACATCCTAGTGTAAGGTAAATCGATGATTACGGTCCGGAACGCAATCATGGATTTACAAGTACATGAGGGTGGTGTGTAATTTTAATTAGGCTGTTGGTAGACAATCAATACGAATCCAAAGTATCAGGAGTGTGGTGGGTCAGCTGCGGTACACCCTATATATAAGCATAAACGATACTGCGTGAGTGGACTAGGAGTCTGACCAAGAACCTACCCATTACTACCTCTTCATTAGATAGTTGACTAATAGCTAGCATTTTTTATAAGAACGTTCTTACACGAGTTTCAATTTGTCTTCCTAGAGTTTTTCTCTTGACCACTCACACAAAAAACACAAACCTTGTATACTCTTACACACTCGATTGTTTGGATACTTGCTGCATACTCTAATAACATTTAGTCAGAAACTTTTCTAAAGTAGGGGAGACAGCTTCCTGAGTACCTATGCCCCTCACCTGTTACACATTCCCAAAACCATTCACATTTAAACTCTCAATTTCTTAATCTCGGGTCAACTGATAAAGATTTTGAAACTTTTACCTTGGTATTAGACAATTACTTTAAATTTTGTCAAATCATGGCTAATGAATTTTTTTATTTAAAAACCTACTTGGCTTTTACAACGCCTTTTGTTTCATAGAAACCTCTACTTGAAAGAAATTTTGAGACGAAATTTTCTAAAGTAGGGGAGACTGTGACAACCGTCACCCTCATCTTTATCAAGTTGTCAATTGTAGTCCTTCATGTATCTAATGTTTTTATTTTTAGTCCCTGTAAGTTTCGTCATTTTCAAATTTTATAAAAAAAAAATCAAAACTTTAAAATAGTAAATACTGAATCATTATGTCCATTTTGAAGCAAATTTAAAACACCGTAATATACTATGTTGTTTTACCAATTATTATTATACAACGATTTTTTTGATAGACAAAATTTTTGCATAACTTATTTACAGAATTGACAAAATTCGACTTAAATGCCTTTAAAAGAAAAATAAATTAAACTAAAAGCTAAAAAGAAAACAAAATGGTTATCTTTGAAATTTATATTTATTTAGTTTAGAATTAAACTCTTTACATTGAAACTCTTCAAGTGATAAAACCATTTTTAATGTAAATGAATGTATAAGTTATTATTATCATTAATATCCTAAAATGAGATGTGGCAATATAAAATGTCTTTTCTTTCATTCTTAAAGCCAAAACCTACTTTTCACCATCTTATTCTTTGAACAACCTTTCAGTTGAAAATGAAAGTAGCATAAATAGCAGAGAATAAGAGTGGCAAGGAGACTCACGAGTAGCTCCAATCTGTAGGGCGATGTTTAATACGGTCACACGTTGTGACGGTTATGAGCGGTTTCACCTATACAAACCTAACGAGTGGTAACTTATACTCGCACAACTAAAATTATTTTTTTAGATGTATCATTCTTGATAACGTATTACGCGTGTGGAACCGAGCTCTAACGACCTCACCCGATCTAATATCGAGTTATTTATGTACTTAACTACTAAAAGGTGTTGTTCAAATTATCAATAAACCAAGTGTCTAGCTATTAAATGAATATATATGTATAAATTCATTTAGATAATAAACACGAAATTCATTCATGATGGTAACATATATGTTTAGTTAACTAAACGACAAGAACTTTTGATTTACAATATGAATCTAAATTGCTAGTGTTGTTATTACCTATATCATTGTTTGAATCTTAGTGTAATTTCTTTGAAAACTATATGTACATTTTTTTTTCGTTGTTGTTGGTACCATTTACATTAACATCGTTGGTAGCGAATAACAATAATAATAACTTTAAAACTTGATGGGCAACAATTATGCATTATTATTGTATCTATATGAATGAAACCTATGAAAATGTAAAATACATGCATTAATCATACTTAGTTTAGAGAAAAACAAAAATTGGAAACGAATGAAAGTTTTGGGTTAAGCTAATAAGAGGATCAACAGTGAGTTTTTTTTTATTACTTATTATACAGCTAATTATTATTTTTTAGTGTATTCATTATAAGATAATTTTTCTTCAATGTTTAATATTATATGGTTAAATAGTATATCATAAAATTGAATATACTAGTTAAGTGTAACTTCAATATAAATTTTTCCAAATTCCAAACTATCTATCTTTCAACTCACAAATTAGATATTATAACGGGTTACAATGTTTAACAAATCGATAGAGCTCGATCGCGTGTGGTATAACATTTCCCCTTGTAGTAGATACATAATATATGCTACTTCTTAGGATTATCTTGGTGAACATATTACTACTGTAACAAGCTCATGTCTTTGACACATCACATTTTCCTCGAGAACTAAGGTGAGTATATCTTTCCCCTTTCATGTTTTACTATTTTGGGGCTACTCATGTACACTATTATCAAATGTTATTCTTATACTTAATGCAATTCTCATATGTGTTTGCTTTATGTGAATTTGTGTGTATGCTTAGTCAAAATCATTAACCGTTCAGCGGCCTAGCATTTCAATGAATAGTACTATGGTATACCCCCTTGAGACTCTGTTGAGAGAATCTTGGTCATTGTCTTGTTAATTCATTATTCAGTTGGTTATTCATGTGTTAGTCTTATTCATAGGCTTGGTTTTGACTGATACTACTTATTACATAATTGCAAATGGTACCGCTCATGAATTGCTAGACACTTTTTCTACTATTTGTATTCAAAACAGGGTATGCTCACCAATACATTTTTGTATTGACCAAATTATTTTCGTACATGTTTCAGGTTCTTATGAGATCACTTCTAAGCTTTTGGAACTTAGGCATAGATTGAGATTTACTGTATTTTAGTTTAGATTGCTAGTTTTAATTGTTGTATTTCTTTCATTGTAATAATTTATTCAATTCAATGTATCAAAATTTACATTTCTAGTCCATGAGCTATTGAACAATCGTCACTACGTGACACCTCGATGTTTCCGCCATCGGTTGGGGTGTTACACATATTTAGAATCTCAATTGCCGATTTTATCCCACACACCATTGAATTAATAACTAACCCGATCGAAATAGTGGCAAAAGAAGCGAGGCAACAGAACTCAGCTACAGAAAGAAAGTCATCAAAGTTATTAAAATTAATAAACTTATCATCGGGAACAATGTATTGTTTGGCAGGTAATGTATCTGAATCGAAGGCTTGAAATTTGAAGAGAAGAGAGACGGTGTGGGGGTTTGGATATAGTTTTAGGGGGATAAGGACACGTGTGGTTAGGGCTTTGTAATGTGGGTTAATATTAAGGGTGGTGATGTTAGTGAGGGATGATTTGGAGGGGAAGTGAGTAAGGGAATGAGGAGGGACTAGAGTTTGAAATGTTGTTGACATTGTTGGATTAAGGTGGTGATTGGAGAATTTGGGTGGTTTTTTGCTGACGATTGAAAAGCAAAGGTTTTGAGGGAGGCCGGGTGGTGGTTGGAGGAGGTGGTAGTGGTGTTGGTTGTTCAAGGAGGTAGTGGTGGTCTAAGAAAATAAGTATAAAAGATTAAACTGCTCGGATGGTCCATGTGGGTAGTTTGGTCATTTTACATGATTTAACTAGAAAATTTTTAACGAAGTTAGCTGGTAGGGACGAAAGTGTTATAAAATGTCAACGTTGGGGACCATTGAAAATAGATGGGGGCATCTGTGCAATTCGTGCAAACTACAGGGACCATCCGTGCAGTTTACACTTACCAAAAGCCACATTTCTAAGAGCCAATGCTATGGTTGTAGGGTGTTAGATATAATATTGTAATTGGATTGATCACCTTGACCAGGTGATTTATAATAAACATCAAGTAAGTTAGGAGAGTTTGTGCTTGATTGAGTGTATCACGAGTGGGGTTTCCAAGGGTTGCCCCCGGTTAGTAGGGTCTAAGGGGTAGAGTCATTGTCTAAGGTCGAAATTTATTTGTATTAAATGCTTTATTTAAGTTGCATTAGAAATTTATTTTTCAGAATATTGACTTAAATTTTTTGGTGCAGAAAAAGTGACTCAGTTTGTATCATGATTAAACTCAAATTTGGAAGGGAGGAAAAGAAAAAGAAAGGGAGAAATCCTTCACTTTCCTCTTCTGTTCTTTTCCTTTCATTTCCTTTATTTTCTCTCCTTTCTTTTCCTTTCATTTTTTTCCAATTTAAAACACATATTCTTTCTTTTCTTTTCCTTTCTTAAAAAATCTCTTGATGATGAAGACTCAAGATTCCATTTTCTTCTTTCCATTTCCTTCCCTTCTTTTCCTTTCCTTCCAAAAAAATCGTTGGTTCTCAAAATTCTCTACATATCACATATTCGGTTCTTGCAAAAATTGGCTAAATTTTATCTGACCGGAAGACTCAAGATGATGAAGGTTCAAGTATGTTTGTCGAAGTACTTATTGTGGTAGTCATGGAGCATGATTGAAGACTCAAGATGATGAAGGTTCAAGTATGTTTGTCGAAGTAACTTCGACAAACACACTTGTTGACGGTTTTGGTTGAGGCACGTGTTCGATACACGGTTATCTTAAAACAGATTTCGGGCCTCCTTTCAAACGGCCTGTATCCCAGGGTCCTACAACCGGAACAATATGTGTACTGTCAAAGATGGTTCACACGCCCGAGCTTTCACCGGGTTAAAATGTTTTTGATTTATAAAGAAAATGAAATTATGAAATTAGTGATGATGGAAGAATTAGAGAGTACTCTTCTCTCAATTCTATGCAATTTGAAGACAAAATATTTTCTCTAGTATTCTCTTTTTCTTTTCTTTTCTTTATATTTCACCACTTTTAATGAATAATGAGGTTCCTTTTATACTAAAAAATAAAGCTCCATAGTTAATTCATTTATTTAAAGATAATTATAACAATTTTATGAGTCAAGTAAAGATTAATTATCATGATTATTCAATAGAGATTAAGAGTAAATCAAAACAACCCACTTATGATAAAAGACATTATTTTATATTAGAGTCACTGAGGTTCAAAAATATTCAATTCAATCACTCAACTTAAAAGTTCAATATCTTATTCATTATGCATCTTAGCTTCGATTTAGACATGGGTTAATTCATTTGTAAAACTCCCACACCACACCACATTGGACACAAACTTAGAAATAATTATCTATATCCTCATACATAAATACAATTATTTATTATCCTAAGTTAGTGAAAATCATGTACACTAATATTTATCCAACATACTTCTTACCTCCACCACGTATAATACAATATTCTCTTCTTTGAAAAAAAATGAAAAAAATTCTATTTGTTCAAAAGATATAATATTATCAACACCTACTTTAGCCTACTAATTAATGAGCACTTTAGACTCGATATTACTAAAGTCCGATAATACCATCGGATAGATGATCACAATCACATATATTCTTAGTCTTACTTTTTATCCAAATATAAGAAACCTCTCACCCTAATTACAAGAAAATTACAAGAATACTTTTAATGTGAAAATTATAGATAATGTTATGTCTTCATGTCTTTGTACATTACAAAACACAAAGACAAATGAATTCTACGTATCCATTTAATGTGAAAAATACATATGGAAAAAGTAACTACATATGGTTATGGGTTTGAGTCCTACGGATAACGCCAATAAAGAAACAATAAGTCCTCCGATTAAGGATAGCAAGACTACTCAGAGAATTGATCCTTCGCTCGACACTACGACTGGGAGATAATGGTAACCTATAAAGAAAGTATTCGGAGAATGGAGGTGACCGCTAAGAATTTCTTCTTGTTCACAGACACAAAACATGGAGTTGGCTCAATATGTTCGTAGCTTTTAGGCGTTAGCCACAAGTGTTCAAAATTTAAGGAGAATGAGTTTTCCTTAAATAGGATCTCACATGGCCAACATTACAAGCCGTAACTTGAAGTGGGCTATGCCCAGTTAGGGGATACCTCTACTACCCTGGCCTAATATCAGTATAAGACAAATAATTTATTAACCAATAAGAAAAAAGAAATGTTTATTGCCTTAACCTGCGCCATGTGACATGTTCTTGTTGGTGGATGTTCTGCAGTGGACATGTGACACTACAAGAATGGCCACACGCCCGAGGGTTCTGATTGGCTAAATAGCGTTGATGGTTAGTGAAGATTCCTGGTGGTGTGGCTTCTTGCCTTATGATTGGTTGAGCAACGTTGACGCAATAATTGTTGTACCCTCTGTGCCAACACGATAGTTAGACACAAATTGTCCATTGGAATCTCCTTGCTGGAGCATTTTGATTGGCTGGCCGAATATCACGTGATTCTTATCACACGTCCCTTGGCTTTGATTGGTTTGTACACAATTGTCCTTGTTGTACTATTTGTCCCCTGGCCCTGCACATGTATGATGATGCCTTGGGAGCTTTTGTCGTAGCCTAGTTTATGGTCAAACTAGGTCCCAGTTTATAACATTACCAAAATGCAGTATGGACATGATGAAAAATTAATAGGTCGTTTTTGGGTTAACTTATGTATCATGTGTAATTAAAAGCGATATATGTTTGGGTTGGCCTCTTAAACCAATTAATTAAACATATTAGTTCACTAAGCATATGGCATGTTTAACTCATTTATTACAACCATCAAACCTGATGGCAACTTGATTGTAACCCATTTAATTAATGTTTTAAACATGTCCACAGCTTGATCACGATCTGTTTGACTTGTTTAGATAGATAGGTTTCGCTCAAGTTACATAACTTTAAGCGTGTTCAAGTTAGTATTGATGACCTTGACATGAATAAATGTGATTCAATGATATAACCTGTCAACAAGAAACTATTGACGCTATTAGTTAAATCGCAATTGGGTGGGTTCAGAAAAGGAAGAAAGAAACTAAATGGGTGCGATGCGAGCCGGATGGAGATGCAACACTTAAGGCTATCGAATATTAAAATGGTAAGCATATGTATAAGATGAGTCGTTTGTAGGAGTTTGTTTTCAGAAAACATATAGAATGATTGCCAACAAATCCCACTACATATGATAGGTGTTTCACTAGAGATGCTTTTCGATTGCTTAGGGGTGCTAATTAATACTTTTCATTGTTGATAATCTATTTGATTAAGCCGTATATTTTTCTAATGACTTGTGGTCTTCTGGTTATTCATCTTATTCGAATTTATGTTCTTTATCTGATTTGTGCAATATATTCTGTCAGATAAAAGTAGGGGTGTTCAACGATTCGGAACCGGACTGAACCGACCCGAACTGAAACCGTTTAGTGCTAAATATAAGAATCGAAGCCGAACCGTATAAAAGCCTAGCAGTTTGGTTCGGAATTGGGTTAAACGGTTCTCATTAGGGCTGCAAACGAACTGAACGGACACGAACAAGGCCTTGTTCGTGTTCGTTTGTTAAGGAAATTATGTGTTCACGACCAGTTCATGAACACTTATCGAACAAGATTTTCTGTTCGTGTTCGTTTGTTAAGAAAACACTCGTGTTCGTGTTCGTTTGTTAAGTTTGTTCATGAACGCACACGAACATAAACATACATTAATGAGCTCAAACAAGTATTCATAAACACAAAGAAACACAAATAAGTGTTCATGAATGGAAACAAACATAAATGGACATATGTTAACTTTCGAATAGGTCAATTGATCACATATATTAAGAAATTAAGTAGATCTACCCAAAATATAACCTATTATACAAACATACTTAGTACTTACATAATATTGATAAACATAAATGGACATATATTAACCTTAATTAATTATTTATTTAATGATTTTATAAAAGTATGGTTTATTGATGTTATATAGCCATATACTTACCTCACATAAATTATATATTTATTTATTTGGGTAAAATAAATAAAAATTAAAGACTATAAAATAAAATTATAAAAATTAAAGAAATATAAAATAAAATTATCAAAATTAAAGAATATAGAATAAAATTATAAAAACTAAAACCTCCATTAAACTATTGAACACATACGAACACGTTACCGAACGTTCACGAATATAAACGAACGAACACGGACTTTGTTCATGTTCATTCGTTTAGAAAAACGAACAATTTTTTTTTTCGTGTTTGTTCATTTATTAAATGAACGAAGACAAACGAACTTCCCGCCGAACGGTTCATGAACGTTCAGTTCGTTTGCAGCCTTAGTTCTCATGTAAACAGTTCTTGCCTGAACTGGTTGTCAATTAAATTATAAAATTAACAATTAAATAAAGGACAACTTTAGTAAACTAAAGTTTTGGTGCCGTAGTCACATTAAGCGCTTGTGATACATTCTTAGAGGTGCACTGTACGTCTGTACCAACCGCATATATGCAATGATTGTAATTTTGACACTACGAATAATATGTGTTAGGCATTACTAAGGTCACATGTTACATTACAATATTATCCGATACACATTAAAACCAACCCGTGCGCCTTATATATGATTTTTTAAGCCATGGCTCTCAGTTTAAGATATTTTTTTCCCTTTTTCGTACTCTATATGTTTTATAAGAGTTACATAATTCGAATGGTATTCCTATCTCAACAAGTTTATTAGATTTTATATAGTTAACATGACCTTGAACATTATTCTATAGATTAACATGTTTCAAAGTTAATTCTGGTTGAATGAGCCGTTACGAGTCCTACGATTCCTTCTCGAAGTTCGTGGACACGTTGATGCTTTTAACGAAAGATCTGTATGTATTTTAGTTTAACGAACTGAAATCTGTAAAATATGTCAAACTAGGCTAACATAAGGTCAATATATGTAAATACTGCACATGTTTGCTATTGAAGTGATCAGATGTGAAATCGATGCGAAAAACAACAAAAAAACGCAGCCTTTTGAAAAACACGAAAAGTAACTGACGTGGGGAATCGGACGTCAAAATTCATGGTTTTAACAGTGATCAAACTTTTGAAATAATTATTTATTGAAAATAATGTCATTCATTGAAACTCGGAAGATAACGGATCGTTAAATCGAAGGAAAATGTGATCGATTAAATAATACGATTTTAATGCGTGTGTCAAACGCACACGTCTGATAATGAAAATAATATGTAAATTGCTCGGTTTAGTTATGTTTTTAATTTCGAATAAAACCGACTTGTTCTTGTGATATCAACTAAACCATAATTAAAACCGAAGTGTGTTTTGTTTACAACTAGTAAATTACGCGCCACACTAAGCGCGGCGTAGAAACATAACCGGTGCCGATTCGTGAAAGCCTGTAGATTTTTCCAATGAACAGCGAAGTTACACCAGCGGTATTGCGAGGGTCTACTAATCGGATAACACAACGTTGAGATTCGTATTGTTTCGTCGGTACGCCGGTGCGCATTGCAGCGAGCAAAACGCCTAAACCGCCAGAAAACAATTGATAAAAGAAGACATCTACGATCCTGGCAGGAGCCGACGGCGTCGCTATCATCGCGATTGCAAGGAACCACCGCTTGAAAAGAGGAGTTAGTAATAAAAGTACTGACATTTTTGTAATTACCTCGAAACTAAAGGCTTTTGATTTTAGTTTTAATAATAAAACTATGCGATGGCATTTTCGTAGTTACGTCAAAACTGAAGGTTTTTTATTATGCGATGGCACTTTCGTTATTACCACCAACTTCATGGTTCTTCACTAAAAATCAAAGTGAACATTTTGTTTTATGTGATGGCAATTTCGTAATTAAAAGCAACCTCAAGGTTGTTTACTAAAAATCAATGGGAAATGTTATATACTACAAATCAAAGTGAACATTTTGTTTTATGTGATGGCACTTTCGTAATTAAAAGCAACCTCAAGGTTGTTTACTAAAAATCGATGGGAAATGTTATATATATAATGGGTTCGTACACACATTATGCTACCACTCCAACCCTAAGTATAAATCAATCACTTTATCCTCCTCCCTCATTTTCCTATCTGCAGCCACAAGCTCCAAACTCTAACTCTCTCTCACTCATAGATATCCCCTCTCTCCCTCTCGTGCAGATCTCTCTCCCTCGTCTCCCTATCTCAACCGATTTCTCTCACTCCTCTCTCTCTACTGTTGACAATCGGTCAAGGTGTTGTGTTGGAGCTATGGTCCGACGGGTTATTGGAGACGGGTTTGGTGGGGTTCTCAGTGGTAGATCGGCCAGTTTGATGGTGGGTTAGGTGTGGTTCGGCTGTGGTCATTTTGGCGTTGACACGATGGCCGATGGTGGTAGTTTGGTCACACTTCGGTCAAGTGGTGAGTTGGTGTCGAGTTCTTGTGAGGTTGCCGGTGGTCAAGCTGTGCTATTGATAGGTTTTATTCTCAGGGCATATCTGGTCTCGCTTGTTTTGATCTCGAGTCAGATCTGGTTCGGTTCTGTTTGTGTTGGGTTGGGTTGTGAGTCTTGGGTCAAAGTAGTCAATGCTTGGGTAAATTGTTGATAACTAGTATTTTACCCGTGTCGCGCGTTGCTGCGACAGCCCGACGTTTACGACTATGTTAGAGGCACTACTATGATGATATTAGGATATGACTTTGTTATACGCTCACATATAAAGTTTTGTACAGATATAAAATTTGAAGGGTATAGTAGTATTTATGAATAAAAAATAAGTCTATATTTCTTAATTCTTATCATAAGAGAGTATGTTGCAGTTGCTCAATTAGCCCATTTCGACCATATAAATCATTATCTTTATCAAATTTGATAGTGCACCTCTCTTACACGCACAAACACAACGAATCCCTCTATATTTAAGCATTGTTCTTTGTATTACAGTTGTGAGAAACAACGGGCCAACAACATATCCAAACACAATTGCATAAGATAACCTCGATAAAGGGAAAAGTAAAACTTACGATGTCGTCTCCTTGCAGTTGAAGTTTGTTGATCTCGGAAGTAGCGAGTCACTGAATTTGAAGCTCTCTCTGACGCCTACCTCCGTCCGCATCCACGACGACTTTTTAACAATTCCGGTGAACCTCCGTTCTCGCGTTAGGTTGCGGACACATGATGATCTAAGAACCCAAGTTTCAAATTAAACCCTAAATAAATATGTAAATTTATATGAAAACTGTAGTAGGATACAACAAAAGTTCATATGTATAGACATACCTATTGAAAGAAGACGATGGACAAAATATGAAGTTGTGGTTGTAAAGCGAGAAAGGATTTAGAGAGATGGATGAACAATCAGATTTGGAAAACACAAATCTTTTTAGAAGAACAGTCAGCAGTGGAAGGATGAGGTGTGGAGATGGATAAGGATGACAGCAGAGGCTTTGGTAGAGACGCGTGGCTTAAAAGGCTGGGCAGCGTTTTGGAGGAGACGCGTGGTATGGCACTGTTCAACTTCATTGGAATGACGATTCTTACATGTAACATGATGACATTACACTACATTGATGTGATTCATCTTATAAATTAATCTTGTCCCTTTGTTATCAATTCCTTACAACTTATCATGTAGATTATCACTTCCCATTTTAGTTCACACATAGATAAGGCTTCAAATTAATGTATCAGTGCATCACAAATCAGTTTCAATTAAGATGACTAAAACAATAAGTGTACTTCATGTAAAATGAAGACAAACATGGGAATAACTTATCTTTATCATGGATGGCGCCAGGGGCGAAGCATCATGAGGGCCAGGGGGTGCCCTGGCCCCACCGATTTTTGGCGCAGTGGTAGAATTTTGCGATTTTCGTAGGTAAATTGAGGTCGGGTTGAGTCCGGCCCCCACCGATTTGCCACTACCAATCGAAAAAAATTGAGTTCGGCCCCCACCGTTTGGAGAACCAAGCTTCGCCACTGGATGGCGCTGATTTCTTGACCACTTGAGTCAACTCATTAACCACCACCTAAGTCAACAATATAGAAATTAGACATATTTGTAATTTGTTCCAATCCTCAAATAATATATACAGTCGGATTCTCTAGGGCAATCTAGATACACAAAAGAGCAACAATAGACATAAAGCTTCTAGGAACACCTTAGGAACACCTAAGGGGAGGTCATGGGTTCAAGTCCCACAAGGAGTAGAAATTTACCGTTAAAAAAAAATAAAAAAAAATTCAAAGACAAAAATAATCATAGGATATAACTTATATTATGGATATGATGTCTTTTTGTGTAATCAACCTCTGTTTCAAAAACACTTGACAGGATTGAAAAGTAAAGTGACAGTTGTCATGGCTTACAGATTCAAGGCAAAGCTATGTTCGTTCCCAAATGATGAGCCGCCAGGAGACCAGTATGGCGCTCTATTTGTGGCCATGTCTTTTCTCTTGGCCAATAAGATGCTCTCGGCAAATCTGAATCCTTTGCCTGTTGGACCTCCGGTTCGTTTTCCTTGATCTGAAACGTCAACAGGAGGTTTGGATTTTCAACTTCCTTGTTCACCATTAGCATAAAACAAAAAAGAATCGATAGAAACGAACATACCTGAGCAAAAAAAAAAAAAAAAAGAGTTGCAGAAGCACTGTCCCCTAACTGCCAAAGAAAATGAACATACCATCCTCTTTACCAGAATGTGACAACCACCTCTAATCGTCATCGTCTGCTCATCTCCCTCAAAACCCATTCATCTTCTCCATCGTCACAATCGTTACCGGAACCCACATCATTCGTCTCCCATTTACTCGCAACAATCGAAACCCACCGTCGACCACCTTCGTTATAATCGAATATAAACTAATTAATTATTGATTGTTCCGATGACCATGGCCGACAAACACCGCCACCGTCGCCTCTGTGGCCCGTTTTCGTTGCAAATTAGTCCTGCCCAACCCAACCATCGCTAATCGGACGAACAAACGGTCGTGACCTCCCACTTTGTATCTCTATATGCTTTCAATAAAGAAGGAAAGGATGAAGAGGAGAGTGTGTCGAAGAGAGAGAGGGAGAGAAAGAAGAGTGTAGATGCTTGACCAGGAGCAATCAATTGGTTGTACCATAAAAGAAGATAGAATAGCCTAGAAGAAGATGCATCAATTGGTTGTACCATAAAGTACAAAAAAACGTGCACAAACACCTTACTGTATGTGTATATATATATATATATATATATATATATATATATATATAGGGAAAGGTTATCTTGAGAACGCTAAATATTGTGAGAACCGTGAGAACAAGTACAAAAATCAATCAAAATCAATTTTTTTTAATACAAATCCCATTATAATCAAAATACAACATTAATAAATGAATTTTCTTTCCAAATAAGTCATCTTTTCTTGCAAAAACACTTTTAAATTAACTTTTTACACATGTGTAAATGAAACAGTTTACACATGTATACACAGCAAATTTACACATGTGTAAAAACAAATTATTTTCGTATACGTTTGAATTTTTACGCGTAATTTGTGTTTTTGAGATGGAATTTTAGTAATAAAGACAAGTGTAAAAAGAAATTTGGAATTTGAATGGTTTTAGATGCCGTTCTCACGGTTCGCACGAAATATAGGTGTTCTCAAATTAACTTTCCCCTATATATATATATATATATATATATATATATATATATATAGTATAAGTATCTAGAGAAAACCATCCTTATAGTGAAAACCCTAGAAACCCAATACATGGACCATATTAAGCCACACCACCCCATTAATATTTTAATGAAAAGGATACAATTGTCATTTAACATTTCCCCCCCTTTTTTTCAATTTTTCAATCATCCCCTCCCCTTATATAATATCTCATTCTCTCTCTTCTCATCATCTTTCATACTTATACCACCATAGAAACTCCATCATCATCTTCCCCACTAGTAGCCACCACGTCCAGCCACCGCTGAAAAAACCACCACCGTCTAGATCTTATAGGTTGCAGAGAAGACACTTATCCTACCTTCAAAAATCTTGAGAAAACACTTATCCTACCTTCAAAAATCAAGCGATGGGTTGTAGGTTACAAAGAAGAATTATGAAAAAATACATAAAGTTTTCTTCGTAAACAGGTATGGATCTGAATTTGTGGAGTTTACAACCAGTGGGTGAAACCTCCTCTATAATTTCTCTCTCTCTAGAACTTTCTCTCTGTAGATAAGAAAACAAAAAGATGGATTGAAAGGGTTTGATGGTTATGAATGGAATTTTGTTTATAAAAAGTTCAACTTTTCTTTATAGAGATTGGAAAAAAAATATGATTTTTTTTTATAAAAAGTTCATATTTTGTTAGAAATAATAATTATCATGCTGGTATATTTAAGGTTTTTTTTTACATGGTAATATTAGTACTGAATTTGATTATAAGGGTGATGGATATTATCTTTTTTGTTGTGATGAAAGTAAAAGATGAAATGGGTATTAGAAAAATAAAATTATTAATATTTTGGGTATGAGGTTTTAGGACCAAAGACCAATTTTGTTTTGGATGTCCATTTAAAGTTAATGGTGAATGTATGGAAGGTAATTATAAAGTTTTTTGTGTTTTGGATATATATGCACTCCATGTGTTTGATGAAATGCCTGACTGGGTTAACATGTGTTACTTCTGTTAGTATGTTAGAAGTTAATGGTGAATGTATGAGAAGTTAGTTATAATGTCTTTTGTGTTTTGGATATATGGATGTCCATTTAAAGTTAATGGTGAATGTACAGAAGGTAATTATAATGTCCTTTGTGTTTTGGATATATGAACTCCATGTGTTTGAAGAAATGCCTGACTGGGTTAACATGTGTTATTCTGTTAGTATGTTAGAAGTTAATGGTGAATGATGGAAGGTAGTTAGTTATTAGGTCTTTTGTGTTATGGATATATGGATGTCTATTTAAAGTTAATGGTGAATGTATGGAAGGTAATTATAATGACTTTTGTGTTTTGGATATATGCACTCCATGTGTTTGATGAAATGTTTGAGTAGGTTAACATGTGTTACGTCTGTTAGTATGTTAGATGATGAGTTGGTCACACCATTTAACATCTCATCTATTGTTTTGCAGTTGATAACAAAGACTCCCCACGGTTAACATATGTTAAGATACGAAGTCCAAAGATGCCGAGAAAAATGTGTAGAAAAGTTTTTTAATAGCGTTTTCTTTTTGGTAGTCAATGCATAGAATTACTAGATTTATTTTGTTAAAGTGGTCAATAGTTTGTAATCATACTTTGTAATAACGTGTGTTAATTGTTTGTATGCTTTATTTCTCAGTATACTTTGTAATACAACTTTAACAAATGTTACCTCACTAACACATGTTAACACATGTTAACACATGTTCACATTTGGGCCCCAACTAACATGTGTTACTCCTGCTTAGTATGTTAGATGATGAGTTGGTCACACCGGTTAATATCTTATCTATTGTTTTGCAGTTGATAATGAAGACCCCCCCACTGGTTAACATATATTAACATACGTAGTCGAAGGAAGCCGAGAAAAATATGTAGAGAAACTTTTTAATAACGTTTTCTTTTTTATACTCAATGTATAGAGTTACAAGATTTATTTTGTTAAAGTGGTCAATAGTTTGTAATGATACTTTGTAATAACGTGTGTTAATAGTTTGTGTGCTTTTAGTTCTCAGTAAACTTATGAATGAAAACTATAAGGGTAAGCAAGACAAAAAAAAAGGCTGACAAAATAAACATAAGTTTAACATATGTTACCAAATAACACATGTTAACCTCTTATGCAACATTCACACATGTTAACCTTCCATGCAGTTCATTTGAATGTCATGGGTAGGTTTTTGTGTGGTTCAATAGTTTGTAATGATACTTTGTAATAACGTGTATTAATAGTTTGTATATTTTATTTCTCAGTAAACTTATGAAGTAAAAACTATAGTGGTAACCAAGACAAAAAAAAGGGCTGACATAAAATACAAGTTTAATAAATGTTACCAAATAACACATGTTAATCTCTCATGCAACATTAACACATGTTACCCTTTACATGCAGTTCATATGAATGTCTTGGGTGGGTTTATCTCTTGTTCAATAGTTTGTAATGATACTTTGTAATAACACGTGTTACCAAATAACATGTGTTAACCTATTATGACAAGTCTTAATAATGTGTGTTAATAGTTTGTATGCTATGTTTACTTATTTCTTTTGTAAACTTATGAATTGAAAACAGGAGTGGTAAGAAAGACAAAAAGGTTGACAAATGATACAGGTTTAACATATGTTACCACACCACTCATACTAACAAATGTTAGATCTTCTCACGGGTATATGGGGGCAACAGGTTTAACTTTATCATATTAGATAACACATGTTAGCCCTTTATGACCAACTAACACATGTTACCCTCGTATGCAACATTAACACATTATTTGTACTTGCCCCATTATATTACTATTTTCTTAAACAAAAAGTAAGAGAGAGGGTGTGACATGACCCATTATAATAATATTTTTTAAACAAAAAGTAGGAGAGAGGAGAGAAATGGTGTGACATGACCCATTATAATAATATTTTCTTAAACAAAAAGTAGGAGAGAGGAGAGAGATGGTGATGTTGACTTTAAAAAGGTAGGAGAGAGGGTGTGACATGACTTTGAAAAAGTAGGAAAGAGGTTGTGACATGACCCTAAAGTAACTTTACCAAACTACCCTTATTTGTACTTGCCCCATTATAATATTATTTTCTTACACAAAAAGTCTCCACATTTAATCCTAACCCTTGATCAAATATAATGGATGGCTAGGATAGGGTTTCCAAGGTTTACCATCTAACAATGGGTTTCCACATTATCCACACCCTATATATATATATATATATGCTATGTATCCTTAAGAGACCATGTTGAGTTGGAGAAACCATTGAAACCCATTGTATGGATCCCATGAAGCCACGTCCCCCCTTTTCCATTTGCTATCAAGGGCAGTTTGGTAACTTTCATCACCTCGTTGAAAAAGAATAAAAGCTGGCATAGTACATTCCTGACACAAACATCCTTCCCAAGATCTCCCCTTATCACCCACCTTTTGTACTATAAATATTTTGTATATCTTTCTTATCTTCAGTTAACCTTTTCTCCCTCCAAGAAATATCATCCTTCCATCCAAACCTTAAAACATTCCTTATTAACAGTGGGTAATCAATGGAAGGAAATTTGAGTGTAGTAGTTAGCTGGTACAATGTGAATACTCCAACAATAGATTTAATGAATGGACTTTATAATGTTTTAATTTTTTATTTTGTAAGTTAGTGATTAGAGTAGTGGAACATGTATTCACATGACCCATCACTTTTTCCTTTTTCAAAGATATAGTACATCCATTAAAAATTTGAGAAGTTATCTTTCATGAGTGATCAAATCAAATGCCACTTCACATACAATATAAACATTAGTTGTTCAACCTTTTTCCCAACCTTTTATTTCCTCCTAAACAAAACAATACTTTTGAAGGCTACTTTTTAAGACCCTACTTTTGAATAAACACATAAATTTTTTTGTTTTTAAAAATTAAGCCCATGTAATGTCTGTTTTCTTTTTAAATGTTTTCAATCCTTAATAAAGAGTTTTTTTTTTTTTTTTATTTACATAAGTTGTTACATATGTTATTGTTTGCATACGTTTCATGAAATGTAGCTCAATAATTTTATTTAGCAACCTAATATTTATAACTTTTACAAACGTTACACCATTGTCTTTTTTTACACTTCCCAATGTTACGTAAGTATACATGATTTTTTGTATACATCATGACCCATGTCATTTATATCAAATTTATAATTATTAAATGTCCTAAAATTGCATGCAACACATTTCCATATTTTAATTATTTCTATATATGTAAACGTAAAACAAGATCACCAAAACAGGGTTCCAAATTTTTTTACGTAAGTATACATGAGTTTTGTATTTACATTGTTACATTGTTACATTTTTCAAGTGGTGCTTATGTAATTGTTGATCGATTAACTAAGTCCGCATATTGTTACATTCTTACCACACTGTAAAAAAAGCAATTTTACATATTTACATAGGTGTCATAGTTAATGGTGCTTATGTAACTATCTAAACCATTGTTTATTTACAATATACAAAAAAAAAAAACACTCATCATCTGCAACATCTGGAATGCCCCGTCCACTTGTAGGTGACCATAACTTCTATTGAGATAAGCCTGTATTTTTATTGAGGATAAAAAAGGTTAATAAAAAAAACATTTGTAGAAAAAATGTGGAAGATTTATGCACTATTTTATGTGTAATAAATAAAAACTAGCACTATTTTATGCACTATTTTTTGTTGAAGCAAACACATCCCCTGCAAATTGGCCAACACCATTGCTATTACTTTTTTTTAAAAGGCACCATTGTTATTACTTAATAACCCAAAGAACCAAGACTCTGATTATGCTTATCATCTTCAACAACACATCAAAAAATCTTAATAATAATAATAATAATAATAATAAAACTAACATACCTGTTCATCTTTCAACGAAAAACCACCATTCACTCAGATCTGTTCACCGTCGAAACCACCACCGTCGACCACCGCCCTCGAACCACCATCGGAACCCATCAACTCAAATCTGTTCACCCTCGAACCACCATCGGACGATTTTAAAGCCTTCAAAGTTTGCTTCATTTTTAGAATCTAAACACAGCGTTAACTTCTTAGATCTGCAAAATAAAAAGAAAAAAAATCAATAAAACGTTTACACTTACTAAAAAGTTACATTTGCACAACATAAAACTCTTTAATCACAAACCTCAAATTGTCGTACCGATGGAAGCTTGAATTGGGGGTAGAAAAACACAGAGAACATATATCTAATTTTGTGAGAGGGATGAGAGAGAATTTGATTTTTGGGTTTTATTGTGAGACAATCTTTTCAAAATCTAACACACATTAATGAGAGAGAAGAGGAAGAAGTGTTTGAAGGTTTTGTCATGTCAACAAAAGTATACTCTGCATGTATATTCTTTTTTTAATCCATTCTCAGTTTTTGTTGGACAATATTGCCCTTGAACGTATCTTTAGTTAACCAAGCCAAGTATTTTTTTATTATAAAACACAATATTAGATCTCCACCTTTGATTGTCTTTGATCTATGGCTATAAATGAGTTTCATGGTTTCTCCAACTCAATGGGGTTTCTATTTTATCTATATCCTATATATATAGGGGAAAGGGAAAAGAGAAACCCTCTAAAACAAGAAAACTCCCGGAAACCCAATGAGTGGTCAAGATTAATCCACACCAACCTCTATTATTTTAATAAAAAGGGTAATCTAGTAAATTTACCCTTCCCCCTCTTTTTCTAATTTGAATTTTCTCTCTCCCCCTCCTATATAAACAACTCCCTCTCTCTCTTTCTTCATCTCTCTTCCACCATTTCAAGATTAATCCCACCACCACCACCCCCACCGCCACCTCCACTGCCAACACCACCACCGCCACTGCCACCGCCACCGCCACCACCTATATCCAATGAACGGTCCACTCTCTCAAACGCCAACTACCCATTAATAATCAAAACATCCTTTTTGTTCCTTAAACCATACTCAAACTAATTTCCCCACCCCACCATGAGTTCAGATCAAGAACCCCTTCTTCTTCATTCAACCAAACAACAACAACAACTCGATGATAATAATAACATCAGGGGCATCTAACCAGAGATTTGAGAGGTACGACAAAAGGAAGAAGATTAACAATAAAGATCTTGTCTCTGTGAAAGTCAATCTACCTGAAAGATGAACCAACAACCAAACCCTCATCCGCTGTGTATAGGAAAAAGCTTTGTGTTTGATTAGTGACAGGTGAGTAATTGTGTATATATATAATTTGAGGAATAAAAGGGTTAGTAATTTTTTCATCATTATTATCTATAACCTATGATTTCAAAGATTTGGTTCATAAATATATATAATCGGAGATTTTCATCTATGACCTATGATTCCACGACTTTTTTTAAATATATAATCGGAGATTTTCATTGTGTATATATATAATTTGAGGAATTGTTTATTTATTTATTTATTTATCTTGGAAAGGTAATTTTGTCTTGGAAACATGGAATTTGTCTTGGAAAGGTAATTTTGGGTCAACTAGTCAAATGTGTGATAGGTTTTCGTGGGATGACGTGGAAACATGGAAATTGTCTTTGTAAAGATCTGCTTGCACTGGCAGATGGCTCCACAAAATCCGGTTTGGATTGCGGTGACCGGGGGAGATGGAACGGTTAGAAAACATTTTTAATATTTAATATGATTTTGAAATGGGTTAGAAAACATTTAATGGTTAGAGTTTGAATTTTGAGCTAATTAGTTTTTGGTAATAAGAAGGTGTTTGTGATGGTTTTGAAAATGTATGTTTTTGCATCTGTTTCGTATGTAACACCATAACTAATCATGTTTACACGTAGGTTTACATATTTAATATGATTTTGAAATGGGTTAGAAAACATTTAATGGTTAGAGTTTGAATTTTGAGCTAATTAGTTTTTGGTAATAAGAAGGTGTTTGTGATGGTTTTGAAAATGTATGTTTTTGCATCTGTTTCGTATGTAACACCATAACTAATCATGTTTACACGTAGGTTTACATATTTAATATGATTTTGAAATGGGTTAGAAAACATTTAATGGTTAGAGTTTGAATTTTGAGCTAATTAGTTTTTGGTAATAAGAAGGTGTTTGTGATGGTTTTGAAAATGTATGTTTTTGCATCTGTTTCGTATGTAACACCATAACTAATCATGTTTACACGTAGGTTTACATATTTAATATGATTTTGAAATGGGTTAGAAAACATTTAATGGTTAGAGTTTGAATTTTGAGCTAATTAGTTTTTGGTAATAAGAAGGTGTTTGTGATGGTTTTGAAAATGTATGTTTTTGCATCTGTTTCGTATGTAACACCATAACTAATCATGTTTACACGTAGGTTTACATATTTAATATGATTTTGAAATGGGTTAGAAAACATTTAATGGTTAGAGTTTGAATTTTGAGCTAATTAGTTTTTGGTAATAAGAAGGTGTTTGTGATGGTTTTGAAAATGTATGTTTTTGCATCTGTTTCGTATGTAACACCATAACTAATCATGTTTACACGTAGGATTACATATTTAATATGATTTTGAAATGGGTTAGAAAACATTTAATGGTTAGAGTTTGAATTTTGAGCTAATTAGTTTTTGGTAATAAAAAGGTGTTTGTGATGGTTTTGAAAATGTATGTTTTTGCATCTGTTTCGTATGTAACACCATAACTAATCATGTTTACATGTAGGTTTACATATTTAATATGATTTTGAAATGGGTTAGAAAACATTTAATGGTTAGAGTTTGAATTTTGAGCTAATTAGTTTTTGGTAATAAGAAGGTGTTTGTGATGGTTTTGAAAATGTATGTTTTTGCATCTGTTTCGTATGTAATACCATAACTGATCATGTTTACATGTAGGTTTACATATTAAGAAACCTTTTTTTATATGTTATTATTATTAATATGTTTTTTAATCAAAATTGGTGAATTTTACTGTCTCTTAACATATGCAACAATATGTCTGATTTGTTTTTTTACCAGTATGTGCATGTTTGTATGAGTATTATAATGTGTGGAATGTATGTTTGCATCTGTTTCCTATATTTTTGCGCATGTTTCATATGTAACAACAAAACTATGGTATAAATTAGTTTCTGATTTTTTACTAGATACAAAGGTTTGATTTTTTGATATTCATCAGTTACACGTGGGATCAAATCTATGTTGCGTCTGTTTCGTATGTAACAGCAGAACTAAGTTGGTATAATTTAGCTTCTGATTTTTTTACCATATATTGATTAAAACAAAAGTCACTAATCATTGGATCAAATCTATGTTTGCGTCTGTTTCGTATGTAACAGCAGAACTAAGTTACTATCAGTTTCGTATGTTTGATAATCTTTGATAACTAAATGTATAAAACAATGTTTTTTTGTATCAGTTTCATATGTTTTTTTGTAATCCAGTTTGTTAACATACGTTAAGCGGGGGGGGGGGGGGGGGGGGTTTACATGTAAATTGATGATTTTTGTTTTATTTTTGCAGGTGAGCATATTTTTTGCATTAAAGATGAAGATGATTATCAAGAATGAAGTGTGGACAATTTTTTTTGTTTATGATAGTTTTTTTTAGAATTTGTTGAATTTGTAATGACCGTTTTGTTTGTTTTTAGCACTTTGTAAGAAACAATTTGAATGTTTTTTGATCTATAAAGTTTTTAGCACTTTATAAGTAACAAACTGCCTATAACCATATCATTTCTCGTTACGTATGCAACAATTCTGGTGCTGTACAATAAAACGAAAAAAAATATGGTCTAATAAAAAAAAAATATGAGACCAGAGTCTGTGCAATTTTAACGTACGCAACACTGCATATGTTACATATGTAACATGACGTGCTGACAGATTTAGGACCATGGTCATAAAAGTATGAGAGAGATGATGTGACATGTGTGGGGTCCACTTGTCATATGTGCTTTTTCAGAAAATGGCATTTAACCATTGTGCCCTTTTTTTGTCCTCTACCTTATTAAATCTATTAAAATAATATGGAATTAATCTAAGCCATTGATCAATTTAGATCAATGGCTCTCATAAGGTTTACAAGGTTTACTCATTTTGAGTGGGTTTTTATTTTAACCACCCCCTATATATATATATATATATATATATATATATAATGTGTGTTGTATAGTTTTTACAAAAATAAAGGAAACATTTTATAAAATTCTAAATCCAACGAAGATGATATTGTTATGTATTTTTATAAACAACTTCTAACGTGTTTGGATAGGCGTATTTATATAAAATCGAAGCGTTTTGACAAATACTTATTTGTAACAATAATATTAAACCTCTTGACAACGTTTTAATACAAGTAAATGGTATTAACAGAGCGTCAAATATGTTGTTTTTCATAGGTTTTCTGTAATTTAATAATGTTTATTGTGTGGTAATTTAACATCTAGTCTTAACAAACAACGTTATCCATTATCTTTTCTGGTGGGTTTATTGCTTCTCCATCCATCATCATTGACAATAAACTTAGGTTCTCCATCACTCACCACATCAAACAGCATCACCGATTACGCTCTTTCAAAACCAATAACCCTAACTACCAACTGACCGTCTAACTCCAATCATCTACTCTGAGGAAACAAAAGGCTACACTAGGAAGCTCTGCCCAAGGTATATACCACGTTTTTGTTGTTTGCATGAGATCTTTTGAATAGCCGGGTCGGATCGGCCATCGCACTACCGGACGGTTTAGGCTTGTAACACATATTAATTAAGGTCGGTTAATAATAATTTTAGCTAACCCCTTCTCATCTATATATGGATTTAATTAATTAGTTAATTATTACAACTTGTTAACCACCCTTAACTTTTTTAATAATTAAAACAACTTTACTCACCTTCCTCTAATTGCACCTTCTGTAAACACTTTATAAACCCTAGCTTCAAACAACTTGTCCAGTTTTGATTTTATAGTTCATGTTGTTGCATCCATTTGCAACATGCACGTAGTCCTTTGGACTATAATTTATGCATTCATTCATGGATGCGGTCTAGGTAGGTTGAGTAATGGGTCAAACGGGTTTGGGAATAGAATGGCTAGGTAGGTTGAGTGATGGGTCAAACGGGATTGAATGTAGTTGTGGTATTGACTGAATTTGGGAATTGTCGACAAGATTTGGGAATTAAGGTTTATGGTGGATGATAAAGGGGGGAAACACAAGCAGGTTAAAAAAAGACACAAAAACTAAATAAGAAGTAAAATGACCAAAATGCCCATCTTTTACCGTTAGTTTAACAGGGTTAGACATTTGGATGGATCTGACAACTTTTGGGAAACCTTACTGGTTTAGTTGAGATAAAAAAACGCTTTTTTGGATGAATCTAGCAAAAGTGAGAAAACCTCATGGACGAATTTGGCTATTCACTCATAATTAAAACAACTTTACTCACCTTCCAGCAAATGCACCTTTTGTAAACGACTTTTGAACCCTAGCTTCATTGGTGCATAAATACAGCCTATTTTTGTTTTTATCTATTTATTTAAACTTTGCAAAACAACTAAAAAATTGTTTTTTGTTTTTAATGCAGGAAAAAAAAGAAAAAGCCTAGATACAGATAGTCCATTTAAAAAACTAAGGTTACGAACGTCGCCGAGAGAGTTATGCGAGGCAATATCCAGTTTGGGGGACACGCAACAAAAAACCCTAAGAGAAATGGGGTTTGGGAAGTCGCTAAGATTTAAAGTAAATGGTATCGCTGGCAGACTTGCCCATTATGTAGTAGATCACTTTTAACCCAAACACAATGGAGATAAAAACCAAAAGCTTTACCCTTAAAGTTGACAGTGAGTCTATAAATAAGCTCCTAGGGATTCCAAAATCGGGGCTAGAATTAAAACAACCAATCGCAAAAGGAAAATCTGCTGAATCAATATTAAGGAAACAATGGAAAGTAAGATATACCATGCTAACAACTAAAGATATAGTGGAGAAAATTTATGAATCAAAAGATTACGATGGTGCAGAAGCGAAGTTGATGTTCCGGTTAGATTTCATTGTGCTATTCTATAACACAATGATAGAAACAAATACAAATGGAGTTTTGAAATTGGCAATTTTAGATCAATTCAGTGAGGACAGAAACTTCGGATCCATAAACCGGTGCTTATACTTGGAAAAAATGATAAAGAAGTGGAAGGATGGGTGGAGGAGTGAAAACAAGGAGAATCAATTCAGGGGGCCTATTACAATTTTAGTGGTATGAATAATTACAATATTCTTTGCAATAAATTTTAATTATTTTCGTAAGCATATATCTTGTTGTATAATGAATAACGTCATGTTTTATGTTATTTTGTTTGAAGTTAATGTACGTTGATAGCATCTTATGTAAAGGCATAATCGAAAGTCGCACAAACCTTTGAATCACTCTTCTCTGATCTAAACCTCTCATTCAACAGTGCATCCACAGCTTCCTTTGTAAATTCAACATTTTCACTCTCTAGCGCTTCAGCTTCAAAGGGTGCTACAAAAACTTCCTTTTGATTATTCACCAAGGTTATAGAAGGCGTTAGGCGCTAGGCAGGCGGTGGGGTCTAGCCTAGGGACTAGTCGGGACTAGGCGGAATTAGGCGTTTTGAAATTTTTATACGTATTGTGTATATACACACACACACACACACACACACACGTAGATTTAGGTGTTTTTTGAAAAAAAAAACGCTAAGATATATACACATAAATATGTTAAGGTTCATTGGTCGGACCGGTTGAACCGGATAACATTATAAATAATTTATATATTTGAAATATAAATAATATTTAGAGTGTTAAATATTCCAGTTTTATAATAGAAACGATTAGAACTTGAAGGATTAAAAGTGCTAGAACTTGATTTATGAGGGGGTTTATTGAAACTATTGTTAAAAGCCTACATATTCAAAAGCTAAAGATATGCAGCGTCGCATATCCCTCAAATTATTGTTATCTTCTTCTCCCTCTTAATATTATTCATTATCTTCTTCTCTTCTCCTTTATACATTCATCATCTTCTTGTCTTCTCATCTCTCTAATATTATTGTTGTCATCATCATCTTCTTCTCTTCTCCACTTTATACACAACCAGACCTCTAGCAATGTTGGTTCCTGTTAAAAAACAGCACCGCCTAGCACCTTCTAGCACCACCTAGCTTGGTTTTAAATTGCGTGATGCGCCTTGATGCGTTTTGGTCCAAAAATTCGATGCGCGATGCGTAATGCGTGATGCACACGCATCACGTAAACTATACGATTTAATTATTAAATTAGAAATACATATAAAGACACTTATAACACACACTTGTAAAACATACTTAGTCTTTAAGATAACAACACAGTTATAAAAAAACATACTTAGTGTTAAACATAACAAGTTAACAACACACTTAAAAGTTAAACATACACCGAAAAGAAATAAACTAAGAAGAAGATTGTTGATTTTAAGTGGAAAGTGTAAAGAAAAACAAAAAGAATTTTTAAAATCTAAACATCTGATGTTTTTTCTTTGAAAAAAGAATCCTTGGCTGCTAAAGTTTAGAGAAAGAAAATGTTGGAGTCTTGGAGAAAGGATAGGTCTGATGGAGTAGGAAAGTAGATAAAAAGATAAGATCTAAAGATTTTAATACTGTAAAAAACTCTAAACTCCAAGTTCCAAGGCTACTTCTATGAAAAGCATACTTTTGTATTTCCAGTTTTTTTTATTAAATTAAAATGGTTGACCCATTCATATCCCTCCAAACTCAAAACAATACAAGATTCCCCCAAATTTCATTTTGCATGCATCAGGTCGCATATTGCGATGCATCGCATCATGCGATTTCACCGCATCACCGTCGCATCACGTAATCTGTTGGCATCGCTCCACATTATGCGACCTTTTGAGCGCATCGTGCGCATCATGCATTATGCGCGCATCATGCGTGCAATTTAAAACCAAGCTGCCTAGCACCCGCCTAATGTCCAAAACGCCTAGATCTCTGCCTAAGGGCTTATTCCGATAATGGTGGCTGACTAGGGACTAGGCGGCGCCTAGGCAACCGCCTAGCCCGCCTTTTGCAACACTGTTATTCACAGGGGCTAGAGCTTGTCTCCCTCTACTTGAAGATCTTGAGCGCGTAGTCCTATCAGTTCTAGTTTTCCTACGTTTACATGACGGGGCTTCATCAACCACGTGATTTTCCTGCAAATTTATAACCATTTCACATCAGTACGACTGTAAATGCAAATCCTAAACAATTCATGTCAAGTTGTTCAACTCAATTCACTTGTTTATTCCATGGATTCCCATTCCTTGATGCCACTATATAGACGTGTGCTTTAATTAACTAAATTTATAATTAATACATACCTCTATACTTGAATCAAGTGTTTCTTTACGATATATTTCCTCAAAGAGCCCTCGATATTCTCCCACACCAAATTCTCCCGCTTCAATTTTCAACCTTTCCATTCTCTGGAGATTTTTTAAGTTCCAAAATGATAGTGCATCTGTTGTGTGGCTTTCGTTTATGCCTTTACATAAGATGCTATCAACGTACATAAGCATCAAACAAAATAACATAAACATGATGTTACTCATTATAGAACAAGATATATCTTTACGTAAATAATCAAAATTTATTGCAAGGAAAACTGTAATATTCATACCACTAAAATTGTAATAGGCCCCCTAAATTGATTCTCCTTGTTTTCTCTTCTCCACCCATCCTTACACTTTTTTTATCATTTTTCTAATATAAGCACCAATTTAAGGATCCGAAGTTTGTGTCTTCATTGAGTTGACCCGAAATGACCAATTTCAAAACTCCATCTGTTATGCGCGTCTATCATTATGTGATAGAATTGCATAATGAAGTCTAATTGGAATATCAACTTCGCTTCTGGGCTATCCTCATCTTTTGATTCATATATTTTTTCCACTATAGCTTTGGTTGTTAGCATGGTATACCTTGCTTTCCATTGTTTCCTTAACATTGATTCGGTAGATTTACTTTTTGAGACTGTGGGTTGTTTTAATTCTAGCCCCAATTTTGGAAACCGTAGGAACTTATCGATGGACTTACAGTTAAGCTTAAGCGTAAAGTTTTTTATTCTGATTTCCATTGTGTTTGGGTTAAAGTGATCTATTACCAAATAGGCAAGTCTGCCTGTGATACCGTTTACTTTGAATCTTAGCAACTTCCCAAACCCCATTTCTCTTAGGGTTTGTTGTTGAGTGTCCCCCAAACAGGATATTACATCGCATAACTGACTTAAGGACGTTCGTAACCGTAGTTTTTTAAATGGTGGGTAATGCCGAAGAGAAGGATACATTGCACGTGATGCTTGATTTTTCAGAAAGACAATGTATGGATACATGTTTATGTTCTTTCATTGGATCCTGAAGAATGCAAATTTAATATAAAAGAATCAACTCTATATGTTTTCTACAATGACAAGTAAGGAAGAGGAAGTGAATGCTACTATTTCAAAACTGGAAACCAAGATTTCATCTTTGGAAGAAAGATTGGCAAAGAAAGAATCTGAGATGAGAAACGAGTAAGTTCGTTAATCAACATACCTTGAAAGATTATGATTGACTAGTGATTATTGAACTGATAAGAAAACGTGATTCCGATTTGAGAACAAACAATACGTGCAAGAAGTTCAACAACAAGATGATATTAAAAAAGAAGAAATCAATAGCACCTATCGATTAAAAAGGATACCAAAACAGAAGAATTTAACAAGAATTGTTTTTTTAATGTTTTACGTGGCTGCACATGTGAATTAAACATGTGCAGATTGTTTGAGTCTTTGTTACCGTTTTAAGTTGTTTTTAATTGGTAAATTAGTTGTAGTCTGTCCTGTTTTGTTTAAGTCTCCCTAGAAGTCAGGTAGTGGGCTAGTTGACTGTTAGAAGTAATCAGTATTTATATTTGTGCTTTGCTTTGTTTTTAATGAATGAATAAAAACATTAAGCCTACAACATTATACGTATTGTATACGCTAGCATACGTATTGTATACGCTTCACATATTTGTGTTGGCTCTTGATTAACAAATAATGCGAATAATCATTTATAAAAAGCTATGGTTATCAAAAGTTTAAGCACGTGTATTGTACTTATAAATTTTATTACATAACATATAAATAAAAGGAAAATTTGGACATTTTCATTGATGTCCCCTTTTGTGTGATTAACAGTGTGAACAAGAAACTTTTTTCCCTTTATAAGTCAGTGTATTTATTGAGTTATGTTCGGTGACTCAGCATGGCCTGATCGTTATAAACTCAAGATGACCTGATCGTTATAACTTTTGTATATTGAAAATAACGATACAGATGCTAGAAGCATAATCATCATCGACTTATTGGTGGCTGAAACGTCCCTATTTGAATTAAGGACCAATGCTTATGTTTTTTTTAGGAGTTGAAAGAAAACATTGGAGTATTCGTTAGAGTTCGGCCTTTGCTACGTGATGGTGGTCCTTCATCAAAAGCTACTAACTTTTTCGAATTCCCTTGAATTAGCCGGCCGGGGGATTGAGCTTTATCAAAGTGGTACGATTCTCTGTAGTTAACTTCAAATTGGAACGTATATATTAACATAATAAAAGGTTAAACATTGGACTTAGGATTGTGAATGGGTCAGTTTTAGCCTAAAACCATAACCATAACCAATCGGTTATGACGGTTTCGATTACTAGGTTATGAAAGTTATATCGGGTGGTTGTGGGTCAGTCAACAATGAATTTTGGCCTAACTAGCTCAAACAATAAAATTGTATATTATTTCGGGTCTAAAGCCAATGTAGTTTTTAATTATCTTGTTGGCGTATTTTTTTTTTGTCATTAAATAATCTCATTTTTCAATTATTCAGGCAAGAAGATCCTTTCAAGTTTGAGAAAGTGTTTGATGATAGGGCAACTCAACAAGCGGTCTTCTCGGAGACATCTAACCTGGTGCAGAGCGCCCTTGATGGAAATAAGGTTAACATTGTTTTTGCTCACAATAATTGAATTAAACTATGTTATTAACATGAAAAACGATAATTTGGTCATTTATATAAGAATGTGAATATCTTGGGTAAGCCTTAGCTAAACAGGGGTGGAAATACAACATGATGGTTATTCATAATTTTTCTTAGCTGTTTTTTAGACTGTCTCAACAGATAAAGCTTTTATGTACCGATACTCTTTTAACTTGCTTAGGTTTCTGTGCTTGAAGTTGCAATGAGAAGATTTTGATTTGTTAACACAATCGGTTGCCGGAGTAGAAGGTATGGTGCAGGGAAACGTCAAAACACCAGCAACGATTAAAATAGCTATTTATAGAATTATAGTAGTGAATTGAATGTAACGATGACGGAGATATTCCTATTATATTGAGATGCACGCATGGGCCGGTTAAATGGGAATGAAACACATTTCATACAATCGTAATTTGTACCCTACCTAGTAGAATGTTATAATTTGAGATAAATTAGAACTTTACCCCATGTGCTTTACAAGGTGATGCGCGGTTGCAGGCATCATGTTTATTTGCAAGTTTTGTATATTTTTGAGTCGTTTAAATAGTATTTTTATTAGTTTTAGGTCTGTACTCTATTATTTTAGTATTGTATATATTTTATTACTTTTTGGTTGTTTTTACTATTAATTTATTTATTTTATATTTTTGGTAGGTGATCGCATTGAGCGGGGCTAAAACAGTACAAATTATATTCGAGACCTGAACACCCGAGTCGAGAGCACGGGGTCATAATACCATTTATAATATTATATTATATAATAATAATATAAATAATAATAATAATTAAAAAATAAAAAGAATTGAAATGACCAAAGTGAAAGAAAAAGTCAAAATAGGGTATTATTATTTTTGGGGATAAAAGGGGGAGCGCAGCAGCTTTGGTAGTATCATTATTCTTTGACGGCTCCAATTTGAGGGGAGTGAAGATCACATATTTATCTACAGGAGGGGAGGTTCGCATATGATACAAAGGGCAGATTATTATTATTCTAAAGACACAAAGAGGAGATCGCATAGTGCTTTGAAGGAGGGCATATTATTTTTGAAGGTCACGCCATTTATAAAAAGACAATATCTTTGTGCAGAGGAGGTCGCAGCACACAAGGAGACAAGAAAGAGAGATCTAACTTTTGAGGCATCAAGCTCTATGGCCATGTTTGGCTAATCCCTTTGTATCACATTGGGGATGTAAACTTTTGAAGATCTAGGGTTAGCAAATTGGGTATATTTCTTTAAACTTTTATTTATGTTTTTGCGTGTTTGAATTAACTGTGTTGAATTGTGATTAACCTTATGTTGAACTCATTTTAGTTAATTGATCTTGTGCCAATTTCTAATGTTATGAACATGGTTCCTTGCTTTAACACAAACATAGGATTGTATGTTCTAGGTAATGAAGTGTAGTTTATTCTATCTTCGATATTGATAAAACTTGACACCTAAACCTATTGAGCAATCACTCCGTTAACACCAATCACATTACTATTGTTTACCCATTTGTGAAATCCCTAGTATTCAATTGTTGAAACCCTAGTGTGATCCTTTTAATTAAATTGTTTACAATCTATATTATTTTTTTATTCATATAATTTTAATTCAAGTTTTCAGTATAATAAACAAACCTTTCCAATCAACTTCTTAAATGAACCAATCAAAATCTTCATAAGTTTCTAGTATCTTCATAAGAAATACCATTTAATCAACTAAAATATTATCCACTAACCACACGCTCCTCTGGATTCGATACCCTACTTACCCTAGCTACCTAGGTTAAATAGGTTAATGGCCGGTTTAGACCCGCCATCACTGAAAATGAAGACCCTATTGTTCCACCACTTTGAGGAAGAAGGACATTCGATTGCAAGCCAAATTACATCAACATCCTTCCTCACTTTCATGGTATGGTTACCGAAGATCCCTATGGCCATCTTTCTGAATTTAAGGCCATTTGTATCACCATGGGAGGCCCTAATTTCTCTCAAGATGAAGTACAATTGAGGTTGTTCCGGTTCTCTCTTAAAGATAAGGCAAAGCATTGGTTTCTCACTTTGCCTTCACATAGCATTTACACTTGGGAAGAGATGGAACAAGCCTTTTTGGATGAGTACTACCCTAGTTCCAAAACGAATAATGCTCGGTTGGAAATCCGTTCTTTTCAACAATTACCGGGTGAGCTCCTTCATGAGTCTTTCAACCGTTTCAAAGAAATGCTTAGAAAATGTCCTCATCATAAGATTGATTTGTGGGAACAAGTCAATTGCTTTGTAAATGGGTTGAGTAAGGAGGAAAGGAAGTATTTGAAGTCCACAAGCAATGGGACCTTGTTATCTAATCCGGAGCAACAAGATTGGGATTTTTTGTAGTTAATGGCAAAGAACTCAAAGGCGGAAGAAGCGGCCGATCGAAGACTTAAGCACCCGGCCTCAAAATCTCTTCCCGATTTGGATTCAAACTCCAAAGACCGGATTGCTATATTAGAGAGAGAGTTGGCGAAGATGAAGAAACGGGAAGTATCGGCGGCACAATACCCGGTTTGTGACACTTGTGGAGATTTGGGACACAAAGCTAGTGAATGCGCCGGTGATATGGGTCAAGCCACCGAGGAGGTAAATCAAGTGTATGGAGAGAAGAAATATGACATGAACTCCAACACTTATCATGCGGGCTTGAGAAACCATCCTAACTTTAGGTATGGTAATGCTTCCAATCAAATGAACCCGAATTTCCAATCAGGAAATCAAAGTGGTGGTGGACAATACCAAAATCGCCAAGGGGGTAATCAAAGTGGTTATCAAAGAAACAATTACAATCAAGGTGGTAACCAAGGGTACAACAATCGTGATAATAATTACCAAAGGGGTTACAACCAAGGCGGTTCCTCAAGCAACCAAGGTAACTCTTCGGGAGGACAAGGTGGAGATGACTCTTTGAGTTCAAAGTTGGATGCATTGATGAATGTGGTGAAGGAGTCTAGTGGTGATATCAAGGAGATGAGGAGAGTGAATGAAGTGAGAGACAAATCCCATGAGGCATTGGCAAAACAAGTGGGTCAACTTGCTGAAGAATTGGCCCAATTGAAAGGAAGCAATGGGAAGCTCCCGAGTGATACTACCGTGAACCCGCAACATCAAGGTTCAAATGGGAAGAATACTCGCAATGTGCCAATCAATAAGGTTAGTATTCTTCGTAACGGTAAGGTATTTGATAATGGGGTTGAGCCTCCACCACCTCAATTTGTTGAAGGGGTGGTGGAAGATGCAAGTGATGAAAGTGGTGATGAGAAGCAAACGGGTCAAAATAAAACTTTTTCAAAAATAATACAAAAACCCGTTGAAAACAACCAAGTCCCTAAAGCTAAGGAAAAGGGTGTGGAGGCTAATACCATCCCTTATCCCGAAGCTTTGTTAGGACCAAAGAAAAAAGAGGTTAAAAAAAGAGGCCCGCAACAAGAAGAGATATGGGAAATTTTTAAACAAGTCAAAATCAATTTACCTCTTTTAGATGCAATAAAACAAATTCCTTCTTATGCTAAGTACCTAAAAGACTTATGCACCCAAAAGAGAATTCACAAATTTCCGAAAAAACTTGATTTATCCGAAAATGTGAGTTCCATTCTTTCGGGTGCACTTCCACCTAAGTTACAAGATCCGGGGGCGCCCATTATCGCTATTCAAGTGGGTGAATTTAAAATGACACGGGCACTTTTAGATCTTGGAGCTAGTGTGAGTATCTTACCGGGAAGCCTTTATGACCAATACGAATTTGGTCCACTTCAAGAGTCCAACACCACCGTGGTGTTAGCCGATTTGACTCCTAAGCTTCCCCGTGGTATAGTCACCGATGTGATTGTAAAAATTGATGATTTTTACTTCCCAGTGGACTTTTTGGTACTTGACTATGTTTCTATGGACCTAACCAAACAACCTACAGTTATCTTGGGTCGACCCTTTTTAGCAACCTCTAGTGCTTTAATAAATTGCAAAACGGGTACGGTTGACATGACCTTTGGTAACCGTAAGTTAAGGTTAAATGTTTTTTCAAGTGGGTCTAACTCTCTAGTTGATGATGAATGCTATATGGCAGAAATTATTGACACGTGTATTCCCCTCTGCGACACTGTTGTGGATGAGGAAAACACGATAGAGGAGTGCTTTATGTTTGACAGGTCACAGGTAGAAACGGTTAGGAGCATTGTGGAGGAAGAGAAGAAAATGGAGGTTTTGGCGGCGAAGGAAGGAAGACCACCTTGGACACACCAAGTGGAAAGCCTTCCCGACAACATTGACACGAAAATAAAGCCATCATTGGTGGAACCGCCAACAGTGGAATTGAAGGAGTTGCCTAAGCATCTTAAGTATGCTTATGTTGGTGAAGGCGACACACTCCCGGTTATTATTGCTTCAAATCTAACCAAGGAGCAAGAAGTGAAGTTGATGAAGGTATTGGTGTCTCATAAAGCCGCCATTGGATGGACCATAGCTGATTTGAAGGGAATAAGCCCTTCGATTGTGATGCACAAGATCATCACTGATGAGAATGTAACACCCGCCCGTGATACTCAAAGAAGATTGAATCCAAACATGCGGGAAGTAGTGAAGAAAGAAGTATTGAAGTGGCTAGATGCGGGTATTGTGTATCCCATTTCTGATAGCCAATGGGTAAGTCCTACACAAACAGTGCCAAAGAAAGCAGGTATTCAAGTCGTGAAAAACGACTCAGGTGAGGAGGTAGCCACTCGGCCGGTAACCGGGTGGCGTATTTGTATTGACTATAGGAAGTTAAATTCTGCAACTTCTAAGGATCATTTCCCTCTACCTTTTATTGACCAAATTGTAGAAAAATTAGCCGGACAAAAATTTTATTGTTTCTTGGATGGATATTCGGGTTACAATCAAATTGCTATTCATCCCGAAGATCAACAAAAGACCACCTTTACTTGTCCATATGGTACTTTCGCATTTAGGCGAATTCCATTTGGACTATGTAATGCTCCCGCCACCTTCCAAAGGTGTATGATGAGTATCTTTTCAGATATGGTGGGAGGTTCTTTGGAGATCTTTATGGATGATTTCTCTATTTTTGGGTCATCTTTTGAAACCTGTTTAGACCAATTAGAAAAAGTTTTGAAACGATGTGTTGAAACTAATTTGGTCTTGAGTTGGGAAAAGAGCCATTTCATGGTTCAAGAGGGAATTGTGTTAGGGCATGTAGTGTCAAGTCGTGGGATAGAGGTAGATCATGCAAAGGTAAAAGTTATTTCTACTTTACCGCATCCCACGAGTGTTAAGGGCATTAGATCATTTTTGGGACATGCAGGGTTCTATAGGAGGTTTATTAAAGGGTTTAGTGATATAACAAAACCATTGTGTAACCTTTTATTAAAAGATCAACCATTTGTCTTTGATGAACAATGCGAAAAAGCCTTTAACATCTTAAAAGAAAAGTTAGTAGAAGCCCCCATTTTGCAATCACCAGATTGGTCTTTACCTTTTGAAATTATGTGTGATGCAAGTGGGTATGCAGTTGGGGCAGTACTAGGTCAACGGGTGAATAAAAAACCTGTTGCCATATACTATGCGAGCAAGACTCTTTCGGATGCTCAATTGAATTATACCACAACCGAAAAAGAATTACTCGCAGTAGTGTATGCATTGGATAAGTTTCGGTCTTACATTTGGGGTAATAAAGTAATTGTGTATACTGACCACAGTGCTGTTAGGTACCTCATGGAGAAAAAGGATGCAAAACCTCGCTTGATAAGATGAGTATTGTTGCTTCAAGAATTCGATTTGGAGATAAGGGACAAAAAGGGGAGTGAAAATGTGGTGGCGGACCACTTATCCCGATTGATTGTGGAAGAAGATTCCCAAACTGTGGAGATCAACGAGACATTTCCGGATGAACATATTTTAGTTGTTTCTACTTTACCTTGGTTCGCTAATTATGTGAATTATATAGTGACAGGTACAATGCCGGAATATTGGGACCGGAAGAAGAGGAGTCAATTCCTTTCTCAAGTGAAACACTACATTTGGAATAATCCGGATTTATTCAAGATTGGAGCGGATCAAATCATCCGAAGATGCATTCCTGATGAAGAGATTCCAAGTGTGCTAAAACATGTGCATTCGTTCGCATGTGGAGGGCATTTTAGTGGCCAAAAGACGGGTCACAAGGTTTTGTCATGCGGGTTGTATTGGCCAACAATTTTTAGAGATTCGTTTGAGTATGCCAAAAAATGTTTTCATTGTCAACAACTGGGAAGCATCTCAAAACGAAATGAAATGCCAATGCAACCTATCATGGTGGTTGACGTTTTTGATGTTTGGGGAATTGATTTCATGGGTCCTTTTCCTAATTCATTTGGCAATTTGTACATTTTGGTGGCGGTAGATTATGTTTCTAAATGGGTTGAAGCTATCGCCACCAAAACTAATGATCACAGTGTAGTATGCAATTTCATTCAAACAAATATTTTTTCAAGATTTGGAATTCCCCGGATTATCATAAGTGATGGGGGATCCCACTTCAAAAATTTCAAATTTGGGAAATTGCTTAAAAGGTATGGTGTTGATCATCGAATTGCCACCACGTATCATCCCCAAACTAATGGACAAGTTGAGGTTTCTAATAGACAAATTAAAGATATTTTACAAAAGACCGTTCGTGCGGACCGTAAGGATTGGTCAATAAAGCTAAATGATGCTTTGTGGGCTTACCGCACGGCGTTTAAAACGCCTATTGGAACCACTCCTTACCGTTTAGTTTTTGGCAAGGATTGCCATTTACCGGTCGAATTAGTTCACCGGGCGTTATGGGCAATTAAAGAAGTGAACTTGAAATATGATGATGCAGGGAAAGAAAGGAAACTCAAGCTTTGTGAGTTAGAAGAGCTTAGGGATGAAGCGTATGAAATCGCATCGAAATACAAGGATCAAACGAAGAGGGTTCATGATGCGAAGTTACGCATTAAAGTGTTTAAAGAAGGTCAAAAGGTATGGCTTTACAATTCTAAGTTGAAGCTCTTTCCAGGAAAGCTCAAAAGCAAGTGGATGGGACCCTATGTTGTCACTCGGGTCGGAAAGCTCGGAGATATTCAAATCGAAGATCCAAAGAATGGAAGCAAGCAAACGGTTAATGGACACCGCTTGAAAGATTTTTTAGAGTGGAATGCATCTGATAATATGGTGGAAGAAGTGGGAAGCGTGTTGGTGAGCTCCCCGACCGATGAGCTCAATTGAAAAGTAAAAGTGGTATCACCTTGTATATTTTTGTATAAGTTTAGCCATTTTATTTATTTATTTATTGTTATTTTGCTTGACATGAACTAACCTTTGTGTGTAAGATACAAGACCCGTCATGCCACAAAGTTTTCAGGTACGTTTCTCGACTAAAGTGTGTATTAGAGACAATACATGTTTAAAACGGGGAGGGGTAAGTAAGCGTCAAGTAAAAAAAAAAAAAAAAATGAAAACGGCGCATCTTGGACGAAAAGTGGCGCAGGCTGCGCTTAAAAACCTGCTGAGCTGCGCTGACCTGCAGCAGTTTCAAACCCAGCGCACGCTGGGTTGAGCCGAGCGCAAGCTGCGCTGAACCACTCCCACCTTGCGCTGCCTTCCATCAACTAAACCCCAAGCTGCGCCTAAAACCTGCTGAGCTGCGCTGAACCACAGCATTGCAAAACCAGCGCATGCTGGTTGATAAAGGCGCATGATGCGCTACCCAGCCCCCAGCTTGCGCCGTTTTTTTTAAACAAGCAAAGAACCTTTTTTTTTTCAGACCCGAACCCACAACCGTCTGACCCGAAATTTGACCCGATCCTTTTCCTTTTGACCCGAGTCCATGTTTAATTCACTTGTGACTACATCAATCATCATCATACATCATCTTCTTCAAACACAACTCACCTAAACCCTAAATCATTAGTCTACCATAACTCTTCCAATTCTTAACCAAATCCATTGGTTCTTGAGTCTATTTTGGCTAATTTTTCGAGATTAGTAAAACCCAACCATTATTTTCTTGAGATTTCGCACGGTTTCAAGGGTAGGGGTACAATTTCATCCGAAAATTTGGGGGTTTGAGTGGGTTTTTGAAAGCTTTTACTTTTAATCTCTACATTCTTGTCTATTCAACATCTAAGGTATGATTCTAACTCGTTTTGTTAATTTTATGATTAATATCGCTATTCTCTTTGAAAAGTGAACTTCCTTGTTTGAATGTGATAGATTTATGCTTTTTAGGGGATTACTTAGCATTGTAAAGAATCATTTGAATCATGATGTTGAAAATTGTTGGCACATTATGTTTGGAAAATATGTAAGAAGGTTAATGTGAATCACCATTAAAGATAATTGTGAGTTGTTAATTGATATTATTGCAATGGTTTATTGAGCTTGGTATCTTTTAAAAGATCTAAAATCCTTGTTTAGTAACCAATGTGATAATAGTATTCATAGATTGAATGTTGTTTGAAAGCAAGTGTGGGGATGATTATGACTTTGACGCTTAACCACACTTGTAATTTTTGAATGTGATTATCAAAGTTTATGGATTATATGAAGATGGTCATTGGTTGTAGATTGTTTGGGAAAATAAAACACGAGTTGTCAAATGCCACATTATATTTGTTTGATAGAATTGTTATCTTTGTAAGATTCAAACTCCTTTTTCATTAAATGTGGAATGAAACAATTCGCTATGTTTTATGAAATAGTTATTGATTAATTACTTTGTGTGGATGTAGGAAAAATGAAAACAAAGGCACTTGGGGGAAAGACCAATGAAGTGGCTCGTGATAGTGCCAAAGGAAAAGAAAAGGCTGAATCATCGAGGCGAGCTAAAAGGCAAAGAAAGCCAGCAATTATCGAGACTAGTGATGAAGAGGACGTGGCATTTGAGCCTATGGATGAAGACGACCAAAGGATAAGAGACGAGAGTGAAGAGGAAGAAGAAGATGGTAGCTATGGATCCGAATTAGAAATGAGCGACGATGGGTTACCAAGGTGGAAGAAACCAAAGCCACTGTCAAAGTTTCCACAAGAGTATAGAGCGGTGATGTATCGGAAGAAGTTAAATAATTCCAGTCAACCACTGAGAAGTCTGTTTTTGTGTGAACCATTGTTGGATGTCAACGAGTGGAAACCATTCCGTGTTGTAGATTGTTTCAAGAAGCTGGGGTGGATCGAGTTCTTAAAATTTAAAGGTGGAGATGTCATCTACACAGAACAAATTGTGGAATGGATGTCTACATTAACAAAAATTGAAGGAAAAAAGCCACCAACAACAACACGATTAATCGGACAGGTGGGTGGAAAAGAGGTAATTTTGTCGTTTTCTGAGTTGAATAAGTTAAGCAAGTATGATCAAGGGGCAACGGCAGTGGGTCCTTATGTGTATCCAAGTGATGAAATCATTGAAGCTAAAAAAATAAAAGAAAATGAATGGAAAGATTGGATTCACAGTTTGTTCGAGGTACCACCAACAGTCAATGTTGCTAAGTGGAAGTTAAAGAGGGATAATCTGCGAGCATTTCCGAGGTTGTTGTTACGGTTTATAACCAAGTGCGTGATGCCTCGCACAAGTGATCTTAATAAGGTGAGGTTATTTGAAGTTATGATTTTGCATGCCCTAATGACAGGATCCAAAAAGTTGTCAGCTCGCCATTTAATCATGTACAACATCTGGGAGGCGAGAGAAAACAATGAAAGATTGCTGATCCCATATGCTAGATTATTGTCAAAGATGTTAGTCAACCAAGGGGCGATTCCAAAAGGAGCTAGGGGAGAACAGATACCACAGAACCTGAGCAAAATATGCATGTTCATTAAGGGGACAAGGTGGAAGTATGAAAAAACAAGAACAACACACCGTTTATACATCCCATTCACAGACAAGAGTGTTGAAGGTCCACGAGAAGATGTAGATCAAGATGGTGAGTTTGAGAGAGAAGTTGATAGGCGAGAAGAAACCTCAGTGCTCGTCTCCGACCCAGTTGTAACTGGGCTGACTCCTGAGCATCATGGATCATTATACTATACTCATCTGCATGACTCAATGCTGCAGGCTCGTCCAACCGATTTTTCTGAGTGGCCTAACTCTATGAGACTCATGTTTGATAGGCAAACCCAATTGATTGAGGAAACAAGGGTCTATCAGAAGGCTATGGTGTATCGAAATGAAGAATTCGTGAATCGGGAGTGGAAGCACCAGGAGAACATTCGAAGAGAGCAGGATTTTATGAGAGGATGGGGACCTACAGTGAGGCCACGGCTAACGGATTATGATGATCCTGCTCGGTTGCCTTATGCAACATCACCGCACCTTGGCAGATATCCACAAGCAATACCGTCTGAGTATGTATCTCCATATCCGGTAGTACCATCTGAGGAGGGATCCAGTTCCAGTTCGAGGCAATTGGATGATGTGGAAGCATTAACTAAGAGCTTCTACCAGTGCACTTTGGGGCAGCCATACACACCGCCCCCATATGACAGTTAGTGCGGGTATGTTTTATTTTGTTGTTGTATATACTTGCGTGTTTGAGTGTGATTTTAGTTCTATTTTATTTTCGGTGTGTTTTGCTTTTGTTTCATTTTGGTGTGATAGGTAAATAAACTTTGTGGGTGTGTTTCCTAGATAACCCTCACGAGACCTCACTCGTCCTCACCGGGCTACCGGGAGGTTTAAAGGATCTATCCTAGTTAATTTTACATGTGTTTTTATTTCCATAAATAAAAGTTACTAAAAGATGATTTGGTAAGTTTTTGGTAAAGGGTAAACGGACAAACTCACAATCTTTTTGGTGAGGAGCTTGCTTCTACACGCATGTGAGATTTGTAGGTATATTCATGTTGGTGATTGGGCGACCATATGGTTGAAGAAATGGAAGCATCGTAGAGAGAAAAGAAAACCAGGTGCATTTGTTTCCATCACTATGACTTTTATTGTGGTAGTTATTTAACATTGAGGACAATGTTGACCTCAAGTGTGGGGAGGGGGAGAAAAAATTTCAAAATTTTTCAAAAATGTCCTCTATTTTGCATTCAAAAAGCATGATTAACTAAGTCAACTTGAGACGTACGAACCATTGTGGTCCTTTGTCATGGTCAAACCTACGCAAATCCACTTGATAAATTCTTGGCTATATTTTTATTAATAATAATAATAAAGGTGTTTGCTTGGGGATAGGTCGTTGGATGAGTTGATTATTCATACACACATCACATATCTTACCCAGTTCCCATGAAAGCATTTGAGCCACCATAACATGCTACATTTCACATATCTTACACATCTATGCATGTTATGTTCATTTGGATTTGAGTGTGCTTGAGTGGCAATATGTTGTAGAATTTGCATCTTTTGATACGTTTGAAACCATGGGCCGATTTTATGCACAAGAATGATTAAGGCATTAGGAAAGACCTTTTTATTTTTTACACCCTTTTTCACATCCTTGACCCAAAACAACTTCCCCTAGTCAAACAATCTTGAGCCTAAACCTTTCTTTTGAAACACCCGAATTAACCCATTTGACCCATTAAACCTTTTTGTTTTTAAAACCCGAGTAATGAAAGTTCGATTTTAGGAGATTTTTATATTGTAAATAGTTAGCAATGATGCCACAAAAAAAAAATGAAAAGAAGAAAAACATGAAAAGCATGTATTATCTTTGAGAAAATAAAAGGCACAATATCGCCTTGTAGTTTTTAGATTGTTTAGATTGTGCATGGGTTGAGAGTAAAGTAATAAAAATCGAACTTTCGTTACCTTAGTCACTTTAAAAATTTCCCATTCCATACCCTTTCACCAAGCCCCGTTACAACCATAAATAAAGACCTTTTGACTTGTGTGATAATTTTTGTGCAAATTGGTGGAAAATGATTGAGATGCAAACCTATGCTAACATGAGTCACTTTCAAGCTTGGAGTGTTCCATATATATATTATGTGCTAGCCCATCAAATGCTAGTTCTTGAGCCGAGTGGAGTGAACCATTGTGAGGGATGTGTGTGTGGAGTGTTAACTATTGAAGATGGCCTAGTTTCGGGTAGACACTTGTTTTAAAAAGAGAAAAATATTGTATGCCGAGCTATTTTGAATTGTGTGATAAAAGTAGGTTGGGTATGACTTAGGACCTTAACTTGTACAAGTATGAGGATGGTAAGTCGTGTTCGTGTTTGACGGATGTAAAAGTGTAATTAAGTTTGCTTGAGGACAAGCAAAAAGATAAGTGTGGGGATGTGATGCGCGTTCGAAAACCCCGGAGTTATTATATTTAAGTTGAGTATTTTTTATGAATTGTTTAGATAAATGCCACACTTTGAGTCGATTAATGTTTTGCAGCTACAAGTGCTTTTAGAAGTGGAAATGTTGCATTTATGATGCCGGGAATCGAAGACAGAGTCCAGACCGTCACTGAAATAAGAAAAAGTGATAGACCCCGTAAGAGAATCTGTCTACAACAATTTGGTGTGTAGACACCAACTTTCAAGCAATCAAGAATATTATATAGTCAAGGGTGTTGACTATTGCCATTTAATATTGGCTTCTTTGGAGGAGAGCATTGACCAAGTGATTAAGAGTTACATAATTATTTTTTTATAAATAGAAGATCACAAGAGTCATAGCAATCATCCTATCCTATTCTATTGCTTCTTTTGAGAGTTTTTAGAGAGTAATAACATTGTTAGTGAAGATCACATTCATTTTCTATTCATCATTTTCATGGCATTGGTTCTACAATTTCTTGAAGCTTCAACCATCATGAGTGGCTAATTCAACGAGGTATACCCCGATGTAGCTTGTAAGAATTAGGGTTCTTGAACAATTGGGTATTTTCTATTTTCTATTGTAATCATTTACTTGAACAATTTTAATTGAAGCTTTAATCTTGGGTTGGATTCATGATAGCTAATTTCCCCTCGCACTAATAGCGTTATGAAATGAATTCGTTTATATGCACAATTTTAATTTAGGGTTTGAATGTTCTTGAATGATAAAGTATATAGTTGTCCATTGTTATGTTGACGGCTATTGATACCTAAATCTTGTGACAACGACCCCGTTAGTAATTTTTGCAACTTTAATTTATATCCAATTGTGATAGGACCCGAGTCTTGCTTGTGAAATCGGTGTAGCCTTGTCATTTTAATATTATCTTGTTAATTTAATTCACTCAATTTCATTTAATTAGTTTTGTCATATCAAGTTTGAATTAATTTCTTTTTGTTCCACCAATTTCCTAAACCATCCTAAATCAAATTTTTTACAAATTCATAATTAAATAGCTATCTTCATAAATAATTTTTAATCAACTATAAGTATTGACACCAACCACAAACTCTTCGTGGTTCGACACCCTTATTACCACTACTACATAGTTAAGGTAATTTAGGACTTATAAATATTATTTTTGACCGGACCGCGACGACCGGTTCATCAAATGACCCAAAGTGTTAAGTGACTGTATTTATGTTAGAAAAAAAAATATATGTGTGAAAAAAAAAATAAAAAAAAGAAGAAAAAAAAAGAAAAAAAAAGAAAAAGAAAAAAAAAAGAAAAAAAAAGAATACAAAAATAGAAGTATGTGTTATGGGTCAAATATGCCCAAAGTTATGTTTATTTATGTGTATTGTGAATAAGGATTGTCAATCATGTTGGTGTCACCGTTTTATTTTAGCCACATGTTAGCCAAATGTTTCCTACCTTTACCCTAAGCCCAAAACCCGTAAGTCCTTTAGATATGTGCATTGCCTACAGTTGAGGTGTGATTGTCATACAAGCCTATGATAACAGAGTTGCATACTTGGTTTTTGAGTGATTAATACTAGCGCATTACATGCTAGTCCAGATATTAAACCGAGTGGAGTGAAAAATTGTGAGGGGTGTGTTGCATGAAAATAAAAACCAGAAGCATGTTAGCTTTAGTCGGGGAAATTCTGTTTTTAAATGGAAATCAATTTGACTTGCTGAATTAACACATCTAATGCTGATCTGTAAATGGGGTATGACTTTGGACCTTAGCTAAGGTATGATAGGGCAATTGTGGTGCTAGTCTGTAATAATGTCTTGAGCAGAGTGTATATAATTTTTTCGAGACGAAAAAAGATAAGTGTGGGGGTGTGATGCGCGGTTGCACGCATCATGCTTATTTGCTAGTTTTGTATATTTTTGAGTCGATTAGATAGTATTTTTATTAGTTTTAGGCTTGTACTCTATTATTTTAGTATTGTATATATTTTATTACTTTTTGGTTTTTTTTATTATTAATTTATTTATTTTATATTTTTTGGTAGGTGATCGCATGGAGCGGGGCTAAAACAGTACAAATTACATTCGAGACCCGAACACCTGAGTCGAGAGCACGGGGTCATAATACCATTTATAATAATAATAATAATAATAATAATAATAATAATAATAATAATTAGAATTAGAATTAGAATAATAATAATATTAATAATAATAAAAAGAAAAAAAAATAAAACGTGGCTATTGTTGTCACGGCCCACATGGCCCAAAAGGAATTAGGAAGCAGCAACATTAATATGGTGAAAAAAGTAGATCGCAATTCTATTATTGCTGGGATAGGACGGCGCATACAAGAATAAGGAGGAACGCTCAATATTTTTGGAGAACAGGGAGGATCGCACAAGAGGGACAAGGGTTCAAGATCCAACTTTTGAAGGCATCAAGTTTTATGGCCATGAGTGGCTAATCCCGTTGTATTACACTGGGGATGTAGGCTTTTGATATTTAGGGTTTGAACAAATTGGGTATTGTTCTTAAACTATTGTTTATGTTTTTGTGTGTTTGAATTAACTGTGTTGAATTGTGATTAACCTTATGTTTAACTCATTTTAGTTAATTGATCTTGTGCCAATTTCTAATGATATGAACATGGTTCCTTGCTTTAACACAAACATAGGATTGTATGTTCTAGGTAATGAAGTGTAGTTTATTCTATCTTCGATATTGATAAAACTTGACACCTAAGCCTATTGAGCAATCATTCCGTTAACACCAATCACATTACTATTGTTTACCCATTTGTTAAATCCCTAGTATTCAATTGTTGAAACCCTAGTGTGATCTTTTTAATTAAATTGTTTACAATCTATATTATTTTTTTATTCATATAATTTCAATTTAAGTTTAATATAATAAACAAAACTTTCCAATCAAATTCTTAAAGGAACAAAGCATTGGCTTCATAATTTTTCTAGCACCTTCATAAATAATACCGTTTAATCAACTAAGCAACATCCACTAACCACACGCTCCTCTGGATTCGATACCCTACTTACCCTAGCTACCTAGGTTAATTAGGTTTTGTATGACCCGTAACGATCGGCTCATCAAATGGCGCCGTTGCCGGGGAGCTAGTGCGCTTAGTGTTTAGAGTTTAGTTGATTATTGTGATTAACTGTTTAATTTGTCTTTGTTACTTCTTTTTGTTCGTTTTTACGCGTGGTGTGTTAAGTGTGCAGGTGACAGATAATGCATGCATGCCACTTGTGTAAAATCTGAAGATTGGGAATTTAGCAAGACTTGATCGTCATCATCACAATGTACTGGGAAGATGACGATAATACTTGTCCTTGTTGTGGGAGCCCATATCATTTGTGGCGAGAATGTCCAGTGGCCCGTAAGAAAATGGAAGCATTTAAAGAAAGACAAGATCGTATTATTTTTGGGCTCGAAAAACCTGGAGGTTCACATTTATCTTCTTCACATCGTCAGTCACGCTATTCAAACTCCCAAGGTTATTATCAGTTAAATAACAGGTATCAAGGGAGTTCATTTAGCCAAAGGACGCAACCATATCCAAACCATGAGGAATATAATGACTATTATCTTAATCAACCTCAACCGGCATACGAAGACCCTCAAAATTCAACACATTCTAAGCTCGATGCTCTTGCGATCATCATCAAAGAATACCATGATAATATCAAAGAAATGAAGAGAGAAAATGAAGTAAGAGAAAAAGCTCATGAAGCTTTGGTGATTCAAGTGGGTCAACTAGCCGAGGAATTTGCCCAATTTAAGTGTAACCAAAACGAGTTGGCCAATGGTATTATGGTAGAGGCTGATATAGATGAAGATGCTGCAAGTCTTTCTGAATGGTTAAACCCAACTGAAGACTTAGCATCTCATGAAGATTTGGTGGCTGAGGTGAAAGTTCCTCACGAATCTCATCCCGTGTTGATTATAGCACCCAACAAAGTGGAGGATGAAGGTTTAAAGATGAAGAAGAGGAAGGTGAGCTGGGAGGACATTGGGCAATTTATTGTAAAACGGCCCCGCAACAAAAATGACTCGATTCTCATGCCAATAACTTGGAAGCAATTGTGGATTTGGCATGTGAACTACCGAGTGTATGTTGGAAACTCGGTAGGAAAATGTGGGACAAAACCTTCATGCTTGGACTCGATGGACAAGTTGAAGGAGAATGAACAGATTGGGGCATGGCATGTAAATTACCGAGCATACATTGGAAACTCGGTAGGCAAATGTTCTTTGAGACCACCATAAATGAATATCGGGTATGATTCTTGTACAGTTTGTATATTTATTTAATTTGTTTTATTTTTCTTTTATTTTTAGTTAGTATTTTGAGTCTCTTTTGATTTCTGGGAATGCTTTGAGTTTAACTTGCAATCAGATAACTTGCCTGTACTCAATCTCCATTCAGGCAGGGTAAATCTGTACACCATCAGTGTATCAGGCATCCCAGAATTTTACGTTTTTATTTTTCTTTGAGTATTAGTTTCAGGTTTGTCTATCGGCCGCGAATGAAATGCTATACGGTTCGATTGGGTGAATTCCAAAGACTCATACGCGCACTGCCTATATCCAGGGGAGTCTGTTCCTTTACTGTTTTATTTTATTTTTATTTCTGCTTTATTTTATTCCTAGCTCACATTGAGGACAATGTGTCGTTCAAGTGTGGGGGTGGGGAAACTTCGTTTTTATTTATTTTTTGTGTCTTAAAAAAAAAATTTGTGTCTGAAAAAAAAAATGAAAAATATTGAAAATGTCTTGAAAACTGTTCCTAAAAAAAAAAGCATTCTAATCAGACATAAAAGCAGTTTTTTCGGTACCTACGAGCTGTTTCTTGATTGTTTTGGCAGTAGATCCTTAGTCATGGTCTAATTTGTGGAAAAGTAGTATGAACCGTTTTCAGCAGGTGTTTTTTTAAAAAAAAAAGTTTAGAATTGTCTGACTAGATTTAACAAGCTATTGGTAATAAATGCATGCACACATCGGTAACCCATTTCCCCACTTTTGTGAGATCTTGAGCCTACTAGTTGATAGATTGATTTATATATATTTTTGTTTGTTGAGAGTAGGCCAGATGTTTCTCTGTTGCAGAACTTGTGTGATTTGATACATGCCGAGGTTGTAGACTAGATATGCACATAGATGATAAAGGCAATTTAGGTTTCCACTTTTTCTTTTGATACCCGCTTATTTGTTATGTCTGACCCGTTTACCTGAAATCACCGTTAGTAACCCATGTTGAGCCTATACCCTTTCATTTGATTAAACCTATTACCCAAATTGACCTGTTTACCTTTGTATAATAAATTGATGACATCCATTGTGTTTGTGTTTTGTTCAAGTGATTGAGTTATGTTTAAGTTGTGAAAAAAAAAAGAAAAAAAAATATATATGAAAAAAAAGTGAGAAAAAAAAAATAGAAGTATGTGTTATGGGTCAAATATGCCCAAAGTTGTGTGATTATTGTATTATGGTGCTTAGTGAATAAGGATGATCATTCAAGCGTGTTGACACCTTTGTTTTTAAACCAATTGTTAACCAAATATTTCCTACCTTTACCCTAAGCCCAAAACCCGTAAGTCCTCTAGATATGTGCATTGCCTACAGTTGAGGTATAATTGTCATACAAGCCTATGATGACAGAGTTGCATACTTGGTTTTTGAGTGATTAATACTAGCGCATTACATGCTAGTCCAGATATTAAACCGAGTGGAGTGAAAAATTGTGAGGGGTGTGTTGCATGAAAATAAAAACCGGAAGCATGTTAGCTTTAGTCGGGTAAATTCTGTTTTTAAATGGAAATCAATTTGACTTGCTGAATTAACACATCTAATGCTGATCTGTAAATGAGGTATGACTTTGGACCTTAGCTAAGGTATGATGGGGCGACTGGGGTGCTAGTCTGTGATAATGTCTTGAGCAGAGTGCGTATAATTTTTTCGAGACGAAAAAAAGACAAGTGTGGGGGTGTGATGCGCGGTTGCAGGCATCATGTTTATTTGCAAGTTTTGTATATTTTTGAGTCGTTTAAATAGTATTTTTATTAGTTTTAGGTCTGTACTCTATTATTTTAGTATTGTATATATTTTATTACTTTTTGGTTGTTTTTACTATTAATTTATTTATTTTATATTTTTGGTAGGTGATCGCATTGAGCGGGGCTAAAACAGTACAAATTATATTCGAGACCTGAACACCCGAGTCGAGAGCACGGGGTCATAATACCATTTATAATATTATATAATAATAATATAAATAATAATAATAATTAAAAAATAAAAAGAATTGAAATGTGACAAAGTGTCACGTGACCAAAGTGAAAGAAAAAGTCAAAATAGGGTATTATTATTTTTGAGGATAAAAGGGGGAGCGCAGCAGCTTTGGTAGTATCATTATTCTTTGACGGCTCCAATTTGAGGGGAGTGAAGATCACATATTTATCTACAGGAGGGGAGGTTCGCATATGATACAAAGGGCAGATTATTATTATTCTAAAGACACAAAGAGGAGATCGCATAGTGCTTTGAAGGAGGGCATATTATTTTTGAAGGTCACGCCATTTATAAAAAGACAATATCTTTGTGCAGAGGAGGTCGCAGCACACAAGGAGACAAGAAAGAGAGATCTAACTTTTGAGGCATCAAGCTCTATGGCCATGTTTGGCTAATCCCTTTGTATCACATTGGGGATGTAAACTTTTGAAGATCTAGGGTTAGCAAATTGGGTATATTTCTTTAAACTTTTATTTATGTTTTTGCGTGTTTGAATTAACTGTGTTGAATTGTGATTAACCTTATGTTGAACTCATTTTAGTTAATTGATCTTGTGCCAATTTCTAATGTTATGAACATGGTTCCTTGCTTTAACACAAACATTGGATTGTATGTTCTAGGTAATGAAGTGTAGTTTATTCTATCTTCGATATTGATAAAACTTGACACCTAAACCTATTGAGCAATCACTCCGTTAACACCAATCACATTACTATTGTTTACCCATTTGTGAAATCCCTAGTATTCAATTGTTGAAACCCTAGTGTGATCCTTTTAATTAAATTGTTTACAATCTATATTATTTTTTTATTCATATAATTTTAATTCAAGTTTTCAGTATAATAAACAAACCTTTCCAATCAACTTCTTAAATGAACCAATCAAAATCTTCATAAGTTTCTAGTATCTTCATAAGAAATACCATTTAATCAACTAAAATATTATCCACTAACCACACGCTCCTCTGGATTCGATACCCTACTTACCCTAGCTACCTAGGTTAAATAGGTTTTGTATGACCCGTGACGACCGGTTCATCACAAGGTACTATAAATTATCATGTTTGTTTTTTTAAACAAGAAGTCAATGTGCAAAGTCAAAGGGCAGAAGTTGTTTGATAAGTTCAGGGGGTGATTCTACCATATACTCAAAGTTTTATTAGTGTTATAATATAGTTTGATGTGTTTGTAATAAGAGTCCTAAACTTGAGGGACTGATTGTGTCATCTTTTATAATAGTTTGTTAAAAGTCGTTAGAACAGAATTAGGGCTTAGAAGAAGCTTGATCAGGTTATGATTAGGATAATCATTTGTAACACATTTCTTTTCAATTCCTTTCATGTATTCGTTCGTTTATCAATAATACTTTTAATTGTTGGTTAATTGTTCTCGATTGTGATTGTTTCTACTGTTCTCGATTGTGATTGTTTCTGGTGCTTATTTACAACAATTGGTATCAGAGCAATGCTGTGCTTGATTCAGAACAATCAGTCAATTCAATGGTGATAACAACAAAGTTTGAGTTGGAAAAGATTGATGGGAAGAATGATTGTCCTGAATGGAAGAAAAGAAGAGTTACAGAGTATATGTGATTACAATCCACAAGATGGATCATCAGAAGGTTATGGTTCTGATGTTCTTGTGGTGACTTGTGATGGATTTTGTTCTGAAAAGTGGATGACGGATTCAGGGTATATTAGGGAATTGAAATATGAAGATCTTGGTGTGATCAAGATGGGTGATGACAAGGCTTGTGAGATTCAGGGGATTGGAATTGTCACACTCATGGTGGACAATGGCATGATTGTTGATGTTCATGGTGTGAGGTATGTTTCTGATCTGAATAGAAGTTTATTGTCATTAGGGTTGTTTTAAAAAAAGGGGTTACCATGTGATGTTAAAAGATGGTAAAGCATTGATTATGAAAGAATCAATGGAGGTGATATCAGGAACTAGACAAGAGAGTAATGTTTATGTTCTTAATGGTCATGTTGTGCCTCTTGTTATAGTCTTTTGATCACATAATTGAACATGGGTCGATTGAATTCTGTAAACGGGAAGGTTTTGATATGTTACACGGTGATATCATGGAGTTTTGTGTGATGGGAATGTGTCACAGGATAAAAGGCTCTAAGGGTGTTCAGTTAACAAAGGGTTTAGGTTTTGTTCATGGTGATTTGTGTGGAAAATCAATGGGTTGGGCTCTAGGTGATCTTCTGATCAGAGAAGATGTTCTTCCAAGAATGGTAATGATACATGTTTTGGATTGTAAACATGTGATGGTTACCAAATACCAAGGGTGAAAAATGGAAGGTGTTTGGCTTAAAGATGAATGTGAATTCTAGTCAAGATAAGTGTGATTCAAGAGCAAGTGATTGTTTGTTCTTGGGATATCCTAGTGGCATGACAGTGTTCAGGATGCGGGACTAGGTGATATGAAGCCAAGGGTGGAAAGTAGTAGGTTGATGCTATGTAGAAAGAAGGTTTGGACTGAGGTGGGTTTTTTTTATCACAATGAAGGTTTTTTATCCAAGTACCTGAACCAATTAAGCGCCATTGGATTCGAGTTGTAGAAGGAGAGTAAGTACACATATACTGTTTCTATATGTACATAAAAATGTTACTAATGTGGTTTGCATTCATTGCTTTTATTTTGTAGATTTAGCAATCTAGGGTCTGCTACTCGAGTTATTAGATCAAACTTAGAGACATTGTGGTCCGCTCCATGGGATAGTTGGAGAGATGTTCCTACTGAAGATAGAAAACGGTTTTTTGAGCGATTTCAGGTGTGTAAACAATTTATGGTTACCAAAGGCCAACCCAATGCATTTAACAAGCCTACAAACCATTTATGGTTAGGAATTAGCTAGTAAATGACTAAGGCCCAGATACCTAAAAGTAACAATTTAGTTAAACCAAATTGATTTAAAGATAATTTGTTAGATTAAATGATTATATGTAATGTCTTAGCTTAATTAAATTAATTGGTCATTTCTTGAATAAGCCTGATAACGGATTTGTTAAGACTACAAATTCTTGTTAATAATATTTGTATTTTGTTGCTGTTAGATAAGTGAAATAGGTTGTTGGACCAACCAATAAAGTTGATTGTTGGTAACAGAGAAGGTTTATATATGTTAATCTTCATGTAATTTACTGAATGTAATGATATTATATGCAATAAATGGGAAGTTGAAGAAGTATCTATTGTAGCACTTGTAATTATAGAACGTATATGATTGCATGATTCATAAATTAGGTTAAAACTCTCAATGCTATAAATAATCGGGAACAACCATGTTCTTGTCGTTTGCTTTTGATGCATTTGGATACCTGGCCCCTGTGGCTGTGCGTTTCTTGGAACGAGTGCAGAATGTGGTTCACAGCGACTCACAGAGCCCTAAAAACCAAGGGTTTGTATTTAGCAGGATAGGTTTTGTGATTCAAAAGGGGATAGCCAGCTTGTTGCCCGTTTACCCACTATCCAAATGTAATTTGATCTATGATGGGATGGTTAGTGAGAAACACTGAAATGTAAAAAACAACAACTTAATAGAAATGAGGAAAGTTACACGTTTGTTTAAATCTACATTTTTTGTTTGTTTTGAAGGTTGACTAGGGGTGTGTGAAAAAGAGATACTCTGAGTTGAATTCCACATTAGTGTATTTCTTTAATTCCGTTAAGCCTTACACTCTTTTGTGTTATTAATAATATTTATTCATATATTTTTTTAATAGTAAATTTCATTCAAGAACCAACGCAAAATCTAAAGAAGAGGCCGCAAAAACAAGGCTTACGACATATACAATGGGTACATATTCCAATCCTTCCATCTCAAATCCTTAAACCTATCTCGACTCTTTAACCATAAGAATGACAAAGATTTCACATTTGCCACAATGTCCTGCATTTTAGCGTTTATACCGTTAAAGATCTTCTCATTCATCTCCTTCCAAATAACCCAACACGTGACCATAACAATACCATGAATTATTTTACCTCCTTTTATTCCCCCAAGGGCTTGTTTAAACACATGAAGAATGTCTCGAACGTCAAAGGCAAACATATTTATAATCTCAATTGCCGATTTTATTCCACACACCATTGAATTAATAACTAACCCGATCGAAATAGTGGCGAAAGAAGCAAGGCAACAGAACTTATCTACAGAAAGAAAGTCATCAAAGTTATTAAAATTAATAAACTTATCATTGGGAACAATGTATTGTTTGTCAAGTAATGTATCTGAATCGAAGGCTTGAAATTCGAAGAGAAGAGAGACGGTGTGAGGGATTGGATGTAGTTTTAGGGGGATAAGGACACGTGTGGTTAGGGCTTTGTAATGTGCGTTAATATTAAGGGTGGTGATATTAGTGAGGGATGATTTGGAGGGGAAGTGAGTGAGGGAATGAGGAGGGACTAGGGTTTGAAATGTTGTTGACATTGTTGGATTAAGGTGGTGATCGGAGAATTTGGGTGGTTTTTTGCTGACGTTTGAAAAGCAAAGGTTTTGAGGGAGGCCGGGTGGTGGTTGGAGGAGGTGGTGTTGGTTGTTCAAGGAGGTAGTGGTGGTCTAAGAAAAGATGTATAAAAGATTAAACTGCTCGGATGGTCCCTGTGGGTAGTTTGGTCATTTTACATGATTTAACTAAAAAAAAATTAACGAAGTTAGCTGGTAGGAACCAAAGTGTTATAAAATGTCAACTTTGAGGACCATTGAAAATAGATGGGGGCATCTGTGCAATTCGTGCAAAACACAGGGACCATCCGTGCAGTTTACTCTTACCAAAAGCCACATTTCTAACAACCAATTCTATGGCCGTAGGGTGTTAGATATAATATTGTAATTGGATTGATTTGTTTGACCAAGTGATTTATAATAAACATCAAGCAAGTTAGGAGAGTTTGTGCTTGATTGAGTTTATCACGAGTAGGGTTTCCAAGGGTTGCCCCCGATTAGCAGGGTCAAGGGGCAGAGTCCCTATCTTGCATTTGAAATTTATTTTTTGAAATATTAACTTAAATTTTTTTGGTGCAGAAAATTGACTCAGTTTGTATCATGATTAAACTCTAATTTGGAAGGGAGGAAAAGAAAAAGAAACGGATAAATCCTTCCCTTTATCTTCGGTTCTTTTCCTTTATTTTCTATCCCTTTCTTTTTCGTTCATTTCTTTCCAGTTTAAAAGGACTGAATTTGGCCTAGTTTTCCTTTCTTTTCAACAAAAATCTATGAAACACATATTCTTTCTTTTCCTTTCTTAAAAAAAAAACTCTTGATGATGAAGACTCAAGATTCCATTTTCTTCTTTCCATTTCCTTCCCTTCTTTTCCTTTCCTTCCAAAAAATTCGCTGGTTCTCAAAATTCTCTACATATCACATATTTGGTTCTTGCAAAAATTGGCTAAATTTTATCTGATCAGAAGACTCAAGATGATGAACGTTCAAGTATGTTTGTCGAAGTACTTATTGTGGCAGTCATGGAGCACGATTGAAGACTCAAGATGATGAAGGTTCAAGTATGTTTGTCAAAGTACCTTCGACAAACACACTTGTTGACGGTTTTGGTTGAGGCACATGTTCGACACCCGGTTATCTTAAAACAGATTTCGGGCCTCATTTCAAACGGCATGTATCCCAGGGTACAACAACCGGAACAATATGTGTACTGTCAGAGATAGCTCAAACGCCCAAGGTTTCACCGGGTTAAGGTGTTTTCGATTTATATAGAAAATGAAATTATGAAATTAGTGATGATGGAAGAATTAGAGAGTACTCTTCTCTCAATTCTATACAATTTGTTGACAAAATATTTCTCTAGTATTCTCCTTTTCTTTTCTTTATATTTCACCACTTTTAATGTATAATCAGGTTCCTTTTATACTAAAAAATAAAGCTTCATAGTTAATTCATTTATTTAAAGATAATTAACAATTCTGTGAGTCAAATTAAAGATTAATTATCATGATTCTTCAATAGAGATTAAGACTAAATCAAAACAACCACACTTATGATAAAAGATATTATTTTATATTAGAGTCACCGAGGTTCAAAACTATTCAATTCAACCACTCAACTTCAAGGTTTGATATCTTATTCATAATGCATCTTAGCTCCGATTTAGACATGAGTTGATTCATTTGTAAAACTCTCACACCAATACACCATTTGAAGAAACACGAATCCTAGATCACCGGGTTAGCGCTGATCTTGGTAGTGACTCTACGGGGTGTTTATAAAAAGGTGTATTTTTAAAATGTGATAGGTCTAGGGACAAGACCAAGGATGTTTAGAGACAACAGATTAGAAGAGCCGAGCCTCTTAACGTTAGCAAATAAACAGAGGTTGGAAAAGTACGATGTGCACATCTTTTCAACGAAAGTGTTAGTGAATATCGGATGCCAATAAAAGGAGAAGGGGCTACTCCTTTTATACTACCTCAACATGCAACTTTCTCAACCCATCCTCTACCCTTAATGGGGCCCGGCCCAGGTAGAGGTATCTCTAGGTCTCCGGGCTAAGTCCCTAAGCCCAATGGTGCAAGTGGGTTTGTAAAAAGGAGGGAATATGGGGGATGTTACCGTCCTGACCAAAATACAGGTGGCGTCCGTTGAGTTGACGCTGGTGGGCGGCGGACACGTGGCGTCCGCCTACTGGCTACTCTAGGGCGGTGGGTAATCATCCTTCTTCTAGAACCTGAGACAAGTTGGAGGGTTGCAAAAGTCTTCTAGCAAAGAGATGTCTTGGCTGGGAGGCTGCCACGTCATCGTCTTTTCTAGGTGTCAGGTTGAGCGCAACCTTTGATTTACCGAGAACTCTGACGGGGAGCCTGCAACGTCAGGAACAGTTGCCTGGGCCCAGAATGCATCTTTAAATTGTGTTAACGAAGCTTTGTCTATCTTGCTGAAGAAGCTTCGTAGTGTGTTTGTCCCGCTGATGTAAATCGGGGGGGATAGTGTGCGTCCATCTGCTAGCTGACGCTAGGTATTCCGCTGACGTAAAACAGACGGGTGAGTCTGCGTCCACTGTCTGGTGGACGCTGACGGTTCCGCTGACGTAAAACGGGCGGAGTGTGTTTAGCTAGACGTTGTTTGTAGGTTTGTGATATGGTATTACTGGCCTTTTGGTACCATATCCCTTTAAGTCCCCCTAGTCTAGTGCTTTCATGTTGCTCTGAAAGGGGAGTGCTGGACTTATATTTAGACTAAAATGTGTGGAGTTTACATGTGTACTTTGAGTTACATCCAGTCGTCACTGGGTTTTCATGTAACAAAGTGTACATGTATTTTCATGACGTAGTCAACTGGTGCGCGCGTAGTGATCAATCTGCAGGTGTATGACGGAATGAGGCTCGGTGCCATGTAAAAGTGGTATAGTTGATATATATATATGGCTTTTATGAATACCATCTATATGTATAAAGCTTGAAGCATCATGATAATGGAAAGTTCCAATTCTTGCATGTGTAAAGCTTGAAGCATGATGTCTGTTGATAATAAGAGGACATAGTTTATGTGAATAAGAAGAAAAATTGTTGCAGTTCTTCTTCTGGACACTAGCGTGATGCCTGAGTAGGCGTCGGGCCTTGTAGCGCATCTGGAAGATGAAGATGAGAAAAAACTTGATGTTTTTCTTCCGGACGCTGGCGTGATCCCTGAGGAGGCGTCGGGCCTTGTAGCGCATCTGGAAGATGAAGATGAGAAAAAACTTGAAGTTTTTCTTCCGGACGCTGGCGTGAAGCCTGAGGAGGCGCCGGGCCTTGTAGCGCATCTGGAAGATGAAGATGAGAAAAAACTTGAAGTTTTTCTTCCGGACGTTGGCGTGATGCCTGAGGAGGCGTTGGGCCTTGTCGCGCATCTGGAAGGTGATGTGGAAAAGTAGTTTTTTGTCTGGTCCTGCGCTTGTTGAAGTGAAGTTATTGCACATTGAATTTGTCTTTTTAAATTCCGTGTGAATTCAATGGCGGGAATGTTTGTTTGTCAAAGGACGTGTCTTACGGTTCGTACACTGTGTCGGAGAACGTGTCTGACAGGTGCTGTAGCTGGTAAGTAAGTAGGCCACCACGTGTCATGCATCTGTGGTGTGTGGACAGCTGGTGGTGTGTTTGAACTTGGTCGTACACGTGTCGATCATCGGTGGTATGTGACAACTGTTGGGTATAGTAACCGTCAGGCGAGTGATACACGCGCGGCGTGTGTGCCGAATATCACATGGGCTTTCTGACGTGTCTGCTTGTGAGTGGACCAACGTCTGGAGATTTCGCCTGTGATGATTACACCCTCTGCCATTGCAATTAATACAATGACTATAAATAAGAGTTCTCCCCTTGTGTTTACACTTTACGTTTCGAAAACTCTCTTCTTCTCCGGTGACTCTCTATAATTCTAGTGAGCAAAACCATCAAAAAAATTTCAGTTTCTTCTTTACCCTTTAGTTAAAACATGTCGTCTGACGATAAAAAGGTTGAGTTGGCCATGAAGGATGCTCAGATAGGTTTCTCAAAGGACTCCTGCACAAATATAATATTCTCCGAGAGTGGGAGCCGGAGCTACCTGAGAAGGGACAGACGCCGACGGACTGTCCGACAGACAAGATCTGTTTATGCGAAGCCTTCTTCGTGAAGAGTCTGTTTCGGCTGTCGGTGTCTAGGTTTTTGGTTTCTGTGTTGCAGCAGTACGACATGCACATATCTCAGATGAGCCCCACTGGCAAGGCGAACGTTGTGGCGGACGCCTTGAGCAGGAAGGAGTCTGCGAATCCTCGTCGTGTTCGAGCTTTACAGCTCACCATTCATTCTTCGTTGCCTGACTGAATCCGTTCTGCACAGTTGGAAGCTTTAAAAGAGGAGAACCTTAAGGCTGAAACTATGCACAGTGCTGACAAGCATCTTGAACTCAGGACCGATGGCTTGCACTATTTTGTGGGGCGTGTTTGGGTTCCCTTGTTTGGGGGATTACACGAGCTTGTTTTGGATGAAGCTCACAAATCCCGGTATTCTATTCACCCTGGCTCCGATAAGATGTATCAGGATTTGAAGATACTTTATTGGTGGCCAAACATGAAGGCTGATATAGCTTCTTATGTCAGCAAATGCTTGACTTGTGCTAAAGTCAAGGTGGAGTATCAGAGGCCGCCTGGTCTCCTGCAACAACCAGAGGTTCCAGAATGGAAGTGGGAGCGAATCACGATCGATTTTGTCACCAAGCTGCCAAAGTCACCTAGTGGTTATGATATGATCTGGGTGATTGTTGACAGGTTGACAAAATCGGCACGTTTCATACCTATTAAGGAAACCGATGGACTTGAGCGGTTGGCTCGACTTTACCTTAAGGAGGTGGTTGCTTGGCACGGGGTGCCTGTTTCTATTATCTCTGATCGTGATTCTCGTTTTGCTTAGCGTTTCTGGAAGGCTCTGCATAAGGCTTTGGGTACTCAGATGGATATGAGTACAGCCTATCATCCGCAAACTGATGGACAGAGTGAGCGGACGATTCAAACCTTGGAAGACATGCTTCGGGCATGTGTTATCAATTTTGGTAAGAGTTGGGAGATTCACCTACCGTTGGTGGAATTCTCCTACAACAACAGCTATCACTCTAGTATCAAGGCGGCTCCGTTCGAGGCTCTCTACGGACGGAAATGTCGATCACCTCTTTGTTGGGCCGAGGTGGGCGAGAGCCAGCTCACTGGTCCGGAACTCGTGTACCAAACTTCGGAGAAAATCTTACAAATTCGTAACCGTTTGGCTGCTGCGCGGGATCGTCAGAAGAGTTATGCCGATCGCCGTCGCAAACCTTTGGAGTTCCAGGTTGGGGACACGGTACTTCTGAAAGTTTCACCATGGAAGGGTGTCATACGCTTTGGAAAGCGTGGCAAGCTTAACCCTCGTTATGTCGGACCATTCGCAATCCTGGATCGGATTGGACCGGTGGCATACAGACTAGACCTACCGGCGGAGCTCGGTAGTGTTCACAACGTTTTCCATGTGTCTAACTTGAAGAAGTGTTTGGCTGATGAATCTCTCATTGTACCACTGGAAGAGATCAAGGTTGATGATCGTCTTCGCATCGTGGAGGAACCTGTCGAGATTCTCGACTACAAGATTCGTAGCCTTCGTCGGAGTAAAATCCGCATCGTCAAAGTTCGTTGGAACTCGAACCGTGGACCGGAGTTCACGTGGGAACGGGAGGATCAGATGAAAGCTAAGTATCCTCATCTCTTTCCGAAGCGCACATTCAAATCAAGGCATGTTACTGCTGAAGCGGAATGAATCTCGGGTCGAGATTCCTTTCAACGTGGGGATGTTGTGACATCCGGTAAATTTTCTTTTCGTTTCGTTCTTTCCGTCTCTTTCATTTTTGGACTTTGTGCAATTTTCGGGACGAAAATTCTTTCAACGTGGGGATGATGTGACACCCGGCATATTTGGCTTAAACATTTTAGTAACATCTAAGTCTACCTTAGCGGGAAACGTTTATAAACGGACTTAGCTAGGTTAGTTGAGTCGGTTCAAGTTAGGATTGTCCAGGGTTCAATGATCTGGAGGATCATTGGGAGTCGTTTTGGGAATACACTAGTACCGGGTCCCGTTGTTGGTGAAATTACATAAACTAATTAGGTGTACATGTAGATTAATTGTCGTGTGGTAGATTATGTGCATAGATGTGTTTAAACGATGTGTAGATAATCATCCATGCTTAAAAATGTTAAACATAGACTAAGGTTGCATGCTCATATGTTAAGGTACGTTAAAATGCGTTAAACACGACAAACTGGAAAACTAGAAAACATAAGTCCTGGTTCGACCACTTCGAGTGGGCGAACCTGGAAATATGTCTTGGTTCGACCCTTAGCAAAGGGGCGAACCTGGGATATGGAATTGAAAGAATTCCATTCGACCAAGTCAAGGCACATTCGACCCTGTGAAAGGGTCGAAGGATGCTACATTCGACCAGAGACAGGGGTCGAAGGTGGACTAGTATAAATACTAAACTTTATCATTTTTCACCATTTCACAAACCCTAACCGCCTCAAAACACTCTCAAACGATTTTAATCACTAAGGAAGGAGTTTTTGCTCTTCTTTTTCATAATCTAACCTATCAACAACATCTAAGCAAGAATCCAAGGTGTGTTCTAAATCCTAAACCTTTTTAAGGCATTTTAATTCGTTTTCATCTAACCCTAAATGTCCAGATCTGTTCTAAGGATGTTTTTATCAATAAAAACCTTTTAAACACCTTTCTAAGTCTAAACCCTATCATTAAACATAGGTTTTTGTATCAATAAACATATGTTAATTATGTGTTATGTGATGTTATGTGTTGTTTAATGATTTGCTGTTGTTCTAACGATAGAAACATGATCTAGGGTTGTTATTGATGTTGGTTTATTGTTGTTTAGGGTTACAATTAGATAGATGGTGATATTATGGGTATTTTGGGGATTTTTGATAAATCTAAGGATTGTTACATGTTATTATTATTAATAGAATTTTGGGGGGTTTTCATAAACACATTAAACAGAGCATATTGAGATGATTATGAAAGGATTTCAAAAAGTTTCTAAATTGGGTAAGAATTCCATGCATGATGTGACATTTCCATAATTTTGCCATTTTGGGAAGGTGTCAAAACGAACTGGTTTTGGGGCAAAATTGGCGGGGTTTTGTATGGATAAGTTATTCATGCTTGACTGCTGTGTTTGATGATGTTTCTTGATGTTTTGAATGTGTTTGAAGCGTTTTTGGGGAAACTTATCTGACAGGGTCGAACCTGGGCTCATTCGACCAAACGAGTGGTCGAATGTGAGATACCAGGGTCGAACCTGGGAAATGTTTGGCGAACCAGATAAAACGGTCGAACGTGACATCAAACGGTCGAACGTGACATCAAACGGTCGAACGTGACATTAAACGGGCGAACGTGGCTTAAAAAGGGGCGAAGGTGGATTATCTGCCTGGTTCGACCCTTCTGATGTAAAAATGAGATTTTTGATACAAACTAAGTGTTTTATGCTCGAACCTTGTGTGTAATCTATGTGTACTTGATTAGTTAGGGTAATGAGTCACCAACGGGATGTCGGGTCGGTCTAGTGTGTCAGTTGAACATTTAAACACGTTTTAAAGCATACTTGGTTACGATCTGGACAATCGGGGACTAGATAACCTTATGGTTATTAGTCGGAACACTTATGTGAACATTTTGATAGATCTCCGGTAGAGGGATTATCAAGGGCTTAGCATTTTACTATTTACCAAGGAACGCAATCTAAGGTGAGTTCACGGCCCCCACTTTTACAGCTTTAACTTTTGTGGGGAGAAAACATGCGCTAAACTATTTTGGTAACATATGTCATACTATGGTTTTAACTTGCATTGCTATACGATCTTTTAAAGTCCCGGGGAAAACCATGAATGTGCGGGGATGCACAATGGGGAAGTGTGGATAGATCTATTGGGCGTGACCTGCCCCACTCGTCGGCTTGGAGGGCCGGGCGGGTGCATATTGTCTCGAACTGGTAACATTGGTATCATGCTGAACATTCGAGCTGAACATTGCTAAACATTGCTAAAGGTGTCTAGTAATGGTTTTCCAATCGTAGTAGTAATAAAATATACTCCTAGCTAGTGTACTTGGTGACATTGGTATAGTATGGACATGGTAACGTTTGTTAACTTTGGTAACTTATTGAACAAACCTGTGAACTCACCAGCATTATATGTTGACGTCTTTTTGGCATGTTTTTCTCAGGTCGCTAAGGTAGCAACAGAGGACTAGGCGCACGAGTCTGCATGGCGTCTAGACTTAGTTTCATGTTTTTGAATCAAACAGTTTGAACATTGTCGTACATGGTTTTGTAACTGGTTAAATGCTTCCGCTATGGTTTTATAAAATGAGAACTATGTTTTTGAGTTTACGTATTTCATATAGTGTTGTTTATTGTGACCGTTGACTTGGATCCTGGTTTGTCATGCGCCTCGCGGTAAAACTCCGCAAGTGGAAATTTGAGGGTGTGACAGTATTTATAAAACGTGATAGGTCTAGGGACAAGACCAAGGATGTTTAGAGACAACAGATTATAAGAGCCGAGCCTCTAAACGTTAGCAAATAAACAGAGGTCGGAAAAGTACAATGTGCTCGTAGTCTTTTCAACGAAAGTGTTAGTGAATATCGGATGCGAATAAAAGGAGAAGGGGCTCCCCCTTTTATAGTACCTCGACATGCAACTTTCTCAACCCGTCCTCTACCCTTAATGGGGCCCGACCCAAGTAGAGGTAACTCTAGGTCTCCGGCCCAAGTCCCTAAGCCCAATGGTGCAAGTGGGTTTGTAAAAAGGAGGGAATAGGGGGGATGTTATCGTCCTGACGAAAATACAGGTGGCGTCCGTTGAGTGGACGCTGGTGGGTGGCGGACACGTGGCGTCCGCCTACTGGCTACTCCAGGGCGGTGGGTAATCATCCTTCTTCTAGAACCTGAGACAAGTTGGAGGGTTGCAAAAGTCTTCTGGCAAAGAGATGTCTTGGCTGGGAGGCTGCCACGTCATCGTCCTTTCTGGTTGTCAGGTTGAGCACATCCTTTGATTGGCTTAGAACTCTTACGGGGAGCCTGCAGCATCAGGAACAGTTGCCTGGGGCAGGAGTGTGTGTCTCGAGGCTGCCCCAGAAGACATCTTTTAATTGTGTTGACGAAGCTTTATCTATCTTGCCGAAGAAGCTTCGTAGTGTGTCTGCCCCGCTGACGTAAAACGGGCGGGACAATGTGCGTCCGTCTGCTAGCTGACGCTAGGTATTTCGCTAATGTAAAACGGGCGGGTGAGTCTGTGTCTACTGTCTGGTGGACGTTGACGGTTCCGCTGACGTAAAACAGGCGAAGTGTGTTTAGCTAGACATTGTTTGTAGGTTTGTGTTACGATATTACTGGTTTTTTGGTACCATATCCCTTCACCATTAAACACAAACTTAGACATAATTATCTCTATCCTCATGTATAAATACAATTATTTATTATCCTAAGACCTAAGTTAGTGAAAATCATGTCCACTAATATTTATCCAACATACCTCTTACCTCCACCACGTATAATATAATATTCCCTTCTTTTAAAAAAAAAACTAGAGTTTTAAGTTACCCGCGCTTCGCTGCGGGGTTGATAATTATGTTTCGAGTAAATAGGGCGTTATGATTTTTTTTGGACGGCGGCGTTATGATCTAATGTTTACGTCCATCTGCATCTAATAACTAATAAGTGCGTTACTTGCCGAGTTGCCGTAGTTAACAACATTTACATAAGCGTGTTACCTATTTTGGTTGACAAAACAGTAAGTTTAAACTAAAAGACAGTTGGTTAACAAAAGATGCCTGCTTAGTTTCCTTGTGTATTTGCTGGGTATATTAATTGAAGCAATATATTATATTATATATCTCTGTATAAAGCAAGAAAGGTATTTCACTCCTTTCTTTCTCTCTCTGCTACACTGTCTTCTTTTTGTGATTAGTCACCACCTCCACCATGTTTGTTCTTCACCTACAAGACCCATAAACCAAACATTCATGACAAATTAAGCAGTCAATTAGATCGGTTTGAACACTTGCCGGAATCTATGGCCGCCACAGTTGGATCCATGAGATGATTTTTGCTGGGTGGCCCTCTAGTCACCATCGCCCCATCCTGATTCCTGCCGCTTTGAGCCTTCACCGTAAAAAGTTATAAACAACACAGTGCAATATCGCTGCCACTGCTGCATTGCGGCTCGGCCAAGTTGTCCCCGGATTCGGTCGCCGGCTATTCAATCTGTACTTTAGGCCCCTCCACCGTCACAACAACGCCACCAAAAACATCTTCACGTATGTCTAGTTGTCACGGCTGACAAAGAGCAACCCACACACAGTCGCAACGTCCCTTAGGTGGAAGGTGTTTGGTGTCTGCATGACCTCCCGGCGGCACGAATGGCCGAACAACAACCGCTGGTAGTCGGATGGTCAGTTCTACCGCCGGTGGTGAACGTTCTGACATCGGCCGTGACGTATGTGAAGTAGCAATAGCAATACTGTAGTTTCTCTAGTTTGAAAAGGGCACAATAGTAATTCAAACGTTCACAGCGTACTTTAACATTACACACTATTAAAGTGTCTCTAAATTAATAGTATAGATAGATATTGAAAAATATTCTATTTGTTCAAAAGATATAATACTATCAACACCTACTTTAGCCTACTAATTAGGGATGGCAAAAAAAAATCGAGCCCGACGGGTATACCTGAAATCCTTAGCATTTGGGACGGGTATACTCGATACCCGACAGGTATGGGACGGGTTTTGTATTGGAAAAAGAATATTTTGTGGGTATGAGACGGGTATGGTATTAGGTGATACCCGACCCGATTACCCGAAACTAAATATCCATCTACCTAAAATATATACCCAAATACTTTTAAGTTTTATATATATCTTTTTTTAACTATTTTTTAGTAATGTTTCATTTTAATAGATTCATTATTTGAAGAATAAACTTTTCGTCTAAAATATATATTCTAATAACATTATTATTTATATTTATATGATATGAAATATATAAATAGTTTTCAAAATTCATACTATAATATATATTTACATATTAAATGTTTTAAAGATTATTATGGTGATGATAATATATATGTTACTTATTACAATTTCATATACTCTAAATTTCTTAAAAAACATAAGACTATAAAAAAAATAAAATATATATTTACATATATATATACATGCAAATACCAACGGGTATACCCGATACTCGCGGGTATGCTCTATACCCGACGGGTAATACCCGACAAAAACCCGACGGTAATGGGACGGGTATAGTATGAGATTTTATAAACGGGTATGGGTATGGTATTAGTCAAACCCGACCCATACCCGATCCGTTGCCATCCCTACTACTTATTAATGAGCACTTTAGACTCAATATTGCTAAAGTCCGATAATGCCATCGGATTGATGATCACAATCATATATATTCTTAGTCTTACTTTTTATCCAATATAAGAAACCTCTCACCCTAATTACAAGAATATTACAAGAATACTTTTAGTGTGAAAAATATAGATAACGTTATGTCTTCATGTCTTTGTACATTACAAAACACAAAGACAAATGAATTCTACGTATCCATTTAATGTGAAAAGTACATATGGAAAAAGTAACTACATATGGTTATGGATTCAAGTCCTAATAGATAGCGCCAATAAAAAAACAATAAGTTCTCCGGTTAAGGATAACAAGACTACTGATTTCAGAGGATTGATCATTCGGTAGACACTACGACTGGGAGATAATGGTAACATAAAAAGAAAGTATTTGGAGAATAGAGGTGACCGCTAAGAATTTCTTCTTGTTCACAGACACAAAACATGGAGTTGGCTCAATACGTTCGTAGCTTTTAGGGTTAGCCAAAAGTGTTAAAATTTAAGGAGAAAAAGTTTTCCTTAAATAGGATCTCACATGGCCAACATTACAAGCCCTAACTTGAAGTGGGCTATTCCTAGTTAGGGGATACCTCTACTACCCTGGCCCAATATTAGTATAAGACAAATAATGTATTAACCAATAAGGAAAAATAAACGTGTGTTGCCTTAACTTGCTCCATGTGACATGGTCTTGTTGGTGGATGTTCTGCAGTGGACATGTGACACTACGAGAATGGCCACACGTCCGAGGGTTCTGATTGGCTGAATAGCATTGACGGTTAGTGGAGATTCCTGGTGGTGTGGCTTCTTGTATTCTGATTGGTTGTGCAACGTTGACACAATACTTGTTGTACCCTCTGTGCCCAACACGATAGTGAGACACAAACTATCCAGTGATGGCATGCTCTAATTGGCCGAATGTTATCAGGCCATTGGAATCTCCTTGCTAGAGCATTTTGATTGGCTGGCCGAACATCAAGTGATTCTTATCACACGTCCTTGGCTTTGATTGGTTCATACACAATTGTCCTTGTTGTACTATTTGTCCCCTGGCCCTGCGCATGTATGATGATGCCTTGAGAGCTTTTGTTGTAGCCTAGTTTATGGCTTGTGGCGAGCACCACAACCGTTATCCACCACCCTTGCGAGCATCCACCATGCCCGCCACCACCCACCCACCACTGCCGTCACCCATCTACCTACGCACCCATCGCTGTGACCGTCACCAACCACCCACCATTGCCACGTGTCACGACCCACCATTTACCACCGATTTTATTCTTTCGTCTTTTTTCCTGCCTGACAAACAACGGAACTTAATGATTTATTTCATTCTCACATGAAAACCAAACAAGACATGAAATATTGATGATCAATTCATTACCTCGCCTATTCCATTCCCTTACCCAATACCAAACTACACGTATAAATGCAAAATCCCCGCCCCATCACGCTCACTCTCACGAATCCTAGTTCTCCCTTAAGGAGGGAGGGGCGCAACACCAAACTTCATTGAACTACCCATTCATAACCCGTAAATATTACTAGCCCCTACTACCCTTTCCCTTGACAATGGTGGACATTGAGGTCCTCGTGCCTTTTACGGGTAGCACCCCGTTCTCCCTTATACTCCTTATAATATAAAAAAAACCTAAAAGGATACTTAGACAAAAACATGTGTATAATAAATACAATTAAATTAAATAAAAAAATAACTATTGTTCTATATGTGTTCCCATTCTCAATACACAACCAAACAACAATCAAGTTCACTTGTTTGTCTGATTTTCGATCCAAAGAAAGCTTCAACAATACACCTGTAAGTGATCATCCTTTCGATTTCATTAACATGACTATTCTAATTTCTAATCTGTAGTTGTTGATCGAATATTTCATTCATAAAATAATTACTTTTATTCAATATTTAAGCAATATTCTTCAACTAATAAAAGAATTTTTTTTTTTTTTTTCTGATCTGGGTCTGCATTAATATTTTCAGACAATAATAAATAAGATTTTTTTTTAAGTGAAAAATAATTGAAAAGTGATGGAAAATATAATTACCGTGTGATCCCACTGCAATAGTGAATTATTTTTAAAGATTTTGAATTATATATATATATATATATATGTATGTATGTATGTATGTATGTATGTATGTATGTATGTATGTATGTATGTATTGAGGAAAGAAACAAATTTATCTGTTCAATCCTAGGCAAATGTATATTTGTTGTAGATTTTGACGGTTCAGATCTGTTGAGAGGTAAGTACAGATCAAAGTAGGGTGTCAGGTTAAGTTATGGCATAACCACTAAATGACGGTTTTGGAAAAAGACAAACCAAACACACTATCACAAAATGAAACTAAAAAAGATGGGGATTTAAGGTGGTTCAGTCTAAGCTGCAGTTAGGATGTTTGTATTTCTTTTGGAGGTGATAAGAATTTCAAATGTGGTACTCGTCTATTTGTAATTTAAAATTTGGGTAAATATTTAAGAACTACAAATGCTGGTTGTTGTTCAGCTTGTTGCGTGTTTGTCTGCCATCCTATTGTAAAAATTTCCATTTAATGAAATGAAATTAGTTTAAATATATTTCGGAACAAGAAAAAACGTAAATTAGTCAATATGTCTAATTTACGGATTAGGTCCGGCTATCCCTTTGGTCTTGGCCGAAGACTAAACATAGCCCAATAGGTTTGAACTAGTTTTTTTTTTTTTTTTTTTTTTTAAATCTAAGATTCAAAATATTTTATTTGTATCAAACTTTCAAAAATGATTTATGAATATTATACATATGCATAGGTGCCCAACTACATATTACAAGAAAGAAAAATAAATAATTGAGGTAAATGGCTGGTTTATTTTACACGGCCGGTTCCAAGTTCCAAGTTCCAAACCGTGAACCAAACTGTTAAAGCTGGTTTTTGAATAACCATATGACGTGAAGCTAACAGAACAACTCTCAAATTAGTTGAACTGGCCGATATGCTTTGGTTTTGGCGGTTTCTAACAGTTTATGAACACCCATAGATCAAACTATCGAAGTATTTCATAACTCGTAGATTAGCGCATTTTGTGTATTGTTTGTCTTTGTTATGCGTATTGCAATACTATAACATAGATTTTACTTCACAATTTACTTAACTCTAGTGTTTTGCAATTACAGATTTGATTAACTTCAGTATAATTTGGATTAAAGATCTCTAAAAACTGTCGTGTATGAGAAGTCCAGCAACATTCTTGGAGTTTCTGCAGCCTCAACATTAACCATTGTCTGACTGATTAAGTTCAGGTTTCGATCCGTCTGATCTAAAATGGATCAAGGGTTTGGATTTACTCACTATCTATATCTAAAGCAAACTATAAAATGGCTCTGCCTATTTGGAATTGCGTCTGCTGTTTTATTGACTGTTCAGAATTCTCAACCTCCAATTTTCAGCAGTTTTTCATTTATACTTTCTAGTGCCAAACCACACGACATTAAAGATTCATATTCGGTTTTTAATGGGTCAGTAGTTACAGAGGAAACTACAAAAAATGCATCATCTTTGACTAATCTTTCCGCTGCTGATACAAAAAAGCCAAAAATGGAGACTTCGCCAGTAATGTCGATCTCCCAGATGAACGAACTGCTTCAGAAGAGTCATTCTTCACCTCATTCAGTCGTATGTATATGACCTTCGTATGCTGATTTGGTTAGTCTAATTGAATTTGTGAAAACATTGTCAATATTACTTTCGTATTTTTATTATGTTTTGTGTTTTTATTCAGCCGTCTCACTTGTCATCACGGGTCGATCACCAGCTACTTGAAGCAAAATCACAAATTGAGAATGCTGTTATCACACACAATGATACGGATCTTTACGGCCCAATATATCGAAATATTTCCATGTTTAAAAGGTATATTTTATAACGGTTAGTTACATGAAAATATAATTTACTTTCACCTTTTGTCATTGTACGCAAGATAAAATGCTTTCATCGTGTCGTCTGGAAGTAATGTTGTATCATGAAATTACAGGAGTTATGAGATAATGGAACGGATGCTTAAAGTTTACGTATACAAAGATGGAGAAAAGCCGATTTTTCATGATTGGATTCTAGAGGGAATATATTCTTGTGAGGGTTGGTTTTTGAAGCTGATGGAAGCGAATAAACAGTTTGTTACAGAAGATCCAAATGAAGCGCATTTATTTTATATAGCGTTTAGTTCACGGTTGCTTCAACAAACATTATACGTTCCCCATTCGCATAGTCGTGATAATCTGATTCAGTTCATGAAGAATCATACCGAAATGCTTATGACAAAGTATCCATTCTGGAACAGAACTAATGGGTCAGATCATTTCCTAGCTGCCTGCCATGATTGGGTATGTCCTCCTTCCTTCATCTAGTTTCTATATATATAAACTCAACATGTACGAAATAATATGGACTTACAGTTTTTACACGTTTCTAGGCTTCTAGCAATCAGCTTTAGTTATGCACAAAATAGAAACCAACAATCCTTCAAGGGGGTGGCATGACATAGTAATTTTATACCGACTTTCATTTTTTTTTTTCATAATAAAACGCAAGTTACAACTAGATGGCAAGTAAACGGGCAACAAGCTGCGTCACAACCCCCTTCTAAATGGCGAACCAGCTTCCACTGGTTTCTGTTTGAAGGCAAGGTTGCAAAAGGCGCTAGGCGGGCGGTGAGGTCAAGCCTAGGGACTAGTCGGGACTAGGCGGAATTAGGCGTTTTGGTATTTTATACGTATTTTATATATATACGCACAAATTTAGGTGTTTTTTCGAAAATATGTTAACATATATACACATAATACTTAGAACTACTTAGATATATACACATAATACTAAAAAATACTTAAAAATACTTAGAAATTTAATAAAAAATAAAAAATATCACCGCCTAGGCCCGCCTAATGGCCAACGCCTAGATTTCCGACTAGGGCCTAATTCCAATTTTCTTCACCGTCTAGCGCCTAGGCGCCGCCTAGGCCGATTTTTGCAACAGTGCTTGAAGGCCTACTGCCTATCACAAGCTTCTTTTTAGCTAGATACATTGGTTAGCAACGTTTTATTGGTGGGTCCGTTCACGGTCACCAATTCCAAAAATACCAACTAAGATGTGAAATTTAATACTTATTTATATACATAAGTTTAAAAAAGCTTTTCAACCTGTAAAGAATTTATTTTGTTCACATAATACCATTGGTTAGCAACGTATTATTGGTGGGTTCGTTTAGGGTCACCAAAAATACCAACTAAGATGTGAAATTTAGTACTTATTTGTATACATAAGCTTAAAAAAGCTTTTCAACCTGTAAAGAATTTATTCTGTTCACATAAGAATTTTTTTTCCATGTATGGCATCGGATATGATATGGCGGATGACATGGTATCCGCAACTGCTACATCAGCAATTTACTTTTAATTTAAGTTAAAACAACGTTGGTTACTAATATTGTTAAATGTTAATAAATTGTTGGTTGGTTTCTATTTTGAGTTTAGATTAAGGGTTTGGGGTATCTTTGGTATAGGAGTCGATGTAAGGATTGTACGATAGATTGGAAAGGGTGGTGTAATCTCTTGATTGATATGATGTAATCTTGTGTTTGCGGATATCTCTAGCTTGGAGATATCCCGCGTTCATTTAATGAAGTATACCTTTCAAAAAAATTTTTTTTTGCTTATGTTAGGAAAAAGAATGCCCAATTTATTTTATTCCTTTTATCCAATGAAAAACTGAAACAATTTCCATTTTTGTCCTGCTTCCTTTTTCTTGAAAATTTTCAAACTTCTATTAACTGTCTCTGCTTGTTGTCATTTTTTACATGATCTACAAACAAAGGGTATTTTAGTCATTTACATAAAAAATAAAATGAAATGTTCCAAATTGGTATTCTTAGCATGATAAATTTAGGCTTTAAACACCCTGGGATGGAAACTTCTGAAGGGTATTTTAGTTATTTGGGTATAATTTATAAATTGCAATGTTGCCTATTTTCATATTTCGCCATTAAATGGTCTACAGGTAGGGGTTATAAACAAGCCGATCCGCTTAAGATCGCCAGGCTAAAAGCTCGAGCAGAGCCGAGCTTAAACGAGCTCGAGCAGATCCGAGCTTAAACGAGCTCGAGCCTATATTGGATTTGGAGCTCATTTAATAAACAGGCTCGAGCCAAAGCTTCACTTGTCTAGCACGGCTAGTTTCGAGAGCCTGTTATTTTTTAACTTTTATATAGTATATTATGTTATCCTAAAAAATTATGACTATAAATATACATTAATGTATTTAAATAAAACAATTAAATTATTACTAAATTATAAACATTCCAAGCTTGAGCTTGAAAAACTATTCATGAGTCGAACTGGCTCCTTTGTGCCGCTAACATATGTTTTACATGAACAAAGGGGATTCCAGTCATTTAACCTGATATCAATTTTGCATCTCCTCAGGCTCCAGCTGAAACAAGGGGACGCTTACTAAATACCATAAGAGCCCTTTGTAATGCCGATATTCAAACAGGTTTCCACATAGGCAAAGATGTTTCACTTCCAACAACATATGTCCAGTCAGCAACAAATCCTCTAAAAACTGTAGGCGGTGAACCACCTTCAAACAGATCAACACTAGCCTTCTTCGCAGGATTCATGCACGGTCGTGTCCGACCCGTTTTATTAGCCCATTGGGGAAACGACACCGACATGAAAATATTCACACGATTGCCACACGTCAAAGGTAACCAAAACTACATTGATCACATGAAAACAAGCAAGTTTTGTATTTGTGCGCGAGGTTTTGCAGTACATAGCCCGCGGGTCGTGGAGTCGTTGTTTTACAACTGTGTCCCCGTGATCATATCGGATAATTACGTCCCCCCGTTTTTCGATGTTTTGAACTGGGAATCGTTTGCGGTTTTTATACCTGAGAAGGATATTCCTGATTTGAAAAGAATACTGCTTTCCATATCTCATGAGAAGTATGTTGAGATGTATGAGAGAGTGAAAAAGGTACAAGAACACTTTTTTTGGCATTCTGAGCCTGTTAAGTATGATTTGTTTCATATGATACTTCATTCTGTATGGCACAATAGAGTTTTCACAGCAGGTTTTTAGAAGTATAGAAAATACACTCATATTATGTTAAATATATGACATTGCAACTTATTTGTGATGATGATTTTATTATGTTAAGTGGATTCTTTTTTTAGAGTTTTTTTTTTTTTTTTTTTTTTTTTTTTTTTTTTTGGGGGGGGGGGGGGGGGGGGGGGGGGGGGCTAGGTCCTAATTTCTAACATTACTGAAACATAATCATGGGCGGTTCTTCACTAGGGCCAGACTGGACCTCGGCCCACCCAGTTTTTTCGTTTCGTAGCATAAATTTTACTGAAAATTTCCAAAAATTTTTATATGTATTGAGTCAGACCCTACCAGATTTTTCGTTCAACATCCGCCACTGAACATAATACGGACATGATGCAAAAACAACAAGCGGGTCGTGCTTGGATTGACTTATGTATCAGTTGTAATTAAACAGGATATGTTTGGGTTGTCCTCTTAAACCAATTAATTAAACAGGTTGGTTCACCAAGCATATAACATGTTTAACTCATTTATTACAACCATCTAACACGATTGCAACCTGATGGTAACCCGTTTAAACACGTCCATCGTTTGATCGCGACCTGCTTAATTTGTAGACTGATATGTTTTGTTCAAGTTACATAATTTTATGCGTGTTCAAGTTAGCGTTGTGTCTTTAACATGAATGAATATGTGGGTTCAATGATATAGCCTGTCAACAAGAAGGAAGAAAGAAACTTAATGGGTGCGGTACGAGTCGGATTAAGATGCAACATTTAAGGCTATCCAATATTAAAATGGTAGGCATATGAATAAGATGAGTCGTTTGTTTTCAGAAGACATAGAGAATGATTTGCCAAACAAATCCCACTACACATATGATAAGTGTTTTACTAGAGATGCTTTTAGATTGCTTAGGGGTGCTAGTTAGTACTTTTCAATATTTAGAACATCATGATACTATATGGATAATCTATTTGGTTAAGCCGTATATTTTTCTAATGACTTATGATCTTATGGTTATTCATCTTATTTGAATTTATGTTCTTTATCTAATTTGTGCAATATTTTCTGGTAGCTAAATGCCTTAATTTTCTAATATGTTCTTCTAACCATGTTTTTCATTATGTAATTTAGAGAGATTCAACATCATTTTTCATGCATGGTTCTAATATATGATAATCATTAATTAGATACAAATATTAATTAATAAAAACAATAACAAATTACAAGTGAATGACTAGTAAACGGGTAATAAGCTGCGCCGCTACCCCCAAAGAAATGCATTAACACCTTAAATAGTTAAATCTATCTATATCTATATCTATATATATAATAAACAAAAAAGGGCATGTCACATGACACTAAGTGAGACCATTGTTAGTAACAAGGGTTATTGTTAGCAACAAGGGTTTAAGACAACATCTGTTTGAAGGAAACTGTTTGAGGATCATCTGTTTGAATCAACAACTGTTTGTAGTAACAGCGGTTTTAAAAATATCTCCTTAACTGACTCTAGATAATTGAATTTATAATTGGTTTTTTTACTAAACAGACCATAGCCATTGGTCTGTTTATGTTTTTTTTTTTTTTATATATTTTTGTGAGTACTTGTTTTTTAAAAAAAAAGATATACTCTTCCCGTGATTTCACATGGGGTTTCACCTAGATGTTCATGTATTTATATATTTTTTTAGATGTTTAAAGTTTTGTTTAGTTGTGACTGTATTAAAGTTACCTAAATTTTTTTCTGCAAATGAAGTAGAGGGGTTGATATTTAGGGGATCCTTTGTTTGTTTTTAATATTTGTTGTCTCAACAGAGCTTTAATCTGTCTGTTGATTTATCTTTCCGTGGTTGACAAATTTGTTGACAAGTCAACAGATTTTGGTAAACAGGGTAATGAAACTTCAGTTAAAGATTAAGATTAATTGTTTGTTTTTAATATATGTTATCCCAACAGAGATTTTCATGCGTCTGTTGATTTTTCTCTTCGTGGTTGTAACACGCCTCAGAGGGTCGATTCCAAAGTTAATGATTACGATTTTGAGCTTAGTGTATTTTGCAATTAGACGTAAGAGTAATAATTTAAAATCATAACAACATAATTTAAATTCAAAATTAATTTAAATACACATTACCAGACGGTTAATAAATTTCGATGGACAGTTATTAGGGAACGGTTTTTAGATAACCATTGCTAATCACAAAGTCTTTTTACCAAATGATGTACTAAACATCTTTTTTTTAATTCATATATTATAAATATACTCAAGTGTAAGAATTCAATATTTTGAAATTAAACTAAGATTAATAATTCATATACATAAATAATATACTTATTATCTTTACTCACTTATATAAACAAAAAAAAAACAACCTTTTCATGTCCACATTTAAATAAAACAGAAGTTAAACAATTATAATATAAAAAACGTAAAATATCACATATTCATATTTGTACAAATATTGCTAAATAGTATTTGTGTTTGTCAGTAAATTTGAATGTAAAAAGAAAAAAAAACAAAATTTGAAGAGTTGCTTCAGTGGGAAAAGTAGCCAAATTGATACACTAATATAACTAGTGGGAAACTCGCGCGTTGCTGCAGGACGTTCTTGTGAGCTGGGGCAAATTTGTATTGTTTTTGCACCATTATCTATGTAACTTTTGGTTATATAAAGAATAGTTACATTTTTGCCCACTCATATCTATTCATGTATTTCTTTTATTTCATTTTTGAACCAACAATATAATGCCACATGACACACCCACAACAATGTCTTTATTTTTTGTTTGCCATCTAGTAGGGTGTCGCTTCGCAGCGGAAACACGATGCATTTGTAAGTTTAAAGGTTTCCGAATACTAAACCAAGAATTAGACATTACAACAACTATGCAAGTGGTTCAATTTGTTCTTTACTTCACCTCGTTCCTTGGCAGACAATTGTTTGCAACGTTCATTTAAAGAGAATATTTGGCTTTGGAGTTTGTGAGTAGGGGCATAAATGGAAGAAAGCGGGTAAAATTTAGTGATTTATACTTGTGTCTTTTCACATGCCATCTTGGACATTTTGGACATATTTGCCCATGTCTCCCCCTTTATAATGTAGTATAGATATGTATTCAACATTAATAAAAATGCATTGTAGTTAATAGATTCATTATAGTTAATACATTGTAGTTAATATATTCATTATAACACATCATTTAAACATTACCTTCTACATCTGCATATGTTTACGAATATTATAAAAATATTATTAAGATGGATTCCAGTAAAAGCAAATGGTCATAAATGGCAGAGGTTCAGAAACTTCTTTTTAGAATGTTTTAAAGAGGACGAAGAGCAGGAGATTCTTGAAGTAATTGAAAGTGCTACACGGTAAGGAACTAACGTGGGAATTGAACGTCGAAATGCGTGATTTTAACTGTAATCGTACTTTCAGAATAATTATTTATTATAAATAATGTTAATTATTGAGTTTCGGAAGTAATCAAGTCATTTAAATGATGGAAAGCACGACCGAATGAATAACGCGATATAAACGCTTGCGTCGAACACACGTCCGATAACAAAAGTATAATTTGAATTGCTTGGTTTTGTTAAATTTTAAAAAGCGAACATTTCTGACATATTTTTATGACTAAATAATGAGACGAAGCTTGAACCAAACGCAATACGTTTCGGAACGGGTTTGAGTATGAGGGACCCACCTACCAAGAAACCCTATCTATAAAATGCAACCTTATCTCCCTCCCTCTTCATTTGTTCCAGCCATCACCCCCACCCAAAACCCTAGTCTCTCTCTCTCTCTCTCTCTCTCTCTCTCTCTCTCTCCTCCCTTCTTAGCAGCGGCCTGCCACCACCGTCGTTGGTGGTGGCGGCGAAAAGGTATTGGGCCCAAAACGGGCTGTGTAGGTGACGGGATGGTGGTTTTAGTTGATGGTAGCCTCGATCGATGACTGTTTGGTGATGGGGACAAAGAATGGAGCTGTGTTTTGGCCACGTTTCAGAAAAAGGGGTGGGTTGGTGTCGAGTCCTTGATGGGTTTAAAGGTGTTTTCGATGATGGCTGTCTTATGGTGGTAAGGGGTGGTTCTTGGTGGTGATGGGTCTCGATGGTGGTGGTTTATGGGTTTGTCTTTGTGATTTTTGATGTGTTTGTCAGGTTTTCAGACTCGAGGCTCGGTTCGGGTTTTGGTCTCGGGTCCATGATTTCGTTTCGGGTCACATCTCGGGGCTCGGATCTGCAGTGGGATGTTGCAGCCCTTGGTTTTGATGGGATTTGGTTCGGATCAAGTGGGGTCTTGGTGTAGGCCTGATCAGCTCTGGTCAAACGTGATCATTAAGACCCGATCTGGTCAGCGCAGTTCAAGACGGTGTTGAGACGCCTACATGATTTGGTAAAATTACTTCGTATTATTTTTTTGATTGTATGTTTATAAAATAAATATATAAGTATGAAAGATAATATAAATGTGTTAACTTGCGTACGAACTGAATAAATAATAAACGAAAATCAATAATCAGACGAATGGTAATGGTGTATAAAGCGTGACTTGGTGTTGTTGATTATCGAACTATATTGTTGGACTATATGTACATTTATATAAATAAGTTTAATTTATATAAAGTTATCGAAATTTATAAAGTCTTTTTTGATTTAGAAATTGTGGATAAATGGAAGTGTTGCCTTGTTGGAAATTGATTTTTTGGAAAAAAAAATTGTAAACAAATTGTGTTGTTTGGTTTATTCAAAATTGTGGACAAGATTTGGAATTATGGTTTATGGTTGCTAATAAAAGAGGAAACACAAGCCGGTAAAAAAAACAAATACAAAAACTAAATAAAAAGTAAAATGACCAAAATGCACCTCTTTTATTGTTAGTTTTTATTAGGGTTAGACATTTGGATGGATCTAGGAATTTCTGGGAAACCTTAGTGGTTCAGTTGAGAAAAAAACACTTTTTTGAACGTTTCTAGGTAAAACGAGAAAATCTAGACGAATTTGGCTATTCAATCATAATTAAAACAACTTTACTCACCTTCTTTTAAATGCACATTCGGTAAACAACTTATAAACCCTAATTTCATGCATATATAACCTCTTGTTTTTTTAGTATTTATTTAAACTTTGCCGAATAACTAAAAATTTGTTTTTGGTTCTTAATGTAGGAAAGAAAAGAAAAGGTCCAGATACAAATAGTCAACCATTTAAAGCTATCGGTAGGATCTGAGGAGGGTTGGATATAGGCCAGCCTTATCTCTACCCCTAGGGATAGAGAGACTGCTTCTAGAGAGACCCTCTGCTCAAAACACATGACTCACAAAACACACACACACACACACATACATAACTACTCCTGACCTCATAGACATTGATAAACAGTGCATTGAAAGAATAGACAACTATACCACGATACACAATAACTTGAAAGCGCAATTAAGACCCTATGATACATCTAAAATGCATTTTCACATATCCTAATAGTCCTTAATCTTAATCATATGTCTTCATAAATCCCTATCATGGACCATGTACTCAGAGAGGTGCAACCCCAGTAACTGGCTCAGTTGACTGTCTCCTCTTCACATGCCCGAACCATTTCAACCTCCCCTCTTTTTTCTTATCCGTGATACCAGCTGCGCCTAATCTCTTGCTGAAAACCTCATTTTTATCCTATCTGACCGTGTGTGTCCGCACATCCACCTCAACATCCCCATCTCAGCTACCTACATTTTCCGTGCTTGCATTTTCTTGATTGCCCAACAGTCAGAGCCATATGCGATGCAAGATCCCGTCCGGGGGACACGCAACAACAAACCCTAAAAGAAATGGGGTTTGGGAAGTTGCTAAGATTTAAAGTAAACGGTATCACAGGTAGACTTACCCATTTTGTTGTAGATCACTTTAACCCAAACACAATGAAAATCAAAACAAAAAACTTTACGCCTAGGTTGACAGTAAGTCTATCAATAAGCTTCTAGGGATTCCAAAATCGGGGCTAGAATTAAAACAACCCACAGTTTAAAGGAAACAATGGAAAGCAAGGTATATCAAGCTAAAAACCAAAGTTATAGCAGATAAAATATATGAATCAAGAGACGATGATAGCGCAAAAGCGAAGTTGATGTTCCAATTAGACTTCATTATACTATTATATCAAACAATGATAGATACAAATACAAATGGAGTTTTGAAATTGGCCATTTTAAATCAACTCAGTGAAGACACAAACTTTGGATCTATAAGTTGGTGCTTATACTTAGAAAAGTGATAAAGAAGTGTAAGGATAGGTGGAGGAGAGAAAGCAAGGAGAGTCAATTTAGGGGGCCTATCACAATTCTAGTGGTATGAATATTACACTTTTCCTTGCAATAAATTTTGATTATTTACGCAAGCATATATCTTGTTGTATAATCCATAACGTCATGTTTTATGTTATTTTGTTTGATGCTAATATGTGTTGATAGCATCTTATGTAAAGGTATAAACGAAAGCCTCACAACAGATGCACTATCATTTCGGAACTTAAAAAATCTCTAGAGAAGGGAAATGTTGGAAATTGATGGGAGAGAATTTAGTGGGGGATAATATCGAGGGCTTTTTGAGGAAATAAACCGTGAAGAAACACTTGATTCAAGATAGAGGTATGTATTAATTATAAATTTAGTTAATCAAATCACACATCTATATAGTGACATCAAAGAATCGGAATCCATGGAATAAACTAGTGATTTGAGCTAAACAACTTGACGTGAACTGTTTGGGATTTTCATTTACAGTCGTACTAATGTGAATTGGTTATAAATTTGCAGGAACATCGTGTGGTTGATGATGCTTCGTCATATAAACATAGAAAAACTGGAACTGATAGGATTATGTGCTCAAGTAGACGGAGACAGGCTCTAGCCCCTGCGAATAATCAAAATGAAATTTCTGTAGAACCCTCTGAAGCTGAAGCGCTAGAGAGTGAAAATTTTGAATTTACAAAGGAAAAGGTGGATGCAATGTTGAATGAGAGGTTTAGATTGGAGAAGAGCGATTCAAAGGTTTGACTCGTACCTTGTCATATGTGCTTGAACAATGTATATGTTTTTATCATGTGTTTTTTTTTTTTTATTAAATGTTGCGATAGTTGAAGGGTGTTTTGGTAAATCTCATGGAAGGCTTGGTAGAGATTTATATAAATTATAGTCTATTTATCATTTGAATTTTAAACTTATCTTTATTTAATTGTTGATAAGTATTCATAGGTATCATGTAGAAGTCTAGTAGGATTAGAATTCATTGCAAAGGGTATATATAAACCCATAGGGTCTGCCTTTGTTTTTGTATATTAAAGTTTTTGTTCGTCGAAATTTAATACAAAAAGAGTTGGTCTAAAGAGTTTGAGCAAAACCCGTGTGTTGTTTCTTGCTTCTGTTGATAGTCTTGTTTGTTCGTTACAAGATTATTAAAATTGTGTCCCAGTCAAGATTATTTGGTGTGATTTCACTTGTGAACCTATTGCCCATCTTTTGTATTTTCAGGCCAAACAAGAATGGAAAAAAAAGTACTGGAAAAAGTTGAAGGCGTGCATAAGATGACTTCAAAAGAGTTTACAAAACAACGCTAAAGAGAAGGATACATTGCGCGAGATGCTTGATTTTTTCAGAAAGACAATGTGTGGATGCAGGTTTATGTTCTTTCACTAGATCCTGAAGAATGCAAATTTAATATAAAAGAAGTAACATTAAGGTGATGATGGATTGCATGTGTTTACAAAAGTTGCAATGAAAAGTAAAGAGGAACTAAATGCTACTATTTCGAAATTGGAAACCAATATTTCATCTTTAGAAGAAAGATTGGCAAAGAAAGAATCTGAGAAACAAGCTCCTTAATCAACTTACCTTGAAATATTATGATTGGCTAGTGACTACTAAATTGATAGGAAAACGTGATTCTGATTTGAGAAGAAACAATACGTGACAAGAAGTTCAACAAGATGATTAAAACAAAAGAAATCAATAGCACCAACCGATTAAAAATGATACCAAAACAAAAGAATTCAACAAGAATTTTGTTTTATGTTTTGTGTGGCTGCACATGTGAATTAAACATGTGCAGATTGTTTGAGTCGTTGTTACCGTTTTAAGTTGTTTTAAGTTGTAGTCTGTCATGTTTTGTTTAAGTCTTCCTAGAAGTCAGGTAGTGGGCTAGTTAACCGTTAGAAGTAATCAGTATTTATATTTTTGCTTTGCTTTGTTTTTGATGAATGAATAAAAACAGTAAGGGGCTGATTGGTTGGTTAAGTGCTGAATGGTTCAGTTATGCACCAAGTCTGAATGATTAAGCTCTTAACCATTCCATTAAGAGCCTTTTTAGATTGAAACAAAAAGTCTGAATGCTGAACCATTCAGAGCCTCATTAAGAGGCTATCAAACAGGCCCTAAGTCTATTGTATACGCTTCACATATTTGTGTTGGCTCTTGATTAACATAGAATGCAAATAATCATGTATAAAAAGCTATGATTGTCAAAAGTTTAAGCATGTGTATTGTACTTATAAATTTTATTACATAACATAAATGAATGGAAAATTTGGACTTTTTCATTTATATCCCCTTTTGTATTGTATGATTAATAGTGTGGGCAAGAAACTTTTTTTTCCCTTTATAAGCTAGTGTATTTATTGAGTTATGTTCGGTGACTCAGCACGAATTGATCGTTATAAACTCAACACGACCTGATCGTTATAACTTTTGTATATCGAAAATAACAATATAGATGCTACAAGCATAATCATCATCGACTTATTGAAGTTTGTAGGTTAAAATCTATTTAAACCTAATCATCGTCACTAAGGTAAGCTTCTCATATTAGAGTGTCTATAACTGACCTGAGTTGTGATTACGCTCATTTTCATCCCTAGTGCCGATTCCGTTCTACCTCTGATTCATTGTCGTTTCATATTCTAGGTTAAATGTTCCCTTAAAATTTATGCTCCATTCCTTTTTCTAAATTAAAATAAGCCACACAATGAAAAGAAAATATCCATGTGATCAAAAAATTGGTTGAGCTAGTTACCAGTTTTTTTCTAAAAAGTTAACGGTTTCATTTGAAATTAACAATGTATAGGGACTTCAGTATTCAAAAAAATAAGTATGGTACATATTTATTGATTTTAGTTGTCTACCAATATTATTAAGGTTTGAAAACAATATCCATCCATAGTTTTTTTTATAGGTGGCTAAAACGTCCTCATTTGAATTAAGGACCAATGTTTATGTTTTTTTAGTAGTTGAAAGGAAACATTAGAGTATTCGTTAATGTTCGGCCTTTGCTACGTGATGCTGGTCCTTCATCAAAAGCTACTGTAACTTTTCCGAATTCCCTTGAATTAGCTGGCAAGGGGATTGAGCTTTATCAAAGTGGTACGATTCTCTGTAGTTAACTTCAAATTGGAACGCATATATTAACATAATATAAAAGGTTAAACATTGGACTTAGGATTGTGAATGGGTCGGTTTTAGCCTAAAACCATAACCAATCGGTTATGACAGTTTCGATTACTGGGTTATGGAAGTTATAACGGGTGGTTATGGGTCGGTTAACAATGAATTTTGGCCTAGCTAGCTCAAACGATAAAATTGTGTATTATTCAGGTCTAAAGCCAATGTAGTTTTTAATTATCTTATTGGTGTAATATTTTTTTTTTGTCGGTAAATAATCTCATTTTTCAATTATGTAGGCAATTAGTATCCTTTCAAGTTTAAGAAAATGTTTGATGATAGGGCAACTCAACAAGCGGTCTTCTCGGAGATATCTGACTTGGTGCAGAGCGCCCTTGATGGAAATAAGGTTAACATTGTTTTTGCTCACAATAATTAATTAAAACCATGTTCTTAACATCAAAAACGATAATTTGGTCATTTATATAAGAATGTGAATATTTTGGGTAATTCATATAAAATTTGTCTTTATAGGGAGAGATTCAAGTAAGTTGAAAATCAATTCATCTCCCGGTCTCACTAACACCTCTCAGAAATTCCTAAGGGACGTGTAAATCACTGGTTACTAGTTCGGATCACCTCCCGGTCTCACCTCACTAGAGAATGCTAAGGTACTCGAAAGACTCGCTCACCTCCCGGTCTCGCTAGTCACAACACACCCAAAAATATGAAGGAGTAATCTAAATGGCTTGGAAATAATTCGGAATTACAAGAATCTAAAGACACACTAGGCAAGGATCACCTCCCGGTCTCACCTCACACCCTATCACCTCCCGGTCTCAAGGAATGGCAGAATACCTAAGTCCTCTAAACTCTCAAATCAAGTTCCTATGGAATTAGACGTCACAAACCATAAACTAGTCACAAGCACAAAGCAGGTAACCTAACATGCATCTATAACTGAAAGACATTCAACAAGACACATGCAGAACTATCAAAGATCATAAATTAGACTTAAATACGCAAAAATTAAATACGCAAAAAGCACTATAACCAAACTCAAATAAATCTTTACGAAAACATAAGCCAAGTATATAATTAAACGAATCCGAAAGTCATAAAAATACTAAGCATTCATCATAACGACCTAGGTAGCCTAAAAAGTTTAGCTACTCATCATCATGGAAAAAGATAAAAACATAGGTTCAAAATAACACATAGTCATGGTACTAATATTTATGAACACAAAGTAAATAAATATAAACCAAAAGTATTATAGTCAAACCCGTAACTTCAATCTTAAACCCTAGCCTTAGAGGCTTCCCTTGGCTGATGATGTTATGAATAATGCCCCTGTCCAATCTTGGCCTCCTTCGAAAATAATCCCTGATGCCCACTTCGATAATAATATTCCTCCCCGCTTTTAATATTTTCGACAACCGTCCAATAAATAATGTCTTACTGCCTTCCGGTAGGGTTTTACCAAACAAATGGGATTTGGGCTTGATGTCGTTAGGCTGCTTCTTTTCTTTTCATTAATTGTAATTTGGGCTCTAACAATTTTGTAACAAAGTCACGCATGGCATGGCTTTTGCTTCATTTTTTTCAAAGTTTTATTTTGCGACTCGGGTGTTTTTGACTCGACCAAAGTTCATCGTTTACGTTCCAATGTCTATGAACACCCGCTCTCAAGTGTTCGTGTTTCGATTAAAATTCTTTCGTTTTGAACTATTTTTCTACGAACACCTATAAAATAATAAAGTAAATAAATAAATACTAAAAATGACTCAAAACTAATAAAAATCTAATGAAACGCTAAAATAAATAAAATAGATAAGTACAAGCCTAAAACTAAGAAAACACTAATAAAAAGACTCGAAAATGACTACAAAATACATAGGAAATTGGATGTGTTTTGCAACACATCACTTCTTTTTCAACTTCACTTAGGATGTCGCTACTGAAATCAGCCACAAAATCAGCTAAAGCCTGTGATTTGATTGCATTTCTAGGCTCACATACCAAGTCAAAAGCACTTAATTTCACTAACCATTTTGCCAATATTCATGACATTTCTGGTTTTCTAAGCACATTTTTTATAGGGTAATTAGTTTGAACATGTATCCTATGTGTTTCAAAATAATGCCTTAACTTGGTAGATGCCATAATCAAAGCTAAAATAAGTTTTTCAAGATGTGAGTACCTGGTTTCAGCATCCAATAGAGTTTTACTTACATAATAGATTAGATTGCATCCTGGAGGTGTCTTCTTGCTGTAGGCATTACCATCTCTGCTGGAAGCATTGCTTCTGTTCCAAATACCAAGGAAAAAGGTGTTTGTCCAATTGCATTCTTGGATGTGGTCCTATCTGCCCAAAGTACAAACAGAAGCTCTTCTGCCCATTTTCCTTTCTTTTTCTCCAAACTTTTTCTTTAAGTTGTTGACGATGATCTTGTTGGAGGATTCTGCTTGTCCATTAGCTTGAGGATGGATTGGTGTTGAGGTTATCATCTTGATTCCCCAGCTTTCACAAAAAACTAGTTGTTCTGTTGCTGATGAATTGAGACCCATTGTCACAAATGATCTCAGCTGGTACACCAAATCTTTGTAAGGATGTTTCTCTTGATGAAGGACACTACTTCCTTGCCTCTAACTTGTACAAATGCTTCAGCCTCGATCCATTTTGAAAAATTATCAGTCATGACCAGTATAAACACCTTTCCACCCGAAGCTTTGGGTAATTTTCCCTCTATGTCCATTCCCCATTTCATGAAAGGCCATGGTGAGATGATGGGATGCAATGGTTCAGCAGGTTGGTGTAGGTTGTTGCTATGTCTTTGGCATGCATCATACTTTTGAGAATATTGTATGGCATCCTTCTTCACGGTTGGCCAGTAGTACCCTGTCCTTAGAATCTTTGAATGTAGAGCTCTTCCTCCTGTGTGATTTCCGCAATCTCCTTCGTGGATATCTTTGAGAACTTCCTTTGCATCTTCCTTGTTGAGACATCTTAAATATGGACCTACAAGAGATTTTCCATACAATATATCGTCTATAATAACAAATTTGGATATCTTCATCCTGAAAGTTCTAGAATGTTCTCTATCGGAGATGTTACCATCCTCGAGATAGTTTATGATAGGAGTCGTCCAAGATGTATCATCTCGATCTTAGGTAGCAAGGACAGTGCCATCTTTAGGATGCACAGTATTATCCTAAGGATGCACCTCTATAGTTGTTGGCTTCAAGATATGGATGATAGGGATTTTGGATCCTTCTGGTAAATTCATAGAAGATCCCAAGTTTGCTAAGGCATCAGCTTCAGCATTTTCTTCCCTAGGTACCCATGTTAGTGTAAATTTTGCAAAACAAGATGCTAATTTTTTTACTATCTCAAGATATTCAACTATTTTTTTTACCTTTTACTGCATAAGATCTGTTGAAATGGTTAGTAATTAACAAGGAATCAACAAATACTTCTAAATTTAAAACATGCATATCCCTAGAAAGTTGTAAACCAGCAATGAGAGCTTCATATTCAGCTTCATTATTGGTTTTTTGAAATGTATATCTAATTGCATGGGGTATTATGTCCCCTTGTGGCGATTTTAGTAGTAATCCTAACCCAGTATCCCTCACATTTGAAGCACCATCAGTATATAAAATCCAATTTCCCAAGTTTTCATTTAGTTGTTGAACTTCCTTTTCTACTTCACTTAGGATGTCACTACTGAAATCAGCCACAAAATCAGCTAGAGCCTGTGATTTAATTGCATTTCTAGGTTCATATATCAAAGTCAAAAGCACTTAATTTCACCGACCATTTTGCCATTCTACCTGACATTTCTGGTTTTCTAAGTACATTTTTAATAGGGTAGTTAGTTTGAACATGTATCCTATGTGTTTCAAAATAGTGCCTTAACTTGGTAGATGCCATGATTAAAGCTAAAATTAGTTTTTCAAGATGAGAATACCTGGTTTCAGTATCCAATAGAGTTTTACTTACATAATAGACAGGATGCTGTTGACCTTCAAAGTCTTTTACCAGGACTGCACTTATTGCATTCCCAGACACTGCTCAAGTTTAAGGAAATCTTTATCAGTGTAGTCTTTTGGGTCTTTTGGTATTTCTACTTTAGTTTCAAGATTTATATGTACTGGTTTATGGGGTCCATACATGACAGATCTCCAACAACCAGTGTTTGTCTAAGACAGAGTATGTGCCAACCTCTTTTGCCATATGTTATATTCAGAACGAACAAGCATAGCAGGCTTATTGGCAGATCCAGTATTATGAGGATCCATTTTTGAGAGTATTGATTTGTCAAGTTTTTCTCAAAGTGATGGATGTTTTGAAAAAGTGAACTTTTATCCTTTATTGAATATCAATAAGAGCCTGTGTCTGATTCTCAATTTGTTAGATTGATATTTAATCAGATAAACCAGCGCTCTGATACCAATTGTTGGATCAGTATGTTCTTTAACAGTTCTTATTCATGAACACTTATGTGTTGTAAGTTTATCAAAGCAGTTTACACAGCGGAATAAGTGAAGTTTCAAGTTTAAAGTTTCACTTTCAACATGAGTTATTACTCCCCCTGGATATAATGAACTAAAGGCAGTTGATGAGAATCTAAACAATTGAATGCATATAACAATAAGTATGAAAAGAGATTCTCAGATGTGAAATGGTATTTCAATTAAAAGCCTTTGAAGGATTTCAGTTTAATAAAATCGATGTCTTTGAAGAGATTAAAAGCCTTTGAAGAGATTAACCCATCTATTTATAGACCAGCAAATACATACAAGTTGATTCAAAAAGCAATACTACAACAGGCTATAGCATTGGTACTTGTACAAAGACTTTAACAAAAGCATAAAGTAATACTATTATACTAAACTACTGAAACATAAGGCGGTGGGAAGATTCCATTACAACTACTGATGAGTGACAAACTACTGATGAGTAGTCTGTCTTCAGTAGTTCTTCAGTTGACTTGTCTGGTTGGACTTCAGAATTTCTGATCTTTTACTCTTCAGTACTTGATGAATTCTTCTTCAGTACTTTCAGTCTTCTTCTTCAGTAGTTCTATACTTAGCATATTTTGGTAGAAATAGGAATTAGACTAAGGTTTGCAAAAATGGGTTCTTCATTTGAGTCGATGTGTGGAAGTGGAAATGGGTCCTTAGGGCAAGCCTTTTTGAGATCTGTGTAATCTACACATACTCTCCATTTACCATTCTTCTTTTGTACCATGACTACATTGGCTAGCCACCTTGGAAATTTGACTTCCCTTATCATCTTGGATTTCAGCAATCTATCCACTTCTTCTTGTATGATGACATTTCTTTCAGGTGCAAATTTCCTTCGCTTTTGTTGGATGGGCTTGAAGCTCTTATCGATTCCAAGCTTATGAGTGATGACATCCTTGGAGATACCAGTCATATCTTCGTGTTTCCAAGAAATTTCGACATCCTTCATTTTAAAAATGAAATTAGAGATTGTTCAATGTCATTAGGGATATTCTTACTGTTGATGGTGAAATCTTCAGGATAGAACTAACCTATATTTTCTATGTGACGTCCTCAGGATACTGCAGGCAGAACAGGATTCAGGATGACACTGAATATTATCTTATGCACATTCTGAGGATGGACTAACGAACTAACTTATGGTTATAATGTAGGATGATTCTACCTCATATTCTCTTAGTAACATCCTCAGGATACTAAAGAACTAAGCAGGGTTCAGGATGTAACTGTGTTTTATGTTATGCGCATCCTGAGGATGGACTAACGAATTATCTTATTATGATGATATTGCAGGTTCACTTAATCAATATTAAGGCTTGTAACTAATCCCTAATGGCTATATTGTCTCATTTAAGTCAAAGTAGCTGGTCATTGAAGAGCTATGCATGTAGAACAAGTCCACCACCAAAGAAGATGTCAAACTTGTAACCGACGAGCATTAATGGAAGGAGAAAACATGGAAACAGTTACTCAACGACTATATTCAGTTGAAACAGCCACAACGGTCACTGATGTATTGTAAAATACATCTATTTCCTGTGTAAAGTTTGTACAGTTTTGAGTCGATTAGATAGTGTTTTTATTAGTTTTAGGCTTGTACCGCTCTATTTTATTTAGTATAGGTTGTTTATAGATTTTTATTAGTTTTGGGTCTTTTTAAGTATTTATTAATTTATTTTATATTTTGTAGGTGTTCATGAACGTTGAAGCATAAACGAGCAACTTTGGTCGAGTCAAGAACACCCGAGTCGAAAGCACTGAGTCATAATACGGTATATAATAATAGTATTCTAAATAATAATAATAATAATAATAATAAACTAATAATAGTAAAAGAAAAAGAAAAAAAAAATGTGATTTTTGTCACTTTGGCGATTCCAAAGCCCAAAAACAAAATAGGGCTCTTATATTATTAAGGTGAATTATTATATATTGGAGGGTGCCGCATACTTTAGTTTTTTGGGTGAGAAGGCCATAGATTAATATTATTGGAGGGAGCAAATATTAAAAGAATTGAGGAGAGGAGCCGTAGAAAGATATTGGACACGAAGCTGTCGCACATATTTTTATTCACGGGTGATACATCAAGGCAGCAGCAGCATATAATTTGTAGGAAAAGAGAAGGGGGTCAAGGGTTGAAGCCTAAGTGCGAGCACGGGTCGGTTCTAATCTATTTTTTTCATTATTTATTTATTCAAACCCGTTGTGAACGCCATGAATATTATCTGTTTCTATTGTTTTGATTCTTTCATGATTTTTATTGGCTAAACCTTGATGCTACCTAGGTTAAAGATGATTGCACTTGAATGATTTATTTTCTTTTGGTCTTGGAACTTTTGGTTGTGGGTTGAATTTTAAAGTAAAGAACTTTTTATTTTCTGGTTTGATGTATATGCGTATTTAGTTTTGTTTAATTAATTTTTATAAACTCCACTTGCGTTTTTGTGAATGTCTTTCATGTATGAATGCGGGTTAGGTTGCGGACTTGGTGTTAGCAACTAGTTTATGGTTAATTGCCTAGGATTTTCCATAGGAGTTGTAATTGTTAGTTAGATAATTCTAAGTATTCTACCAATTCTCAATAGCTGTGAGGTGCGAGATTGTTGGTCTGTCTAGGGTGTTAAATTGCTAGTTCTAGAGGCTTTGTGAGAAGATCTTCCTAGTTTCCCTAGCATTCCTTGTAGGCCAAGTCTTATCAGAAATATTGTAGTTACCCCTTGCACTTTAGGGTGTATTGTGACTTTCGCGCTGTGAGGTAGACTGTCTAGCGGGTACTTTAAGATTCGAGTAGGTAAGCCTGTGAGGGTAACCTCTCAACCGGTGGTTTAACAGCACAACAGTATTCTAGGGTTTCCCCTTGAGAAGGGTCGAGGGTGTCTAGTTTATTCTTGATGTTTAGTATTTTAAGATCCCGGTTCCACACCAGTTCCATAGCCATTAGAAATTTATCATTCATGTGTAGGATTCTAGCCTAGGTAGTGCCTTCCCATCATCTGATCCGAATTCCAGTTTCCAGCTTGTGTTTTTAGTTATTTTAGTTTTATTTTATTTATTTTTATTAGTTTATTAGAAAACCCCCCTTTAAGCAATAAAACATTATTAAGTCAGTTTGTAGATAAGTAATCGGGTCTAGTTTACGTTTTCCAGTAGAGTCTCGTGGGTTCGATACTCGGACTTACTTTAGCTGTACTGCACTGACCGGTACACTTGCCGGTTGTGTGGTTTAGGTTTAGAGAGTCTTAGGTTATAAATTTAAAACTTAGAGTGTCTAGTTTAGGTTAATTTAGTTAGTTTTTATTAAACCACTTTGAGCACATCAAGTTTTTGGCGCCGTTGCCGGGGACTCTTGGCGATTGCGTTTACTAGCTTTGATTACACTTATCTGCTATATCTGTGCTACGTGTGTTTTATGTTGAGTCTGTCTTTTTGTATAGCGAGTCGTAGGAGTCTAATTGTTTGTGTATTTTAATTTCTGTCGAGTCTGTAAATATGTTTGAAATTTGTGGAGGACCCTATTTTACCGTTAGATTTCCACAAAATGCGGGGTCCTCTGCACATTATTGTGCTAATTCCTTTGTGCAGCCGCAGCCATATTATTCACAGGGCTGTCCTACAAATTATTATGACGACTCGTATCAACAACCACATTATAATCAGTATCCTGATCAATTTTCTGGAAGCACTTCTTGTGAGGATAGTGGTAATGATTGGAGTGAAATCAAAAGTCTGTTGACATTATTAGTTGCGAAAGATGAAAATACTCAGAAAATGTTAGCAGAGCACGACACCATCCTGAAAAACCGACAGACTGCTCTTTTAGATCTTCAACGAACAGTAGAAGACATTGCTAGAAGGTTAAAAGAAGAAGAAGAAATAGAAAAGGTTCAACAAGAGCAGCTGCCGAAAGTCGGTTATACATATGATGAGGAGGGCAACTACCTTGGGTACATGAACGCTCGAGGGGAGTTGTTCCCAACGTTTCCAGAAGAAGGGAAAGAGCCGATCATGGAATACGCAGATGAGTCAGATGAAGAGATCATCCCAATCACGGAGACGAAAATGGACGTTGAAGTCCCACCTCCGGTGCCACAGGTTACTATATATGATTTTGGGAGTGACTCTGATGAAGAGGACGACGAAGAAGAATGGGCGGCGTATCAAAGGTCGTTAGTGAAGAGAGAAGTGAGAGAAGAAGAAGTGGAATTGGGGGACTCCATAGGTATGATGTTTGGTGCAGATGAAGACAATGAGGATAGTGAGGAGTCGTTATCTGAGGATGATGAATTTTTAGATTTGGATTTAGATTGTTTACCTGCTTATGAAGGAGTTGGGGAATCTGATCCCGATGGGGATATAGCATACCTGGATGCCCTACTCGAAGGTGAACCGACAGACATGACTGAACCTGCACCAGAAGAAAGAACTAAGTGTGGGGAGCATCCCATGGAAACGGTGGTAGAAGAAGAACACCATAGCTGGCCCGTGGTATTAGTGATAAATGGAATTTCAAAATCAACAGTGCCACGGGAGAGGGCAAGGAAGAGAAAGAGAAATGATAGACACCGGAAGAGGATCAAAGACTGGTATGACTTGGAGAAGAAGAAGCCAGTGAAAGTCAAGCACGACCAGTCTTCGTGCTACATGCCACGCATCCGGTTAATTCCAGGTAAGTTTAAATTTTGGTGGTCTGACCCGTTAAGAACTGTTAAATTATTTTTCAATTCCACAAATAAATATTTAATTGTTAATAAGAGTCGAGTGGAATTAAACGGGTTAGATAGGGTCCAGATAAAAGAGAAGCCCCCTGATTAACTTTAAGTGTGGGGAGGCTCTGTAGAGTTTGTAAATTTATTTTTATACTTATTTATTTATTTTATTTTTCTAGCTGTTCAATTTTTTTTTGTGGTCCGTCTTTCGATAGTTGTTCATAGGTTTTTATCTTTCTATTTTATTTTTTGTTTTTGTGTCTTTGAGTCTGTTTGCAGGTTTTCGTGTTTGTTTAGGTAAAGGAAATTTCACATGAGCGGATCCCATGTATTGTCTTTATATATATATATATATTTTTTGAGTGGGAGGTTTGGTAAAGGTTTGGGTAATAAGAGTATTTTTCTTTAAAAAAAAAAAAATTTAATTAACTTTCTGTGAAAAAAGACTTTTCACGTAATGAGATGAGTCTGGGCTGACCTGTTCGCCTCATGCGACAGCAATTACCCCGGAAAGTTATATTTTTTTTTCACTTGCGACGCGTGTTGTGATCACCAGTGTCCTTCACGTTGAGTGAGAACCGTATTTTTTTTTCCTTATACCCATTTGGTTCTACCACCATTTACCGCCATTTTGCCAAGCAGGTACGTCTTCTTGTTTGTTGTTATATTATGAGTCTAAGTTAGTAGTTGTGTCTTTTTATTTTTGTGTGGTTCGGTATTATGCTCGGGTTTTGTCTGTTTCGTTTTGCGCAGGTTTGGATTGCACCACCCGTACCCAATCTCCATTCGGGTGATTCCGAAGCTGTTTATCATTTATCAAGGCAAGCCCAGAGTTTACTATTGTGTCAGAGCCGATCGCGAATGAAATGCTATACGATCGAGCTGGATTGGACTAGATTTTTTGGAGCTTACGCGTTAATAAACCATCTAAGTCCTTTCCAATTTGCCCTTGTCTTTTTATTTTTGTATTCGGAATTTAGTTTTTTGTTTTGAGTCGTTTTCTATTCCTACATTGAGGGCAATGTAGAGTTTAAGTGTGGGGATGGGAAACTGTCGTTTGGTTTGTATATAGAGTCATTTTGAGTCAAAAAAAAATCCAAAAAAAAAAAGAGAAAAAAAAAAGTCCCTGATTTTGAAGTTTGCATTATATAAAATATGGAAAATGATAGGTAAAGTTAGGTGTCCGGTTTTCAAATAGTATGTATAATAAGAGATTAAAATTGATTGAAAACGTGTCTGATTTGGGATATGTGGGTAGGCTCGGCCGGTAGAAAGGTTTCCTTTGAAAAGTAATAAATTAATTATGTTAGGCTATTTTGTGGGTTCTCATCTAGGAGAAACGGGGAGACCGAAACCGCCAAAAATAGTATAAGAAGCACCGTTATAAGTAGAAACCCGTTATAATTTCTAATCACTTAAAAAAAAAATTAGAAATCAAAGCAAAAATGCTGAAGCTTAAGGTGCCTGGCCACTAGGATAGCGACTTGGATTGGTCACACCCTTTGAGTTAAGTATGCTGAGATGAAAAAAAAAATGCTGAAGCTTAAGGTGCCTGGCCACTGGGATAGCGACTTGGATTGGTCACACCCTCTGAGTTAAGTATGCCAAAAAAAAAAAAAAAAAAAAAAGTGATTTTAAATTCTCTTGGTTTTCTACATAAGACGGTTGGGAAATGGTCAATTGGTCGTTCCTTTAGCTTCATAAGCTTGAGGCGAGATTAGGAGGAACTGTGGCTTCCTTTGAGTGAGACCCTAGATAGACTAATTAACATGAACTTAACATAAATAAAAAGGGGCTTGGAAACCAGTATGGGTTTAAGAGGATCAATATACCTGCAATCGCAATCAACACGTTAGTAGATTATTAATTAAGTAACCTATGTTTTGAAACTGGATGTAAACCTAACTGTGATTCCATAGCATAATTCTTTTTCAGGGACGAAAAAGAGATAAGTGTGGGGATATTTGATGTATTGTAAAATACATCGATTTCCAGTGTAAAGTTTGTATAATTTTCGAGTCGTTTAGATAGTGTTTTTATTAGTTTTAGGTTTGTACTGGTCTATTTTATTTAGTATAGGTTTTTATAGATTTTTATTAGTTTGGGACTTTTTTTTTAGTATTTATGTATTTATTTATAATTTGTAGGTGTTCATGGACGTTGAAGCATAAACGAGTAACTTTAGTAAAGTCGAGAACACCCGAGTCAAGAGCATGGAGTTACATCACTATATATAATAATAGTATTATAATAATAACTAATAATAATAACTAATTATAATAATAATAATAATAATAATAATAATAATAATAATAATAGTGATGATACAAAAAAAAAGTGTAAACGTGACTTTTCTTTGTCACGGCTCTAAACCCAAGGCCCAACTTAAATTGAAGGGTTTATTATTTCTTGAAGTCAATAACGACAAAGGAGGGGAAGAATATATTAGAGGGAAAGCGGCGCACAGGGGAGGAGGATTTTGATGAAGGAGCAACTTTGATCAAAAGGAAAATAACATTATTTGGAGGAGAATTAATAAGGAGGGCCGCTGAATATTTCTTGGGAGAAGAGCTGCATATTATTTTTTTTTGGACACAGATCAACAGCCGCAAAAGAATAAAGGGAAGGAGGATCAAGGGTGGAGGTATAGGTGCCAGCACGGGTCGGTTCTAATTTATTTATTTATTATCTATTTATTCTAACCCGTTGTGAACACAATGAATATGTTTAGTTTTATTTGTTTTGATTTTATCATGCCTTTTATTGGCTAGACCTTTTCGCTACCTAGGTTAAAGATGATTGCACATGTTTGATTTATTTTCTTTTGGTCTTGGAACTTTTGGTTGTGGGTTGAATTTTAAAGTAAAGAACTTTTTATTTTCTGGTTTGATGTATATGCGTATTTAGTTTTGTTTAATTAATTTTTATAAACTCCACTTGCGTTTTTGTGAATGTCTTTCATGTATGAATGCGGGTTAGGTTGCGGACTTGGTGTTAGCAACTAGTTTATGGTTAATTGCCTAGGATTTTCCATAGGAGTTGTAATTGTTAGTTAGATAATTCTAAGTATTCTACCAATTCTCAATAGCTGTGAGGTGCGAGATTGTTGGTCTGTCTAGGGTGTTAAATTGCTAGTTCTAGAGGCTTTGTGAGAAGATCTTCCTAGTTTCCCTAGCATTCCTTGTAGGCCAAGTCTTATCAGAAATATTGTAGTTACCCCTTGCACTTTAGGGTGTATTGTGACTTTCGCGCTGTGAGGTAGACTGTCTAGCGGGTACTTTAAGATTCGAGTAGGTAAGCCTGTGAGGGTAACCTCTCAACCGGTGGTTTAACAGCACAACAGTATTCTAGGGTTTCCCCTTGAGAAGGGTCGAGGGTGTCTAGTTTATTCTTGATGTTTAGTATTTTAAGATCCCGGTTCCACACCAGTTCCATAGCCATTAGAAATTTATCATTCATGTGTAGGATTCTAGCCTAGGTAGTGCCTTCCCATCATCTGATCCGAATTCCAGTTTCCAGCTTGTGTTTTTAGTTATTTTAGTTTTATTTTATTTATTTTTATTAGTTTATTAGAAAACCCCCCTTTAAGCAATAAAACATTATTAAGTCAGTTTGTAGATAAGTAATCGGGTCTAGTTTACGTTTTCCAGTAGAGTCTCGTGGGTTCGATACTCGGACTTACTTTAGCTGTACTGCACTGACCGGTACACTTGCCGGTTGTGTGGTTTAGGTTTAGAGAGTCTTAGGTTATAAATTTAAAACTTAGAGTGTCTAGTTTAGGTTAATTTAGTTAGTTTTTATTAAACCACTTTGAGCACATCAGTCACCTGAATCATTCATGAAGCTTAACTAAGATAACGGATTATGTGGGATCTCCTATTTACTTTCGTGTAACTATAAAAGGGGGTGATCAAACGAGTCTAGGACACTTCTTCTCGCTTGCTTAACACTTCATAGACACCTAATAATCTCTCTCTCTCTCTCTCTACACACACACAACACTCATATTGTAATCTTAGATACTCGTTCATCACCTATCCAAAGTTGTACTTATTTTTACCTTATCAATATTAACAAACAAGGCAGGGGCTTAGACTCCTCCTGAGATTTTGTGCCGGCAATCATCAACTGATCAAGGGATTTCCTCGTAGATCGAGTGTTGTTCCTTTATTGTATTATACTTACAATCGTCTATCTTTGCTTAATTCCCCTTTCTATCTAACAGTTACATCCTCAGGATATAACTGTGCATCCTAACCAATTTCTTTGTCATCCTGAGCATAGTTGTCATATTGTTATTTCTTTATTATATTAAATTGCTAGCTTTAGAATACAACTGAGTTTTTAACATATTTCACACCTTTAGCACTCTACCTCACTTTTACTAATTTGGAATACAAAATTATTTCTACTAGGTAATTTTTGACCAAAACAATTTGGCGCCCACCGTGGGGCAAGTGGTGCTATTTTTAACAAAAACTTGTTAAGACTTTTTCCCAATCAATTTACTTCAAAATTCTTGACAACTATGGCCTCGGACCCTAAATCCGTGTCTTCTTCCACACCATTCACAACCTCTTCCAAAATGTGACCCTACCACCTCCTCCTACCTTTCCCAAGAGTTCTACACAAATTACCAGGAGTGTTGTTCCTAATACCTGCTAGATTTGGGATGGCAACATCTGGATCCACTCCTCCTGTTTTTGTATCAAATGATGATCTCCTTTCCATGTTTGCAATGGTGAAGGATCAAATAAAGCAACAACAGTATACCAACCAGATGTTGATGAGAGAAACTCAATCTCTCAAAATGTCCTCAAAGAGACCGGCTGAAGACATGGGGACACCATTACAGCCTAGAGTGTTGGATTTCAATTCTGGCATCTCTGGGGGCATTCATCAAGGAGATTTCATCCCCATGAGCACTGGATTCTCTGCACTAGAAATTGTTTCAGCACCCAGGATGGCAACAACTAGAGATGCAGGATACACTGCCGAGCCATCTTGAGGATATGCTGTGGAGCCATCTCGAGGATATACCACCGAACCATTCCAAGGATACAACAATGGTAACAATTTAAGTTCCAGTACTTTTGCTACTAACGATGTTGCTTCTTTGCAGGATACAGGTATAAGTTCACAGTTGGCAAGAGAGCTTCAGAAAATCAAGGATATGGTGTCTAGTGTGCCAGGGATAATACAACCCATCCCTGAGGTATGTTCAGCATGTCACAGGGTGTCCCGCTTTGCACATCCAATATGTGATGCTGAGATTCCAGACTCCAAGCATGAAGCTTTATGATGGATCTACTGATCCTGAAGAGCATGTAGCATAATACAGGGAAAGGATGGAAATAAACCCATTCCAGCAAACTTGAAAGAAGCATGCTTATGCAAAGGATTTGGTTCTACCCTCACTAGTCCAACCTTAAAATGGCTACTAAGTGTTCCTCCCTATTCTATTACTTCTTTTGTTCATTTAGTTAACATGTTTAACAATCAATTTTCTTGCAGTCGAACATTTGAACGTTTGACAAGTGATTTGTACAGGATGAGACAGCCACAGGGAGAATCATTATGGGAATATATCACAAGGTTTGGGAAGGAATCACTTGACATCCCAAAACCTAGATGTCACAACAACAGTGCAAGCCTTCAAGATGGGACTACAGAAGGATTCACCTTTCTATAAAGAATTGGTGATGAACCCTTGTAGGAATCTCGATGAAGTTCGGAATAGAGCTTTAAGATTCATCCGTCTTGAAGATGACAAGAAGATACAGAAAGGATAGAGACATCCTCAAGATACAACGATCCCAATTGGAAGTCCACTTCCACATACGAACCTTACAAACATGAACCATATGCTAGACCTGATAATAAAAAGGTCAATGTGGTTGAGGATGACGATGAAGAGGATTGTCCTAAACTGTCGAGCTATTGTTTTTCTGTGGATGTAACAGGTTTAATGTACGCTATGAAGGATCTTGGAGACAAAGCAAGATGGCCAAGGAAAGATAACAAGTTAGGATGGAAGGACAAATCCAAATGGTATGTTTTCCACGAAGATTTTGGACATGATACTGAAGATTGCATTGCTTTGAGAAAAGAAATAGCATATCTCCTAAGCAAGGTCTATCTTAAGGATCTACTGGGCAGAAAGAAGTCAAAGATTCAGGATAGCACTGGCATCCCAAAAAGGGCAGCATCTCCATCCAAGGATGCTGGCATCATTAATTTTATTTCAGGAGGACCAGATATGTGTGGGACATCCTACTCAGAAGCCAAAAGGCATGCAAGAGAAATGAAATCAGAAAAGGGAGAAAGACCAACAAAGACTACCATCCTGATGAATGCAAAAGTGATTAGCTTTGAAGAAGTGGATCGAGAAAACGTTCTAGAGCCTTACCATGATGGTTTGGTCATTACTAGAATGTTTTCTTGATCCTCATGGTGTGGCTCTAGAATGTTTTCTCGATCCTCTTCTTCGAAGCTAATCACTTTTGCGTCTGTCAGGATGGTAGTCTTTGTGGGTCTTTCTCCCTTTTCTGATTTCATTTCTCTCACATGCCTTTTGGCTGCTGAGTAGGATGTTCCACAGATATCTGATCCTCCTGAAATAAAATTAATGATGCCAGCATCTTTGGGTGGAGATGTTGCCCTTTCTGGGACGCGAGTGCTATCCTGAATCTTTGACTTCTTTCTACCTAGCAGATCCTTAAGATGGCCTTTGCTTAGGAGGTATGCTATTTCTTTTCTCAAAGCAATGCAATCCTCGGTAACATGTCCAAAATCTTCGTGGAAAGCACACCATTTGGATTTGTCTTTCCATCCTGACTTGTTATCTTTCCTCGGCCATCTTGCTTTGTCCCCAAGATCCTTCATAGCATACATTAAATCTGTTACATCCACAGAAAAACAATAGTCCGAAAGTTTAGGAAAATCCTCTTCATCGTCATCCTCGACCACATTGACCTTTTTATTATCACTTCTAGCATATGGTTTATGCTTGTATGGTTCGTATATGGAAGTGGACTTCCGATTGGGATTGTTGTATCTTGAGGATATTTCAATCCTCTCCTGTATTTTCTTATTGTCTTCAAGACGGATGAATCTTAAAGCTCTATTTCGAACTTCATCAAGATTCCTACAGGGGTTCATTACCAATTCTTTGTAGAAAGGTGAATCCTTCTGTAGTCCCATCTTGAAGGCTTGTATTGCCGTCGTGACGTCTAGATTTGGGATGTCAAGTGTTTCCTTCCCAAATCTTTGATATATTCCCTTAACGATTCTACCTGTGGTTGTGTCACCCTGTACAAATCACTTGTCAAACGTTCAAATGTTCGACTACACTAAAAACTAATTATTAAACATGTTAACTAAGTGAGCAAAAGAGGTGATAGAATAGGGAGGAACACTTAGCAGCCATTTTAAGGCTGGACCAGTGAGGGTAGAACCGAATCCTTTGCATTGACATGCTTCCTTCAAGTTTGCTGGGATGGGGTTTATTTCCATCCTTTCCCTGTATTGTGCTACATGCTCTTCATGATCACTAGATCCATCATAGAGCTTCAAGCTCGGAGTCTAGAATCTTTTTGGAATCTCAGCATTACATATTGGAGGTGCAAAATGAGACACCCTGTGACATGCTGAGGATACCTCAGGGATGGGCTGTATTATCCCTGGCACACTAGACACCATATCCTTGATTTTTTGAAGCTCTCTCGCCAATTGTGGACTTATACCTGTATCATGCAAAGAAGAAATATCGTTAGTAGCATAAGTACTTGAACTTAAATTGTTACCGTTGTTGTATCCTCGGGATGGTTCAGTGGCATATCCTCGAGATGGCTCGATAGTGTATTCTGCATCTCTAGTTGTTGCCATCCTGGGTGTTGAAACAATTTGTAGTGCAGAGAATCCAGTGCTCATGGGGATGAAATGTCTTTGATGAACGCCCCCAAAGATGCTAGAATTGAAATCCAACACTCTAGGCTACAATGGTGTCCCCATGGCTTCAGCCGGTCTCTTTGAGGATGTTTTGAGAGATTGAATGTCTCTCATCAACATCTGGTTGGTGTCCTGTTTTTGCTTTATTTGATCCTTCACTATTGCAAACATGGAAAGGAGTTCATCATTTGATACGAAAACAGGAGGAAAGGATCCAGATGTTGCCATCCCAGATCTAGCAGTATTAGGAGCTATACTTCTGGTAACTTGTGCAGAATTCTTAGGAAATGTAGGAGGGGGTGGCAGAGTCACGTTTTTAGTAGAGGTTGTGGATGGTATGGAAGAATACATAGACTTTGGGTTTGAGGCCATAGTTGTCAAGATCTTGGAAAAGAATTGATTGGTAAAGAGTTTTAACATGTTTTTGTTAAAAATAACACTACTTGCCACATGGTAGGCGCCAAATTATTTTGGTCAAAAATTACCTACTAGAAATAATTTTGTATTCCAAATTAGTAAAAATGAGGTAGAGTGATAAATGTGTGAAATATATCAAAAGTTCAGTTATGTTTTCAAGATAGCCGATTATAGTGACAAATAAATTATAAAATGACAACTATGTTGAGGATCGCAAGGGTATCGTTTAGGATGGGTAGTTATATCCTGAGGATATAACTATGTATCAGAATCATAAAATAAGTGAAAAGGGGTGAATATGTATGTAAAACAATAAGTAGACGACACACGATGTACGAGAAAAGCCCTTGATCAATTGATGATCTCCGGCATAAAACCTCGGGAGGAGTCTAGGCTCCTGCCTCTGTTTGTTAATATTAAAGTGGTAAAAAGGTGTTACAACTTTGGAAGTATAATGAACAATCTATGATTATATGATTACAATGATTATCTAGTGTTGTGTGTGTGTAGAGAGAGCATATTAGGTGTGTTTCAGAGTTCCAGGCAGGTGAGAAGTGTCATAATTTTGTTCATCATACCCCTATATATAGTCTATATGATAATAATTAGAAGATCCCAAAATATCCGTTGTCTTCAATGATCTTCTTGGCTGTTTCAGGTGTTTGTTGAGGATGTTTCAACAAAACTAGATGTTGGGCATCAGTTTCCATCTTTCTCGCCTTTCATTCATTGCCTTGGCGGTTACACTTTGACATGTTCTTTAATTTCATACGCGTATTCTTCATGCATCCTTAAACTCATTGACTTGGTAAGACTTTATAGCCGTTGGAGAGGAGTTACAAGTCTTATTCATTCATTGATTGTACCTGCAAAAATATTAAGACAAGGTAATTCGTTAGTCTATCCCCATGATGCACATTTGTCAGAAACCTGTTACATCCTGAAGTCTGCTCAATCTTTTACCATCCTGAGGATGTCACATAATATATTCAAGGTAAATCCATCCTGAGGATTTCACCACCAATAGTTAGTAGCAAAAGTACTTGAACATAAATTGTTACCATTGTTGTATCCTTTGGATGGTTCAGTGGCATATCCTCGAGATTGCTCTACAACGTATCCTCAAGTTGGTTCGGCAGTATATCCTCGAGATGGATCGGTAGTATATCCTGCATATCTAGTTGTCGCCATCCTGGGTGCTATAGTAGTCTCATGAGCAGAGATTCCAGTGCTCATGGGGATAAAATCTCCTTAATGAATGCCCCTAGAGATGCCAGAATTGAAATCCAACACTCTAGGTTGTAATGGTGTCCCCATGTCTTTAGCTGGTCTCTTTGAGGATGTTTTGAGAGATTGTATTTCTCTCATCAGCATCCGGTTTGTGTCCTGCTGTTGCTTTATTTGATCATTCACCATTGCAAACATGGAAATGAGCTCATCATTTAACACAAAAACAGGAGGAATGGATCCAGATGTTGCCATCCCAGATCTAGCAGTATTAGGAGCAACACTTCTGGTAACTTGTTCAGAACTCTTAGGAAAGGTAGGAGGAGGTGGTAGAGTCACATTTCTGGCAGAGGTTGTGGATGGTGTGGAAAAAGACACAGATTTTGAGTTTGAGGCCAAAGTTGTCAAGATTTTTGAAATAAATTGATTGAGAAAGAATTTTAACAAAGTTTTTGCTAAAAATAGCACCACTTGCCCCACGGTGGGTGCGAAATTGTTTTGGTAAAAAATTACTTGCTAGAAATAACTTTGTTTTCCAAATTAGTAAACGTGAGGTAGAGTGCTAAATATGTGAAATATAGTAAAAACTCAATGTTATTTTCAAGATGGTGGTTTATAAGAATAAAGAAACGATAATATGACAACTATGCTCTGGATGGCAAAGGTATATTTCAGGATGGACAGTTATATCCTGAGGATGTAACTGTCTGACAGAATAATGAAACAGGCAATATAAGTATAAAGCAACAAAGAACAACACTCGATATACGAGGAAAGCCCTTGATCACTTGATGATCGCCGGCACAAAACCTCGGGAGGAGTCTAAGCCCCTGCCTTGTTTGTTAATATTAAAAATGGTAAAAAAAAGGTTACAACTTTGGATGAATGATAGACGAGTGTTCTAAGGTTACAATAATTGTGTTGTGTGTGTGAGAGTATTATATAATCAACAACTGAGTGTCAAGTGTTGATCAAGTGTTCATAATGTGTCCTATACTCGTCAATCATCCCCTATATATAGTTACACGAAAGTAAATGAAGGATCCCATGTAATCCGCTATCTTAGTTAAGCTTCTTGAATGGTTCAGGTGACCGTTAGGACTGTTTCAACTGAAGTATAACAATTTCCTCCTTTTTCGCCTAGCATTCATCACTTGACGGTTACACTTTGACTCATTCTTTAGTCTTGGACTTTGTTATACGCATACAACTCCTGCATCCTCAACCTCTTTGACTTAGTAAGACTATATAGCCGTGGAAGAAGAGTTACAAGTGTTTATTATTGATTGATTGTACTTGCAATAATATTAGAACAAAATAATTCGTTAGTCTATCCTCAGGATGCGCATAGGTCAGAATGTTGTTACATCCTGAAATCTGCTTAGCCCTTCACTATCCTAAGGATGTCACATAGAATATTTGAGGTAAATCCATCATGAGGATTTCACCACTAACAGTAATCACATAAGTCATTAATAACAATCGTCTCTTCATTCTCTTTTACATTATTACATTTAGACCAGTGTTTCTCCATTTTGGGTTAATCTTGATGGTTCGGGTTGAGTACGGGTCAAGTTGGGTCATGTATTTGGATGCGGATTAGTTGGTTAATGCCGAATTGGTTTCAAGGAAGTAACCATTTGAAGTTGGGAGCAACTGAACGCTTGAAGATTGCTAAAAATTAGCAAGTAGTGGACTTAATTTTAGGAGCATGTGTTTTTGTTTTTACTTAATAATTCTTTGCATATCTACGTGAGCAATTTGTGTATTTGTGTGAGTGTGATCAAGGGGCCTAACACCAACATTTGCATATCTACGGAGCAGCACCCTAGAAAGAGAATGAAGACGGTGGTCGCTGCTGACCAGACCGAAGAAAGAGACCGTACCAGAGAAATTGAACTGGTGAAAAGGAGACCGTGGCCAGAAAATGAGCGTACCGGCGAAAGAGACTGGAGCGGTAGTAGACCGAACGGTTTGATGAAAGATCAAAGAACTTACGTTTAAGAAACAAGAAATTATAAAAAGATTACAAAGTTGGGTACATTTTCTCTAGTCTACTGATTGCTATTTATTAAGTAAAAACAAAAACACATGCTCCTAAAATCAAGTCCACTACTTGCTTATTTTTAGCAGTTGCTCCCAACTTCAAACGGGCATTAACCACCTAATCCGCATCTAAATCCATGACCCAACTTGACCCGTACTTGACCCGAACCATCAAGATTAACCCAACACTCCCGACATCTTCCCATTCTCTTCCACATCTGGGTCCGAAGAGTCGACAGACTAGATTAGAGATGCTGTAAAATGTTTTGGACTGTTTGAAAATAAATACATCCTCCGTTGTGGGTGACCATGCAGTGTCCCACTTTATGGTCTTTCAGTGTTCATCTATGCATGGGAACCACACATAATTGTAGTACTCATTTAAGGACAAAAAATCTACCACATGCCCTAATGTGGGAAGACGTACGTAGTCTCCCATCAAAGGGACGAGGAATTACTGTGATGAAAGACGTTTTTGACCCATCATTTGAATTATTATTATTATTGTCCAAATCTCATATGATATTGTATGATATTGATGTTGATATGACCTCTTATAAGTACGAACATAATTGTGATAAATAAATGCAAAAATTAAATTATAAGAAAATGTGAGAATATAAATTACGCAACTACGCAAGATCACAAGGGCGGATTATGAGTTTCGAGATAAAATTAATGCTATACAATAGTATTTAGGAAAAAGAAAAACAAGTTAAGTAGATTGATTGATTGACTGGCTTCTAGGTTTTATAATATGACGTAAAATAAAACAAAAATACCAAACTGAAATAAACATTTTGTAGGACATGGGTCACGATTTTATTAAAATAATATTAAGAAAATAATAAAGATATACACTTTATACATATTTTGGGAAACAGTAGTACACGCACCATGTACGAAAATTAAAAAGACATACACAAAAGATTCAAACCGTTGTCTTTGATAAGAACTTAAACCGTTTCTTCTTGTACAATTTTCTCTTCGTCTTTAACGAGGACTTGAACAAAGTCTTCTTGTACAATCCTTGGCAAGATCTTCAAGACATAGAGTCTTCAACATAATCCTTTTTGTGCACTTTTTAACTGCAAGAATGAACAAATAAGATGTTGACGGTTGAAGCCGAGGCACGTGTTCAACACGCTTCCCTTAAAACAGATTTCGCGCCTCTACTAAAGATAACACGTCTGTCTCCCAGGGTACAACAGCCGAAGCAGTCTGTACTGCCGGAGAAGGCCACGCACTCGAGGTTACACTAGGTAAAATTGTAGTGTATGACATTTGGAACGAATAAAAATAGTAAAGAGTATTCCTTTATACAATTAGTCTTCAAGTATCTCTCTTTCTCCAAGAACATCATATTTCATATATATGTTCTATTCTCTCTAGTATCACATGAGGCATATAACCTACTAAATATACTAGACTTGAGGAAGGGTGAAAGGTCTCACTTAATTAGTCACGTAATTAGAGATTTAACACTCTAATTTAACTCATCAAGTGTTACAAAAGAAACTCTACTCAAGAGTCTTTCTTTTATTCACCACATGAAGACTCTATTTAATAATATCTCTAAATTAAATTTCCATTCAATATTCCAAAATTCCAACAATCCCCCACATGAATGGAGATTGATCAAAACACACAAAATTTCCAATGCAACCTCGACAGTTAAGTATTGCAGGATAGGTAGGTATTAGCTTCGAACCTTCCTTTGTGAAGCATACTTAGCCTACTAGCGATTTGTAGACACGATGTCCTTGAACAAACCCCCATTTGTGTAGACGACAATACACTTCACACAATACTCTCCTTAGCCGGGCCATCCCCTCATTTTCGTGTCCAATAATGGTCCTGGAACACTATCCTGGTTCTGCGAGAGCTTTAGGAATTGTGCCCCCAATTCCATTTGAAGCGACCCCACTTCTCTCTAACATAGGTGATTTTTCTCAAATCATTAAAAGCATTATGGTTACCATGATTTACCCACATCATTTACCATATTTATGCTTATCCTCACAATTTGTCACTGAATGTCATAGGAATGGACAAGGACGTATTTAAAACACCCTTTTATAGTTTAGGGGGATATATAACCATATATACTAGCTTACACATAGTAGCCATGCCCCCACAGTGACCACCCTTAGGCAAGTGAATTAGTTGTCCTATTGAACTTAGCTCTTGGGATCTCCAATTAACTAAGGTAGGTTTCCTTCACATGCCTTTTTCTATGGGCTTTAGTCTCATTCCACAACTTGATCTCTCATCAACCCTCAGGTTGTTGGATCCATAAGATTATCTTTGACTTCGTCAAGTCACTACTGATAATTTTGCAATTGAGATCAGTTGTACTAACATGATATTGACTCGCAAGTCGTTCATGACTTATTGTCAACTCGTAAGACTATAACTTATGATCTAAACTTTGATCTAGTTATAACGTCTTCTTTTTAGACTAAAACAAATCTTATTTCAATATGAACACATATTTATTATGCATATGGCCGGTATGCTCAATTATCAGGCATTAATATCAAACCGGTTGGCATCTGAGTCTAATCAATTAGATTGACTCCTTATCAAGTTGGCATATGAGTCTAATCAACCAGATTAACTCCTTATGACCATTGTGTATTCTAGATGACATCTGAGTCTAAACAACCAAATGGCTCGTTACAACCATAACCTGTATTGCCAACTTTTAACTTCATATTATCAAATGCAAGTTACCCCCCACATTTAAGCGTTATTAAATTGAAACAATCCAACACAAGATAAAAGGTAAAGAAATGTCATCTTTTTATATGGATTGAGAGACTCCTCAAACACCATTTATACAAACCTATGGTTGTTCCTTAAATGGATCTCTCCCCCACATTACTTGCACTTTGATCAAGTTTAAGTAATTACTCACGATGACTACTAGACACCTTGATTAGATCACAAATATCTACATCTTTGTACTATTGAAGTCATTCGAGTATACTGTTCACCTCATATTCCACTTGTGCACAAGAGGTTTTAAAGCTAAACAAGGCAACATATGCCTTAGCATGAGATGCCAACACTTTTGCGTGTATGTGTTCTCCTCACTATCCATTAGACTGAAGGAAGTTATATATTTTTAGTGTTTGTTAGACACCAAATTCATTCTCATGTCATCTTATAATTTGAATGTTTAAAGTTAATTTAATCTCCACAGAGCATCTAAATTAATATGTACTAGTCTAGCATGCTTTAGACTACAATACTCTAGCATGTGAACAGAAGATGCATCATTCTGATTATTCACAGCCTTAAGAGATATACGCATTATCTCTTACCAACATTCATTCTTATTTTATACATGACAATGAGATTTTTTTTTATATAGTCTCATATGTATGTTACATAAACATGCATTTTCCATTATTCAGTCTAAGAATATAACATTTTTGCCTTTGATTTCAAAGGCTTCACCATTAACTTATAAGTACTTGACTACAAGTCTTATCTCGAGTAACTTTGGTGAACACATTCATCACCCACAAAAGGTATGAATAATGTAAGTGTACAATTACTTTTATGTTGATATGAAATCACTTAGATTCACACTCAACAAAACGACTTCAAAAATGCGTCTTTAAGTGATATGCCTTGTCGTTTTCTTTTAAATCTATATATATTTAGGACACTCTCCCAATTTTAAAGTCAAAACATTTACATACTTCCAACAACTTGAAAGTGGTAGTCATATCAACATGTCCTCCATTTCCAATCGTAAATCTTTTGGAACAAATCATCCTTGATTCATTAAAGATTGGTATTAACATAAATTTCTTCCATATGTTAAAATTCACCATTGCGAATTTTCACGACAATCTTTAATGAAATATATCGATATGTAACATACTTGTGTATTTCATCTCAATACACTCACCACTTTCTTTTATGATTCTCTCATGATGTGGTTAGACATTTGATGTCTCGTCTCTAACTTTTAGTCAATGCAACAACTCTTTAGTTGTTTATGTCCAATTCTTTCCATATACTATCCGTTTATAACAATGTTCTTTAACATTGTATATTTGACGTTATAGTTATTTAAAAAATAATAATAATAACATTTCATACGTCACAAACCTTAATGATTTATTTCTTTGTAAATAAAAATTGCATGTGTTATCCGAAGATATTGAACACAAAACAATAAATAATATACATTCGAAACTAAATCATAAAGTGCAAAACACTTTTAAAATTTAAACGGATAAGTAGACATATCTACACATCAAATCTCATAGTGTTATTATATTCAACACTTTTATCAGCCGATCAAAGTCATCACAACAATATTGTCTTGCAACATGTCTTGACACTTATAAGTACAAGTTCCTCATTTGATCGTGAAATTCTAAAGTTGGACAGTCACAAATCTGTTCAAAACAACACCAAGTTGTTAAAAAGACTACAATTAAGTAGTAAAGCTTGAACAATTGGTCTTGTTCACAACAACACCAAGTTGTTTTCCACCGTATAGTGTCAACAAGAACACTACTTTGGTTCAGCATATGCTACATCTAGCAAAAGTAACGAACCGTTTGAATTATCAAAACTATGCAAAACTTGTTTTAAAATCATTTTAAAACATTCCCTTAGTTTTGCAATATATTATATTTATAATATCAATGCGGGTTTATAAAACCGTATACCAAAACCCAAAAATAGCAAACTATTTTATATTGTTTCAGTTTTATACACATCTACCATAATGGTTTCTAACACACATGTTAAAAAACAAACCATGCTATAATGTGCACGTTATAAAATTGGGCGTTTACATAAAACGTTATCCAATGATATAATCTATAAGAATCCATTTCTAATGAATATATTAGAAAAATAAAATGTTTACATAAAACATTTTCTTTTTCATTGTGGTTTACAAAATAAAACCTTTCTAACAAACATGTTAGAACTTAAATGATCATAACGCGCACGTTAGAGTCATTTTTTTTTACATATGAAATATTTCCAAATATTTCGTTTTATAAAATAAATCGTATCTAAACTCGTATCAGTGATAAAAAATTTCTAACACACATGTTAGAAACAAAATGAGTTCTAACGCGCACATTTAGAAGTATTAAAACTTCTATACGAAATATTTTAAACACACATGGTTCATAATATTAAACACTTCTAACACAAAAGTTAAAAAAAACTATTACCATCCTTTTTTATTTTTATATCGGTGGTTTTTATGAACCATTTCTAACGGCGCATGTTAGAAGACAAATGATTACATAAATCATTTTTAACCGTTTTTTTAACACACTTGATAGCAATAAACGGTTATAAAAATCGTTATAAAGCCTATCAGTAAACTGGTTCTAACGCACTTGTTAGAAATAACGATTACACAGTCGTTATAAAACTTAATAATTTATATACAATAAACATATTCTAACAGGCTCATTAGAAATAAATGATTACAAAAATCATTATAATGTTTATTGATTCATATAAAGTACCGTTTCCTACATGCTCATTAGAAATTATCGATTACAAAAATCGTTCTAACACTTATCGGTTTGTATAAAATAAGCCGGTTCTAACACGCTCATTAGAAATAAATGATTACAAAAATCATTACAAAGCTTATTAGTTTATCAAAATAAACTATTTCCAGCATCAATTATAAGAAACGAGATGTTTAGACAATTTTTTCTAAACCAACATATTTTATCAAATATAATCATTTCAAACACCATGTTAGGAAATGAAACGTTTACGAAAAACGTATTGTTTATAAAATAAACCAAGTCCTACGCGAACGTTGTGGAATTTAACGTTTACAAAAAAACGTATGGTTTACACCAATAAACCCGGTATAACACACATGTTATAAAAAATCACGATTAAGATCGTTTAAAACCAAATGGTTGAATCAAAACCAATTGTTTTGTATCACGGTGTAGGATTTAACATTATACCACAATTTCTATAAATCCAAACCCAACAAGTTGTACTACATACATATTTCCCAAAAAAAAATATTCATAAGATTATACAAAATCTCTAAAATATTTTTTATTTAAACCATTTCGTGAACCCAAAATCCTTATGAATAAGGTTATAAGATTGTAGCAACAATCTCACGAAATCTGTTTTAAGTTTGTAGGACATGGGTCACGATTTTATTAAAATAATATTAAGAAAATAATAAAGATATACACTTTATACATATTTTGGGAAACAGTAGTACACGCACCATGTACGAAAATTAAAAAGACATACACAAAAGATTCAAACCGTTGTCTTTGATAAGAACTTAAACCGTTTCTTCTTGTACAATTTTCTCTTCGTCTTTAACGAGGACTTGAACAAAGTCTTCTTGTACAATCCTTGGCAAGATCTTCAAGACATAGAGTCTTCAACATAATCCTTTTTGTGCACTTTTTAACTGCAAGAATGAACAAATAAGATGTTGACGGTTGAAGCCGAGGCACGTGTTCAACACGCTTCCCTTAAAACAGATTTCGCGCCTCTACTAAAGATAACACGTCTGTCTCCCAGGGTACAACAGCCGAAGCAGTCTGTACTGCCGGAGAAGGCCACGCACTCGAGGTTACACTAGGTAAAATTGTAGTGTATGACATTTGGAACGAATAAAAATAGTAAAGAGTATTCCTTTATACAATTAGTCTTCAAGTATCTCTCTTTCTCCAAGAACATCATATTTCATATATATGTTCTATTCTCTCTAGTATCACATGAGGCATATAACCTACTAAATATACTAGACTTGAGGAAGGGTGAAAGGTCTCACTTAATTAGTCACGTAATTAGAGATTTAACACTCTAATTTAACTCATCAAGTGTTACAAAAGAAACTCTACTCAAGAGTCTTTCTTTTATTCACCACATGAAGACTCTATTTAATAATATCTCTAAATTAAATTTCCATTCAATATTCCAAAATTCCAACACATTTTGAGTGAAAAAATATATTGTTTTTGAAAATATAAAGACTAAATTTAGCAGGTAACAGTATTCTTATGCTAATCAATGATTTACGTGTTTTAAGCTAAGAAGAAAAGAGTGTAGATTGATGGAATTGAGGGAACATTTATCGCCACCGGTACATAGTGGACGTGCACGTACATATATTTCAAGTTTTCTTTCCGTTTTCATTTGCCAACTGGTCCAAATAGAGGTGATCAAAAAAACTGGTTCAGAAACCGAAACCAGTCAAAACCGGTACTAAAAAAAACTCAAACCGAATCGAAAACCGGCCTAAAACCAACGCAAAAACCCGTCAAAAGAAACCAAAACCGGTACACAAACCGGAACCGAACCGAAACCGGTATCGCTAAAAACCGGCTGAAACCGGTAAAAAACCGAAAAAAACCAAAACCGGTTTAAGAAAAATACATTTTTTGCTATAAACACAAATAAAACGTTGTTTTTTTTTTTGTATTAATATTCAATTTCCTTCTTTAAAAAACCTTAAAAGTTATTAAAAGTTAAATTTTATGTAATTTATACGATTTTAAAAAGTGTGCGAAAAAACCGATTAAGAACCGAAACCGGTCTAACGAATCGACAAAACCGGTCCAAAACCGAACCGGTACTGTAGCGAACCGATTTGGAACCGAAACCGATTCGGCAAAAAAAACCGTTTTGCTCACCTCTAGGTCCAAATAAGTGTCGACCGACTCTTGGATAAATTCCTCATCATGGTACTGTAACCGAAAAAGAACAAAAAATATTTATTATTCCTTTCTTACCTTCTATAACTGGTTAATATAAAAATACAAACATACTTGCTACTTAATATTGTTAGTGCATTTCGTATATGTCCCTATAGGTCTATATTAGTCGTATAGATGATTGTATAGTGTTTAATGGTTTACGGCTAGCATTTTAGAGGTTTTAAAGGTATTTTGGTCATTTATGTAAAGTTCCACGCCTGGAAGGTCCCAGGCGCATGACTCAAGCCTATAAATACCACCCTTAGTCTCAAACTTTTGTAACCTTTGCTAAATCTTATTGAATTGTTGCCCATTTGTGTGTGTGGTTTTATCATTTCCATATCTCTCTAACACTATCTTATACCTCTAACAACTAATCGATCCGTGTCGACAAGATTTGATATACCGAGCGCGTATGATATGAGATGGGAAGTTAGAAGGATATGAAAATGATAAACACACACAACACACTCAAAAATTAAGCAGCACTTCGTTATAATAATCAAGCAAAAGTTACAAAAGTTTGAGACTAAGGGTGGTATTTATAGGCTTGAGTCATACGCCAGGGACTTTCTAGGCGTAGGACACTCGTACGCCTGAGCTGCAAGGCTTGAGTCATACGCCTGGAACTTTACATAAATGACCAAAATACCCCCGAAACCTCTAAAATGCTACCCTTAAACCACTAAACACTATACAATCATGCCTACGACCAATATAGACCTATCACTAGCTTCGGGCATACACGAAGTGCACTAATAATCTCCCCTTGGACCTAGCTAGTAATATGCAGACTTAACCAATCACTGAGCTGGGGATGTATGGAATAAACGTTCACATACTTCCCCTAAGGTCTAGCTAATAATCTTTAGTCTTCAAGTCTTTATATATGACATTCTTCAACTTGGAAAATACACCGAAGTGCACTATCAAATATCAAACGGCAGTAAGAATTTATATGTTTACTTTGTTGATTGTTGTGTTTTGTTAATATTGTTTGTAGTATACAAAAGTACTACAATCGAGCATTAAATACATTTTTTATGTTGATGGAGACTACAATCGATATACCAAAGTTGTATGTGTACATGTCAAATGGTTAAATCAAACTCATAAAAGTCATACAATAAGAGTAAAATGGCACATGGTTTTTGAGTTTTTCTGCTTGTGAATGTATAAGACGACGACGAAAACAACAATATTAGTAACATGGTTGACCAAAAGAAATTTCGAAAAGACAAAGGTGCCTATTGCAATACTTTATATTGTTTAATGTTAAAACCAAAATTTGAACATAAAACAACAAAAGTTTCAGATTTGTTAGAGACATCAAGGAGAGCACGTTTTTATGCATGAAGGTTCACTGACGTTTTTACCTCGTTTTCTAGCGCCTTGCTAGAAGCTAGGCTCTTTTATAAATGAAGTAAGCTTGATCGTTAAAAAAACATTGTATTTATCATTATGATGAATAGAGTGATTGCATTTTTAAAGGTCTTTTTCTCAGAGGATGAAGCCAGTAGCATAATGCCAATGTAAGTAACACGAAAATCTGGCTTTGAGTTTAGCCTAAAGTGGTTTGAGTCTATTTCACATCAAAGTCACAAGCATGATTATTGATTATCCGTTAGGTTAACTTTGTGGGATCGCTAATATATAGGTATAAATAATAGTTAGCAAATTTGTAGGCAAATATATATATGTTTAAGGGAAAATGGCCAAAATAGCCCGTTAACCGTGCGATTTGCCTAAATGACCCTCTCCCCCCTCTTTGGAGAGACCGGTCACGTTTCCCAACCAGTCTGAAGCGTCTCCCGAGAGGCTTCCCATATGAACCAATACAAAACCAACACCTCATCAGACACTCTCTCTTCTCGCTTTCTCTCTCCTCTCTCCTCATTCTCTCTCTCCTGAACCCCCTTTCTCTCTCCTGAACCGTCTCCTCACACACTCTCTCTCTCCCTTTCTCTCTCCTGAACAGTCTTACACTCTCTCCAACCTCCACTGTTGACTCCCTCCTTCGTGACCTCACCGGAAATGTTTTCCGCTTCCACCTATTATATGTAGGCAGCTTCTCCAAAGCAGCCCATCGTAACGCCTCTTCGTCTTCCATCGAGTGACGGCTGCTCCGGCCGTCATGGCTGCCACCACCTCCCGGAGCAAACACGTCCTCCATCCGCCAACTTCCGGCGGCTCTGCTAATACCGCGACTGATACTCCTTCCAAGACTTTGACTTATACTCATCTTCCGCTCGTCCTCCATGGTTGTAATGTCACGAACTAACGATCCCGTTAAGGGTCCGGTGGTTCTGAATGTAGTGGAAGACTGTTCAGGAGAGAGAAAGGGGGTTCAGGAGAGAGAAAGGGAGAGAGAGAGTGAGGAAAGAGGAGAGAGAAAGCCAGGAGAGAGAGTGTCTGATGAGGTGTTGGTTTTGTATTGGTTGATGTGGGAAGCCTCTCGGGAGACGCTTCACACTGGTTGGGAAACGTGACCCGTCTCTCCAAAGAGGGGGGAGAGGGCTGAGGTGTTGGTTTTGTATTGGTTTATGTGGGAAGCCTCTCGGGAGACGCTTCAGACTGGTTGGGAAACGTGACCGGTCTCTCCAAAGAGGGGGGAGAGGGCCATTTAGGCAAATCGCACGGTCAACGGGCTATTTTGGTCATTTTCCCTATGTTTAATATATAGAGTGGTAGGTGATGATCACATGAGAAGAAACTTTATGTGAGAACAAAAAGAAGAAGTTACATAATGGTTAAACATTAAATAGTTTAACTCTTTTTACATTAATTATCATCTATTTAATTAATTAATCATTAACACTTTATCCTACACATTATCAAAATTTATCCTACACATATAAAAATTCATCCTATATATATCAAAATTATTATATGTTCATCCTACACATATCGAGATTATCATACGTTTATCCTACACATATAAGAATTCATCCTACATATATCCTACACATATCGAAATTAACCTTCACTTTGATTTGGAAGAATACGAGCTTCATTTATTTAAGTAGTTTAGAGTGAGTTACAAAAAATTAATAATCAATTTAACATTCAATACAATTATTAAATGAAAGCTTCATATTTGTTAGAATTTATTCATTTTGTTCTTACAAAACATTTTCTTCTTATTTAAACTCTCCACTAGAGTGGTAAAGATCTGAACACAACCTTTTAGTAACATGTATGACTTACCTAATTAATATACAAGGGTGCGGCTTATGTAAATTACGATAGCTATCTTTTTTTGTACTATTCTATGGATATATAGAGTGTTGATTGCGGTGTGTATATACAGGGGCGGACTTAGGTACTTGGTTACGGGTTCACACGAACCCAATGCGTTTCGAAATTTTATTAGAAATATGTATAATAAAACTGGTGTGAACCCATAAGTATAATGCTAGTGAACCCATTGACTACTACTGAAAGTGGTTCAGTGGAAAAGGCATTTGTTTACAACTAATAGGTCTTTGGTTCAATTCTTGTAACCTGTAAAGTTTTATAATGTTTTTTAGGTTTTACTTTTTAATTCAAATACGTGTTAAACCCAGTTTTGACCTTAGATCCTCCCCTGACCCTTCATTCTGTTTGTTAATTCTCTTTGGGATTCAAAACAAATCACAACAAAAATTGTCAATCCCAATTCCCCATTTTGAAGGTATTTAATTCCATTAACCATCTAAATGTTTCTTTTGTTTTTGTTTTTTATTCAAATATGTGTCGTTCGTAAGAAGTTTAGAGTTTTGGTTTGTATATATTTGGGTTTTGGAGTTATGGTATTTGCTAGGGGTGTAAACGAGTCGAGCTCAGGCGGTATTTGCTAGGGGTGCAAACGAGTCGAGCAGAGCCTGAGCTCGACCAGGCTCGAACTCGAGCTCTATTAACTTATAAGAGTTTGAGCTTGAGCTCGGCTTGTTTGTAATTTCTCAAGCTCGAGCTTGGCTCGCACTCGACTCATTTATTATTTATTAGTTAATATGTTAAATAAAAATAATATACATAATATTTTGTTTAGGCTCTTGTCCTCAATAATTGAAGCTCGAGCCCGGGGCTCGTTTACTGAACAAATTTAAATGAGTGTTAAATATTATAAAATATTAAAAAAAAACTAATACTACCCTAAGCTCGATAAGGCTCGACGAGTCTAACGAGCTTCACATGCAAGGCTCGAGCTTGATAAATAAACGAGCTTTGTTTTAGGCTCATGCTCGGCTCGTTTCAAGCTTTTTACCGAGCCGAACTCGAGTAGCTCGTGAGCTGCTCGGCTCATTTGCACCCCTAGTATTTGCTGTGATATTTGAAACTGGATAGTTGAAGTGCACATCAAGTGCTCCATGTAGTGAGTCAACCAAATCTATAAATATATTTTGTGCATTGATTAAAGGTAATCGTTGTTTATGTATAGAACCGGCCCCAAAAGTTTTATGTCCGGTTCAATAGAATTGAAGAATCTAAAAATAGTGAACCCACTAGAAAAAATTCCTGGATCCGCCACTGTGTATATATAATGTATACATGTGTGGCACGTTAGGGACAAAAGAAAAATTGCAGTAATTTTAATGTTATTTTACTAATAACGTTAAAAACGACGGAATGTTAATTATACATCATGTGGTGGCATTGATAGCTAAAAGACAAGGGATACATGCACCAATCAGGCATAGTGTTATGTGCCTTATGTTCAAGGCTTGATGTGAAACTACTATCGAGCGGGGGGGTTTACTAGAAGGAGTACTCATACGAGATAGAGGTAAGTTTGTCAACATCTTACCCTCATCAGACATACTTTAGTATTGCTAGCTATTGATGAGATTTACTTTGTATTATATATGATGATGATGTCTAGAAATATACATTATAACTCGATTTGCGAATACAGAAAATACATATAAATTTTTTATGTTTTTATGCGTCTAACATCATTTTTTGGATTCAAATGTCTGAACACCAAGTATAAAGTTTTTCAGATTCAAAGGATCATATCGTCTTCAATCTTCATATCACCTTAGGAATACATTGGTATCGTATGGTTAACATCTTTTTCATGTTTATATAAAACACTTAATACTTTATGTCAAATTCTACAATCAACCCATCAACATTACCTGTTTACCACCTCAAGAATAGAGAATCGGTCGAATAAGATTGGCCTGTGAAAAATGAATTGCATTTGTACTAGAAGTGACAGACGACATGAAATGACAATATGTTGGTGATTTATTTTTCTTCATCGATCAGTAAAGTTATAGACAAAGCATGATACAAAAAAAAAAAACATAATTAGTTTATAAAATAAAACACAAATTTTTTTTTTTCACAAATATAATTATAAAATTCAAATTTCAACGTTGCTCATTAATTATAAACACAAATATAATTATAAAATTCAAATTTCAACGTTGCTCATTAATTTTTATTTATTATTTTTTTTTTTTTTGTTATGTTTCGAGTTTCGACTGGTTGACATAATTAACCTATACCCTAATGTATATACACTACAAGGAAGTCCCCCTTTAGCGGTCACGCCTGCTGCCGCTAAAGGTATACCTTTAGCGGCAGCAAGACCTTTAGCGGCGACGGCTGCCGCTAAAAGTCCTGCCAGCTTTAGTCTGTCGCTATTGCTCCTGTTGCCGCTAAAGGGGTAGCCGCTAAAAGTAATTATCTACGTGGCATTATCTTTTAACTTTTTTTTTTCCACGTGACAGATTTCTGTGCATCCTGGGTAAGACTTTTAGCGGCGACGCGTCGCCGCTAAAGGTCTTGCCAGCTTTAGTCTGTCGCTATTGCTCCTGTTGCCGCTAAAGGGGTAGCCGCTAAAAGTAATTATCTACGTGGCATTATCTTTTAACTTTTTTTTTTCCACGTGGCATGCCACGTGGCAGATTTCTGTGCATCCTGGGTAAGACTTTTAGCGGCGACGCGTCGCCGCTAAAGGTCTTTTTTTTTTTTTTTTTGCTATTCGTTTACTCCGCACACGCATAACCAAACTAAATAATAACAAAAATAATAAACCAACATCTACATATATATAAAATAAACGTAACAAAGTTAAACGAACATTCGTCAAAACATATCAAACAAAATAAACTAACATACCAACCTAATATTTGAATCAAGTATACACCATCAAAACTAAACAAACATACTAAAGCTGCCTAAAAGTCTTCGTCTTGCTCTTCGTCTTCGGCTTCATCGTCGTGATCGTGATCGCCACTATTACCACTTCCGCCTAGATTTCCAAGCCTTTGTTGGACCAATTGATTAGCCATTTGGAGCAATTGCGCTTGGAATTGAGGAGTCGCTATTATATCATTAATGTGCTCCTACAAAACATATTTATACCAAATGGGTCAACTATTAACAAATAACTACAAATATATACCAAATGTGTCAAATATCCTATTTACTAAACATATTTATACCAAATGGGTCAACTATCAACATTTAAACTACAAATATATACCAAATGGGTCAAATATCCTATTTACTAAACATATTTATACCAAATGGGTCAACTATCCTATTTACTAAACATATTTATACCAAATGGGTCAACTATCAACATTTAAACTACAAATATATACCAAATGGGTCAACTATCAACATTTAAACTACAAATATATACCAAATGGGTCAAATATCCTATTTACTAAACATATTTATACCAAATGGGTCAACTATCCTATTTACTAAACATATTTATACCAAATGGGTCAACTATCAACATTTAAACTACAAATATATACCAAATGGGTCAACTATCAACATTTAAACTACAAATATATACCAAATGGGTCAAATATCCTATTTACTAAACATATTTATACCAAATGGGTCAACTATCAACATTTAAACTATAAATATATACCAAATGGATCAAATATTCTATATACTAAACATTCATATCGCTTCTTCCCCTAACCTCATTTACGACTACAGGAGACGGCGTAATTGGATTTTCACCGTGATAGATCCACGGCGTGTAATATTCATCGAAACCATTTATACGAATATGATATATCATTGTTAAGAAGTCTATGAAGATAGAATTATTACACTTTTTACACGGACATCTAATCGTTCCATCTGAGTTGACGAATGGTTTGGCATACTCAATGAAATTGTCAATTCATTTTTGGTACTCAACATCCAAACGGTTCTTTATAAACATCCAGCTTTTATCGATCGACATGATGATGTGACTGAAACATAATTTGGGTTTGAGGCACGATAATTTAAATGAAACGTATTATTGACACCTAAAGGGTAGGCTGCTAAACCCACTTTTTGAATACCTTATCTCATATATGAATGTGTATTACATGATTGTTTGTTTGAGAAAAATTCGGCAGCATTTCCCCTTAGCCCCCAAGTATATAATATAAATATATACCCGAGGAGTGATGTGTTGTAAAACACATGCATTTTTCCTTAGCATTTTAATAGTTTTTCGAGTCATTTATTTAGTATTTTAGGGAGTTTATAGCATGGTTTTGAGTATTTGGTAATTTTATAGGTTGTATATATTTTTAGTATTTTTAGTTATTATTTATGTAATTTTTATTGATTTTAGATGTTCGGCGAAAAAGGACGTGAATTGAAGAAATAATATCAGGAACCGAACATCCGGGCTCGAGAGTTGAAGATAAAATAAATTTATTTTGAAGAGTTATGAAGAATTGGGCCAAGGATGATCTTTAGTTGAAGAATTAAGCTAAATGGACCAAGAAAAATGAAGCCCAAGTGAAAGAAATAGGCCAAGCCCAAAGATGAAGCCCATATGCTGAAAAAACACGCGCCGAGCACCCTGGGGGATCTCCCCAGGGGGCGTGGGGGACTTGTCTGACGAAAATTTTGAGTTTTTATTAGATTTTTGGCATTTTTCAAGGGGATAACTCACAACACAAACCCTAATTCGTGGAGGCAACATAAGGGGCGAATTTTGGAGCATCAAAGGAAGGTCTTGAGTATTTTGAAGAGATCCATTCATCCCGGTTAATGCTTGTACGATTAAGAACAATTCTTGAAGCGAAAATCATGAAGATGCAAGGCTAATCATCTTGTGGTTTCTCCGGGTGAAAGATTTGGTATTTTATCAATTGTTTTTATGTTTGATACTTATTATTTGGATTAGATTTTGTGAACACCTTAACGGTCTTTGCGTCTAATTGTTTGTTTGACTGATCTAGACGGTTTGGTTGATTAATATTATTGCATTATGTTATCGTATCTTGGTTTTCTTGCACTAGGATTAATTTAACTTTGCAATTAATGTTTTGATAACTGAATTGGGTCGAACAACTTAAACAAAGTCATGTCTATGTGATTTCCTAGATAGGGTATTAACATAATTCAGTTGATAATTACCGAATCAGAAACCCGGAGTGACCGTTTTTCCATATTATTGTCTTTTATAAAACTTTATTATCACTTCGTTTTGCAGCACTGCAGCACTTTTACATTCAAGTTCATAAAATCATTCTAGTTAATTTTAATTTAATTAGTAATTAGTAACTTAGCACTTTCCACAAACTCCCTGAGGTTCGACAACCCTACTCCCTATACTGCAGTCCTTGTAGCTAAGGAGTTGTTTTTAAAATATTTTTTGATTAGCACTTCGACACGCGATCAAAATGGCGCCGTTGCCGGGGAGTTCGTGCGCTTAGTGTTTTTAGTTTAATTATTATTATTTTTAATTTAAAAAAAACAATTTTTTTTTCCTTGTCTTGTATTTTTCTCTATTTTGTTCAGTATTACGCTGGGTATGTTAGTTTTGCAGGCAAATTGAATTCAGGATGAACTGGGTGGATTATGATGGATGTGGGTGTTGCGAGAGTCCATATCATGTGATGCAAGATTGTCCAATTGCCCGTCAGAGAGTTGCAGCATATAATGCACGAAAAGATCGTATTATCTTTGGGCTAGAAAAAGATGAAGACTCACACCTATCATCCTCTTATTATTGGCCACAATATCAGAACTGTCAGCAAAGATACTACAAGCCAAATATTTATCAATCTAGGGAACAGACTGCATATTATTACATGAATACTAATTCGATTGTGAATGGAGGCCAGAGTGTTGACTACGGTTATCAGCAACAACAAAATAATGAAGAAGGAAGCAATGATCAGCTGAGTGAGATTTTAGAGGCCATAAAGGCTGTCCAGGAAGATGTAAAGGCGATCCGAGAAGATTTTAAGAGAATTCAGAAGGATAATGAAGTTCGGGACCATACCGTTGAGGCATTGTTTAAGCAAGTTGGTCAACTGGCAGCAGATTTGGAACTTGACGATTTGACAGTTGAACCGGATATTGTTAATGTTGATGTGGCTGAAAAATTTATTGAAAAGGCACATGTGGACCAGGTTGTGATGGAGGAAGCCTTAGAGGAGGAAGCTACAAGCCTTAAAGTAGACGTGACTTCCTACATACAACCACTTGTAGACACACCTGCTGAAGAACCAGTGAACGGGGTAACCATGGTGTACCCTAACCATCCTTCCATATTTATAAGCAAAATAGACAGAGTTGAAGAATATGACTTGTGTGGGCAAAAGAGGAAGGTGAGCATTAAAGACATTGGACAAAGTATAGTGAAGTGGCCCAGCAATGATCCTACTGACATGTCAAAGATAAGAAAGAAGATAAAGATTCGACATGTCAACCACCGAACATACATTGGGAATTCGGTAGGCAAATGTTCTTTGAGACCACCATGAATGAACATCAGGTATGGTTATTGTATATTTTGTATATTTATTTTTTTATCTTATTTTTATTTTGAGTGTGTTTGAGTCAGTTTTATTTTTGTTGGAGTCATTGGATTGCTTGATATGATTTGAATTGCAAGAATAGATTGCCCTGCTCGTACTCAATATCCATTCGAGCGGGGACGATCTGAAAACCACTAATGGTTGCAGGTATCCCGATTTGTTTGTGTTTTTTTTCTCTTGTTTCTTTGTTTCAGGTTTGTTTATCGGTCGCGAATGAAATGCTATACGACCAGATTTGGAGGAACCGAACAAGACTCATATGCGAGTACTGCTTATCCAGGGGAGTTTGTTCCTTTATCTTTGTTGTACATTAGTTTTATTTCTACTTTATTTTATTCCCTAGTTCACATTGAGGACAATGTGAAATTCAAGTGTGGGGGGGAAGTTAGTAGAAGTTTTGATTTTGTAGTTGAGTCATATATAAAGAGTCATATATAAAAAAAAAATTTAAAAAAAAAAAGTCCTAAAAGCGGTCTGATCGGGCATGAAAGCGACTGTTTCAATGCTTTCATTCTGTCTCTGCTTGTGGTGTGTGGGTCCTTAATCATGGTCTAATTCTTTAGAACAGACATATGAACCGTTTTCAGCAGGTGTTTTAGAAAAAATGTTTAGAATTTACCCGATTAGGTGTAACGAGCTGTCGGTAATAAATACATGCACACATCGGTAACCCATTTCCACACTTTGGTGAGATCTTGAGCCTACTAGATGATAGATTGATACATATATATTTTCATTTGTTGAGTGTAGGCCAGATGTTTCTCTGTTGCAGAACTTGTGTGATTTGATACATGCCGAGGTTGTAGACTAGATATGCACATAGATGATAAAGGCAATTTAGGTTTTCCCTTTTCTTTTGATACCCATTTATTTGTTATGTGTTGACCCGTTTACCTAAAATCACCCTTAGTAGCCCATGTTGAGCCTATACCCTTTCATTTGATTAAACCTATTACCCAAATTGACCTGTTTACCTTTGTGTAATAAATTGACGACATCCATTGTGTTTATGTTTTGTTCAAGTGATTGCGATATGTTTAAGTCGTGAAAAAAAAAAGAAAGAAAAAAAATATATATGAAAAAAACAAAAAGAGAAAACAAAAGAAAAAAAAAATAGAAGTATGTGTTATGGGTCAAATATGCCCAAAGTTGTGTGATTATTGTATTATGGTGTTTAGTGGATAAGGATGATCATTCAAGCGTGTTGAAACCCTTGTTTTTAAACCAGTTGTTAGCCAAATCTATCCTACCTTTACCCGAAGCCCAAAACCCGTAAGTCCTTTAGATATGTGCATTGTCTATAGTTGAGGTGTGATTGTTATACAAGCCTATGATAACAGAGTTACATACTTGGTTTTTGAGTGAATAATACTAGCGCATTACATGCTAGTCCAGATATTTAACCGAGTGGAGTGAAAAATTGTGAGGGGTGTGTTGCATGAGAATAAAAACCGAAAGCATGTTAGACTTAGTTGGGTGAGTTCTGTTTTCAAAATTGTGCATCATGGTTGCCTGTTGAATTAACACATCTAATGATGATCTATGAATGGGGTATGACTTTGGACCCTAACTAGTGCATGGCGGGGGCGTTTGAGGTATGTGTTACTTGTTCGTGGTAATGTTTTGAGCAGATTTGCTTGAGGACAAGCAAAAGGTAAGTGTGGGGAGTTTGATGTGTTGTAAAACACATGCATTTTTCCTTAGCATTTTAATAGTTTTTCGAGTCATTTATTTAGTATTTTAGGGAGTTTATAGCATGGTTTTGAGTATTTGGTAATTTTATAGGTTGTATATATTTTTAGTATTTTTAGTTATTATTTATGTAATTTTTATTGATTTTAGATGTTCGGCGAAAAAGGACGTGAATTGAAGAAATAATATCAGGAACCGAACATCCGGGCTCGAGAGTTGAAGATAAAATAAATTTATTTTGAAGAGTTATGAAGAATTGGGCCAAGGATGATCTTTAGTTGAAGAATTAAGCTAAATGGACCAAGAAAAATGAAGCCCAAGTGAAAGAAATAGGCCAAGCCCAAAGATGAAGCCCATATGCTGAAAAAACACGCGCCGAGCACCCTGGGGGATCTCCCCAGGGGGCGTGGGGGACTTGTCTGACGAAAATTTTGAGTTTTTATTAGATTTTTGGCATTTTTCAAGGGGATAACTCACAACACAAACCCTAATTCGTGGAGGCAACATAAGGGGCGAATTTTGGAGCATCAAAGGAAGGTCTTGAGTATTTTGAAGAGATCCATTCATCCCGGTTAATGCTTGTACGATTAAGAACAATTCTTGAAGCGAAAATCATGAAGATGCAAGGCTAATCATCTTGTGGTTTCTCCGGGTGAAAGATTTGGTATTTTATCAATTGTTTTTATGTTTGATACTTATTATTTGGATTAGATTTTGTGAACACCTTAACGGTCTTTGCGTCTAATTGTTTGTTTGACTGATCTAGACGGTTTGGTTGATTAATATTATTGCATTATGTTATCGTATCTTGGTTTTCTTGCACTAGGATTAATTTAACTTTGCAATTAATGTTTTGATAACTGAATTGGGTCGAACAACTTAAACAAAGTCATGTCTATGTGATTTCCTAGATAGGGTATTAACATAATTCAGTTGATAATTACCGAATCAGAAACCCGGAGTGACCGTTTTTCCATATTATTGTCTTTTATAAAACTTTATTATCACTTCGTTTTGCAGCACTGCAGCACTTTTACATTCAAGTTCATAAAATCATTCTAGTTAATTTTAATTTAATTAGTAATTAGTAACTTAGCACTTTCCACAAACTCCCTGAGGTTCGACAACCCTACTCCCTATACTGCAGTCCTTGTAGCTAAGGAGTTGTTTTTAAAATATTTTTTGATTAGCACTTCGACACGCGATCAAAATGAGATAAAGTATATAATATAAATATATACCCGAGGAGCAAAGAGGAAACGCCAACCGAATCTTTCAAAAACAAACAATCATGTAGTACACATTCACATCCTAAATGAGATAAAGTATTCAAAAAGCAGTCCCAAAACGGGGACTACCCGAAATTAATTACTAAATCAATTTCGGGCGGGTATTTCTAAGCTCACTATGTTTTAAATGGGGATTCATTTTCGGGCATGTCTTTCTAGTCTCAATATGTAATAACATACAAATATAAACACACATACACTCATACATACATACACGCATACTCATACATACACGCATACATACACTCATACATACATACACGCATACATACATACATACATATACTCATACATACTTATACATACATACATACACGCATACATACATACATATACTCATACATACATACACTCATACATACATACATACATATACTCATACATACATACATACACGCATACATACATACATACACACTCATACATACTCATACATACATACACGCATACATACATACATACACTCATACATACATATACTCATACATACATAAAAAAAAACATAAAAATATATAAAAAAATAGAAAAAATAAAAAAATCAGAAAAAAAACAGAAAAAATAAAAAAAAACAGAAAAAATGTTAGGACAAAGAGGATTGGTGAAACCACTTTTGTAAACCTTAGTCTAATTCACTTCTGTCATTTTTGGCTAAATAGAAGTACTGAATAGAAGACAAGAAACTGCTGATTAGAAGATATGAAGAAGTGCTGAAGTTGCAGAAGTTCTGAAGTCCAAACCAGACAAGTTCACTTCAGAAGTACTGAAGACAAAACTACTCTTCAGTAGTTGTCCTTCATCAGCACTTAGCAGAAGATATTTGCCACCGCCCTTTTGCATCAGTAGTTTGTTGTTTAATATTACTTTTAGCTTTATTTGTTTCTTTCAATGTTGCAACTTGTGCAACTTGTAACTGGACTTTCTGTACTTGCTTTTTAGGCAAGATACATGCATGTAATCGTCTATAAATAGAAGGCTTCAACCTTCTATTTTAGACATTGATTTTTAAACAGAAAAATCCTTCAAACACTCTCATTGTTATTATTCCATTTCTGTATTTATTGTGAATCTTGCTAAGTATCTAATTCTCATTTACAACTTAGATTCATAATAAATACTTTGTCATTTATCTTGTTTCAAACATCAAGGGGGAGTTACAACTCTGCCTTTGCATAAAAAGTGTTGCTTTAACTTATAACATTCCGCTGTGCTTATAATCTGATTTACTAGGACTTGCTAAACACTTAAGTGTCAAGATAGCAAGTTCTTACTTAGCAAACAAGAGCAAACTGATCCAACAATTGGTATCAGAGCCTTGGTTTATCTGATCACATATCAATCTAACAAATTGAGAATCAGACACAAAGCTCTTATTGATATTCAATAAAAAGATCAAAAGTTCACTTTTTATCAATATCCATCACTTAAAAGAGTCATCAGACAAATCTATAACTCTTTAAAAATGGATCCACATAATACTGGTTCTGCCACCAAACCTGCCATGCTTGTGAGAAATGAGTACAATATATGGCAGAAAAGAATGGCACACACCTTGTCACAAACCAACACTGGTTGTTGGAGATCTGTGATATATGGTCCACACAAACCAGTAAACATAAACCTTGAAACAAAAGAAGGGATTCCTAAGGATCCCAAAGACTATACAGATGAAGATTTCCTAAAACTTGAGCTAGATGCTAAGGCATTCTCTATGTTGGCAATGGCTCTCCCAAATGAAATATACTCTGGCCTTTTACATTGTGAAAGTGCCAAAGAACTTTGGGACTGTCTTAAAGAACAGTTTGGAGGAACTGAAGAGGTGATTGCCAACACCAGAGAAATTTTGGCTCAACAATATGAAACATTTGCTTATATTAATGGGGAGACTTTGACACAACAATTTGAAAGATTCTCCTCATTAATCTCTGAGCTAAAGTTAAATGGGCAGACCTATACAACAGTATCTATGTTACATAGATTTTTAAGGTCTCTGCCTGACAAATGGGAAACTTACTCCATTGTCTTAAGATCCTCACCAGATTTTAGCTCCCTCACTCTTACAAAACTCCATGGGAGATTACTCACTTTTGAAAGAGAAATCGATCAAAAGAAGAAATTACAAACTTCTGGTAAAACTGCTGATGACTACCTACCAGGTAGTACAGCACTTTTGGGACAAGATTCACCAACTTGTTCCTATGGATCTTATGACAATATTGACATAACCACTGGGATCTCATCAGAAAGATCTTTCCCAGGTTATGACAATGATGACCAAGGTCAAACTGCTGATAATCTATGTTTTATCATGGATGATTTGAAAAATTTTAGCAGTGATGACTTGGAAGAAATGGACATACTTCACCAACTGGCCATGCTAAGCATTAAAACTAACAAGTTTTATAAAAGGTCAGGAAGGAAATTTCCAGGATTGACCAGTAACACAAAAATTGGTTTTGACAAATCTAAACTGAGATGTCACAAGTGTCAGAAGTTGGGACACTTTGCTAGAGAGTGTAGAAGCTCTAGCTTTAACCAATCACAATCTGGAAATAACTATAACCCCAATTATAATAGGAACAATGGAACTCAAGGGAGTGCTCATTTTGTACAGGCACAAGCTCCTCAACAGCAATATATGCCTCAAGTACAATATGTTCAAGTGCCTGCTCAACAGATGCAGAGCCAACAATCAATCCCTCCCTTTCCAGCTGCTCAACTTCCTCCACAGCCTCAACAACCCCCTCAACAAAGCCTCTTTACCTCGGGGTATGTTGACTGGAGCAGTCTCCCATATGACACCACAGAGTGTAATCCTGATGCAGACAACAAAGTGTTTGACATCAACTGGGGAGAACCAGACAATGGCAGAAAGAACTTTGCCTTAATGGCATTTGAAGGCTCTACCTCAAAATCTGCATTGTCTCAGGTATCAAAAGAATCTTTGACAAAACTATGTTCAAACTCTTGCAAAGAAACTTTTGCTCTCATAAGAGAGACAAACGTGCACCTACAAGGCAAAGCCAATGATTTAGAAAGAAAATACACACAGATAAAATGTGATTTGGAAAGAAAACTGTGTGCTAAAACAAAAGAGGTTTCTAAATTAACTGACTCTGCCATTGAAACCCAAGCACAAATCAAAATGATGCTAAATGACCTGGGAGATGTCAGACAAGAGCTTGCTGACACCAGGATCACTTGTGAAAAATGGGTTGAATCTTGTAGGGGGTATCAACTACTGCTAAACAAACAAAGTGCTTCAAATGTGAAGTTTGGCATAGGATACCATCATGTTGAAACACCAACAGATTTTTCTCCCAAAACTACTGAAGATGGGAGAAGAATTGTTTCAAATGAAACTTCTGAAGGGAAAGAATGCACATCTTTCCATGAAAACTTTCTAAACAGAAATCCTGGCATTTTTAAAGAAAGTACTTCAGAAGTATTTACAAAAACTGACAACAAGCCATCAGTAGTTTCATCTACTTCAGGAGTTGAGACCCTGAAAACTACTGATGAGCAAAATCTTTTTACTGTCAGAAATTTGCCTTCAGAACAAAAACAGAAGGCAAAAGCATGTGAAATTTGTGGCCTGTTCAACCACAAAACTGAATTTTGTAGATATAGAAAAGGAATTCAGTTCAATCAAAAATTTAAACAACAGGTTGTGGGAAATCAAATCAGAAATGATTATGAAAAAGTCTTTAAACCCAAGAAACAACAACCTGAAAACTCCTTTTCTCAGAAAAAGATAAAATCTCAACCAAAATCTTTTTCTCAAAATTCCTTGTCAGTAGTTAGACCAGAATCATCAGCAGATTCACAAACTGCTGAGATTCAAAATCTAAAGAACATGGTAGAACTACTGATGACCAAGGTTGATGGTGGTCCTAAAAAGGATACCACCATAGTTCTTCATGAAAAATCCATTGCCAAAAAGACATGGATTTCTCAACCTGGTCAAGAACAAACTGTAACTGTTCCCAAGAGCAAACCCAAAGCCAAACAGGCTTGGGTTTCCAAATCTAACTAATTTGCTTTTATGTGCAGAGAGTTTCCAGGGGCTTAAACAGCATATGGTATGTTGATAGTGGAGGCTCTATGCACATGACTGGATGCAGATACCTGATAAACAACTTTATCAGCCAAAGAGAAGGATCTGTGTCCTTTGGGAACAATGCCAAGGGATATGTGCTAGGACATGGCAATGTCTCCTCTGGCAAAATACAGTTTGACAAGGTCAATCTGGTGGAGAACCTTGAATACAACTTGCTGAGTGTGTCACAAATGTGTGATAAAGGATATTCTTCCTTTTTCACAAAGACAGCTTGCAAGATCATCTCACCAGAAGGCCAGAAGTTGATTGAGAAGATTATAGAAGATCATACTTTGCTGATTGCCAAAAGATGTGGCAATGTCTATGCAGTGGACATTGAAAAAGACAAAGTATTGAACAACACTGCCTGTTTCTTCTCAAGGGCATCAACTTCAGAAACAGATCTCTGGCACAGGAGACTTGGCCATGTGAACTTTAAAACCATAAATAAAGTCACAAAAATGGGCTTGGTCAGAGGTCTACCTTTGAAAGTATACCAGTGTCAAGAACACTGTGTATCCTGTTTAAAGGGAAAACAGCATAAGTCCTCCTATAAGTCTATTGAAGAATCAAAAACAACTGCATGTCTTCAACTACTCCATATGGACTTATTTGGGCCTGTCAAGATTATGAGCCTTGGTAAAAAGAAGTACTGCTTAGTCATCATTGATGACTACTCAAGATTCACATGGGTATTCTTCTTATTTTCCAAGGATGAGGCTGCTGAAATCATCAAGTTCTTCATTCTACAAGTAGAGAAACAATATTCTCTATCTGTCAAAACCATTAGAAGTGACAATGGGACAGAGTTCAGGAACAAAACTCTGGATGAATTCTGTTTGTCTAAAGGGATTATTAGACAATACAGTGTTCCCAGAACTCCTGAACAAAATGGTGTAGTAGAAAGGAAGAACAGAACACTGATAGAAGGAGCAAGAACAATGTTAGCTGATTCTGGACTACCATTGTACTTTTGGGCAGAAGCAGTTAACACAGCATGTTATGTTCAGAATAGAGTTCTTGTCGTCAAGAGACATTCCAAGACTGCCTATGAAGTTCTTCATGGCATGAAGCCCCTTATCTCCTTTTTCAGGGCTTTTGGGTGTCAATGTTTCATCTTGAACATCAAGGAATCTATCTCAAAGTTTGCTGCCAAAGTTGACTCAGGTTACTTTCTTGGTTACTCTTCAACTAGAAAAGCCTACAAGGTTTTTAATTCTCACACCAAGATAGTAGAAGAAACATTGAATGTCAAGTTCAATGAGTCAAAACACACTCTTATTCCAGCACATCCTGCTGAACTCTTTGACCTTGACAACTTCCACTTTGGACCTGAAAAGGCTGTTACTTCTTCCAAACCTACTTATTATGGTGATCAAAGGTTTGAAGATGAGGATCCTGCACCATGGACTCCTCAAACAGTCATTAAGTCAACTACAACACCATCAGAAGTTTTCCAAACTTCTGATCAAACAAATACTGAAGGCCAAACTCAAACATCTGCCCCAGCACCTGCAACTACTGAAGAAGCTGCTACTGCTGAACCAGATATCATAGACCTCAGTAGTTTGTTTGAAGAACCAGAGCCACCTACACCTGTCAGTGGTTTACAACAACTGATTGAACACAGAGATCATCCACTTGATCAAATCATGGGTGATATAGCTACAGGTGTTCTGACCAGAAACCAGCTCTCCAACTTTTGCCTATTCTCAGCCTTTATTTCACAGTTGGAACCAAAGAAGTACCAGGAAGCCCTCAAAGACAACAATTGGGTGCAGGCTATGCAAGATGAACTACTACAGTTCAACAAGCAACAGGTCTGGGAAATCTGTCCCTTACCTCAAAACAAGCAACCAATTGGTACAAGATGGGTTTTCAGGAACAAACAAGATGAAGCTGGTATGATAATCAAGAACAAGGCAAGACTGGTAGTTCAAGGGTACTCTCAAGAAGAGGGAATTGACTATGATGAAACCTTTGCTCCAGTTGCAAGGCTTGAGGCCATCAGGTTATTTCTGGCCTATGCCATTTCCAACAAAATAAAAGTTTATCAAATGGATGTGAAAAGTGCATTTTTATATGGTAAAATCAAGGAGGAGGTGTATGTCTGTCAGCCACCTGGGTTTGAGGATCCTACTCATCCTGAGTGGGTGTACAGACTGGATAAAGCTCTATATGGGCTCAAACAGGCTCCAAGAGCCTGGTATGATACACTCTCCACCTTTTTACTCAAAAATAACTTTACAAGAGGTGCCATTGATAAAACACTTTTCATTAAACATGTTGGAAATCATGTCTTACTTGTTCAAATTTATGTTGATGATATCATCTTTGGTTCAACAAACACAAAATTGTGTGATGATTTTAAGAAACTCATGCAATCAAAATTTGAGATGAGTACCATGGGAGAACTGCAGTACTTTCTAGGACTGCAGATCAAACAACAAACAAATGGAACTTTTATACATCAATCAAAATATGTTAAAGAATTATTGAACAAATTTTCTTTAAATGACTGTAAATCATGTTCCACTCCCATGACACCTATCACACAAGTTGAACCTGATGATCAAGGAAAACAGGTTGATCAGACCATGTACAGATGCATGATAGGTTCCCTTTTATACTTAACTGCTTCTAGACCAGATATTATGTTTTCAACATGTGTCTGTGCTAGATATCAATCAGCACCAAGGGAATCACACCTTATTGCAGTCAAAAGAATTTTTAGATATCTGAAAGGAACTCCAACACTGGGAATTTGGTATCCTGCTTCAAGCAATACCAAGTTATCAGCATTTTCAGATAGTGACTATGCAGGGTGTAAGATGACTAGAAAGTCAACATCTGGTGGTTGTCAATTCCTGGGTAACTGTCTAGTGTCATGGCAATCAAAGAAGCAAACATCTGTTGCAACTTCAACTGCTGAAGCTGAATACATTGCAGCTGCAAGTTGTACATCACAGATACAATGGCTCCAATATCAACTTCTTGATTATGGAATCAAAGAGACCAAGACACCTTTGTTTGTAGACAGCAAATCTGCCATTAGCATCATTCAAAATCCGGTACAGTTCTCAAAAACTAAACATATTGAGATCAGGTACCATTTCATAAGAGATTGCTATGAAAAAGGCAAGATTGAAGTGAAGCATGTAGCAACAGCTAATCAGATAGCTGACATCTTCACTAAGCCCCTTGACACATCAACATTTCAGAAGTTAGTTTCCATGCTTGGAATGCTAAATTTGTAAGTGTTTATTTTATTTTTTTTCTGCATATCAGTTAGAATCCAAGTTAACACTTGATTCTACCCAACTCTACAGCAAACTTCTACATCAATCACTACTGATATGCATCAAAATTTTTCTTTTTCCTTTTTCCATCCTTGATTCCATCCTGTTTACCATGGTGGAATCAAAATGAAAAATTTATTTTTCCTTTTTCCACCCCTGATTCCATCCTGTTTATCTTGGTGGATTTCAGGTTAACCTTTTCCATCTTTTTTCTGGTTTTCACTTACAAAATGTCAAAAGTCTGAAACAAAAACTTCTGAAAAACAAAAACAGTTTGAGAGAACTACTGATGAACAAAAATCATCAGTATGGGGATAACTTTCTGAAAAAGTGTGTAACTTCTGATAAAATAAACTTCAGAAGTTATGAACAAAGTATTTATAAAAACATTTCTCATCAGATGTTAAAACTACTGAAGAGAAAATGGGAACTACTGATGAAGTAATCCTTCATCAGCAGTTTAAGTCAAAAAGGGCAAATCTGACTTTTCCCATCATCAGAGGTTTGACCTAATAAGTTTAAAACCTCTGATAAAGAGATTTTTAACCAAAGGCGGTTTTAAAACTTCTAATAAAGAAGATTCAAGCGGTTAAAACTTCTAATAAATACCTTTTTCACACACTTATCCTTTTAAACTCGCAAAATATCCCTCCTTCTCTCTCAAAACTCTCTCAAAACCTACACCTGAAAATTCACTGTTCGATCAAAACACCCAAACCACAATGGATCTTGTTCTAAAACAGGGACACAATCAAAGAGCTTTTCTTGAAAAACAAGAAGGCTGGTCCCAATACGATGAGATCATTGATCTTGTCGTCAAATCCCAATACTTTACTGCTCTCACAATTAACCCACCAATTCACACTGAAACTCTGAATGAGTTCTGGGCAAATGCTGAGACGGTTACAATGGGTGGTGAGGTCATTTCCCTCAACTCAAAGATAAAAGGGAAACAACTGACCATCACACCAGCCACACTAGCAACAAGACTGGGTCTGGATGATGTAGCTGCCCCTGACCATGTTGCTAACAAAGATATTCATCTAACCATGACTGAGTGTGGTTATCAAGGTACTCTCTCCCATGCAACAATATTCAAAAAATATTTTGAACCAAAATACAAACTTTTGTTTCATTATATAATTATGTGTTTGAGTCCAAAAACAGGGTCATATGACCAGATGCCCTCCACTTTTCAACCAATATTTCATTCCATTGTGAATGAAACCAAATACAGGGCATCAAAACTGTTTTTCCATGAGTTGGTGTTACATCATAATAATACCAAGAAAAAGTTTTTGTTGTACCCAAGGTTCATTATGCAATGCATAATAGGGGAACTGGGTAATGAGGTGCTTGTGGGAAAAGTTTCAACTTTAAACCCTTTAACATCACAAGCATACTCAAGACTGAACAAACCGGCTGCCTGGCCAGAAGATGATCAGGGAGAACAACAACAAGTCCCCCTGAAGCCCACATCTTCCACACCCACACCACCAAAAGCCAAAAAGCCCAAGCCAACAAAAACTGCAACCCACCAACCCAAAAGAAAAGCTGTTCAGGAGGTTGAGATGCCTGAACATGCTCTTGAGCATTCTGCTCTTCAAACTGTTGAGACTGAAACACCCTCTCAGTCTCATCCATCTCAAACCCCACCAAGAGCACCCATATCTGTTCATTTCAAAAGAAAAAGACTTAGAAAAACATATCAAACACACTCTTCTTTTGAAACTGCTGAACAACAAACTATTGCCCAAACTACTGAACCTTCCCCACAAATTTCTGAACAAGAGGCAATTGAAATTGCCAAACTTCTCTCTGGGCTAAAAGAGACTGTCCCATCTGATCATGTCAGTCCCCATCAACCACAACAAACAGGGGACATAACTACTACTTTAGACATGGATGTGGACATCATTAGCCCTATCCCAAGAGATGAGGGTGGACCAGAGTCTTTAAGCCCAAATTTAGAGACTCTTGGGGCATCTGAGGCTGCTACTACTCAGTTACCACCCAGTGGTGGATCTGAGGACAGAAGTAACATAGCTAAGACCTCAGATGTGGCAACTACTGATGAAGGCTTAATGCCTGAGGTAGGAAATCCTCAGTACCAAGAAACAGAGGTTCATGAGAGAACTGAGTTGGGCTCAGCTCATGATTTAACTGAGACAGTCCTCTCTGAGGGCAACATCAGGGAAACAGATGATTCCATTAATTTGGATGATGTTTCAAAAACTCCAACTACTGAATTGACGGCACTTTCTGAAGGTCCTGTTGCAAAGGTATCCAGGCTCAAGAAGCCAGTCACCTCTGCACAGGTTAAAGTCCACTCAATCCCTAAAACCCCTAGAGTGGCATCCTCTGTACAACATGAGGATCTCCCAAAAACACCCCCTTCACAGCAAATGCCTACCCAATTCCCTGGGCACACAAGCATAGACCTGAACCAGCTATGCAGCCCAGAGGGTCCCCTGTACCACATGATGAACACACTCATCAGAAATCACTTCCAAACATATACAGCTGACTTGGAGCTGTCAATCAAGAACCAATTTGGAGTGATTAAAACCAAGATGAACGATCTGTCTAACAAAATAGACTACAACAGCCAGCAGATTGCTCATCTTCAAGGACACTTCTCCCAACCCTCTGCTTCAAGGGTTAGAATTGATGAATCCAAAAAGGGGGAGAAGATCAGGGAACCTAAGGAGTCATTCCAAGCCAGAGTAAAGGCACGAGTGGCACTCCTTGAAAGAGATCAGAAAGATCAGGCCAGAAAAGAAAAATTGGCCAAACAGTTTGGTGTCTCTATTGAAGAAATTGAAGCTGCTGAGAAAGAAGATGAGACCCAAAGTTCTGATGATTCCCTAAGGTGTAATGAAGAAACTTCTGATTACCAAACTTCTGATGAAGAATCAGAAAGTACTGAAGACAATCCTTCAGTAGCTGACAAACCATCAGCAGTTGTCAGCACATCAGAAGTCAACACTTCCCAACCTCAAACAACTGAACCTTCCAGAACCACTGCTCCCACTCAACCAACATCTGATCCCATCAGGCCTACATCTGTTACAACAATGACTGTATTAAACCCTTCTCCCATCTCTCAATCAGCTGAACTATTAGAGAAGAGTTTAATTGCAGCCAACAAGAAGGCCAGAGAAGATCAGATTTGGAAATCTCTGGAAGAAAGGGATGATTTGGACTTAAGCCATGAAGAAAAACTTCAGGCTTATGCAGCTGAACTACAAAGGCAGGCTAGCCTTGATGAGATTGCTGAACAGGATAAAAGACAACAACTGGTGTCTTATATCACCAAGAACAGCAAGACTAAAGCCTTTACACTCAAAGGACTCTCTATGCAAGAGCTGACAAGAAGAGCACAACTGCTTGCAGACAAAATGGCCACAAGCAAAGAAGGAAAGGCCAAGAGAGCCCAGATAATAGAAGAGCTAGTAGCAGAAGGATATGGTTCAAAAGCCTCTGTATCCAGATGGAAAGAAGAAAGACTAATGGATACATATAGAAAATATTTGGCTGCCAAGGCTGCAAATCCTGAGAAGTTTCAAACTGCTGATCCTTCAAGATCAGTAGTTAGAACTTCTGGTGTATCTAGAAGATCTGCTGCTCAGAAGAAGAAGGCAGAGGACAATGTCAAAACTGACTTCAAAATGGTACTACTTGAGGGAAGCTCAATAGTCCATTCAGATTTTGACATTGAGGAGAAACCTCTGTTAACACAGTTCAGGGATCCTTCCACTTTTGCTTATCAAATACAAAAGACCATCACAGAAAAACTGCATACCAAAGTAGTGACTGAACACCATCTCCCAACTGTTCAGATGCCTGGTATGCAACAACATCAACAAGGAAGAGAATCCCACCTGAGGCTATCTGAAACTGAAGACATCCAGCACTCAGGACCATCAACCCAAGGGACAAGTCTGGTTCCCTATTCTTCTGACTTTAACAAGTCAAAGATACCTATCATCAGATGGTCACTTACTGATAACAACTCAGTACTGTTGACAAGAAGAGACTTCTCAAGCAGGGTTTACAAGAAGATCAGTGATCTGAAGAAACTGTCAACACAAGACCTGCTCACAATTCAACATCTAGATCCACAGAGAGGATCTCTGTCTGATGATCTGTACAACCAGCTCAAGAACACCATGTACAAAGAAATATGGAAGATTGTTCAAGACAGAAGAAACACATAAGGAATTAGTAAGGTTTTGGCTTCATCAATCCAGGGGGAGATTGTTAGGACAAAGAGGATTGGTGAAACCACTTTTGTAAACCTTAGTCTAATTCACTTCTGTCATTTTTGGCTAAATAGAAGTACTGAATAGAAGACAAGAAACTGCTGATTAGAAGATATGAAGAAGTGCTGAAGTTGCAGAAGTTCTGAAGTCCAAACCAGACAAGTTCACTTCAGAAGTACTGAAGACAAAACTACTCTTCAGTAGTTGTCCTTCATCAGCACTTAGCAGAAGATATTTGCCACCGCCCTTTTGCATCAGTAGTTTGTTGTTTAATATTACTTTTAGCTTTATTTGTTTCTTTCAATGTTGCAACTTGTGCAACTTGTAACTGGACTTTCTGTACTTGCTTTTTAGGCAAGATACATGCATGTAATCGTCTATAAATAGAAGGCTTCAACCTTCTATTTTAGACATTGATTTTTAAACAGAAAAATCCTTCAAACACTCTCATTGTTATTATTCCATTTCTGTATTTATTGTGAATCTTGCTAAGTATCTAATTCTCATTTACAACTTAGATTCATAATAAATACTTTGTCATTTATCTTGTTTCAAACATCAAGGGGGAGTTACAACTCTGCCTTTGCATAAAAAGTGTTGCTTTAACTTATAACATTCCGCTGTGCTTATAATCTGATTTACTAGGACTTGCTAAACACTTAAGTGTCAAGATAGCAAGTTCTTACTTAGCAAACAAGAGCAAACTGATCCAACAAAAAAATATAAAAAACAGAATACATACCTTTAGCGGCGGTGGCGAATAACCTTTAGCGTTGACAACTAACCCGGATCGGTCCTTTCCTACAAACATAAACAAATTGTTAAAAAAAAAAACTGAAAAAAATAAAAAAAAACTGCAGAAATAAAAAACTAAAAATATAAACAGAAAATAAAAAAAACTGAAAAATAAAAAAAAACTGAAAAAAACAAAAAAAAACTGCAGAAATAAAAAGCTAAAAATATAAACAGAAAATAAAAAATAGAAAAATAAAAAACAGAAAATAAAAAAACAGAAAAAAAAGAAAAAACTGAAAAAAATAAAAAAAAACTGCAGAAATAAAAAAAAACTAAAAAATAAAAAAAAAACTGAAAAAAAATAAAAAAAAAACAAACAATAAACATAAAAAAAGAAATTAAAAAGAAAAAATAAAAAACAAATTACAAAAACATAAAACAAAAAAAAAGAAAAAAAAAACTATAAAAATACTTATAGAGGGAGGTGGTTCGGCGGAGGTGGCTGCAGGGTGGAGGTGGTTCGGCGGTGGTTCGCGGCGGCAGAGGAGGGGGCTGCAGGGGAGAGGGAGGGAGGAGACAGAGAGAGGAGACAGAGAGAGGGGCTGCTGGGCGGTGGTTAGGCGGCGGGTGGTGTGGGGAGGAGGAGAGTGAGAGTGAGAGGGTTGAGAGGGTTGTGAGTTTTTGGCAGATCTAAATTGGAGTGAAAAGAAAGAGAGGGAAAGAGAAGAAGAGAGGCGGGTTTACTAAAATTTTTGGGAGGACCTTTAGCGGCGACGGTGTCGCCGCTAATAGTAATAACGAGTTTTAATCTTGACCGTTAATCTTATTTTGATCAACGGTTAGATTAAAATAGACCTTTAGCGGCGACGCTTTGGCGGGTCGCCGCTAAAGGTGTCGCCGCTAAAAGTCAAATTTCTTGTAGTGATACCATGTTTGGCCACTGATCAAGCGTCTTTCACATTACAAAATAGTGGGATTTCAGCGATGGACAAGTTGTCAGAAATCCCTCGATAAAGGTGCTAAGTGTCGCTAATTCGTCAATTACAATTTGCTAGAAAACACGGTAAGGGTAACTAATACCAACCGATAGATCATCAACAAATGGTACCAGTGACGGATGTTCATTGTGGTACATTCATCTACGTAGTAGTGATATAAGTCGATAGAGCAACGATGGATGTTCATTGTCGGTGAAAGTGTCACTCGTAGGGAGTAAGTTTGGGCCAACTAATGGAATATAATTTCCTTGACTTTCTCATTGATTAGGTGTGATTATATAATACAAGATCTCCTTAATTAGAGGAGAGATATACATAGCAAATTATACATCATAAAATCAGAATATGCATTTACTATATTTACTATGTTATTACGCCCCCGCAGTTGAAGCGTCGGGAGGGCCGATGCTGAGACTGTCACGAAAGTCATCAAATAATACGCGCGGAAGACCTTTTGTGAAGATGTCGGCAATTTGATGGCGAGAGGGGACGTGTAAGACACGAATGTAAGTGGACACTCACTCCAGGAATCCCCAGGGAAGCATAACAGGTCCGTAAATGGATTTATGCGCTATGCTTGCCTATTCCAGAAAACCCAGTGTACAGGCATCCACCTTTCCAGATTGCACGTGTCCTCATCACACTCATTAAAGTTCAACAACTTTGAAGGAGCAAAAATAAGAATAGGCATTATGCCTAAGAGTGTCATCATGAAAGGTACTGCTCCTGCTCCATGATGATGTAGACTTTCCACTCCTTGTAGGACACCATCCCTATGCACCATGATGAAAGATGAGGAGAAATGGAGAAGAAGAGAAGATAGAGGAAGGAAAGTAGAGGGAAATGAGGGGAATGATAAATTAGGAAATGTTGTACCTGAAAGTTGAAATTCGGTTATAGTCTAGGCTAAAAGGCATTCTAATAACCTAGTTCCCTATAACCATGGCTATAGATACCAATCTGTAACACCCCAACCGATGGCGGAATCATCGAGGTGCCACGTAGTGACGATTGTTCAAAAGCTCATGGTACTAAAATGTAAATATATGATTATTGAATATTGTTTTACAACATGTGAAATTAAATACAAGACAACAAGATAAAGATAGTTGATTGATTTAATCTAAGTCCAAAGTCCTATGTGAAGCGTCAAGCAGCTTATCCTGAAACATGCACGAAAATAATTTTGTCAACATATGATGTTGGTGAGTACTACTTAGCTTTGTACATATAATATAAGTTTGAAAAGGTAGTACAATTCATGTGTCTAGCATCACTAAGGCATTATGTAAACACGCAAGTAACCAAACAAGACAAAGATCATATGTAAAGTTGTACAATGAAATTGATAATGAGCACCTCAACACGTGTGAGTCTAAAAGAGCACCATAACACAAAGTTATGTCTAAATGAGCACCGTAACATAAGTTACGTCTGTATGTAAAGAGCACCATAACATAAGTTATGTCTGTATGTATGATTTTGTATGTAAGCTACGTTCATGTTCAAGCATAAGCACAAAGATAAACAAGACACGTATATGAATTGTAAATGAATAAAATGTATGTGTAAATGAATACGAGAGTTTTGTATACTTGTGCATGAATCACCCCAAAAGTTGTAAAAGCGGAAAAAGGGGATAAGTAATACTCACCTTTAGCAAGGTGGTAAGTCTTGTGTAATTGATTAAGTGTAATCCAATGTTTGTCGAGTATCACCCTATGTATAAGGTAACAAATAAGTCTAAGTCTATCTAGTCTATAAGTATTTTCTAGGGCTTCGAATTGGGGATAAGTATGTATTTGATTAATAGTCAAATTGTTTATTAAATATAATAAATTTAATAAATAAATGAATAAAAGTCTTTTCGTAAATTTTAAGTTAAAGATGGTCACAAAATAAAGTTTTTAGTATGAAAATAATTTTCATAAAATTATTTTATTGAAAATAGAATATTTAATCTATTTATTTCAAATTGTCAAAATATGACTTTAATATCTAAAAATATTAAAATTAAAGAATTATTGAATTAAAAATTGTATTTCTGTTCCAAATGAAAAGAAATAATTTATGTAAAATTTTGGTACAAAAATATTGAAAAATGAATTTATTATGAATTATTTATGATTAAAAATAACAAAAATTAATTAAAAATATGAAATGCACGGTTTTTCTGAATTAAAAATAAATTCTGAAATGTATATTGTTATACAAGTTTAGTATAATTTTTGTGGAATTTTATAAAATCGTTTAGATATTTTTATTGAATTTTATAATTTTAAATGAATAAATTTGTAATATTTATAATATATATTAAATAAATTATTTTTTGAAAAACTAAAAATTGGACAGCAAAGTTTATCATTGAAATAACATAAAATAAATTTTGTAGAATTTATAAAATAGTTTTAGTATTTTAAAACGATTTTCAAAAGAATAAAGGTAATATAAGTGTAAAGGATAACACAAAAAAAAATAAAAATAAAATAAAAGGTTGTTTATGGTGGGGGTCGAACCCGGGTCAGACCCGGTTCAATGTCTTTAGCCAAACACCCCAACCAACTGGTCTGTACCTTAGATTTGTAAATGTTCCAGTTTTGAAAATATTTATCACATGCGTGAATTGGTCATCTTCCCCAATTTGAATGATAATTAAGAACCCTAGTTTCTTGAATCGAATCAATTAACGGTCAATAGCCTCAGTAATGTTAGGGCTATTGATCGATTGATCATGAATAATAAAACCCATAAAAAAAAATAAACAACTTACAAACACTAATTCGTGTATGATGCTCGGTCAAACAAAAAGTCAACGGGTCTTGAAATCGTGAATTAAAGCTTGGACAGAAAGATTTGAGAGAAGGGAAATGATTTTTTTTTTTGGCACATTTAGTTGGTTGTGGATACCTCAATTTATACTATGTGGCTCGGGTTGGTGAAATGGAAGGTTTTGAAGTCTTGACCAAAGTCGGTCAAAACCGAGTCAAGGATGATTAATTCAAGCTGAAATCATGGATTATATTTATGAGGGTATGTTAGTCGGTTAAAGGGAGTTAAAATTCTACCAAAAACAAGGCTCGTAATTGTGGAAAGTGACTGGGTGTTGACCACAGTCTTCGGGTCGGGTCTGGGTTCCGAAAAAAAAAGACAAGGTTTTTGGGTTATGGTTAGGCTTTAGTGTTTTGGGTATAAGTTTGGTTATGGTTTAGAGGTGGTAAAATATAATGACTAACTTTTTTATTATTATTATTATTATTATTATTATTATTATTATTATTATTATTATTATTATTATTATTATTATTATTATTATGAGGATAAAATGTGGCGTACAAGATAGGAGGTGCGAAATAAAAAAAAATGTATATATATATATAATAATAATAATAATAGTGATAAAAGTGACGAATGTCACACTAAGGTTGCACGGGTGAGAGGATGATGAAGCTTGAGAAGGAGGTTGCGTAACCAGCAAATTTCAGCCACAAATTCGCAACACCCCGATATTCAACCTCTGCGGTGGATCTGGAAACAGTAGACTGATGCTTTGATGACCAGGAAATGAGGTTATCTCCCAAGTAAACACAATAATCAGATGTAGAGCGTCGTGTGTCAGGGCATCCGGCCTAGTCTGCATCCGTATAAGCCACTAGAGAAAGACGGGGAACTGGGCCAAGGCGAAGGCCGAAGTCTGAAGTGCCCTGAAGGTAACGAAGAATGCGCTTCAATGCGTTCCAGTGATCAAGACGAGGGGCATGCATATGCATACAAACCTACTACACTGCATAAGAGATGTCTGGTCGTGTAAAAGTTAGATATTGTAGTGCCCTGGCAAGACTATGGTAGATAGTCGGGTCGTCGTGAATAGGGCTAGAGTCAGCAGATAGTTTAGACTGTGTATCCACATGTGTAGCAACTGGTTTACTGGAGTCCGTAGAGGCTCGATTAAGAATGTCTTGAACATAAGCCTGCTCGGATAAGAACATGGAATTACCGTCCCTGGTTACCTGTATACCCAAGAAGTAAGAAAGGGGACCCAAATCTTTCATTGCAAATTCACCTGACAGAGTGGTCAACAAACGTTGACGAAGGGCTTCGGTGGACGTGGTGAGTATGATGTCGTCCACGTATATGAGAAGATAAGCAATTTCTTTCCCCTTATGATATATAAATAAAGAATTATCTGACTTGCTTTGACGAAACCCTTGTAAAGTAACAAAGTCGGTGAATCGTTGGTACCAAGCCCGTGGTGCCTGCTTTAGTCCGTATAAGGACTTCCGAAGAAGACAAACGTGATCGGGAAAATCTTTGTGGCGAAAGCCCATAGGCTAGTGCATGTAAACCGTTTCTTCCAAGTTGCCATGTAGGAACGCATTAGTGACGTCCAACTAATGAATGGGCCATGACTTGGATAATGCTAAAGAAAGTACAAGGCGAATAGTAGACGGTTTGATCACGGGGCTGAAAGTTTCGCCACAGTCAATACCTGTTTATTGTTTACGACCATCACAGACTAAACGAGCTTTATAACGCTCCAAGCTTCCACCGGACCTGAATTTATGTTTAAATAACCACAGGCTACGTAAAATATTCATGTCAGGAGTCCTAGATACAAGCTCCCAAGTCTTATTTTTAATAAGTGCACTAAACTCATTGGACATGGCATTAAACCACTCTGGAGTGGACAAGGCAACCTGTGGGTTTTTAGGGATTGGGGAAATGGTGGAAGTGTAGAGGTTAAAGTGTTGTTTGGGCTTGGTAATGCCGCTTATGGAGCGGGCGTGGATGGTCCGAATGGTGGCAGGGGGAGGTGGGATAGGCTGAGGAGGAACAGGTATGGAAGGGGTCGGTTGAGGAACCGGGATGGGTGAAGGCTGGTCTGGGTTATGTTTTTGGTGAGGAGTTGGCGAGGCGTGGTGATGGGCCAAGGTTTGAGGTGATGGGCCGAGGTTTGAGGTGGTGGGCCGAAGTGTTAGGGGATAGAGATTGGGCTTGGTGGGAGGAATGGGCCTGAGGGACAACAGTTGGGGATGTGGGTTACGGGCTGTAGGGGTGGAGTTGGGTTGAAGTTATTAGGAATTGTTTGTTGGGCTTCACGAGTGGGAGGATTAGATGGTGGACCGTGAGGTGTGTTTAGGGTATGTTGGTTCGTAACTGGGGACGATTGGGTAGGATTGGGTTGTGGATTTTGTTGTGAATTTTGTAGATATTCCGATATGAGGGGGTGAATTGTGGGGCTTAGAAAGTCATAAGATAGAGGTTTAGTTGGGGATTGAATCGAGTAGGGGAAAATAGTTTCTTCAAAGTGCACGTGTCTCGATATAACTAATTGATGAGAAGTGAGATCAAGGCACTTGTAGCCACGATGGTTGGGGGGATAACCAAGAAACACGCAAGGGCGTGACCAGTAGTTAAGTTTGTGAATGGTGGTGGAAGGGGTGAGAGGGTAGCAAAGACATCCGAACACCCAAAGGTGGTCATATTCCGGAGTCCAATTGTAGAGAAGGGAGGTGGGAGATCTAAAGTGATGGTTTTTGCTAGGAAAGATGTTGAGGAGGTATGTGGCGGTTTCAAGTTCATTATGCCACATGTTGGGGGGGGGGGGAGATGCTTGGGCAAGAAGGGTATGAACCATGTTGTTAATGGTGTAGATTCGGCGTTCCGCTTTGCCATTCTGTGACGAGTTGTAGGGACATGAGAAGCGGAAATGCATGCTATTATGATTGCAAAAATTGTTAAAATTTTGATTTGCATATTCGGTGCCATTGTCACATTGAAATTGTTTGATTTTACGTTCAAATTGTATATGGATTAAGTTGTGGAGTGTGGTAAAGGTGTGAAAAACTTGGGATTTGGTAGCAAGAGGAAATGTCCACAGAAATTAGTAAAATCATCCAAGAACAATATGTAATATTTGTGCTCACCCGTACTAAGTACGGGTGATGTCCATAAATCACTATAAACAATGTCAAAGGCGGAACAAGTACAATTAATAGAATCATAAAATGACAGTTTAACACTTTTGCCAAAAATGCAAGATTGACAAAGTGTTTTATTCTGTTTACTAAAATCAACAAAAGGAGATAATTTCAAAAACTGTAACAAAACGTCGTCAGGGTGACCCAATCGTTGATGCCAGCGATCTTGAGAAACAGCAACAAAGATTGAGGGATGGGAAGATGATATGGGAAGTGGTTCAGTCAAATGATAAAGATCGCCAGTGCTATTGCATCGTAGGATAGGAGCCCAAGTTTTGAGATCATTCACAAGAAAACCAAAAAGGGTCAAATTCCACATAAACTAAGTTATCAGTGGTAAGGCGACGAACAGAAATGAGGTTTTTAATTAAGTTGGGGGCAAATAGGACATTAGTTAGTTTGAGTGGTGGGTATGGTGGTGGTAAGACTTGGTTGCCTTGTGCCAAAACATGGATAATCATGCCATTACCAACTATAATATTTTTGTTAGTACATGTATAAAAATTAGACGGAGAGTATATACCTTGCTCGTTGGCAGAGTGAGAAGAGGCGCCAGTGTCCATGACGCCATGGTCCGATTGATTGAGAGCCAGTGAGTATAGAGCCTGCTCAATGTCAGTAGGTGAATAGCTTGTATGATGAGCCTGGTCAGGACGAGCGCCTAAGATGCCTTGAGAGGATTGGTTATTGGGTTTGGATGGGTATAGGCAGGGTGGTTGGGATGATGTGTTATTGTTAAGCAGACTGGCCCAATGGGAAGCAGTCCAGTTGCTCGGGAAAACAATGTAGGGGTGTGACGGGTTGGGATTGGAGGGGGGTAGCGGTTGGAATTTCCACGACCTAAGTTTGTGCGACCACGTCCGCGACCACCCCCACGAGAGCGAGCGCGTCCACGGTCCGTAGGCGAAAAATAGTTGTGGTTTTGAGTGGGGTGTTTGGGACGTGGGAGTGGAGGTGGCTGCGGCTTGGGAATCACGAGTGACCTGTCTCTTTTTCTTTTGTTCTTCCATGTTGAGACGGGAACAAACATCATTAAAGTCCGGTGGGGGTTCACGGTTTTGAAGCACGGTGGATATTCTGTCATATTGTTCGGTTAGACCGGTTAGGATTTTAATGACAAGCATACTGTTGTCAACAGGGGAGCCAACGCTCGCGAGTTAATCGTCTAAGTGTTTAGCACGTTCACAGTAGTCATTCATGCTGGAAAAATTCTCAAGGCATAAAGAAGCAAACTCCTGACTGAGAAATATGGCTCTAGTAGTTTGATTATCATTAAACTCACATTCGATGGCTGACCAGGCTTCATACACGGACTGACCAGGCTCAAGAATGATGTGTAAGAGAGGTTGAGAGATGGTGGCATAGATCCATTGACGCACAATAGCGTCCAGCCTGTTTCACAGCGTTTCAGCGGCTATGGCAACGGCCTCACCTTTAGCAATGGCAACTGGATCTGAGGCGGAGGGCTGGGTAGTGACCGATGTTTTGGGAGAAAGGTGATCCAGCACCTCGTAGGCTTGGCAGTGGACACGAAAGAGGGTCTGCCAGGTTGTATAGTGGGGGGAGTCTTTTTCAAGAACAATAGGGACATGGGTTTTGATATTAGAAACTGTGAGGGCTGGGTGAAGAGGCTGAGATGCCATGGAGAAGGGCGGCGATATGGGTTAGAAAAATAGAGATAGTGGCCGGCGACTGAGTGCAGTCAAGAAGAAGAAGACCCGGCGGCAGTAGGGTTGGAGAAGAAGGGGATCGAACTAGGCCTGTGATACCATAATGAAATATAATTTCCTTGACTTTCTCATTAATTAGATATGATTATATAATACAAGATCTCCTCAATTAGAGGAGAAATATAGATGGCAAATTATAAATCATAAAATCAGAATATACATTTACTATATTTACTATGCTATTACCGACCCAACCTTCGCTAGCAAACTATTTCTTTTTCTACAAACCCAAGGTAACCAGAGGTAATCCATCACTATTCTTACCAACTTGTTTTTTGTTCGAAGAGTAAATTTACTAGTATTTCGTCAAAAAAAATTTATATGTATTGTGTCCCTCCCCTAACTTATTTAAGGGTCCCATTACTTTTGAGACTTTAGCCCCCGAAAATTTTATTCATGCTTTTACACCGCCGATCATTGATGCATGATTCTTTCCTATAAATGGTTACACATTCCAATAAAAATAAAAAGAAATATAGTAAGTCAATTATTTAATTACAACTAAAAACAGTAATAATCAGAATTTGTTTAAGCCATTAGGCATTAGCCATACCATATCGACTATCGTAAGCACACATTAGAACACCTTTTATCCGAATGTATTCCTAGATTAATCTAGTAACTTCTATGTAGCACCACAAGTAAAATAATAAGTTAAGGTACAACAATGTATGTAGTTCAAAACAGGAAACATTAGGTTAACACAAAATAGAAAATGTTGCTACTCACATGAAACATTACGGTCTGACAAGAAAGTGGAAGTCATGGTGTTGGAAGGGGGGTTTGGATTGACTGAATGCATACTAGACAGTGGTGAGCGGTCGGTGGTGCTAAGGTGGTTGTGATTTTGCTGGTTGTGTTGCTACTCAGTGGTACTCATGTTCAAGCGTGCGGTTGGGTTCAATTCAATGGAGGGGATACAATGAGAGGTAGAGGATTGGTTCTTTTTTTTTAATGGCTTAAATTACACCAAATCGGCCTTCGGTAGGGCTCAAACCCTTAATCTCAAACATAGCAACACCTTAACTCCAATGGCTTTGCTCACTAGACCCAACCCCCACCTTGAGAGGAATGGTTCTGATATGTGAATTTAGAGTTCAAGGAGTAGACTTCATTGTTGGAAATTTCAACCTGTGCCTTTTGTATCATTGATTAGTACACTGATGGGTCGCTAATGGGCCTGAATTATCATGTGTAATTGAGTTGTTTTAGATTATACAAGATCACATTTGATCAAAAGTCATTTTAGTGTTAATAGCATATGTAGGTCGTTAATGAGCCTTAAATGTGTAAGTTAAAGTTGTTTTAAGTACACGAAGTTATATTAGGTGATAGCAAGTCATATAGGTGAAAATAACATGTGTAAGATGATAGATAAACTAATAGGCCTTATCATGTGTAAGCAAGTTATCATAGGTTACACAAAATCACATTAGGTAATGGCAAATTATTGAGATGTCATTGACATGCATATGATCGTTTAGGTGTCAATAACATGTATATCAAAATAGATCCACCCATGTGTGAGTAAGGTATTAGATTATAAATGTCCTTTTAGGTCATAGAATAGGCATTCTTGTGTTAACATGTGGATGATGGTTAGTACAATGTTTTCAGAACTGGATCGGACGATAAAGCAGAACCCCAATAGGTCCAACCGACACAAGAACTCTGAAACAATCCAACAAAATGATCATTTTCTTGTTCAACCCCATTTTAACTTGGTCGCCCACCTGCCGGTTTTCCGCTCCGACTGGCCGGTTTTTCGGTTCGCTGGCCCAACCTCCAGTCCGTTGCATGACCCTGACTGGCCCAAGGCACGGGTTCCCAGTCAGACCATACGAGTCTGAAAACACTGGTTAGTACACTCAGTGCCGGCCCTGAGCATAGGTCGGGTGGTCAACGGCTCAGGGCCTGACCCTCAAAAGGGCCCGAACGTTTTTTTTAAAATACACACACACACACACACACATATATATATATATATTTGTGTTTTATACATTAAAGTCTTGTTAATGGAGTTGAAAAAACCATGTTAATTTAATGTAGAGGTCTCAATTTCATTCATTGGCTCTAGCGCTTTATTCATTTTTTTTAGTTCATTCTCTTTATAAAAATTTTGGGCCCAAATTTTTTTTTACCTGAGGCTCAAAATTTTTTTAGTGTTGTCGGAGACGACCCTGGGTACACTAACAAGTCGTTAGTTGTCTTATTTAGTTTTATTGTGTGTATGTGAGTTGTTTTAGGTAAGTCACATTAAATCTTGTCCGGATCAAGTACCTTGACTTGGCATACACGCCATCACTTAGAATGCTCAACATGTCAATGGTGCATTTAATTATCATAATGAAATTTGTTCCTAATATGCAATCGCTATTTCTTTCTGTTAGAATTTTATTTATGTCTATGCTCTCTAAAATTACGATGATAGTTTACCTATACAAACATTGCTCATATAGGATGAAAACAATAACCTCCACATTATGATCAATTCGATGAATTATAACTAACTTATCTCCATACCGTCCTTTGAATTTTATAACATGTGTTCATCATTTTAAAGTTTGTGCACACTTAAGGTCTGGACTCTATCAAGTTCGATGACTGATCGCTTTCGTCGCACTCAGGGGCGAAGTATATTTGGGGCCAGGGGTGGCCCTGGCCCCCCTGTTTTTTTTGGCGCACTAGTGGAATTTTGCAATTTTCATGGGTAAATTGAGTCCGGGTTAAGTCCGGCCCCCGCCGATTTTCCACTACCGATCGAAAAAAATTGAGTTCGGCCCCCGCCGATTCCGAAACCAAGCTTCGCCACTGGTCGCACTTACTTTGTGTGCATGATTGAGTTCCCATAGCTCTTGTACCACGTTTTGGATCAGTCATTATACTAACCCTAGTAACTAATAACTAACTACAAGTAAAATACAAACGTCAAGATGTAGAAGTAGTAAATGCAATTTGGACATTTGAGATATTACTGAGTACATGCAATGCATTCGTGGTATTTTCTTATTTTGACCATTTGGGGTAGGGGCACCCCTTAAAAAAGAGGACCATCGTCTTTATAATCCCGACATAAACATTAAACCAATGGTTCACAATATGACTCGATCAACATAAATGTTGTAGATAGATGGTCCACTAGCTTGTGGGATATATGCATGGTAGGTTTCATTATGGGTCATGGCTCTTGAGATTGATAGATGCTTTCCCTCTTGTCACTCATTGGTAGGGGCACCACATCAAGGATGGGTCAAGAGCTACTCATATTTTTACTAGCATTTAGGTATTATGATGAGTACATAATTATTTTTTCTTTTATTGTATATTATTTTATTTTTGAGAGCAATATGTTTTAGTTAGTTAAAATGATATATTTGGCAAAAACTAGCTGTAGCTGGAAGTTAATAGCTGTAGCATTTTAAATATATTTTGATTTTTGGCAGAGTAGCTAGCATTAACTAAAAGCTTATATGTATGTTTTTTTTTTATGATATAATGTGTATTTGTAGTAGAAGTTTTTTTTTTTTTTTCTTAAACGTTGGTATTAGTAGCGTTTCAATATAAGTTTTTTCTCCTAACCTAAAATTTTAAGCTCCTTCAACCAAAAAACTTTTTTATTGAGTAAGAGTTTATACTTAAAAGCTTTAAGGCCATAAAAGCTTTTAAAAGCTCATTGCCAAAATACCTATAAACACTACAAGAAAATTGCCATATAGGGACGACACCTATAGGGACGATATGTCGTCCCTAAATGTAAACATTTAGGGACAACACATATAGAGACGACCTAAGAGACCTATACGCACGGTCTTATAGAGACAAATCATGTTGGGAGGACATGTCGTCCCTAAAAGCTGGTTACACCTATAGGGACGACTTGTCGTCCCTAAACGTCTAAAAAAAAATGGTCCCTAAAAGCACATTTTCTTGTAGTGAAAATATGGTTTCTGGGTACAACCCCTACCTAATAACCGGGGGATTTATGATGATAAATTTGTGGGGAAAAAGGTTTTCAAACCATTGGCCTTTAAAACCTACCAAGAGAAATAAACGAACCAAGCAACACATGCCTACAATAATCAACACCATATCGCAAAGTTTAAAACGCATGTTCAACTAGAATTGAGTTCGCGAAACAAAACCTATGATACATTATATAAAGAAATTGAATAAACAAATCAATGGGATCGCCATTTTTTTTTTCTCACCATAAATGCTATCCTACAAATTCCTTAAAGGACAGAATTAGGCTATCCTACAATGGGGGTGTCCTTGCCATGGGCGTAGCTTTTTAAGGGGTGGGAATTTTCGCTCAGAAATTCTGATTATATAGTATTCGTATAGAATTTTTTTGGTATATACGGTTTCGTCCCCCCAAAGTCTTGGGTCAAACTTCGTCACTGTCACTCTTTGCCCCTTGGGCATCAGACTAATAGGTATGGGGCACGGCATACCTATGTGGAGGCTGGGCAATGTGTTGATGCCCCTGGCTACACCGCCCCCTAGGGTTGGCAACGGCAATAGCGGCAATGAAATGCCTTCTATGCCGTGCCACTTATTTGTTTTTTAATTGATTTTTTTATTATTTTTAATAATTCTGACCAGTGAGGAAGCCCGTCATCATAGTGCACACCACCCCCTTGGAGGCCCATTATCAAGATGCCTCTCCTCCCACTCCTACGTGGCGGCCCATCATGAAAATGTCACCCCTCTCCACACCCAGTAGTCTCATAATTCGTCATCGACACATAAGCATTTTTCGCTAAGAAACCGCAGCAGATGGTTTAAGCATAAGATTGAAAATATGTTCCTTAAGTAGAAAAACAAAATTCTATCTCATGCATGCATAAACGTTAAATAAAACCAAGTTTTTTATATGATTTTTATAGTTAATTGACGTCAAATTTTAATATTTCAAATGGTGAGACGAAACATATAAATTATACAATTAAATTAATGCGTGGATTTGAATTCCTCAGTTCGTGTGTTTTAAAACTTATAAAACGTAATTAGAAAATTATGATGCAAATCTTAAATTCAAAACCACGACATATGTAGGAATTTAGGTTTTATAGTCTCATTAAAACATTGGCTGTGTAAGGGAAAATAAATTTATAGGGATTAACACATTTTGTAACCATTTTTTTCTGTCTAATCATTGTGTTTAAAGTCTAATCGTTTTATGTACAAGTTCATTGCTCATTAGGGAGGATGGTATGGTCGCAGCAATGGGCTCGAGTACCCCTACTTAGAGGTGAGAAAAAAACCGGTTAATTCGGGCAGTGGCGGACCCAGGAATTTTTTTCATGGGGTGCGGAATTATAGACCTTATATAGGTTGTTTATCCATCAGGTGGCTCAGGTCGGGTCGGGTCGGGTCGTATACCAAAAATAATACTACTAAAATTATATTATCAACTAAAGGAAACCAAAAGCCCAAAAGTAATTTAAACGTTATTACATATGCATAACAAAATTATAGATCTAAAGTTGTTCTCTTCGGGTCTTCATTTTTTGGAATCTATCTATAACATCTTCAATCTCCACATTTCTATGCAACTCCTTTTCAATAAAAGCAATACAACTATCATTTAAATTCTCATCACCAATCCTATTACACAAATCATTCTTCACAAACTTCATTGCCGAAAAGCTTCTTTCAACGGTTGCGGTTGCGACGGGTAATGTGAGAGCTAGCTTCAATAAACGATACACCAATATAAAGCTAAGGTGTTTCTTTGTTTCAACCATCAATTGTACAAGACTTGATAAACCATTCAATTTGGCAAATCTTGTATCCGCTTTTACATTATCATTGTAGCTCTCAAGTTCAACTGGAAGTCTTCTTTTTTCTTCATCATCAAAATCATGAGGATACATCTCGGCTAATCGTAGTAATTTTGTAACATCAAACGCACCAGATGTTATATGATTTCGTCTCGTTGATTAACGTTATATGACGAAATTGGTTTCCTATCGGCAGGATCCGTAAGAAGAGTATCCAAGTCAACGAATTCGAGAGTTCTTGAAGATGATTCTCCACTTTTTCTTTTTAGAAACTGTTCCATAATAATATTGCTCATCTAAAACAAAACCAAGATTACAATATAAACACCCAAAACAAAACCTAATTATTAATCAACAAATAATATTAACACACACATAATCACATTTATCTAATAATATAAATACAAACCTTCAATGTCTATTGTCTATTTGTCTGCAATGCTTTCTTCACTTACCACCGTCAATGGCTGACCTTCCAAATTCCAAATCCAAATATCCAATAATCCAATATTGTTATTTTGTTTTTGTGGCTTTTGTTTATTGTCGGCAATCAATCGGCAGTCGACGTCAAGAATACAAGGAGCAACAGAAGGATTAGATAAAAGGTATTTTTAATTGTGATTGATTTTTTGCTTAGCGTTTTTTTTAATCAATATTAAAACATGTGGGCTTATTATAAATTTTGGGCTTGAGCTCATTCTTTGAATTGGGCTACTAACTAATAAAATTGGCTAACTTTTAACATATAATTATTTTTTTTCTTGGGGGTCGGTTTCAAAAGTCCATGGGGTGCGACTATAAAATTTCATGGGGTGCGAACGAGATTAACGCGGGTATATAACACTAAAATTTTTTTTTTCAAGGTGGGCGCCCGCCCCCCTTCGGCTCTATGTAAGTCCGCCAATGAATTCGGGAACCGAAACCGGTAAAACCAACCTGAAGTGATATGGTATCAAAACATTACGAATACCATATCATCGCCCACCTAGAACAGGCTTCGCCAGACGCCCATCCGTCCGTTCTACGTCAGCGGATCGTTTAGCGCCCATCCGCCCGTTCTACGTCAGCGGAACGTCTGGCGTCCACTAGTCCGTTCTACGTCAGCGATACATCTGCCATCTGACGCGAGCGTTAAACACTCGTTCTACGTCGACGGAACATCTGGTGTCCACCCACCCGTTCTACGTCAGCGATAGGTTTGACGCCAGGCGCAAGCTTTACCAACATACTTCAAAGCTTCCATAGCAAGCTATATCAACACAAGTGGAAGATACCTTCTTGGGCAACCTCGGGACTCACCCCTGCCCCAAGAAAAATATCTCTGACACAGCAGGTGGCCCGTCAGAGTTCCTCTCCAATCAGAGACTGCTCCCAGTCTGACAAACAGAAAGGACGACGACATGGCAGCCTCCTGGCCTAGACATCTTCCTGACAAGGCAGACTTTCTCAACTCACCTCGACGTCCGAGAAAGGGGTACCTGTCCACCGTCCTTGATCTACCATTGGGCGGGCACCACGTATCCACCGCCCATCAGCGTCCATTCACTGGGCGCCACGTATACAGTCGTCAGGACGGTAACATCCCCCCTTAGTGTTTTGCTTTCTCCTTTTTACCAAAACCCACTTGTACCAAATGGGCTTAAGGACTTGGGCCGGATTAAGGAGACACCTCTACCTGGGCCGGGCCCCGTTAAGGGTAGAGGATGGGCTGAGAAAGTAGGATATCCAGGTACTATAAAAGGGGGAGCTCCTTCTCCTTTTATGGGCATCTAATATCTCACACTTTCACTCAAGAAGCAGACGAACTCTTTCGTATCTTCTTCAACCCTTTGTTTATTTTACTAACCTTTAGAGGCTCGGCTCTTCTAATTGGTAGTCTCTTGAATCCTTGGTCTTATCCTTAGACCCTCACATATTTTTATAAACACATTCTCTTTATAAAATACCGTAGAATCACCCATTGGGTTAGCACCGGTTCGGTAATCCAGCATTCGTGTTTCTTCATTGGCGCCATCCGTGGCCTTACCACAAATACTCTAAACAAAACAGCTTTAACAGCTATATCCATCAAACCCAAATCAAAAAATGACTTCACCCCCAAGAGCATTTACCCCATCTGGAGCCGTCGCAGACATCACCGACGCCACTCCGGCATCCCACCCAACATCTGGCGATCACGACAATAACCAGCAAACCCTCGTCACTCCCAGAAACCTAGAATTCCAGATCACCGACCCAGCACCTCCAACCGAGGAGGAAATCGATGCCCTGAACAATGACTGGTACGAGAGCCAGAGGCGTATTCTAGACGCTCAGCTAGAACGACGCCGACGGACCGGCAAAGCAATTGCGGGTTCTTCTTCCAAACCACCCGCATGAACATCGGCTTCCGCCCGTCACGGGGAAGGTCCAGGGCAATCCCCTGAGGACCAGGCCCGTGCAGAGCGCAACCGGTTCGACGATGAAGACTATGACGAGAGTTCATGGGAAGACGATGCCTCCAGGGACTATCGCCATAGCCCATATTACAGGCGGGTGCGACTAAACAGATACAATAACGACGCCACCACAAATTTGTCACTCCCCTACAGGCCCACGGCCTTCGCAGACAAGTCCAAATTTACCAGGCGCATATCCCAAGCACCAATCCCGCCACGCCAATGTTTGCCGACCAACGTCAGAATATACGACAGTCTCACCGACCCGGACGATCGCCTCGGCATCTTCAACTAAGCCGGGGCCGTCATCGGATGGACCCTACCCGTCTGGTGCCACATGTTCGCCCAGACGCTTACCGGGGCCGCCAGGGTCTTGTTTGATAACCTCCCCATCGGAAGCATCGACAGCTACGAACAGCTGATCGAAAAATTTTCACTCCACTTTAGCCAACAACGTCGTCACAAGCGCGAAAAAAGCCAGATTTCTCTGTGCAAACGTAGAGACACTGAACCGCTCGAAGACTTCATCGTACGGTTCAACAAGGAAGCGCTCCAGTTGGGAACGGGGGACGAGGCAACCCGGACCTCCTTCCTGGACAACGTCAACGACGACGGCTTCCAACACACCCTCCAAGGGAAAGTTGGCATCCCAGACTCTTGGGAAGAGGTCGTCCGCATCTCCAAACTATATGCGGGCAACCAAAAAACAATGCGCCAAAAGCAACGAGGGAGCTCCAGCAACAGCCGCAACCACGGCAACAACCGAGCATCTTTCTGGAACCGCATCTCCGGCTCCACTGACGAAGGCAAATACTCAAGCTCTGGCGACGCCAGAAACATTATCGGTAGCAAGCAAACTCGCGACCAGCGCAGCAGCGGCCGCCGAAATCAAGACTGGACCCCCCTCACAAAAACACCATCCCAGGTGCTGTCACAAGTCCTCTCAACTGGATAGGTAACTTTCAAGATCCCAAAACCTATGGGAACAAAACGAAAAAATGTTGACACCACCAGATTCTGTGATTTTCACAAGGACGTGGGCCATGACACTGACAACTGCTACAGCCTCAAAATGGAGATTGAGGCAGCCCTACGTTCAGGGAAGCTGGCCAACTTGGTCAAGAATGTCCGCGCCGGAGCACGCCAGCAAGACGAGCCCGCCAAGGCCATCAAAGATATCAAAACACACCACATCCGCGGCGCATACAACAGACATTGCAACATGATGCGTAACATCAAGCGGAAAACAAATCTCCAAGACATAGCGACCACGTCGCAACAATCGGAAATCACAATAGGCAGAAACTGGAGGGAGGCCCAAGTTATCCTCCCTACAATACCAGGGGGCGCAAATTCAACAACCCCACTAACCATCACAGCACTGTTCGGGCACTACCGAACTTACAAGATGATGTGCGACAGCGGTAGCAGCTTCGACATCATGTACCAACAGTGCTTCGACCAACTCGATGAAGAAGACAAAGCGCGCCTGCAACCAGATGCACCCATCGCTGGTTTCTTCAACGAGGTAATACACCCCATTGGCAAGTTTGATTTTACAGTTACGCTTGATGACGACACCCACACCCGCTCAGAAGTCTGCACCTTCACGTCATCCCAGCCATCTCCTCATACGATATACTGCTGGGCAGGCAAGGTCTGGCAAATTTCAACTCCACCGCATCAACTCCGCACCAAACCATGGGTTTCCCAACACCCACCGGAGTCGCATACATCCGAGGTAACCAGGAGTGCCTCATGACAACTGACCCGATAGACGACCCAGCGGCACGGGCGCCAACACCACCGAATGATGAAAACTGGGTTCTCAACATGGCCTTCCCCGAACAAACCATTACTTTGGGGCGAACCCTTTCCCTCCAAGTAAGAGTACACCTCAAGCAATTATTGGTGGCAAACAAAGACATCTTCGCATGGCAATCATCAGACATGATTGGCGTCCCAAGGCACATCACCGAGCACCGCCTCAACACCTACAAAGACGCACGCCCGGTGGCCCAAAAAAAGCGGCCACTAGGCCCCGATAGAGTCAAAGCCATGAACGAACAAGTAGACGACCTACTCGAAGCGGGCATCATCAGAAAATGCAACCACAAAACCTGGGTAGCCAACCCTGTCATGGTCCTTAAGAAAAACGGGTCCTGATGCATGTGCGTCGACTACAAGGACCTCAACAAAGCATGTCCAAAAGATCACTACCCCCTCCCAGAAATTGACTTAAAGGTAGACTCCCTCGCGCCATTCAAATACAAATGCTTCCTCGACGCATATCGAGGATATCACCAAATACAAATGGCGCACGAGGACGAAGACCGAACGGCATTCAGAACAGACCGAGGGGTATATTGCTACACCAAAATGCCCTTTGGACTAAAAAATGCAGGCGCAACTTACCAACGCCTCATGGACCATGCTTTCATCAACCAGATTGCCGTCAACCTTGAAGTCTACGTCGATGACTTGGTCATCAAAAGCACTCAAGAGGACACCATGCTAATAGACATCCAGCGCACCTTCGAACAACTGCGCGACATCAAAATGAAACTCAACCCGGGGAAATGCTCCTTCGGAGCTGAAGAAGGAAAATTCCTAGGCGTCATTGTTACCAATGGCGGCTTCAAGCCAAACCCGGAAAAAGTACAGGCAATCCAACGCATGCCATCACCAAGCTCAATAAAAGACGTGTAGACATTGATGGGACGCCTAGTCGCGCTCAACCGATTCCTATCAAACTACGCTTCCAAATCTTTTCCTTTTGTCCACACCCTAAGAAATGTACTAAAGAAAACCCAATTCCGCTGGACACCAGAAGCGGAAGTATCCTTTCGTGAAATGAAACAGTGTTTAACTTACTTGCCGACACTAACAGCACCCCTGCCGGAAGAACCACTTACATTATACCTATCTGCGTCAGACACAACAATAGGTGCAGTATTACTAGTAGAACGCAACAAAGTACAAACACCGATCTACTACATCAGCCGCACCCTGGCAGACGCAGAAACCAGATACTCAACCATGGAAAAACTCGTTCTCGCACTCGTACATGCGTCACGACGACTAAGGCGATACTTCCAAGGACATCCAATCAATGTCCTAACAGATTATAGGATCAACACCATGCTCTCCAAACCAGAACTCTCGGGACGCCTAGTGAAATGGGCAATCGAGCTCGGCGCACACACCATCATCTACAAACCAAGACCCGCAATCAAAGGACAGGTCCTTGAAGACTTCATCGCAGAAATCCAAATAGATAAAATCCAAGACTGCAAAGATGAGCAAGACCCCAAACCGATCCCAGACGACCGATTAACCTGGTCATTATACACGGACGGAGCCTCCAACGATCAGGGCGCAGGCACAGGGCTTCGCCTAGTCAGCCCAGACAAAGCAGAATTTACATACGCCGTTCGTCTCGAGTTCCCAAGCACAAACAACGAAGCAGAGTACGAAGCATTTCTGGCAGGACTACGCCTCGCCGACAAGATGGGCGCAAGACACCTTAACGCCCATGTCGACTCTATGCTCATAGCGGGCCACATGAACGGTGTATACGACGCCAAGGACCCAGTCATGGCCCAATACGTCGACCAGGCAAAGCTCCTTGCCAAAAAATTCACAACCTGCACAATCCTCCACATCAACCGAAGTGGCAATAAAGAAGCCGACGTACTCAGCAAGATGGCCTCCACAGCTTGGCCGCATATGGCCAAAGAGGTACGCATCGAAACCTTAGCACAACCTTCAGTACCGTTTAGACAGGTTAATATCACACAAACGGGCGTCGGGTCATGGATGACTCCGATTCAGGCATACCTGGCAACGGGCCCCCTACCGCCTCAAAAGGCGGAAGCCCGAAAAATTCAATATAAATCCCAGCACTATCAACTCATGAACGGGATCCTATACCGACGCTCCTACCTTGGCCCACTCCTAAAATGCATGGATACCGGAACAGCCGCCTCCCTTATAAAAGAAATCCACGAAGGCATATGCGGGATCCATGCAGGTCCAAGAATGGTCGCCGCCAAAATTATGAACGCAGGATGCTACTGGCCAGGCATGTATCAGGACGCCGTCAAGATCCTGCGCACATGCTTCAACTGTCAGCAACACGCGCCAAATACCTTGCGCCCAAAAAACGACCTGGTCCCAGTTACGGCCGCCTGGTCGTTCCCGAAATGGGCCATCGATCTGGTCGGCCTATTCCCAATGGCCCCTGGAAAGAAACAATACCTCATCGTCGCTGTGGACTACTTCACAAAATGGGTAGAAGCCAAGCCGCTCGCCTCGATCAGTACCGAACAAACCAAAAAATTCATCTGGGAATTCATCATTTGTCGCTTCGGCCTACCTATGGAGATCGTTACGGATAACGGAACACAGTTCACAGACAAAAAGCTCCAAACCTGGCTGACACAGCTAGGCGTCAGCCAGATTTTCACATCCGTAGCGCACCCCCAAGGCAATGGCCAAGTAGAACGCATCAACAGGTCACTAGTCGAAGGCATCAAGACTCGCCTAGGGTCAAAGCGCACAGGTTGGGTAGACGAACTCCCACACGTGCTATGGGCACATCGCACCCTCACCAAGTCCAGCACCGGCGAAACCCCTTTTAGCCTAACTTACGGCTCCGATGCCGTAATACCCGCAGAAATAACATTCCCATCACCAAGGGTCCTCAACACCGCGCAAACCGACAATGACAGAGAACTGCGTCTCAACTTGGACCTCTTAGACGAAAGACGTGACATCGTCGCTATACGCGAAGCAAACTACAAAAAACAATTGGAGCGCTACTACAACTCCAAGGTCAAAACCTGCGCATTCGACGTCGGCGACTACGTCCTAAGAGACAACTACGCTTCTCATTCTAAGCGCCCTGGAAAGCTTGCACCCAATTGGGAAGGGCCTTACAAAATTCAACAAGTACTAGGAAAAGGGGCATACGCGCTAGAAAGACTTGACGGCACACCTATACCTAGATCATGGAACGTAGCGCAGCTGCGCCCATGCTACTTGTAAACGTTAAAGTTTTCCACTACACTACTCTACATGTACGCGCAGAAGCCACAAACTTTACTTCTAACTTGTGAAGTTAATTTACCCTTCATAAAGATTCGACGCATTACTAACTTATGAAGTTAATTTACCCTTCATAAAGATTCGACGCATTACCAACTTATGAAGTTAATTTACCCTTCATAAATTTAGAAAAAATAAACCTTTCGCCCAAAAATTGAGTAGTTAATTTACTCTACTCAACGGACGCTAAGGTCACTTACAATCTACGAAGTTAATCTACTCTTCATATACAAAGCAATCAACTACGCGCATACACATCAAGATGGGGCCAAAACACCAACTTCTCATTACAAAAAGAAGTCAAATATTTACAAGACAAAGAAAAGAAAAAATACAAACTACAGGGGAGGCTCATGGGCCGTCCCCGAACCACCCGCCCCTGACTTCTCCTTCTCTGCGCGCTCTCGCCCAGCGCGGTCAGACTCCTCCACCCAACGCTTTAACTTAGCGATAGGGTCAGGATCGGCCAAACACTTCCGCACAACCTGCAGCACCGGAAACTCCATCTTCTCAAGCTTCTGAAGCTGCTCCATCAAAAGTTCGTCGCTATTCACATCCTGAAAAGGCTGCTCTTCGACCGGCGCCCCATCCTTGGCGGCCAGATAACCCTCCAGCCACCCGCTGTGAACGCCCGTTGTGCGCGCAGCATTCACAACCTCCGCAACCTGCTCGCCCATCTTGGGCTCATTCCAGCAGCGATCAAACACCTGCACATCAAGCAAAAATTAAACCAAGTCAAAAACGAAGGACAAAACAAAGACTTAGCAAAACAAAAGGGAAAACTTACCGCAGAGATCCCATCAGACATAACCCACAGCGATTTCTCGCAGTAGGCCCTCTGCGCATCCAACATAAGCGTCCTCTCCAACTCCCAAGCCTCCCGCTCCTTTACAAGGATGTTAATTTGACCCTCCAGCTCGGACACCCGACTGGTCATGTTCACCACATCGGCGTCTTTCGCATTCAGGTCGCCAATCGCGGTGGCATATTTAGAGGAGATCTCCTCTAACTCCTTTGTCTTCACCGCCGCCACCTTCTTCTCCTCGGCCAGAGCAACTTCAACCTTCTGAACGAGCTGACGGCGACGTTCCAACTCGGTATTCACAACCGCCGTCGACTTCGCTTAAGTCTTCTGCTTCTCGGCGGCGTCAACATCCTTCTGACGCAGATCGGACTCCAGCTTCCGAACCTGCTCCAAAAGGCGTACACGAGCGGACTCGTACACCTCCTTCTCCCTTGCCAGACGCTCGGCTTCACCCGAAACCGACGCCCGCTCGTCTAGAAAGTCACCCTCTCCTCTGTGCAGGGCATAAAGGTTGCCCAGAGTCTGTGTCAAATTCATGCACATCTCCGAGAAGAGGGTACTTCGGTCTTGGGCCCGGTGATGCGCGCGCTCAGCCGGCGACAACGCATAGCTAACAAATTCCTCAGCCACAAAGGGGTTGAGGAATCGGCAGCTTTCGGTTATACGCCACCCGGGCGTATAAACCGGAACGTCCAGCCGGAAGGCAGGACCACTCGAAGACGCCAACGCGCCTTCAGGTTTCTTCAATTTAGGGTTTTCAACCCCACCACCTGGAGAAGACGCTTCCAGCACGTCCTTCTCACTTAAATCCACAAAGGAGGGCCCGGTCCGCGAGCCCTCACCACCCTGAGCACCCATTCCTTGGGTCTGCTCCCTCTTGATCGACACCATTGCCTCGTGCTGTTTTAACAGCACCAGGCGGCGCTCCTCCTCCTCCTTGGTGGCCAGCTCAGCCAAGCGAGCATCCTCAGCCCGCTTGCACTCTAGCTCCGCTTGGCGGATACGCGCCTCCTCCTCTCGCTTCAACGCCTCCTCAGCGGCGCGCCTCTCCTCCTTCTCCTTACGAACCAACTCGGCCTGACACGCCGCCTCAGCCTGGGCGCGCTCCTCTTCCAGCTTCTTCTTCCGCTCCTCCTGATACTGCTTTACAGAAGGAGGAACAGAGCCTACAAAGAAACAAAAGCGGGTAAACAACTTGACAAAAAATTCAGAAATAAAATAAAGAAGAAGAAGCGACAGAAGGTACTTACTTCTCAGCTTCTTCAGAGCCTTGTTATAAAAAGGCTCACGCACTGGCGGCGGCTCCAGCTCCAAATCCTGAGGTTGATCACCACCCAGCGCCGCCCGGTTAGGAGACGAACCACTAGTCACGTCTCCTTCAACCGTTTCCGGCTGTTTACGCTTGTGACCTACAAACAAGGTAAAAAACCTTTAAGCAAACAAAAAAAAGAAGAAAATCACAAACAAAGTTAGAGTACTTACTCTCAGTAGTCACCCGCTCAGCAACACTGGGTTCACCAGTCTTCTCACTACCTTGCGCCCTGGCCGCTGACGCACTTGCTGCACCGCCACCTGCAAAGCTACGCGCACGGTGAATTAGACCAGACGACGAACCACTCGACTCATCGTCTGACAAAAATACATAATCAACCCCAGCCGCCGTTTTCACGGACAACGGCTCAGGATTGATTAGAAAACCCACTGCAAGATTAGAAGGCGCACCTTCCATTGGGCCGGGGAACAGGAAGTTCTCCACCAGAAGCTCCAACTCCGAAACGCCCCCATCAGGTACCGCCACATACATGGTCTTCACAGACCGGGCGGCAAACACCTTAAACAGCAGCTCACCTGCGATCAAGGTACAAAAAGCGTCAAAAACAACGAATATAAATAAAGAATAGAAGCAACAGCAACACTTACCTTCAACGGAGAGCGGCCCACCATCACCCGCATGTGTCGCATTGTATCCTTCCCTCACGCCCAGTCGGCTCAAACCCAACAGCTGAAGGATCCCCTCATCCAGCTTATCCAAGTCATCTAGACGACTAGGATGCGCGCACAAGTCCTTGAACCACTCCTCTTCTTGAAAATCCTTCATCACCTCGAAGGACGGCACCTTTTGCCCAGCACGAAGCTCCAGCTTCGCCATCTCCACCGGAATCACCTCCTTCTTCACGAAGAAGAAGCACCTCTTCCAATCCCGAAGAGTTTTGGGAGAACTCTTCGGGACGATCAGGCTAACACTCTTTGACCTTTCTACAAAGGAGACCCAACCCGAATCCTTCACTTCCAACTTGTAGAACACGTTAAAGTGTTCAAACACTGGCTGCCTCCTCAACGACCGGTAGGTGGCCTCGAAGTGCATCACCCTCATCACCCCAAAGAGGCTCATCTAAGAGACATGCACCCCATATCTCTGCAGAACAGAGATGAAGAACCGGGAGACCGGCAGCCGGAACAATCCCTTTTGGAAATATGCCTCATAAAGGCATATTTTCCCCTCCGGGCAGTCGACCGGAGTCTGCCCCTTCTCCGGCAGCTCCGGGTCCCAGTCTCTCGAAATGTTGAATCTCTTGACCAAAGACCTAAATTTGTCTTTGGACCAAGATATCTGGGCATCCTTCATAGCCAGTTCAGCTTTTTTGTCCTCCGACGACATCTTCAAACGAAAGAAAAAGATGAAACTCTTGATTGGAAAAGATGAATATCACCGGTGGAAAACTTAGAAAATTCTTTAGAAAGGAAAGAATGGAACGAATGAAGGGTTAGAGACGGATATTTATACCCATTGCATATAATGCAGGTAATAATGACAGGCAGCGTTTTCGCGCAAAGGTCCAATCACAGAACAGACACGTCACACGGCCCACGTACCAAAACGGCACACGCGCCGCGCGTGGCTCACTCGCGAGACGGTTGTTCTACTCCAGCTGGCAATCGATGCCGATGATCGACACATGTACGCCCCCGTTCAGACCCACTAAGAACAGCTGTCTTCATTCACCAAATGCATGACACGTGGCGGTCTAGCAACTCAACAGTCGCAGTAACTGTCAGACACGATCTCCAAGCCAGGTGTACCAACCGTCAGACACGTCTTTTCAAATTCAAAACATTCCCGCCTTTAATTCACACAAATTCCAAAGCGACAAATTCAATGCGGAGTAAATGCAGGCGCAGACAGCGACAAAAAATTACTTTTCACAACTTCTGGCCGCGCAAACAGGCCCAACGCCTATCTTGGCTCAACGCCTGCGCGCCAGAACGAAAATTTTGAAAAAATTTATTTTTACAACTTCTGGCCGCGCAAACAGGCCCAACGCCTATCTTGGCTCAACGCCTGCGCGCAGAACGAAAATTTTGAAAAAAAATTTATTTCCACAATTTCTGGCCGCGCAAACAGGCCCAATGCCTTTTTTGGCTCCCCGCCGACGCGCCAGACAGAAAAATCTGAAAAATACTCTTTCACAACTCCTGGTCGCGCAACCAGGCCATACGCCTCTCTAGGCCCAACACCTGCGCACCAGACACCTATCTAACTCATAGGTCACACAATACACGCGCATCCCGTCTTACGCCCACAGCTTGATCACTGTGCGCGCACCAGTTGACGAAGGTCATACAAAAAATCACACGTCCACTTTGGTACATGAAAACTCAGTGACGACTGGATGTCACTCAAAGTACACTTGTGAAATCAAGTCCAGCATTCCCCTACCAAAGGTGCATGCAAGCACTGGACTGGGGGAACTTGAAGGGATATGGTATCAAAACATTACGAATACCATATCATCGCCCACCTAGAACAGGCTTCGCCAGACGCCCATCCGTCCGTTCTACGTCAGCGGATCGTTTAGCGCCCATCCGCCCGTTCTACGTCAGCGGAACGTCTGGCGTCCACTAGTCCGTTCTACGTCAGCTATACATCTGCCGTCTGACACGAGCATTAAACACTCGTTCTACGTCGACGGAACATCTGGCGTCCACCCACCCGTTCTACGTCAGCGATAGGTCTGACGCCAGGCGCAAGCTTTACCAACATACTTCAAAGCTTCCATAGCAAGCTATATCAACACAAGTGGAAGATACCTTCTTGGGCAGCCTCGGGACTCACCCCTGCCCCAAGCAAAATATCTCTGACACAGCAGGCGACCCGTCAGAGTTCCTCTCCAATCAGAGACTGCTCCCAGTCTGACAAACAGAAAGGACGACGACGTGGCAGCCTCCTGGCCTAGACATCTTCCTGACAAGGCAGACTTTCTCAACCCACCTCGACGTCCGAGAAAGGGGTACCTGTCCACCGTCCTTGATCTACCAATGTGCAGGCACCACATGTCCACCGCCCATCAGCGTCCATTCATTGGGCGCCACGTATACAGTCGTCAGGACGGTAACATCCCCCCTTAGTGTTTTACTTTCTCCTTTTTACCAAAACCCACTTGCACCAAATGGGCTTAAGGACTTGGGCCGGATTAAGGAGACACCTCTACCTGGGCCGGGCCCCGTTAAGGGTAGAGGATGGGCTGAGAAAGTAGGATATCCAGGTACTATAAAAGGGGGAGCTCCTTCTCCTTTTATGGGCATCTAATATCTCACACTTTCACTCAAGAAGCAGACGAACTCTTTCGTATCTTTTTCAACCCTTTGTTTATTTTACTCCTTTTATGGGCATCTAATATCTCACACTTTCAATTTCCTTCTTTAAAAAACTCTAAAAGTTATTAAAAGTTAAATTTTATGTAATTTATACGATTTTAAAAAGTGCGCGAAAAAACCGATTAAGAACCGAAACCGAAACAAACCGAAACTGAAACCGAACCGAAACCGGTCTCCGAAACCGGTCTTACGAATTGACAAAACCGGTCCAAAACCGAACCGGTTTGGAACCGAAACCGGTTCGGCCAGGAACCGGTTTGCTCACCTCTACCCCTACTCGATCGGCTACCCATTTCAGGTGCCGCTGGTAGGGTGGGCCAGGTACCTTTCTCAGGTGATACAAGCCGAAGGCTGGTGGTGGTGGTGGTGTGTGTGTGTAGGTGAGATGTAAAGAGATGGAGCAGTAGGTAATGTGTGTAAAATTGTGGGCCCATGGTTAGTGTAGTGTTGCCATCAAATTAATGTATTTTTTGGTAGTTTAGGGTATAAGTGAGTTGGCAATGCGTGATTGGTGGAACTTAAGGTACTCTTGGTTTTCGTACCGTCCTCCATTGGTACAACTTCCATTCTCTTTAATCACATTTGCTAAATTCGAATTATGAGGTTTTACTAAGACCATGTGTTATACCATGTCGCAAAATTGCAGGATTCTACATCGACTACGGCCCCCAAGAGGGAACGCCACACTCATGTCTTTCGGCATGACAAGATGGCCCCACAAAGTTAAGGCTTTAGTCTGTGATAAAGACAAAGAAGGAATATCGACACTTGACACCATCAAGTTGGTGTTTGTTTTTTCAGAGGTAAAATATCCGCAATCTGTAGACCTTGTCTACAGAAGAAGAGGTGGACCAAACCCCTGAAGTCTGCAAAAAGAAGATTGTTTGTTTTATAACATTTGTAGACTGTTAAAATAAACTCGTGGTAGTGTACGGACGGTGGTGGTGGTGGTGGTGATGGACGGTGGGTTGTGGTACCCACTGCAGATATTAGAAGATCTGAGAAGTGGTTGGGCTAAGTCTACACCAAGAAGAGTTTGCGGGGCGTTTTTTAGTGAAGCGTTTTCGAAAAAACAAACAGTTTACAGATGACAATGTTTGCGCGCAGGGGCGTAGCTTTTAGGGGGCGGGGAGGGGCGGTCGACCCCCTCGAATTTTTGCTCAGAAGTTCCGATTATATAGTATTCGTATAGAAATTTTTTGGTATATAAGGTTTCGACCCCCCGGTAACTTCCGACCCCCCGAAGTTTTGGGTCAAACTTCGAAACTGTTTGCGCATGGTCTGCGCGGCCCAGACAGAAGAGCCTGTCCAGACTTTTTTTTTTTTTTTTTTTTTTTTTTTTTTTTTTTTTTTTATAAAACAAATATCAAGTAAGTAATGTGGCAACCGTGGGAGTGCAGGAAAACTACGCCACCCCTTCGTTACCGCCCACAACTTCGTAGTCAGAATTTCTAGTGGGCCCTAGATTCCTTCAATAGGTGAATAATGGCCCTATACGACTCCATTGATGCATTTGTTTTCATTAGGTAAATAAAAAAACAATACGGAAACGGAAAATAGTACACCAAAGTCTTTCAATGGGCTTACTAACAATTTTTTGTTTAATTGTTGATGGCGAAGAAACTACCATTTATTGCATGAGTTAGGCTACCCGGGGACGTCCCAGGTAGTCTTGGGTCGTCCGGACTGTCGCACACTGCCGTCCACGGGCCAGCTCGGCCAAATCGTCAAGAATTGGACGTTTGAGACGGGCCAAGATTTGAATTCTAAACTTACCAAACCATAACCAACACCACAACCCCACTGCTTCACCACTAAAACACCATCACGGACCACCTACATCTATTTCTCACTCAACACCCACCTTCACATCACCACCATCATCCCATGCCGCTTCTGGAATTAAAACAACCATCACGCACCACCGGGGGGGAGGGGGAGAGAGAACTAACCAATGAGGATTATCCCCACACCTTTGGATAGTCCTCCTTGAAAACCCATCCCCACACCCACCAGCCTTAAGAGCATATACTTTTTTTTTTTTTTTGCTAGAATGGATAACTCAATTTCAAGTTCGATTTAAAATCCAAGTTTAGAATTCGGTTCAGACACTAACTTGGTTTGGAAAAATCAAAAACTGAATTTTTATTTTTAATGTTTGATTAGAATAATGAGCCCACATACGGTAGAGACATATTAAAACCGTAAAGAGTAAGTACGCAAAAGTTTACTTGTTTATACCATGTATTCATACCCTAAAATGGTATAGCATTCTACACATATGTTTCCACTTTAAATTGTGTGGCTTGTGCAATCTCCTTAATATGTTTTCTATGCATTTATAAGTGTTGGGCTTATTATTATTATTTTTTGTATATAATATTAGTAAATACGTATACTGTACCTCCTAACCCATATCGAGTCCCCACAACTTTAAGCCTTGTTATGAACGTTCGTTATTTTAGTCAAACTTTGAATTAACTTAGTAAAAATATCTTTTAACAATCTATAAAATAAAAATGAGAAGGGTGATAAGGATATATAAAACACAATAGATTACGAAATATGACTCAAAGAACCACAACATATAATACAATGCCGAAAAATATAACAAACTAAAATATAATTATCAGACGAATAAGTTTTAACAAACTAAAATATATATCCTTTATCCGTTTATATGCCCGATACATAAAGAGATCGTAGTATCCTTTCGAGAGAGTGGTAGGAAAGTATCGACTACTGAGAGTAGGGCTGGCAATTTAGACACGAACACGATAACCTGATACGAACCTACACGATTTTAACAGGTTTCGTGTTTGGCCTTAACAGGTTTCGTGTCTATAACAGGTCGACACGTTAAGACCTGTTTATTTTCGTGTCGTGTTCGTGTTTACCTGTTTCGTGTTCGTGTCTTATCGTGTACGTGTCTTAACAGGTCTTGTCGTGTCTTATCGTGTTTCTTATCGTGTCTTGTTGTGTCTTATCGTGTCTTGTCGTGTTTTATCGTGTCCTGTCGTGTTAACTTATTTTAGTAGGTGTTCCTTATCGTGTCTTGTCGTGTCTTATCGTGTTAACCTGTTATACACAGGTTCGTGTTCGTGTTTGAAAAAAATTACACGATTAAATTTCGTGTCGTGTTCGTGTTTACAAGTTTCGTGTTCGTGTCTTAACAGGTTCGTGTCTTAACAGGTTCGTGTAACCTGTTATGCCAGCCCTAACTGAGAGTAAGTATATTGCTAAGTACCCTTACTTCGTAGTATTTGTAGGTTAATTACCCGTCAGGGATCGGGTATATCCACGGGTATCAGGTATACCCATTAGTTTATTAAAAGTTACACATTGGGATTAATTTCCAATTACATTATTTTACTGTTATGATTATTGTATAACTTATATTTATTTAGAACTATGATGAACTAAAATAATATATATATATATATATATATATATATGTATATATATATATATATATAAGTTTTAACATAAATAATTAATAACTTTTAAGTTTTAAATAGCTTCATGTATATATTTCACAACATACAAAATCAAAATATAGTTTTTCACATAATAAACCTACATAAATAATCATTAACATAATATATATATATATATATATATATATATATATATATATATATATATATATAGGGAAAGGATAATGTGGAAACCCTTGTTATATGGTAAACTCTGGAAACTCTGACTTCTCAATTTTTTTTAATTTTGAAAAAAATAGGGCATGTAATATACATGATTTTAAGCATTTTGAGCCAAAAAAAATCAAAAAAGCGCCGAGTAGTTTTTTTTAAAAAAAAAAAATTTAAAGTTTTGACTAATACATGTTAAGCGAAACTAACACGTGTTAACCATTTGTTACCCGAAGACGGTTTTTTATTTTTTTTAAAAAAAATGGCTCAGCGCTTTTTACATTTTTTTGGCCAAAAATGCTTAAAATCATGTATATTACATACCCTAAAATTTTCATATATATAGTGGAGAGTTCAAATGAGAAGAACTTTTTTTTTTAAGAAGAAAAAAGAAGAATTTTAAACCAATAGAAATCCTTCATTTCAATACATGTATTGAATGTTAAATAAATGATTAATTTATTGTAACCCCCCATAAATTAGTTAAATAAATGAAATTAATAATTGCTTTTCAAAATATATTTTTTCAAACCAAGCCTAATTTGAAGTGAAGGATAAATTCGATATATGTAGGATAAACGTATGATAGTTTCGACATATGTAGGATGAATTTTTGATATGTGTAGGATAAACATATGATAATTTCGCCATGTGTAGGATGAATTTTGATATGTGTAGGACAAATTGTGATATGTGTAGAACAAATTGTGATATGTGTAGTCTAAAGTATTAATGACAAATTAATGTGAGAAGAGTTAATGTATTTAATGTTTATAGTTATGTCATTTCTTCTTTTCTTCTTACGTGAAAATTGTTCTCAAATGATATTCCCCCTATATATATATATATATATATATATATATATATATATATATATATATATATATATATATATATATATAAAATTGAAGGGATATGATACCAAAGCATCACAAATACCATATCATCGCCTAACTAGAACCGGCATCGCCTGGCATCCAGCCGCCCATTTTACGTCAGCGGATCGTCTAGCGTCCATCCGCCCGTTTTACGTCAGCGGAACGTTTGGCGTCCACCCGCCCGTTCTACGTCGGCGATACACCTGGCGTCCAACTGACGTCAGACACAACCTCACCCGCCCGTTTTACGTCGGCGATACACCTGGCGCCTGATCGACGCCAGGCACAAACTCATCCGCCCGTTCTACGTCGGCGGACCCACTACGCTTCAAGGCTTCCTCAGCAAGCCAGACGAAGCTTCGTCAGCACGATTGAAAGATGCCTTCTGGGGCAGCCTTGGGACTTACACCCCTGCACCAGGCAACTGTTCCTGACGCACCAGGCTGCCCGTCAGAGTTTCCCTCCAATCAAAGACTGCTCCCAGTCTGACACACAGAATAGACTATGACGTGGCAACCTCCTAGCCAAGAGATCTTCCTAACAGCAGGCTTTCTCAACCAGTCTCGAGTTTCAAGAAAGGGGATGATTATTCACCGACCTCGGTCTGCAAATAGGCGGACGCCACGTGTCCGCCGCCCGCCAGCGATCATTCAGTGGACGCCACGCGTACTATCGTCAGGATGGTAACATCCCCCCTTGTGTTTTACTTTCTCCTTTTTACCAAAACCCACTTGCACCAAATTGAGCTTAAGGACTTGGGCCAGAAACTTGGAGACACCTCTACCTGGGCCGGGCCCCGTTAAGGGTAGAGGATGGGCTGAGAAAGTGGGATGCCAAGACACACCGAACCGCTCGAAGACTTTATCGTTCGGTTCAATAAAGAAGCACTCCAACTAGGGATGGGGGACGAGGCAACTCAAACCTCCTTCCTGGCCAACGTTAACGACGATGGTCTCCAACATACCCTTCAAGGGAAAGATGGCGTCCCAGACTCCTGGGAAGAGGTTGTCCGTATCTCAAAGTTATACGCGGGCAACCAACAAACGATGCGCCAAAACCAACGCGGAAGCTCCAGCAACAACCGTAGCCGCAACAACAACTGAGCGTCTGTCTGGAATCGTATTTCAGGTTCCACCGACGAAGGACGATACTCAACCTCTGGCGACGCCAGAAACATAATCAATAGCAAACAAACGCGCGATCAGCGCAACAGCGGCCGCCGGAACCAAGACTGGACTCCCCTCACCAAAACACCATCCCAGGTGCTGTCGCAAGTCCTCTCAACTGGATAGGTAACTTTCAAACTCCCGAAACCTATGGGCACAAAACGAAAGAATGTGGACAACACCAGATTCTGTGACTTCCACAAAGATGTGGGTCACGACACCAATAACTGCTACAGCCTCAAGATGGAGATTGAGGCGGCCTTACACTCCGGAAAGTTGGCCAACCTTGTCAAAAATGTACGCGTCGGCGTAAGCCGGAGGGACGAACCCGGCAAGGCCATCAAAGACATCAAGACACACCACATCCGCGGTGCATACAACTGATAGTGAAACATGATGCGCAACATCAAGCGGAAGACAAACCTCGCCGACAGGGCGAACACGTCGCAGCAAGCAGAAGCGACGACGTCTGGAAATTGGAGGGAGGCCTAGGTCATCCTCCCAATAATACCAGGGGCGCAAAGTCAACAACCCCACTTACCATCACAGCACTGTTCGGACACTACCGAACTTACAAAATGATGTGCGACGGCGGAAGCTGCTTCGACATCATGTACCAGCAGTGCTTTGACCAACTCGATGACGAAGACAAAGCACGCCTGCAACCAGATTCACCTATCGTAGGCTTCTTCAACGAAGTCATCCACCCCATCGGCAAGTTTGACTTTATTGTCACACTTGATGATGGGACCCACACCCGCTCAGAAGTTTGCACCTTTCATGTAATTCCAGCCAACTCCTCATATGACATCTTGCTTGGCAGACAAGGCCTGGCAAACTTCAACTGCACCGCATCAACTCCCCACCAAACCATGAGTTTCCCAATACCCACGGGGATCGCGTACATCAGAGGCAATCAAGAATGCCTCATGACAACTGAGCCGGCTGCAAATACTCCGTCGCCAACACCACGCGCCCCAAAAGAAGAAGAATGAGTACTCAACCCGGCCTTCCCCGAACAAACCATCACCTTGGGGCCGACACTGTCCCCCCAGGTACGAATACACCTAAAACAACTTCTGGTGGCAAACAAAGACATCTTTTCCTGGCGACCATCTGACATGGTTGGTGTCCCAAGACACATAGCCGAGCACCGTCTCAACACCTACAAAGATGCTCGCCCAATAGCTCAGAAAAAAACGCCCGTTGGGCCCTGTTGGATCAGTATTAAGCTGCTCTTTTAGTTTGAACTTGCTAGTAGACACTTAAGTGTTTAGCAAGTTCTTTGTGAGTGTTAGCACAGCGGAATGTTTATAAGTTTATAGCTACACTTTGTCAACAGGAATTATTACTCCCCCTGGAATCAAGAACAATAAATGAGAAGTGTTTATTGAGAATCTAAGTATTGAATGAGAATGAAATACTTTGACAGATTCTCAGTAAACACGAAATGGAAATAACAATAATAAGTGTTGAAGGATTTCTTGTATTAAAATCAATGTCTAAAACAGAAGGATGAATCCTTCTATTTATAGATTTTACAAATACATGAACCTTGCCAAAAAGCAAGTTCAGAAACAAGTTGCAACAAGTTGCAGTCTTGGAACTTGTACATAAAGCAAAAAAGAAATACTATAATATTAAACTACTGATATACAAGGGCAGTGGAAAAGATCTTCTTTAAGTACTGATGAATGACAAACTACTGATGAGTAGTTTGTCTTCAGCAGTTCTTCAGTAGAAGTGTCTGGTTTGAACTTCAGAACTTCTGATGACTTCTTCTTTAGTACTTCTGAATCTCTTCTTCAGCAGTTTGATTCCTTGTCTTCAGCAGTTCCATACTTAGAGTATTTTGACAGAAAGTGAATTAGACTAAGGTTTGCAAAAGTGGTTTCACCAATCCTTTTTGTCCTAACAATCTCCCCCTGGATTGATGAAGCCAAAACCTTACTAATTCCTTATTGTTCCTTTCTGTCCTTCACAATTTTCCATATTCCTTTGAACATGGAATTCTTGAGTTGGTTGAGTTGAGCATCAGTAAGAGACCCTTGTCTTGGTTCCAAGTGTTGGATTGTAAGCAGGTCTTTGGTTGATAGTTTCTTCAGTTCTTTCATCGACCTATATTCCCTGCTTGTTTGATCTCTTCTTGTCACAAGTACTGAGTTGTTATCAGTAAAGGACCATCTGATGACTGGTACTTTAGACTTGTCAAAGTCTGCAGTGTAGGGAACCATGGTGGTACCCTGGGTTTCTCCTGAGTGTTGAATGTTTTCAACTTCAGTGACTCTCAGGTGGGATTCACCTCCTTGCTGTTGTTCCATCACATTAGGTATCTGAAATGTTGGCAAATGATGTTCAGTTGTTACCTTAGTATGCATTTTGTCTGTGATGGTCCTCTGGATTTGATATGCAAATGTGGAAGGATCCCTGAATTGTGTGAGCAGAGGCTTCTCTTCTATGTCAAAATCAGAATGTACTACTGTACTACCTTCTAGTAGTACCATTCTGAAATCAGTCTTTACATTTTCCTCTGTCTTCTTTCTCTGGGTAGCTGGTCTTCTTTGAACACCAGAAGTTCTAACTACTGAAGTTGAAGGTTCAGTAGTTTGAAACTTCTCTGGATTAGCAGCCTTTGCAGCCTTGTATTTTCTGTATGTGTCCACCAATCTTTCTTCTTTCCACTTGGACACTGAGGCTTTTGAACCATAACCATTGGCTACCAGTTCTTCTATCATCTGAGCTCTCTTGGCCTTTGTGTCTTTACCTGTTGCAAGTTTATCTGCAACAAGTTGAGCTCTTCTTGTCAGCTCTTCCACAGAGAGTCTCTTCAATGTATGGGCTTTGACTTTGCTGTTCTTCATAATGTAAGACATCAGTTGATGTCTTTTGTCTTGTTCAGCAATCTCATCAAGGCTAGCCTGCCTATGTAGTTCAGCTTCATAAGCCTGAAGTTTTTCTTCATGGCTCAGGTCTAAGTCACCCCTTTCTTCCAGATTTTTCCAGATCAGATCTTCTCTGGCCTTCTTCTGGGCTGCAACTAAACTCTTCTCTAGTAATTCAGCTGATTGAGAGATTGGAGAAGGGTTTAGCACAGTCATTGTTGTAACTGTTGTAGTAGGCCTGATAGGAGCAGATGTTGGTTGAGTAGGAGCAGTTGTTCTGGAAGGATCAGCAGTTTGAGTCTTGGAAGTTTTAACTTCTGATGGCTTGACAACTTCTGAAGGTTTGTCAACTACTAAAGGATTGTCTTCAGTACTTTCTGATTCTTCTTCAGAACTTTGACCATCAGAGGTTTCTTCATTAAGCCCTTGGGTTTCATCAGCCTTTTCAGCATCTTCTATTTCTTGAATAGAGACACCAAACTGTTGTGCCAGTTTCTCTTTTCTGGCTTGATCTTGTTGATCTCTAGCTAGGATAGCCACTCTTGCCTTTCTTCTGGCTTCAAGTGTATCCATAGGTACCTTGATTTTCTCCCCCTTTTTGGCTTTATCACCTTTGGAAGTTGAAGGTTAGGAGAAATGACCTTGAAGATGAGCAATCTGTTTGCTGTTGTGATCAATCTTGTTGGACAGATCATTCATCTTCGTCTGTATCATTCCAAATTGGTTCTTCATGGACAGCTCCAAGTCAGCTGTGTATGTTTGGATGTGATTTTTGATGAGGGTGTTCATCAAGTGATACAAGGGACCATCTGGGCTGCATAGTTGGTTCAGGTCTATGCTAGGTTGCCCAGGGAATTGGGTAGACATTTGTAGTGAGGGGTGTGTTTTTGGTTGATCTCCTTGTTGTACAGGAGATGCCACTCTAGGGGAATCATGGATTGAGTGGGCTTTAACCTGAGATGGTGTGACTAGCTTCTTGAGCTTAGAGACACCAGGTGCAGGACCTTCACTTACAGCCGTCAATTCAGTAGTTTTGAGTGTTGAAACATCATCCAAATTAATGGAATCATCTGAATCCCTGATTACATCCTCAATGAGGACTGTATCAGTTACATCATGAGCTGAGCCCAACTCAGTTGTCTCATGTACCTCTTGTTCTTGGTACAGAGGATTTCCTACCTCAGGCATTAAGCCTTCATCAGTAGTTGCCACAGTTGAGGTCTTAGCTGTTTTACTTCTGTCCTCAGGTCCACCACTGGGTGGTAAATGAGTAGTAGCAGCCTCAAAAGTACCAAAGGTTTCTAAGTTTGGGCTTAGAGACCCTGGTTCATCCTCATCTCTTTGGTTGGGGCTATGAGTGTCCACATCCATGTCACTGTCTGAGTCTATGTCCCTTGTTTGATGTGGTTGATGGGGACTGACATGTGTTGATGGGACTTTCTCTTTTAGCCCGGAGAGAAGTTTGGCTATTTCTATGTCTGGTTCAGAAATTTGGGGTGCTGGTTCAGTAGTTTGGGCAGTGGGTTCAGCAGTTTCAAAAGAGGAATCTATTGGAATAGTTTTTCTAAGTCTTTTTCTTTTGAAAAGTATAGTTATTGATGCTCTTGGTGGGGTTTGAGATGGATGAGACTGAGAGGATGTTTCAGTCACATCTTTAAGAAGTGCAGATTGCACAATAGTCTGTTTAGGCATCTCAACCTCCTGAACAGCTTTTCTTTTAGGTTTGGTGGGTTGTTGTTTTGTTATCTTGGGTTTCTTGGCCTTTGGTGGTGTAGGTTTGGAAGATGAGGGTTCCATGGGGACTGGTGCTTGTTCCCCTTGGTCATCTTCTGGCCAGGCAGCCTGTTTGTTGTGCCTTGAGTATGCTTGTGAGGTTAAGGGTTTTAAAATTTCAATTTTACCCACAAGCACCTCATTACCCAGTTCAGATATTATGCACTGCATAATGAACCTTGGATATAACAAAAACTTTTTCTTAGTGTTATTGTGATGTAACACCAACTCATTAAAGAAAAGTTTTGATGCCCTGAAATTTGTTTCATTCACAATGGAATGAAATATTGGTTGAAAGGTTGAGGGCATTTGGTCATAAGACCCAGTTTTAGGACTCAAGCACATGATAATATAATGAAACAAAAGTTTATATTTTGGTTCAAAATACTTTTTAAAGATTGTAGCTTGTGAGAGAGTACCTTGATAACCACACTCAGTCATGGTTAGGTGGATAGCAGAGTTGTCAAACTTCTCAGGGGCATTCACATCATTCAACCCCAGTTTGACTGCAAGTATGGCCGGTGTAATGGCCATTTGTCTTCCTCTGACTGTTGAGTTGAGGGAGATAACTTCATCATCCACCATCACTGTCTCAGCATTAGCCCATAACTCATTTAGAGTTTCAGGATGAATTGGTGGGTCTATGGTGAGAGCGGTGAAATATTGGGATTTGATGACGAGATCAATGATCTCATCGTATTGGGACCAGCCTTCTTGTTTTAATAAGTAGGCTCTGAGATTGTGTCCCTGTTTGAGAACTAAAGCCATGTGGTTTGTGTGTGTTGATGAATCGAACAGTGATTTTGTGTTGCAGGTTCAAGGGTTTGAGAGCTTTCTTGAGAGAGAAGGAGGGAATTTTTGTGTTTGAAAGGATAAGTGTTGAAAAAAGATATTTATCAGAAGTTTTTAACCGCTTGGATCTTCTTTATTAGAAGTTTTTAAACCGCCTAGGTTAAAAATCTCTTTATCAGAAGTTTTAAACCGACTAGGTCAAACTTCTGATGATGGGAAAAGTCAGATTTGCCCTTTTTGACTAAACTGCTGATGAAGGATTATCTTCATCAGTAGTTCCCATTTCCTCTTCAGTAGTTTTAACAGCTGATGAGAAATGTTTTATAAATACTTTTATTCATAACTTCTGAAGGTTATTTTATCAGAAGTTAATCACTTTTCAGAAATTATCCCCATACTGATGTTTTGTTCATCAGTAGTTTCTCTCTTTTCAGAAGTTTTTCAAGTGTTTTGAAAACAGATGTAAGTGAAAAACAAAAAATGTGCAGAAAAATAAATAGAAACACTTACAAATTTAGCATCCCTAGCATGGATACTAACTTCTGAAATGTTGATGTGTCAAGGGGCTTAGTGAAAATGTCAGCTATTTGATTAGCTGTTGCTACATGTTTCACTTCAATCTTGCCTTTTTCATAGCAATCTCTTATGAAATGATACCTGATCTCAATGTGTTTAGTTTTTGAAAACTGAACAGGATTTTGAATGATGCTAATGGCAGATTTGCTGTCTACAAGCAATGGTGTCTTGGTTTCTTTGATTCCATAATCAAGAAGTTGATATTGGAGCCATTGTATCTGTGATGTACAACTTGCAGCTGCAATGTATTCAGCTTCAGCAGTTGAAAGTGTATCATACCAGGCTCTTGGAGCCTGTTTGAGCCCATAAAGAGCTTTGTCTAGTTTGTACACCCACTCAGGATGAGAAGGATCCTCAAACCCGGGTGGCTGACAAACATACACTTCCTCTTTTATCTTTCCATACAAAAATGCACTCTTGACATCCATTTGATAAACTTTTATTTTGTTGGAAATGGCATAGGCCAGAAATAACCTGATGGCCTCAAGCCTTGCAACTGGAGCAAAGGTTTCATCATAGTCAATGCCTTCTTCTTGAGAATAACTTTGTACTACCAGTCTTGCCTTGTTCTTTATTATCATACCAGCTTCATCTTGTTTGTTCCTGAAAACCCATCTTGTCCCAATTGGTTGCTTGTTTGGTGGTAAGGGACAGATTTCCCATACCTGTTGCTTGTTGAATTGAAGCAATTCATCTTGCATTGCCTGCACCCAATTGTTGTCTTTGAGGGCTTCCTGGTACTTCTTTGGTTCCAACTGTGAAATAAATGCTGAGAATAGACAAAAGTTGGAAAGCTGGTTTCTTGTAAGAACACCTGATGCAATATCACCCATGATTTGATCAAGTGGATGATCTTTGTGTTCGATCAGTTGTTGTAAACCACTGACAGGTGTTGGTGGCTCATGTTCTTCAAACAAACTACTGAGGTCTATTATATCTGGTTCAGCAGTTTCAGTGTCTTCAGTAGTTGCAGGTGCTGAAGCAGATGTTTGAGTTTGGCCTTCAGTATTTGTTGAATCAGAAGTTTGTGAAACTTCTGATGGTTTTGAAGTTGACTTAATGACTGTTAGAGGAGTCCATGGTGCTGGATCCTCATCATCAAACCTTTGATCACCATAATAAGTAGGTTTGGATGAAGTGACAGTCTTTTCAGGTTCAAAATGAAAGTTGTCAAGGTCAAAGAGTTCAGCAGGATGTGCTGGAATGAGAGTGTGTTTTGACTCATTGAACTTGACATTCAGTGTTTCTTCTACTATCCTGGTCTTTGAGTTAAAAACCTTGTAGGCTTTTCTAGTTGATGAATAACCAAGAAAGTAACCTGAGTCAACTTTGGCAGCAAACTTTGAAATAGATTCCTTGATGTTCAAGATGAAACATTGACATCCAAAAGCCCTGAAAAAGGAGATAAGGGGCTTCATGCCATGAAGAACTTCATAGGCAGTCTTTGAATGTCTCTTGACAACAAGAACTCTATTTTGAACATAACATGATGTGTTAACTGCTTCTGCCCAGAAATATAAAGGTAGGCCAGAATCAGCTAACATTGTTCTTGCTCCTTCTATTAAAGTTCTGTTCTTCCTTTCTACCACACCATTTTGTTCAGGAGTTCTGGCAACACTGAATTGTCTAATAATCCCTTTAGACAAACAGAAGTCATTCAGAGTTTTGTTCCTGAACTCAGTCCCATTATCACTTCTAATGGTTTTGACAGGTAGAGAGTATTGCTTCTCTACTTTTAGAATGAAGAACTTGATGATTTCAGCAGCCTCATCCTTGGAAAATAAGAAGAATACCCATGTAAATCTTGAGTAGTCATCAATGATGACTAAGCAGTACTTCTTTTTACCAAGGCTCATGATCTTTACAGGCCCAAATAAGTCCATATGGAGTAGTTGAAGACATGCAGTTGTTTTTGATTCTTCAATAGACTTATAGGAGGACTTATGCTGTTTACCCTTTAAACAAGATACACAGTGTTCTTGACACTGGTATACTTTTAAGGGTAGACCTCTGACCAAGCCCATTTTTGTGACTTTATTTATGGTTTTAAAGTTCACATGGCCAAGTCTCCCGTGCCAGAGATCAGTTTCTGAAGTTGATGCCCTTGAGAAGAAACAGGCAGTGTTGTTCAGTACTTTGTCTTTTTCAATGTCCACTGCATAGACATTGCCACATCTTTTGGCAATTAACAAAGTATGATCTTCAATGATCTTCTCTATCAACTTCTGGCCTTCTGGTGATATGATCTTGCATGCTGTCTTTGTGAAAAAGGAAGAATATCCTTTATCACACATTTGTGACACACTAAGCAAATTGTACTCAAGGTTTTCAACCAGATTGACCTTGTCAAACTGTATTTTGCCAGAGGAGACATTGCCATGTCCTAGCACATATCCCTTAGCATTGTTCCCAAAGGACACAGATCCATCTCTTTGACTGATGAAATTGTTTATCAGGTATCTGCATCCTGTCATGTGCATTGAGCCTCCACTGTCTACATACCAAATGCTATTCAAGCCTCTGGAAACTCTCTGCACAATATAGCAAATTAGTTAGATTTAGGAACCCAAGCCAGTTTGGCTTTGGGTTTGCTCTTGAGAACATTTACAGTTTGTTCTTGACCAAGTTTAGAAATCCATGTCTTTTTGGCAATGGATCTTGCATTAAGCACAATGGTGGTATCCTTTTGAGGACCACCATCAACTTTGGTCATCAGTAGTTGTACCATGTTCATAAGATCTTTAATCTCAGCAGTTTGTGAAACTGCTGATGATTTAGGTCTAACTACTGAAAGAGAATTTTGAGAAAAAGACTTTTGTTGAGATTTTGTCTTTTTCTGAGAAAGGGTTTTTGCTGGTTGTTGTTTCTTTGGAGAAAAGGTTTTTGCATAATCATTTTTTATTTGTTCTCCCACAACCAGTTGTTGATTTTTCTTATTATACTGAATGCCCTTTCTATATCTGCAAAATTCTGTTTTGTGGTTGAACAGACCACAAATTTCACATTCTTTTGTCTTTTCTTTCAAAGACAAATCTCTGACAGTTTTGATTGGTTTTAGGTCATCAGTAGTTTTCAGGTTCTCAACTCCTGATGTAGTTGAAACTGCTGATGACTTAAAGTCAGATTTAATCAATACTTCTGAAGAACTTTCTTTGTGTGATTTTAGAAAGTTTTCATGGAAAGATGTGCATTCTTCCTCTTCAGAAGTTTCACCTGAAACAATTTTTCTCCCATCTTCAGTAGTTTTGGGAGAGAAATCTGTCGGTATTTCAGTGTGATTGTACCCTATGCCAAACCTAACATTTGAAGCACTTTGTTTGTTTAGCAATAGTTGGTACCCCTTACAAGATTCCACCCATTTTTCACATGTGACCTTGGTGTCAGCAAGCTCTTGTCTGACATTTCCTAGGTCATTAATCATTATTTTGATTTGTGCTTGGGTTTCAATAGCTGAGTTAGTCAATTTAGAAACTTCTTTTGTTTTTGCAGAAAGTTTTCTTTCTAAATCACATTTTATCTGAGTGAGTTTTCTCTCAGAATCATTAGCTTTTCCTTGTAAGTGCACATTTGTCTCTCTTATGAGAGCAAAAGATTCTTTGCATGAGTTTGAACATAATTTTGTCAAAGATTCTTTTGATACCTAAGACAAGGCAGATTTTGAGGAGCATCCCTCAAATGCCATTAAGGCAAAGTTCTTTCTGCCATTGTCAGGCTCTCCCCAGTTGATGTCAAACATTTTGTTGTCTGCATCAGGATTGCACTCTGTGGTGTCAAAAGGAAGACTGCTCCAGTCAACATACCCTGAGGTAAATAAACTTTGTTGAGAGGGTTGTTGTTGCTGTGGATGTTGTTGAGCAGCTGGAAAGGGAGGGATTGATTGTTGGCTCTGCATCTGTTGAGCAGGCATCTGTACATATTGTACTTGTGGCACATATTGGTGTTGTGGAGCTTGTGCCTGTACAAAATGTGCACTCCCTTGAGTTCCATTATTCCTGTTATAATTGGGGTTAAAATTGTTTCCAGACTGAGATTGGTTAAAGCCAGAGCTTCTACATTCTCTAGCAAAGTGTCCCAACTTTTGACACTTATGACATCTAAGTTTAGAATTGTCAAAACCAATTTTTGTAGAACTGTTAAGTCCTGGAAACTTCCTTCCTGACCTTTTGTAAAATTTATTTGTTTTTAAACTTAACATGGCCAGTTGGTGCAAAATATCCATTTCTTCAAGGTCATCACTGCTGAAACTATTTAAGTCATCCATGATAAAACACATGTTATCAGCAGTTTGACCAAAGTCATTATTGTCATAACCTGGGAATGATCTTTCAGATGAGATCCCAGCAGTTATGTCAATGTGGTCAAAAGATCCAAAACTATTTGAACAAGTTGGTGAGTCTTGTCCCAATAGTGCTGTACTACCAGGTAGATAGTCATCAGCAGTTTTACCAGAGTTTTGTAACCTTTTCTTTTGATCAATTTCTCTCTCAAAAGTAAGTAATCTCCCATGAAGTTTTGTAAGAGTGAGGGAGCTAAAATCTGGTGAAGATCTTAAGACTATTGAGTATGTTTCCCATTTATCAGGTAAAGACATTAAAAATCTATGAAGCATAGATACAGTTGTATAGGTCTGACCATTTAGTTTTAGCTCAGATATTAATGAGGAAAATCTTTCAAATTGCTGAGTTAAAGTTTCCCCATTAATGTGAGCAAAAGTTTCATACTGTTGAGCCAAGATTTCTCTGGTGTTGGCAATCACCTCTTCAGTTCCTCCAAACTGTTCTTTCAGGCAGTCCCAAAGCTCTTTGGCACTATCACAATGTAATAGGCCAGAATAGATTTCATTTGGGAGTGCCATTGCCAACATAGAAAAAGCTTTTGCATCAAGCTCAAGTTTTAGGAAATCATCATCAGTATAGTCTTTTGGTTCTTTTGGAATCTCTTCCTTAGTTTCAAGATTTATGTTTACTGGTTTATGAGGACCATATATCACAGATCTCCAACAACCTGTGTTGGTTTGTGACAAGGTATGTGCCATTCTCTTTTGCCATATGTTATATTCATTTCTTACAAGCATGGCAGGTTTAGTGGCAGAACCAGTATTATGAGGATCCATTTTAAAGAGTATTGATTTGTCAAATATCTCTTAAAGTGATGGATGTTGAAAAAGGTGAGCTTATAATCCTTTATTGAATATCAACAAGAGCCTGTGTCTGATTCTCAATTTGTTAGATTGATATGTGATCAGATAAACTAGTGCTCTGATACCAATTGTTGGATCAGTATTAAGCTGCTCTTTTAGTTTGAACTTGCTAGTAGACACTTAAGTGTTTAGCAAGTTCTTTGTGAGTGTTAGCACAGCGGAATGTTTATAAGTTTATAGCTACACTTTGTCAACAGGAGTTATTACTCCCCCTGGAATCCAGAACAATAAATGAGAAGTGTTTATTGAGAATCTAAGCATTGAATGAGAATGAAATACTTTGACAGATTCTCAGTAAACACGAAATGGAAATAACAATAATAAGTGTTGAAGGATTTCTTGTATTAAAATCAATGTCTAAAACAGAAGGATGAATCCTTCTATTTATAGACTTTACAAATACATGAACCTTGCCAAAAAGCAAGTTCAGAAACAAGTTGCAACAAGTTGCAGTCTTGGAACTTGTACATAAAGCAAAAAGAAATACTATAATATTAAACTACTGATATACAAGGGCGGTGGAAAAGATCTTCTTTAAGTACTGATGAATGACAAACTACTGATGAGTAGTTTGTCTTCAGCAGTTCTTCAGTTGAAGTGTCTGGTTTGAACTTCAGAACTTCTGATGACTTCTTCTTCAGTACTTCTGAATCTCTTCTTCAGCAGTTTGATTCCTTGTCTTCAGCAGTTCCATACTTAGAGTATTTTGACAGAAAGTGAATTAGACTAAGGTTTGCAAAAGTGGTTTCACCAATCCTTTTTGTCCTAACAGGCCCTGACAGAGTCAAAGCCATGAACGAGCAGGTCGACGACCTACTCGAGGCAGGCATCATAAGAAGGTGCAACCACCAAACTTGGGTAGCTAACCCCGTCATGGTCCTCAAGAAGAACGGGTCTTGGGGCATGTGCGTCGACTACAAAGACATCAACAAAGCATGTCCAAAGGATCACTACCCCCTACCAGAAATCAATCTGAAGGTAGACTCTCTAGCGCCATTCAAATATAAGTGTTTCCTCGACGCCTATCGAGGATACCACCAAAACCAAATGGCCTATGAAGACGAGGACAGAACAGCCTTCAGAACCGATAGAGGGGTATACTGCTACACCAAAATTCCCTTTCGGACTAAAAAATGCAGGTGCGAATTACCAACGCCTAATGGACCACCCTTTCATCAACCAAATCGGCGTCAACCTTAAGGTTTACGTCGACGAATTGGTCATCAAAAGCACCCAAGAAGATACCATGCTATTGGACATCCAGCGCACCTTCGAACAGTTGCGCGATATTTAGATGAAGCTTAACCCGGGGAAGTGCTCCTTCGGAGCAGAAGAAGGGAAATTTTAGGCGTCATTGTCACCAATGGCAGCTTTAAACCAAACCCGGAGAAAGTTGAAGCTATCCAACGCATGCCATCACCAAACTCAATAAAGGACGTACAAACACTTATGGGACGCCTCGTCGCCCTCAACCAATTCCTATCAAACTACGCGTCCAAATCTTTTCTTTTTGTTCATACCCTAAGAAATGTACTGAAAAAGACACAATTCCGCTGGACTCCAGAAGCGGAAGTGGCCTTTCGTGAAATGAAGCAATGTTTGACTTACTTGCCAACTTTAACAGCACCCCTCCCAGAAGAACCATTAACACTGTACCTATCCGCCTCAGAAACAGCGATAGGCGCAATACTTCTGGTAGAACGCAACAAAGTTCAGACACCAATCTACTACATCAGCCACATCCTGGCAGACGCAGAAACTAGATACTCCACAATGGAAAAACTAGTTCTCGCACTAGTACATGCCTCAAGACGTCTACGTCGATACTTTCAAGGACACCCAATCAATGTCCTAACATATTACAGAATCAACACCGTACTCTCAAAACCGGAACTCTCAGGCCGCCTAGCAAAATGGGCAATCGAACATGGCGCGCATACCATCATCTACAAACCAAGACCCGCGATCAAAGGACAGGTCCTCGCGGACTTTATCGCAGAAATCCCAATAGACAAAATACAAGACTGCAAAGATGAACAAGACCCAAAACCTGTCCCAGACTCTCGCGTAACCTGGTCACTATACACAGACAGAGCCTCCAACGATCAAGGCCAGCCTACGACTCATCAGCCCTAACAAAACCGAATTTACATATGCCGTTCACCTTGAGTTCCCAAGCACAAACAACGAAGCAGAATACGAAGCATTCCTCATAGGACTACGTCTGGCGGACAACGTGGGTGCAAGACATCTGAACGCCCACGTCGACTCAATGCTCATAGCGGGTCACATGAACGGCGTCTACGACGCCAAAGACCCGGTTATGGCTCAATACGTCGACCAAGCCAAGCTCCTCACCAAAAGATTCACAACTTGCACAATTGTCCACATCAACCGAAGTGGCAACAAGGAAGCTGACGCCCTCAGTAAAATGGCATCCACAGCTTGGCCGCATATGGCCAAAGAGGTATGCATCGAAACTCTAGTAATATGTATGGTCTATAAAATATAAACAACCTAGACACCTAGTAATATAAAACTGACTCAACTAAACTAGACCACACGACAGGCAAGTGTACCTATCAATGCAGTACAAACTAAGTAAGTCCGAGTATCGAACCCACAGGACACTAATAGAAAACAAAACTAGACTCGACTAAGACTTAAACTAAATTGGTTTTAAAAGTTGATTTTTGATTTTTGTAAATAATTAATTAAAATAAAATAAATAAAGTAAATAAGATAAATAGACAGCAAGGATAATTGAGGAAAATATCAGGATAGGAAGGCAACTACCTAGGCCAAGAATCCTACATGCAAACTCACAACTCTCGGTAATGGAAAACTGAATGGCTACCAGATTCTAAAGATAACTTAAGAAACCTTAAGACGTGCTAGATCTCCTCCCGGTCTCACCAACACACCCCAAAGAATCCTAAAGAATAAAACACTGGCTATCTAGCTCGGATCACCTCCCGGTCTCACCTCACTAAGAATGTAAAGGTACTCTAATGACTCGATCACCTCCCGGTCTCTCTAATCACAATACACTCGAAGATGTAAAGGAGTAATTTAATTGGGTTAACTATGACTTGGAATTGCAAGAAACTAAAGACAACTAGGATAGGATCACCTCCCGGTCTCACCAAAACCTAGCACCTAAAGCTCTAGACAATCCAACATTCCATCACCTCCCGGTCTCAAGAATGGAAGAATACTTAAGTCCTCTAAATTCTCTAATCAAGTTCCTATGGCTTTCGGTACCAAAACCATAAAATAAGCTACAAGCACCAAGCAGGTAACCCTAATAAACATCCAAACATGAAAGACATTCACTAAGACGTTTATGGAACTATCAAAGATAATAAATTAGACCTAAATACGCACACACATCATAAAAAAACACCAACTAAATCGTTACCAAAACATTAACCATTCAAAAATAAATCCAAAACTGAGAACTGTAAATTTAACATGCAGTCATCATATAACCTAGCTAGTGGTTCAAGATTTAGCTACTCATAGTAATGAAAAACAATAAAAACGAAGGTTCAACATAAAAATTAATCACGGTCTCAATATTCATGAACACAAAGTAAATAAATATGAAAACTAAAATTTATTATATTCGAACCCGTAGCTTCAGTCTTGAACCCAAGCCTTCCTGGCCTTCACTTCCCCTCTCAAAACAATTAGAGCTGCTGCTTAAAGCTACTGACGTGAGAGCTTCTTGTTATGGCCTTGGCGGCTGATGGATTTGTTCCACTTTAATATTTCGATAATAATCTTCAAGTGCCGCTGTGATCTCCTAATTATAATATTTTGCCTTCAAAACAAACTTTCGTGACCTTTTGACTTGGGCCACGAGCCCAAGTCTTGCAATTCCTTTTTTTCTTTATTAACTATTTCTTTATTAACTATTATTATTATTATTAGTAGTAGTAGTAGTAGTAAACTCCAAACTTGCTCTGGGTGTTCGCGACTCGGGCGTTCTTGCCTCGACCAAAATTTCTCGTCTATGCTCCAACGTTTATGAACACCTGCTCTCAACTGTTGGTGTCTCGATTAAAATTCTTTCATTTTTAGCTCATTTTATCCAAACACCTATAAAATAATAAAATACATAAATACATAATAAAAATGACACGAAACAAATAAAAATCTAAACAAATAACATACAAAATACATAGGAAAATAGATGTGTTTTGCAACACATCAAACATCCCCACAATTAAAACTTTTTTCGTCCCCGAAAAAGACTGCAATGGAATCATAATTAGGACTCTTGGTTTCAAAAACTTTTAGGTTTATTAGTTAAGATTTAATCACGCATCAACCAAAACTGTCGGTATTGTTGTCCACCTAAACCCAACCACCAGCTAATCAGGCCCCAATCATGTAAAGCAATTAAGTTCATATTATTACAATCAATCTATGGGTCTCACACTCAAGATATCCGGCTTTACCTAATCCCACCTCAAGCTTTCGAAGCATAGGTTAAACCATATAGATTTACCAACCACTGCAAACCAAACTCCCTAATGTATTAGAAATTAAATTTATGATGGATGATGGATGAAGTGTATGAGCTTAGACACATTTGTTTTTTTTTTTTCATACCTAACCCAGAGGTTGTCTCAATCAGAGTCACCATCCCCAAGAGCGACAGCATGAGCTTCGGTATTTATTTATTTTTTTCAACTTGACCTCGAGGGAATTTCGATCAGAGGCTTAATTTTTTTTTTTGGTCTAGCTCAATTGATGGACATGTGGATTTTTTTTTTGGCGCCACTTTTCACCGGATTTATTCTCATAAAAAGGATCAAGTGTGCCATTTAATTAATAATACATATGGGCTTTCAACCTACAATGGTACCTCTAATTACTATCAGCGGTTTCAGTTCTACCGTTTCTCCTAAGATGAGAACCCACAAGATTTCATGATTTATTAAGGTATATTAAGAACAATTATAGGACCTTTCAAAGCTAGCTGGGCCTACCGACACATCTTAAGAAAACACGCTTTCAATCTATTTATATTCCCATATATATAATATTTTGAAAACCAAAAATCCCAATTTTACTATCATTTTCCATATAAAATGCACAAAAAATCAGGGACATTTTTCAATTTTTCAACTTTTTTTTTTTTTTGATTTTTTAAATTTATGACTCAAACTACCCAAAAATAAAACGAAGTTTCCATCCCCACACTTGAACGACACATTGTCCTCAATGTGAGAGTGGAATAAAATAAAGTAGAAATAAAAAAAATACAACAAAAAGGAACAGACTCCCCTGGTTATAAGCAGTGTGGCTACAAGCGCTCTGAAGCTGTCGTTCCAAACCAGGCCGTATAGCATTTCATTCGCGGCCTCTGACTCAAACCTGACAAATAAAAACTAAAAAGAAAATACAAAAACAAATGGTTGCCTTAAATGATTGTTGGACTGTCCCCACCCGAATGGAGATTAAGTACGGGTGGCTAGATCCAAACCTGCAATAAAATATATTAGACAAACCAATGACTCAAAACTGACTCTCGCCATCATCCCCACACTTGAAGGGAAGATACCCCCAAAGCGAGTTAAGAGAAAACTGACTCAAAATAAAAATAAAAGACTCTAAAAAAAATAATACAGACTCAACCGACTCAATATACAAAAATGCAGGAAACGTACTTGAAAGGCAAGATGGTGGAATGTGGTGGATGATGGTAAAACATGTGATGAAATGGTGGTGAACAGTGGTAGAAAAGTGGTGGAAAAAAACAGGGTAAAAAAAATATTTTTTTTTTCTAATCAACTCGCGTAACGTGAAGGACACTGGTGATCTCAACGCGCGTCGCGAATGAATAACGTATAACTATCCGGGGTAATTATTGTTCACATAAGACGAACAGGTCAGCCCAGGCTTTTCGCATTACACGAAGAACCTTTTTCACAGAAAGTTAATTAAATTTAATATTTAGAAAAAAAAAATTCTCTTATTACCCAAACCTCCAACAAGAATCCCAATCATTAAATATATAATTAAATGCATAGGATCTGCTCATGGTGTAATTTTCCTTGCCTACGCAAACACGAAAACCTGCAAACAAGACTCAAAACCAAAAATAGTAACAAAATACAAAGAAAATTCAAAAATATTACACACTCTACAACTAGGCTTTCACGCAGTTACAATCAGGTGGCTTATATTTTATCAGTCCCATATCCAACCCGTTTAATTCTTTTCGTTCACCATTGTTCATCAAGAAACAACTGGTGAAGTTAGAAAGACGTTTGAAAAATTCAAACGGGTCGGGCCACCTAATTCTTGACTTACCTGGGCCAAATCTGAATCGTGGCGTGTACTCTTTGCCCATGTAATCACTAGCCTTCTCCCGTGGTGGTGGTGGTGGTGGCAGTCTAACATCCAATGCCTGCACGGGCCGGCAATCATCAACCTGATGAGATGGAATGGTTGCTTCAACTACTTGCTCATCTTCCATGGCCACGTCTTCCTCCTCAAGTGGCTCGATGTATTGAGGCGGACAAAAATATCTCAGAAAATCCTCGTCACTGATAGCCTCCATCTCTTCCTCCTCTTCAATATACCTAGCTGGTATCTGGGGACCCTCCATCACATCAAAATCCTCTTTGTCCCCCTCATCATCACTCCAATAGTAATTCACTTCTTGCTGAACCAGAGGTGGGACTGAATTGTCCATTAACGTCTCCGGCTTTGGAGTGAGATGTTCAGCTATCTCTTCTTCATCTTGTGTGTTATGAGAGAGACCTACAAGAAAAAAATTAGTTTGAGTAGTATTATTATTTATTTCACAATTTAACTACAACATCTCTTTTCTTCGTGCTTCAGCCTCAGCCCTTTTGCTCTCTTCTTTGATCCTCTGTTCTTCCATCTGACGAAGAAGTTCCTTCGTCTGTCTTTCAAGAATATCCAGAGTGGACAGCTCCTTCGGCTTCTCTTCTTCAATCCTTTGCCATCCGTAGTATCGACTATATGTTTCCATTAATGCTCTATGGCTTTCCAACAAGGCTGCGCTTGAATCTCTCTCATATGAGTGCGGGTGATAACTGTCATAATAATCTGTGGAGTACCCCGATGAATAACGACAAAACTGAGTTGGATGGGGTTCTCCACAAATCTCGCACAACACAGTGAAACTTGGGCCGTTCTCCCGAATATGGTCTGCTACAGTCTTTCTTCCTGCCATCACTACATACAGACACTAAAAAAAACGATCACGGGCACCAGATATATATAAAATAAATAAATAAATCACACAAAAGAAAAAGACGCACAAACACACGAAAAAAAAAACAAGAACTGACTCAACACACAAGCACGCAAAAAGAAAATAAAAGCCTACGACTCTCTAGACACACTAAAAACAAAAAAGACTCAAATAAGACCAATTAATCAATGAAGTCCTAATCAAAGCTAGTTTCACAATCGCCAAGTGTCCCCGGCAACGGCGCCAAAAACTTGATGTACTATGTATGGTCTATAAAATATAAACAACCTAGACACCTAGTAATATAAAACTGACTCAACTAAACTAGACCACACGACAGGCAAGTGTACCTATCAATGCAGTACAGACTAAGTAAGTCCGAGTATCGAACCCATAGGACACTAATAGAAAACAAAACTAGACTCGACTAAGACTTAAACTAAATTGGTTTTAAAAGTTGATTTTTGATTTTTGTAAATAATTAATTAAAATAAAATAAATAAAGTAAATAAGATAAATAGACAGCAAGGATAATTGAGGAAAATATCAGGATAGGAAGGCAACTACCTAGGCCAAGAATCCTACATGCAAACTCACAACTCTCGGTAATGGAAAACTGAATGGCTACCAGATTCTAAAGATAACTTAAGAAACCTTAAGACGTGCTAGATCTCCTCCCGGTCTCACCAACACACCCCAAAGAATCCTAAAGAATAAAACACTGGCTATCTAGCTCGGATCACCTCCCGGTCTCACCTCACTAAGAATGTAAAGGTACTCTAATGACTCGATCACCTCCCGGTCTCTCTAATCACAATACACCCGAAGATGTAAAGGAGTAATTTAATTGGGTTAACTATGACTTGGAATTGCAAGAAACTAAAGACAAGTAGGATAGGATCACCTCCCGGTCTCACCAAAACCTAGCACCTAAAGCTCTAGACAATCCAACATTCCATCACCTCCCGGTCTCAAGAATGGAAGAATACTTAAGTCCTCTAAATTCTCTAATCAAGTTCCTATGGCTTTCGGTACCAAAACCATAAACTAAGCTACAAGCACCAAGCAGGTAACCCTAATAAACATCCAAACATGAAAGACATTCACTAAGACGTTTATGGAACTATCAAAGATAATAAATTAGACCTAAATACGCACACACATCATAAAAAAACACCAACTAAATCGTTACCAAAACATTAACCATTCAAAAATAAATCCAAAACTGAGAACTGTAAATTTAACATGCAGTCATCATATAACCTAGGTAGTGGTTCAAGATTTAGCTACTCATAGTAATGAAAAACAATAAAAACGAAGGTTCAACATAAAAATTAATCACGGTCTCAATATTCATGAACACAGAGTAAATAAATATGAAAACTAAAATTTATTATATTCGAACCCGTAGCTTCAGTCTTGAACCCAAGCCTTCCTGGCCTTCACTTCCCCTCTCAAAACAATTAGAGCTGCTGCTTAAAGCTACTGACGTGAGAGCTTCTTGTTATGGCCTTGGCGGCTGATGGATTTGTTCCACCTTAATATTTCGATAATAATCTTCAAGTGCCGCTGTGATCTCCTAATTATAATATTTTGCCTTCAAAACAAACTTTCGTGACCTTTTGACTTGGGCCACGAGCTCAAGTCTTGCAATTCCTTTTTTTCTTTATTAACTATTATTATTATTATTATTATTATTATTATTATTATTATTATTATTATTATTATTATTATTATTATTATTATTATTATTATTATTAGTAGTAGTAGTAGTAGTAAACTCCAAGCTTGCTCTGGGTGTTCGCGACTCGGGCGTTCTTGCCTCGACCAAAATTTCTCGTCTATGCCCCAACGTCTATGAACACCTGCTCTCAACTGTTGGTGTCTCGATTAAAATTCTTTCATTTTTAGCTCATTTTATCTAAACACCTATAAAATAATAAAATACATAAATACATAATAAAAATGACACGAAACAAATAAAAATCTAAACAAATAATATACAAAATACATAGGAAAATAGATGTGTTTTGTAACACATCACTCAACCTTCAGTACCACTTAGACAAGTCAATATAACACAAATGGGAGCCGGGTCATGGATGACCCCGATCCAAGAATACCTAGCAACGGGCACTCTACCACCCCAAAAAGCAAAGGCCCGAAAACTTCAATACAAATCTGAGCACAATCAACTCATGAATGGTGTTTTATATCGACGCTCCTATCTCGGCCCTCTCCTGAGGTGCGTGGACACCGCGACTGCCGCCTCCCTTAAAAAGGAAATCCACGAAGGCATATGCGGCATCCACGCAGGCCCAAGAATGGTCGTCGCAAAGATCATGAACGCCGGATACTACTGTCCCGGGATGCACCAGGACGCTGTCAAGATCTTACGCACTTGTTTCAATTGCCAGCAACAAGCACCAAATACATTGCGCCCAAAGAACGACCTAATTCCAGTCACCGCCGCTTGGCCATTCCAGAAATGGGCTATCGATCTAGTCGACCCGTTCCCAATGGCCCCTAGAAAGATACAATATCTTATAGTCGCTGTCGACTGCTTCACAAAATGGGTTGAAGCCAAGCCGCTCGCATCAATCAGTGCTGAACACATCAAAAAGTTCATCTGAGAATTCATCATCTGCCGCTTCGGCTACCCATAGAAATCATCACGGACAACGGGACGCAGTTCGCGGACAAAAAGATTCAAGCCTGGTTAACATAGCTGGGCGTCAACCAGATCTTTACATCTGTCGCCCACCCTCAAGGAAACGGTCAGGTGGAACGTATCAACAGATCGCTGGTCGAAGACATAAAGACACGCCTAGGATCCAAACGAACAGGTTGGGTAGACGAACTCCCGCATGTCTTATGGGCGCACCACACCCTCACAAAGACCAGCACAGGCGAAACCCCTTTTAGCCTAACATATGGCTCTGAATCCGTAATCCCCGCCAAAATATCATTCCCTTCGCCAAGGGTCCTCAACACTACGCAAATAGACAACGACAGAGAACTGCGCCTCAACTTGGACCTCTTAGACGAAAGACGCGAAATCGTCGCTATACGCGAGGCAAACTATAAGAAACAATTGGAGCGCTACTACAAATCCAAAGATAAAGCCTGCGCATTTGACATTGGGGATTACATCCTAAGAGACAACTACGCCTCTCATTCCGAGCGCCTTGGAAAGCTAGCGCCCAATTGGGAAGGGCCTTACAAGATTCAACAAGTATTAGGAAAAGGGGCATACGCGCTTGAAAGACTCGACGGCACACCCATACCTAGAGCATGGAATGTAGCGCAATTGCACCCGTGTTACTTATAAAAATCTCAGTTTTGGAAGAATACACTAGATTTTGTTCACAACTGTGCAATTAATACTTCGGCTCTAACTTATGAAGTTAATTTACTCTTCATAACCTAGACGCCAAACATTGCCATACTTCTAACTTATGAAGCTAATTTACTCTTCATAACTTAGAAACGACAATCTATTAGCCCTAAATTGCGAAGCTAATTTACTCTACACAATGGACGATAAGTTTACTCATAACCTATGAAGCTAATATACTCTTCATACACATAGCAACTTATCCCATAAAAGCATTCAGAACAAGCATGAACAAATATCAAAGCGTCAAACTTCATTTCCATTCAAAAAGAGTTACATATACAAATGTAAAGGACAATTGACGCTACAATACAACAACCTACTGAGGAGGTTCATGCGCCGTCCCCGAACTACCCAACTCGGCCGCCTTGTCTGCCAACGCCTTCTGAGCCTTCTCCCGCCCAAGACGATCGGACTCTTCAACCCATTGTCGGAAGCGACCAATGGGATCCGCATCCATGAGGCACTTCCCAACCGTCTGAAGAACGGGAAATTTCATCTGCTCCAACTTCTTCAGCTGGTCCACCAGTTCATCCTCAGGGTTGATATCCTGAAATGGCTCCTCTTCAATAGGGGCCCCATTCTTCGCCGCCAAGTAACCCTCCAACCAGCCTACACGCAAACCAGCCACGCGCGCAGCCTGCGCTATCTCCATCACCTGCTCGCCCATCTTCGGCTCATTCCAACAACGGTTGAAGATCTACAACAGAAACACATACACAAGTTAGTAGGAGCATGAAACACTTAAACACAAATACAACCAAAAGAAGAAGACTTACCGCTGAAACGCCGTCAGACATCATCCACAGGGCCTTCTCCTCAGAAGCCCTCTTGTCCTCCAACAAACTGGCCTCTTCAATGGACCACACCTCCTTCTCCTTAATAAGGTCATTAATCTGACCTTCCAACTCAGATACCCGAGTGGTCATCCTCACCACATCGATATCTTTCGCCTTAAGGTCAGTCAAGGCAGTAGCGTACTTGGAGGACATCTCCTCCAATTCCTTGACCTTGGCTGCCTCCACCTTCTTCTACTCAGCCAACGCATACTCAGCTTTTTGCACCAGCAGACAGCGGCGCTTCAACTCTGTGTTTACAGTCGCCGTGGAGTTGGCCCACGCCTTTTGCTTCTCCACCGCGTCAACGTCCTTTTGACTCAGGTCGGACCCCAGTTTCCAAACCTGCTCCAAAAGCCGCTTCCACACGGACTCATACACTTCCTTCTCTCTCGCCAGGCGATCGGCTTCACCCGCAACCGCCGCCTGCTCATCCAAAAATTCACCTTCCCCGCGGTGAAGGGCGTACAAATTTCCCAAAGATTGTGTTAAGTTCATACACAACTCCGAGAAAAGTGTACCCCGGTTCTGAGAACGGCGATTAGCGCGCTCCGCAGGAGAAAGCGCGTAGTTAACAAACTCCTCAGCCACAAAGGGGTTGAGGAAACGGCAGCTCTCGTTTATACGCCACTCAGGCGTATAAACCAGAGCATCCAACCTAAAAGCAGGAGCAGCCGACGACGCTCCACCACCTTCGATCTTCTTCATCTTCGGATCACCAATCCCAACCTCCTCAGGCGACATCTCCTGTACGTCCCCTTCACCAAGATTCACAAAAACAGGCTCAGTTTGCGAGCCACCACCACCCTGAGCAACCATCCCTTGGGCCTGCTCCCTTTTAACCTTCACCAGATCTTCATGCTGCTTCAACAGAGCCAGCCTGCGCTGCTCTTCCTCCTCCCTTTCTTTGTCAGCTAAGGCGGCCAAACGAACATATTCAGCCCGCTTACGCTCGGCCTCCATCTGCAGAGCGCTGGCTTCCTCCTCCTTCTTCTTCAAAGCGGCCTCAGCGACACGCTTCTCTTCATCCAGCTTTTGCGCCAACTCCAACTGATGCGCAGCTTTAGCCTGGACACTTTCCTCCTCTAGCTTCTTCTTCCTCTCCTCTTGAAATTGCTTCACAGACGGAGGAACAGAGCCTACAAAACAAATAAACAAAGATGCGTTCAGCACTTGATAAAACCACCAAGAAGGTAAAAAGATATTATAAAACCACTCACTACTGATCTTTCTCAAAGCCTTTTTGTAGAAGGGCTCACGCTCTGGCGGGGGATCAAGCTCCAAACTTTGTGGAGGATCGACAGTACCACCACCTGTGGCCGCCCTCTTCGGAGACGAACCCTGAGATACATCCTCCTCAACCGTCTCCGGCTGTTTACACTTGTGACCTACACACAAAGAAAACAAAACTCAGCATAGACAACGCAAACAAAGACAAAAAAACTCAAAAAAGGTCAAGACACTTACTCTTAGTAGTCACTCCCTCAGTCGCGCCGGCTTCACCAGTCATTACACCACCTGCAGAGCGACGCGTACGATGAATTAGACCGGATGATGACCCGCTCGACTCATCGTCGGATAAAAAAACATAATCAATCCCAGCCGCCGTGCGCACGGACAACGGCTCAGGATTTATCAAGAAACCGACTTCAAGGTTAAAGGGCGCACCTTCCATCGGCGAGGGGAAAAGGAAATTCTCCACCTTCTGGTCCAACTCCGACACACCTCCCTTGGGTACCGCGAGATAAGTGGTCTTCGTACCACGAGCAACAAAAATCTCAAACAACTCACCTGCAAAACAGACATGCACATCAACACACGAAGGAAGATACAGATAAATAATAATAATACACAAATTTACCTTCAACAGATAACGGCCCATGATCACCAATAAGGGCCACATCATGACCCTCCCTAACGCCTAGGCAGCTTAGTCCCAACAGACGAAGTATACCCTCGTCCAGCCTATCCAGATCATCCAGGCGAGTAGGGTGCGCACACAATCCTGAAACCAGGCCTCCTCCTGAAAATATTTCATCACTTCGAAGGACGGTGCCTTCTGCCCAGCACGGAGCTCTAGTTTCTCCATCTCCACCGGAATAACCTCATTCTTCACAAAGAAGAAACACTTCTTCCATTCACGAAGGGTCTTGGGCGAACTCTTCGGCACAATCAGACTCACCGTCTTCGATCTCTCAACAAAAGACACCCATCCAGACTCATTCACTTCAATTTTGTAGAACACATTGAAGTGTTCAAACTCCGGCTCCCTTCTCATTGATCGGCAGGTGACCTCGAAATGCATAACTCTCATTACCCCGAAGGGGCTCATCTGAGAAATATGTACTCCATACTTCTGCAGGACGGAGATCAGGAACTTCGACACCGGTAGCCGGAAAAGCCCTTTCAAAAAATACGCCTCGTATAGGCATATTTTCCCCTCCGGGCAGTCAACCGGAGTATGCCCCTTCTCCGGCAACTCCGGTCCCCACTCACGAAGAATGTTAAACTTCTTGACCAAGGACCGGAACTTGTCCTTGGACCAAGAAATTTGAGCATCTTTCATCGCCAACTCCGCCTTCTTACCTTCAGAAGACATCTTCAACACAGAAAAACGAAAAACCAGAAATTCTTCTTCAACAGTTGATCGGAAAACTCACTACCTCGCCAGAGATAATTTGAAAAGTTCTGTCGGAAATGGGAAAATGAAACAAAGGGGGGGATGAAGGGAACATATATATACCCATCGCATTTAATGCAAGGACAGAGAAAGAAATCTTCACGAACAGGCTTTTCGCGCAAGGGTCCAATCACAGACAGACACGTCAGAAAGCCCACATGACCAAACGGCTCACGCGCCGCGCGTGGCTCACTCGCCTCACGGTTGTTCTACCCAACTGGAAAATGATGTCGATGATCGACACGTGCACGTCCACCTTTAGATCCATCACCAATAGCTGTCCACATGCAACAGATGCACGACACGTGGCGGACTACCAACTCAACAGTCACAGTAACTGTCAAACACGCTCTCCAAGGCAGGTGTACCAACCGTCAGACACGTCCCTTCAACTTCAAAACATTCCCTCCTTGAATTCACACAAAATTCAAAAAGACCAATTCAATGCGGAGTAAATGCAGGCACAGACAGGGACAAAAAACACCTTTTCACATCTTCTGACCGCGCAAACAGGCCAGACGCCTCTCTAGGCTCCCCGCCTGCGCGCCAGATCAAAAATTTTGAAAATTTTTATTTTCACACCTTCGGACCTCGCAAAGAGGCCCGACGCCTCTCTAGGCTCCCCACCTGCGCGTCAGATCAAAAAATTTGAAAACTTTTATTTTCACACCTTCGGACCGCGCAAACAAGCCCGACGCCTCTCTAGGCTCCCCGCCTGCGTGCCAGATCAAAAATTTTTGAAAATTTTTATTTTTTCACACCTCCGGACGACGCAAACAGGCCTGACGCCAATCTAGGCTAAACGCCAGCGCGCCAGATCAAAATTTTAGAAGATACTCACTCGTGAATATATTACAAAAGATGAGTCGAACCTATTAAAACTTAGTTTAGTTACGTTGCAAGCTAACTTGTTGAAGAACCCTTTCCGGTTGCCAAGTACTAAAGTTGAAACATGGACACATGGTACAAGAAGCAATGGCAAACGAAAAGCGCACGTATAAGGACACATATAAACCCAAATTGCACATCATGATGTTGCAATAAGCCGGATAGGGTGAACTATTGTAGGGCTTGCATCGAAAGTTGTAAAAAACGTACACCAACATTGCATCCAAAAAAATCAGTCATAACTTTGTTGAAGAAAAATAAAGATCCATTCATATATAAATACAATTGAATCCATTGATAAAAGTCAAATTTTTACAAAAACATACACACACAAATAAGCATCGAACACACGCGCACACATATAAATACAAATACAAATACAATGGGTTGAGAAAGTAGCAAAACTCTAACAAGCAAATGTCTAGAAGAAACGGTGTCTACATATATGAGAAGCATATTAATAACGAACCCGCAACACATCATTTATATATATATATATATATATATATAGGGGAAAGTTAATTTGAGAACTCCTATATTTCGTGCGAACCGTGAGAACGGCATCTAAAACCATTCAAATTCAAAATTTCTTTTTACACTTGTCTATATTACTAAAATACAATCCCAAAAACACAATTTACGCGTAAAAATTCAAATGTATATGAAAATAATTTGTTTTTACACATGTGTAAATTTACTGTTTATACATGTGTAAACTGTTTCATTTACACATGTGTAAAAAGCTAACTTGAAAGTGTTTTTGCAGGAAAAGGTGAATTATTTGGAAAGAAAATTCATTTATTAATGTTGTATTATGATTATAATGAGGTTTGTATTAAAAAAAATTGATTTTGATTGATTTTTTACTTGTTCTCACGGTTCTCACAATATTTAGCGTTCTCAAGATAACCCTCCCCTATATATATATATATATATATATATATATATATATATATATATATATATATATATATATATATATATATATATATTGAAAGAGCATATTACCCTTATGAATAAACAGTAAAAAAAATGATATACACAAAATGGGTTGTGCCAGGCAACTCATATTTCAACATTCCTACTTTTAAATTCAACAAATGTTTGTAAATTTGACTATGAACTCGCCAAAATTCCACAACCCCAAAACAATATCAAAAATTCATATTACGAGTTGTGATTATGTACGACAAATAATGAGAAAACAAGTAAATTACTAAATTCACGTATAAACGAACATAAGATTCGTTTACAAACTTCAATCACAAATTTATAATTCTGTAATCCAAGAGATAAATACAAAAACAATAAATATGAATAATAATTGATTAATATCACAAGAAAGAAAATGAAAGACCTAACAAATCAACAGAACATATAAAAATTCAACATTCATAAACTATAAACCAAGTAGGTTTACAAATTCACCAATATACGAACACATGACTCATTTATAAACTCATTCACAAATTTTTAAAGAGATAAACACAAAAAACAATAACAACAACAATCGATTTAAACTAAAAGAAGGAGAATGAAGAACTAACACTAAACCGAGACCCGACAATCGACGAAGCAAAACAACAAAAGGGGGGATGTTTAAGAATATGAAAGGACAAAATGAGAGAACTTGAAGGGATGAGAGGGGTATGGAGGGAATGAATTTTTAAGTTTTAACTAAAAATCAAAGATAAAATTACATTGCTACATTTTCAAGTGTTTTAATTGTACAAAAACTTTCAATTATACCCTTATTATACAAGCTTGATTCACTTGTACATGTTATTGTAATAGTTGGATGGTGTACAAAATTATTATGTTTGTCATCACTCCTCTTAATAAGATAATATAGATTATGATAAAAATATAAAGGTATTTACATTTTGATGTAACTAAACATTTTTTTTAGCAAAGTTGTAGAGTTTCAGCAATTAATAATCATGAAGGATTAGTATATGTCATTAGTTCACCAGATTAGACCTTTGAGAACAAAAAATTCACGTGATTCTTATCGTTTTACATTGTGTACGTGGTGGGGTTTCAATATTGGTACAACGAAACAAACATGGACATGAATTAAAGGTTATCATCAAATATAAAAAATTTCGCATTTATTTCAACTACTTTACTGGTGATAATTTAGGGGCCAAATAATAAAGCAATGCCAATGGATACTTCCAATAAAATAATTTATAGCCGAAATTAGGGTTAACAAGCCCAACTCACCTCTCTTGGGATGAATGAAAATAAAGGAAACGAATATATAGTTAGAATATGACAATTTTGAACGATTGTCAATTTGTCATTGATTATACCAGTTTTTTTATATTTATTGTTGCAATGTTGCATGACACATATGAAAGAGACGTCCTTCGGTAATTCGAGAGAGTTGCATTTCCACCTAAGTTACTTCTCGTTTGGGACCATTTGGGAGTAATAGAAACTAAAAAGGAGATAAAATAAAAGAGAAATGTTGGACATTGTAATTGTTGTGTACGAATTGCTTAGTTACAAGTTTTTCTCTAGTTTTTCCATAAATTCAATACTTTTATCACTAAAAATATATATAAGATTGCACCCTTACTATAACTTTTATGTCATTACTAGCAGGAACTCGTCCGTTGCAACAGGGTTGCACTGTGTTTCGCGGTTGCATTTGGTCAATCACATTTGGTGTTGTACATTATATAAACATATTGATAATGTGGAATATATATGATCGAAGAGTGTATAATTTTAGTAGAAATAGGGTTATACATTGTAGCAGAATAAGACGTTAAGTTTGTAATAAACACACCATGTGATGTAAAAGTTACCCAAAGTGTGAAAAAATAGAACTGGAACATAGTGTTTTGTGAATATAAAAACATAAGTAGAGGATAATGATTAAAAGATTTATTTCTAAACAAAATATACATAATTAGGAAGACAACCAATATTGAAAACACCTAAAGTGATGCAAGAGAACATTGAAAAGTTAAATTAAGGAGAAGAATTTTTTTTTACCTCCGATAAAAAAAGTAGTTAAATACTCTAAATGAAGTCATCAAAATGAAGAATGACCCCTAGGCTGGTAATTGTGCAGTTAGGTTATTTCGTACTTACACATCTCTATTATATCATTCAAATTTGTTGTCCACCATTCCTCATCCCACCAATCAATTTTAGTAGGTAGCTGTGGGGTGTTGTTTAGGGATGGTGTGAAAATTGGGGTATGAGTTTCATCTGGCTTGGGGTCTTGACTCAGGACTAAGATTGTTGAAGGGTTGGGTACATTATTATATGTATACACTATGTAATGAGTAGAACGTTTTTTTTGTTCCTTTTATGCTTGTTGATTGTGCTTAAGAATCGATTAAAAAAAAAAAGAAGTTGCAATTAATTGGTTGGATGAATGTAACGTATAATGGGTTAAAAAAAGAAGTCGATGATTGATTGATGATTAAACTAAGCTTTAACAATTTCATATATTTTTTTTGTCTTTTTTATGCACCAATTCAATTTGATTTGTTTTTATTACTTAATGATTGAATTGCATTTAGTAGATAGGATGAATGAAACGGAAGATGAGTTAAAAAAGAAGTTGATCCATCCATAGTGGTGGAGTGGTGGAGTGGCTTTTGTTTCACCTATGTGATCAAAGGTTCAATCCCCACTTCCATCATTTATGGTTTGGTATCCGGGTGAAGATCGAATACGAGTGGTGTCGGTTCGAATCTGACGGGTGGCGCCGGTTTGAATCTGACGGGCGGCGAGGTTTTACCGAGTTCTATAACACTGTCGTGCCTTCGGGCGGGTGGGGCTCGGGTTTCCGCACATCGGGAGAAGGCGGGGGCTGTTGGAGGTCGAGTAGTCGATTCTTGGGCACGGCGCCCCGCAAGGGTGGTTGCCACACAGTTGTTCGCCGATCAAAAAAAAATGAAGTTGATGATTGAATTAAATTTCTTTGGTTAGTTAGTCATAAATTATTATATTAAATGTGTCTTATTAATGTAATAAAATTATAATATTACCCATATAAATGAATATAAAATGACTATTTTAATCATTCAGCTGTTATATAATAGTATAAATATTTAAAAAGAATTGTATGTAAACACGTATATATTAGGAGTAACACATAATGATATATTCATATAATCATATTCGATCAGTTTTATTTTTCTTAACTTGGAAAGGTGGTTGTCATGTTAAGCGAGTACCCAAATGCTTAAAGTTGATTAAAATCTGATATCAAACGATAGTGCAATATTGAGCAGATATATGACACGAATTAATGTTCAAAGTGTTGGGAGGCCGTTTTACCCACGTTCAAGTTTAGGGATGGACTGATAAAAGTTATTATGTATTGGAATATATTATTTAGAGTTTTAGATACAAGTCCATAGGCCCGTTTTATTTCTATATATTGTAAGCTATTGAATGAAATAAATCAAGCATTTTATCAATCTCACATGGTATCAGAGCCATAGAGTTCTGGTTTTTTTTTCTCCATTGTGTCACCTACACACATACAAACCCTAGCCGTCCCTTGGTTTAAACCCTAGACAGGGCGGTGTGCCGCCATCACCGCCGCCGCCCTGTCCATCCTAGTTCTTTTATTATTAATAACGTTCTTTTTTTTCCTGTTTCATATTCTAATAAACAAACGATCTCGGTTTAATAATCATACTCTTGCCATCCCAAACTGACAATAACTTCCTCTCACTCCTGTCGTTGCAATATGAAATCATCCAAGGGTTTATTCCCTAAAAAAAAAAATTTCTTCCTCGTGTTTGCCTGTTTGTTCCAAGGTTGGAGCTTATCCTCAAGAGGATTTATTACAAAGTTACTACCTTGAATTATTTTGGCATCAACATGCATAAATATGATCATCATCATTGTTGAAATATTTAAGATATCTTCGCCAGCGTTTTGGTTTGAATTTTCTTTCTATATTTTTTTTAACATGTCTCCTCCTACCAACTATCTCTTGACCGTCGTCCGCTTCTTTTCGAATAGGCTCCTCTCATCGGACTAAGGTCCGCCGCCGGTCGTTGTTTGATCGGTTAGATATACATATCTCTCATCTCCATCTTGTTGCCGCTTGACCACGGTCACCGGCCTTTACCATCTCTCTTTCTTAGATCTATGAATCTCTTGTCTTGATCTACGGATCTAAAAGACTGCCACCTGCTAGCCCCGAGACACCGTCGCATGACCACGGTCACCGGTTGTCGATATGCTTCTTTTTCTAGCAGCCTTTCTCTTTTTTTTTTCCGCTAGCCACGGTCGGCAAAGATACCACCACTTGATTGGTATCTTGCTTATTGTTTTTTATTATTACAGGATTCAACAAACAAACCGAGGAAGTGGTTACGGGAGCTAAAGCCTAGTAATCCTAACAACAATTTTAGAGATCCATATGTTTTGCCACCGTGCAGCTTTGCAAACACCTTGAAGGCTATGGAATCTTTTCTTGAAGATTATGGATTTTGGCAGAATTTTGGAATTACAAGTCAAGAACCGAGATCGAAGTTGATTTTTGTTTTGTTTAATTATTATTATGTTTGTTTTCCAGTCCGAGTGTCCGATTTTCTCCCGCTCTGACTGCGAGAGAGTATTGGAATATATTATTTAGGGTTTTAGATACAAGCCTATAGGCCCGTTTTATTTATATATATTGTAAGCTATTGAATGAAATAAATCAAGCATTTTATCAATCTCACATTATGCAACACATCGAATTTAATTGTTTAAGGAGTTGTTGCAAGTCGTTGTCGATGGCTTAGGTTTAAACTTTAAGACCATGAAATATTGACACGTAGTGGTGCACCAATGAATTGGGACCAAAGTGATCATATGGTTGGATGTCAAAAAAGTTATGACATCAATGTCATAAATCTAGTTTTGTAGCTATTTATTATCTATCGACTCAAGGGAGTACCGGGCGGGCTCGGTAATGCACATTCGGCTTTGTAGCCGATTTGGCTACACCAGCCCGTTTTGTCCGGCTTGGTCGATGGCTTGGATTCTCGTCATTGGCTCGCCGAATGTGTCACCATCTTCAACGACTATTTTGTTGATGAATCTAAATATAATGATGATGTTTTCTGCTATTGTTTTCGTATGTTGAAACAATCGTTTTTAAAAATTGTTGCCGACATCGCATCCAAATATCCATGGTTTCAAGAGGGTTACGATGAAAGGTTGAATTTTGTTTTTTACGCCGATTCAAAAAATCACATCTGCCATTAAACAACTTGCACACGGTAACACGCCGGGTGAATATGATGAGTATTGTGTATCTCTGAAAGGACTTCACGTGAGCCCCTTCAGTTTTTCTGCAACGCCGTAATTCAAATTTACGGCGAGGCGTTTCTGTGCCGACCCACAAGCCACGATGTTGCAAATTGGGTAGCATTGATTGTACACATCTAGAATGGAGGAATTGTCCCAGAGAGTTCAAAGGAACACATACGAAAGGTAACCACGATTACCCAACGGTTGTACTCGAAGCGGTTGTATCACAAGATATGTGATTTTGGCATGGTTATTGTGGTCCGCCCGGTTCACTAGACGGCGTCAATGTTCACCAAACTTCTCCTACTTTTCTCACTGAACGGAATGGAACGACGCCTAAATGTCCATTTACTGTCAATTGGCACACATACAAACGTGGATACTATCTAGTTGACAGGATATACCCTACTTGGCCGTTGTTTGTGAAAACATTTCCACATCCAACGGATCTAAACGAAAAGAAGTGGAAGAGATTGTAAGAAGGCGCAAGAAAGGATGCCAAATGCGCTTTTTGTTATTTAAAGGGAAAATGTGGCATATTAAGGCGACCTATGCGGGCCATGTGTGTGGATAAGATTAGAAGCATGACGTATGCATGCATGATATTGCATAACATGATCCTTAAAGACGAGGGAAATGTCTTCTCGCCGATTCACATTAGAGATCCAATTGTTTAACCCATTTTAGACGATGATTCCCTTCGTGAAATTATGGATCCACATATGCGTTTTCGACTACGCATTGACCTAGTTGAACATATCTTAACTCAAGAACTATCATATGTCGAAGAATCCTACGACGTTGAATAATTTATTTTTAATATTTTTAGTTGATTTTTTATGATTTCATTTACTTTGTAACGTATTTTGTTTTATTTAATTAATGTTTATTTGGTTTTGTATTAATTTAACTATTTAATGTAAAAAAAAAAAGTTCTAGGCTAGATGTCTCTGGTGTTTAGATCTGTTTAGGTTAATTTGAGGTACAAATGATGTGACACTATGATATTGGTGCACTTTAGGCTTGAATCCTAAGGTGTCTCTTCCTTCTAAGAGTATGACAAATAAATATTGTTATAAATACATATAATGCTAAATTATTACAAAGAAAATAACACTTAAAAATATAAAAGATTTTTCACTTGCTATTTTCTCTGTTATGTAAGTTTTCAAACATTCAAAGAACAAACAGAATAAAAATAGTTCATATGATCTTCTTTCTTCGACATTTGTGACACCCGGCATATTTGGCTTAAACATTTTAGTAACACCTAAGTCTACCTTAGCGGGAAACATTTATAAACGGACTTAACTAGGTTAGTTGAGTCGGGTCAAGATAGGATTGTCCAGGGTTCAATGATCTAGAGGATCATTGGGAGTCGTTTTGGGAATACACTAGTACCGGGTCCCGTTGTTGGTGAAATTACATAAACTAATTAAGTGTATGTGTAGATTAATTGTTATATGGTGGATTATATGCAAAGATGTGTTTAAACGATGTGTAGATAATCATCCATGCTTAAATATGTTAAACATAGACTAAGGTTGCATGTTCATGTGTTAAGGTGCGTTAAAATGTGTTAAACATGACAAATTAGAAAACTAGTAAAACATAGGTCCAGGTTCGACCACATCGTGGGGGCGAACCTGTAAAATACTCTTGGTTCGACTCTTACTGAAGGGGCGAACCTGGAATGTGGAAATGAAAGAATTTCATTCGGCTAGAACAGGGCACATTCGACCCTGTGAAAGGGGCGAATGTGGGTACATTCGCCCAGGTGAAAGGGGCGAATGTGGACTAGTATAAATACTAAACTTTGTCATTTTCACCATTTCACAAACCCTAACCGTCTCAAAACACTCTCAAACGATTTTAATCACTAAAGATGGAGTTTTTGCTCTTATTTTTCATAATCTAACCTATCAACAACATCTAATCAAGAATCCAAGGTGTGTTCTTAATTCTAAACCTTGTTCAAGTATTTTAATTCGTTTTTATTTAACTAAGTGTCTTGAATATTTTGGAACACAGCTTTGTAGTTTTTTAAATCTTTTAATGCTTCCGCTATGGTTTAATGGTTTGATAATCAAGTTTTGAGTTTACGTATTTCATATAGTGTTGTTTATTGTGACCGTTGACTTGGATCCTGGTTTGTCATGCGCCTCGCGGTAAAACTCCGCAAGTGGAAATTTGGGGGTGTGACAGATTGGTATCAGAGCCAATGGTTATAGTGAACTAGGACTGCATGTAGAGTCTGGTCTATAGCCGAGTCACACACACTAGACGGTCACATACTTTGAGTCTCTTAGTGGGATACGTACTAACTTTGTCAGGGTGTCCTTACATCATCATCATACTTCTGTGTTACATCATCCGCATTTATTTGGGTTCTTACCTACTCTTGTCTTCTTCTTCGGGATTGAATAGGGAGAAGCTGATTTGTTGACTCTAGCACACACATGCTTTCTTACACTTGCACCTATCGTAACACGTTACTAGGCGACGATATTCGGTGACCGGAGTCTGGACTAGGAGTACATTTGGAGGACCATGTGGAGCAGTTTATCAGTTCGGGTGCACATGAAATAATAAACTGAAATGCATGAAAATCTCGGTGGACTTTGAGTTTAGATGTACACTCCTGAATTTGTCCCTAAGTTAACTCTTGTAAATTTCTAGTGGTTAACACTAGAAGTGAATCTGAATCCCTCGATTTCTTGATTTGTTAGATCATGTCTGGTCCTCGTGGTGGTGGACGACGTGGTGGTGGCGGCGGTGGCCATGCTGGCGGCGGTGGTCGTGGTAACATCAACATGACCCAAGCTGAACTGAATAACTTGTTACAGCAGCAAGTGAACATGGCTATGGCTAATTTCCAGGCTGGGATTAATGTCGTGGGTGGTGAGTTGATTTCTGTCGACTTTGCCTCATTCTTGGGTGTCATGTTCTTTCGTTTGTATTTTATTCGTGTATCGTGTTTCAGGTATCGCTGTCAATCCACCTCCACCTCAGTGCTCTTATAAGAAGTTTCGGGACTGCCAACCCCATAACTTCGCTAGAACGGAGGGAGCGGTGGGACTGCTCTGATGGCTGGAGAAGGTAGAATCTGTGTTCGTTATGTGTAAATATCCCGCTGGGGACCGGGTTAAGTATGCTACCGCGACATTCGAGGGGCCTGCGTTGTCGTGGTGGAATGCTACTGCCCAGAACATGAGATTGGGGGAGGCTATTGCTATGCCTTGGGCGGATTTTGTGCATCTGTTGAGGAGTGAGTACTGTCCAAGGGAGGAGGTACAGAAGTTGGAACATGAGGTCTGGAGTTACAAGATGGTCGGGTCCGAGATTGAGGAGTACACTGTGAGGAGGAACGAGTTGGCGGTGTTGTCCCCTGATTTGCACACACCCGAGTATAGGAGGATCGAGCACTACGTATCTGGGTTAGTGCCGGAGATTGTAGGATTGGTGGCTGCTGGGAATCTTCCCACTCTTGCTGAAGTTGTTCGATCGGCTCATCGGATGACTAACCTGAAGGTGGCAGAAGGTGTTTTGCCTCCTAAGGGTACTACTGTGAAGGGTTCGGAAGGGAACAAGAGGAAATGGGATAATATGGGGAAGAGTGTCGTGCCAGCACCATCTTAGCCGGTGAAGAAGTTTGATTCGTCTGGGTCTTCTTCAGGGCAGAAGTCGGGAGGGTATATTGGGAAGCATCCCAAGTGCAACAAGTGTGGTTATCACCACTCTGGGAGTTGTGATCGGGCTCGCTGTCATCGGTGCCATCAGTTGGGGCATCTTGCTAAGGATTGCAGGGTGTCACTTACCTCAACTCAGACTCCTACTGCTACTCCTGCTCCTGCGGCTCAAAGGACTCCAGGAAAGCAGGGGTGCTATAACTGTGGTGACACGGGACACTTCAAGCGGGAATGTCCTAAGCTGAAGCAGAGTGATAATGGGAGGGGCGGGAATGGTAACGGGAACGGAGGCGGAGGCAGGACTGCGCGTGCTTTCGTCATTGGATCTACAGAGGCTAGGCAGGATCCAGACACAGTTACCGGTACGTTCCTTCTTAATGATCGCTATGTTTCTGTCTTGTTTGATTCTGGTGCCGATAAGAGTTTCGTATCTATGGGCATTAGTCGATTGCTAGATATAGTACCCACACCTTTAGAGGCTAAGTACTTAATAAAATTGGCTGATGGTAAGAAAATCGAAGCAACACACACCCTTAGGGAGTGTCGCTTGGAACTGTCGGGTTTGTCTTTCTCCATTGACCATATGCCGGTACCCCTGGGTACTTTTGATGTCGTTGTCGGCATGGATTGGTTATCGTTGTATCGTGCGGAGATCGTTTGTTTCGATAAGATAATTCGGATCCCTCTCCCAGATGGAGAGACTCTTTCGGTTCATGGCGAGAAAAGCGGTGCTCCGCTGAGTATCATTTCTAGCATGAAAGCCCGTGAGTATCTTCGGAAGGGTTGTTCGGCCATTCTGGCACTTGTTAACGTTTCAACTGACGATGAGAAGAAGATCGAAGATATTCCGGTGGTTCGTGATTTTCCCGATGTGTTTACTGATGATTTACCTGGTCTCCCTCCCCATCGTCAGGTTGAGTTTGGCATTGATCTTACTCCGGGTGCAGCTCCTATCGCTCGGGCTCCGTATTGTCTTGCACCTCCCGAGATGCAAGAGTTGTCCAACCAGTTGCAGGAACTCTTGGAAAAGGGTTTCATCCGACCGAATTCTTCCCCGTGGGGAGCTCCTATTTTGTTTGTGAAGAAAAAGGACGGAAGTCTTCGCATGTGTATTGATTATCGTGTGCTGAACAAAGTGACCATCAAGAATTGTTATCCTCTCCCTCGCATTGATGATCTCTTTGACCAGCTCCAGGGCTCTAGTTACTACTCGAAGATTGATTTGTGGTCCGGTTATCACCAGTTGCGTGTCCAGGAAGCCGATATCCAGAAGACTACTTTTCGCACTCGTTATGGCCATTTTGAATTCTTGGTCATGCCTTTTGGTCTCACTAACGCACCGGCGGTGTTCATGGACTTGATGAACCGCGTTTGCAAACCTTACCTTGATAAGTTCGTCATCGTGTTTATTGACGATATTCTGGTTTATTCTAAGAACAAGACGGATCATGAAGAACACTTACGGTTGGTCTTGGAACTTTTGAGACATGAGCAGTTGTATGCTAAGTTCTCAAAGTGTGATTTCTGGTTATGTGAAGTTCAATTCCTAGGGCATGTGGTTAATGAATTGGGAATTCATGTCGATCCGGCTAAGATCGAAGCTATTAAAGACTGGGAAGCACCAAAGACACCATCTGAGGTGCGGCAATTCCTAGGTCTTGCGGGTTACTATCGTTGTTTCATTGAGGGATTTTCGAAGATCGCTCAACCCCTCACCACTCTTACCCAGAAAGACCGAAAGTTTGACTAGGGTGAACCACAGGAATCAGCATTTCAGATGCTGAAGCTTAAACTTTGTTCTACACCTATCTTGTCTTTACCTGAAGGTACGGATGACTTCGTTGTGTACTGTGATGCTTCTATTCGTGGTCTCGGTTGTGTGTTAATGCAACGCGGGAAGGTTATTGCTTATGCTTCTCGTCAACTCAAGGTTCTTGAGAAGAACTACACTACTCATGACTTGGAATTGGGTGCGGTGATCTTTGCGTTGAAAATCTGGAGACATTACTTGTACGGTACCAAATGTGACGTATACACCGATCACAAGAGTCTCCAGCATATTTTCGACCAGAAGGTGTTAAACATGCGGCAGCGTCGCTGGGTTGAACTCCTGAACGATTATGACTGTGCTATCAAATACCATCCTGGCAAGGCGAACATTGTGGCGGACGCCTTGAGCAGGAAGGAGTCTGTGAAACCTCATCGTGTTCGAGCCTTACAGCTCACCATTCATTCCTCATTGCCTAACCGAATCCGTTTTGCACAATTGGAAGCTTTGAAGGAGGAAAACCTTCAAGCTAAAACTATGCACAGTGCTGATAAGCATCTTGAAATCAGGACTGATGGCTTACACTATTTCGCGGGACGTGTTTGGGTTCCCTTGTTTGGGGGATTACGCGAGCTTGTCTTGGATGAAGCTCACAAATCCCGGTATTCTATTCACCCTGGCTCCGATAAGATGTATCAGGATTTGAAGATACTTTATTGGTGGCCAAACATGAAGGCTGATATAGCTTCTTACGTGAGCAAATGCTTGACTTGTGCTAAAGTCAAGGTGGAGTATCAAAGGCCGTCTGGTCTCCTGCAACAACTAGAGATTCCAGAATGGAAGTGGGAGCGAATCACGATGGATTTTGTCACCAAGCTACCAAGGTCACCAAGTGGTTATGATATGATCTGGGTGATCGTTGATAAGTTGACAAAATCGGCACATTTCATACCTATTAAGGAAACCGATGGACTCGAGCGGTTGGCTCGACTTTACCTTAAGGAGGTGGTTGCTCGGTACGGGGTGCCTGTTTCTATTATCCCTGATCGTGATTCTCGTTTTGCTTCGCGTTTCTGGAAGGCTCTGCACAAGGCTTTGGGTACTCAGTTGGATATGAGTACGGCTTATCATCCGCAAACTGATGGACAGAGTGAGCGGACGATTCAAACCTTGGAAGACATGATTCGGGAATGTGTTATAGATTTTGGCAAAAGCTGGGAGATTCACCTACCGTTGGTAGAGTTCTCCTACAACAACAGCTATCACTCTAGTATCAAGGCAGCTCCGTTCGAAGCTCTCTGCGGACGGAAATGTCGATCACCTCTTTGTTGGGCCGAGGTGGGCGAGAGCCAGCTCACTGGTCCGGAACTGGTGTACGAAACTTCGGAGAAAATCGTACAAATTCGTAACCGTTTGGCTGCTGCGCGGGATCGTCAGAAGAGCTATGCCGATCGCCGTCGCAAACCTTTGGAATTCCAGGTTGGGGACAGGGTACTTCTGAAAGTTTCACCATGGAAGGGCGTCATACGCTTTGGAAAGCGTGGCAAGCTTAACCCTCGTTATGTCGGACCGTTCGCAATCCTGGAACGGATTGGACCGGTGGCATACAGACTTGACTTACCGGCGGAGCTCGGTAGTGTTCACAACGTCTTCCATGTGTCGAACTTAAAGAAGTGTTTGGCTGATGAATCTCTCATTGTACCTGATGAGCCGGTCGTCACGGTTCATACAAAACCTAATTAACCTAGGTAGATAGGATAAGTAGGGTATCAATCCAAGGAGCGTGTGGTTAATGTATATTGTTTAGTTGATTAAACGGTGTTACTTATGAAGATTGCTAGAGAGCTTATGAAGTTTGCAATTGGTTCATTTAAGAATTTGGTTGGAAGGTGTTGTTGTTATATTAAAAACTTGAATTGAAATTATAAAAGTGAAAAGTAATGTGGATTGTAAACAATTTTAATTAAGAGGATCACACCTAGGTTTCAACAACTGAAGTCTAAGGTTTTCACAAATGGGTCAAACAAATGTAGTGCAATTGGTGTTAACGGGGTGATTGTTCAATAGGCTTAGGTGTCAAGTTTCATCAACATCAAAGATGGACTAAACTACACTTCATTACCTAGAACATACAACCCTATGTTTGTATTAGAGCAAGAAAACATGTTCATGACACTAGAAATTGGCACAAGATCAATTAACTAAAATGAATTCAACATAAGATTAATCGCAATCTAATACAATTAATTCAAACACACAATCGCACAATTAAAAGTTTAAAGAAATACCCAAATGTTAAACCCTAAAACTTCAATTGTTTACTTCCTAGGTATGATACAAAGAGACTAGCCACTCATGGCCATGGAGCTTGAGTCTTCAATGATTTGGTCTTGAATCTTGAAATCTTGAATGATAGGAGGATTTGATGTTCTTGAATGGTATGGAATGATAAGGGTTTGATAGGATGGAATGGTTATGATAGAGATTGAATGATTTTGGTGTTATGGAGTGATTTGATGATCATTAGAGAGTGGAAGATATTGTTTTTAATCCCCAAGATCCGTTTTTTTCTTCCTCCTTTCCAGTCCTTGGTCAAATTCCCATAAAAAAAGCCTTCAAATCCCATAAATTTTGGTCAAAATTGGAAGACTTTGTCAGGGACCCCCGTCGCCGACGGGATTCACTGCCGTCGGCGACGCCTTACTGTAGCCGACGGGTGTTTCTGCTATCTACGGAGCAGCCTACGGGATCCTCATGCGTCGGCGACGGCCTGACATTCCGTAGCCGACGGAACCAAAATTTCAAGTTATCCATTTTTGCTCCTTTTTCAATTCTGCATCCACCTAGCTCCGTCCCAAAGCCTCGTTAAGTTCCGGAAAACACCTTAAACTTCATCAAACCTGCAAAATGCAAACTTTATCAAAGTAGTGCTATTCCATAATCATTTATGCATTAATCAATCAATTTAGCTTTGTTAATTCTCGAGTTTTTACCAACCTATCACATCCCCACACTTGAGCTTTGCTTGTCCTCAAGCAAATTTGTTTATTGCAAACCAACTAAGTGAATCAAAAGATCCCACATTTCTTGTCGATTCTCAAATGCGGTCCCTAGGCATACCCTAACTCACAAGACTTACGCCTCTCAGTAGATTTACATTCCCATGGTTTCCATGTTGCTCAATTTTGTAAAACAAAAAGATGCCAAACTAAATCCGACAAAGATCAAAGTTCACATTCTTGCACACCCCTCACAATGGTTCTCTCTGCTCGGTTTAATCAAGACTAGTCATGATGTACTAGTATTTTATATTAATCACTCAAAACCGATTATAATGCATATTAGTATAGGCTTGCAACTCAATCGCTCTTTACCAAATTACACAACAGTGAACACAAGTCAAAAGGTCTTTAAGGGGTTGTAACAGGGCTAGGCGAAGGGTATGGAATGGGATAGTTGAAGTGACTATGGTGATAAAAATTCGACTTTTATTACATCGACTAAATAACTACTCAACTATAAGGCAATGTTGCGCCTTTTTATTCAATCTCTAACTCAAGCATATTTTAGTGTTTTTCTATGAGAACTTTCATTTGTTTGAAACGTATTTGTTCTCATGCTTTTCAGTTTATTTATTTATTTATTTATTTATTTATTTATTTATTTTTTTTGAACTCACATTGCAAATTATATACAATACAAAGCAAAATCCTACAATCGAATTTTCATCACTCTGGGTTTAAAAATTGAAAAGGTTAAATGGGTCAAAAGGGTTGAAATGGGTGATCAATTGAAAGGTTAAAGGCTCAAGATTCGTAGTACCACTAGAAGAGATCAAGGTTGATGATCGTCTTCGCATTGTGGAGGAACCTGTCGAGATTCTCGACTACAAGATTCGTAGCCTTCGTCGGAGTAAAATCCGCATTGTCAAAGTTTGTTGGAACTCGAATCGTGGACCGGAGTTCACGTGGGAACGGGAGGATCAGATGAAAGCTAAACATCCTCATCTTTTTCCGAAACGCGCATTCAAATCTAGGCATGTTACTACTGAAGCTGAATGAATCTCGGGTCGAGATTCCTTTCAACGTGGGGATGATGTGACATCCGGTAAATTTTCTTTTCGTTTCATTCTTTCCGTCTCTTTCATTTTTGGGCTTTGCGCAATTTTCGGGACGAAAATTCTTTCAACGTGGGGATGATGTGACACCCGGCATATTTGGCTTAAACATTTTAGTAACACCTAAGTCTACCTTAGCGGGAAACATTTATAAACGGACTTAACTAGGTTAGTTGAGTCGGGTCAAGGTAGGATTGTCCAGGGTTCAATGATCTGGAGGATCATTGGGAGTCGTTTTGGGAATACACTAGTACCGGGTCCCGTTGTTGGTGAAATTACATAAACTAATTAAGTGTATGTGTAGATTAATTTGTATATGGTGGATTATATGCAAAGATGTGTTTAAACGATGTGTAGATAATCATCCATGCTTAAATATGTTAAACATAGACTAAGGTTGCATGTTCATGTGTTAAGGTGCGTTAAAATGCGTTAAACACGACAAATTAGAAAACTAGAAAAACATAGGTCCAGGTTCAACCACATCTGGGGGCGAACCTAGAAAATACTCTTGGTTCGACCCTTACCAAAGGGGCGAACCTGGAATGTGGAAATGAAAGAATTTCATTCGACCAGAACAGGGCATATTCGACCCTGTGAAAGGGGCGAATGTGGGTACATTCGCCCAGGTGTGTTCTTAAACGATTTCACAAACCCTAACCGTCTCAAAACACTCTCAAACGATTTTAATCACTAAGGAAGGAGTTTTTGCTCTTATTTTTCATAATCTAACCTATCAACAACATCTAATCAAGAATCCAAGGTGTGTTCTTAATTCTAAACCTTGTTCAAGTATTTTAATTCGTTTTTATCTAACCCTAAATGTCTAGATCTGTTCTAAGGATGTTTTTGTTAATAAAAACCTTTTAAACATCTTTCTAAACCTAAACCCTATCATTAAACATGGGTTTTCATATCAATAAACATATGTTAATTATGTGTTATGTGATATTATGTGTTGTTTAATGCTTTTCTGCTGTACTAATGCTAGAAACATGATCTAGGGCTGCTATTGATGATAGTTTAGGACTATTGAAGGTTATAATTAGATAGATGATGATATCAAGTCTAATTTGGGGATTTTATTGAATCCAGGGCTTGTTGCATGATAGTATTATCAATAGAACTATTGGGGGTTTTCGATTACATGATAAACTGAGCATTTTAAGATGATTATGGATTGATTTTGAAAAGTTTCCAAATTGGGTAAAGATTACATGCATGATGTGACACTTCCATAATCTTTGCCATTTTGGGAAAGGGCTAAAACGAATAGGTTTTGGGGCAAAATTGGTGGGGTTTTGTAGGGATAAGTTATTTATGCTTAACTGCAGTGTCTGATGATGTTTCAGGATCTTTTCGGATGTTTTTGAAGCGTTTTTGGGAAAAGTGTTCTGTCAGGGTCGAACCTGGGCACAATCGACCGATCGAGTGGTCGAATGTGGAATCCCAGGGTCGAACCTGGACAGTTTGGTCGAATCTGTTTAAAAACGGTTGAAGGTGGCTTTCCAAATGGTCGAAGGTGGGTTAAAAGGGGCGAAGGTGGATTAATCTTCCTGGTTCGACCCTATTGATTCAAAAATTAGATTTTTGATACAAACTAAGTGTTTTATGCTTGAAACTTGTGTGTAATCTACGTGTACTTGATTAGTTAGGGTAATGAGTCACCAACGGGATGTCGGGTCGGTCTAGTGTGTCGGTTGAACACTTAAACACGTTTTGAAACATACTTGGTCACGATCTGGACAATCGGGGACTAGATAACCCTATGGTTATTAGTCGGAACACTTATGTGAACATTTTGATAGATCTCCGGTAGTGGGATTATCAAGGGCTTGGCTTTCTATTATTTACTGAAGAACGCAACCTAAGGTGAGTTCACAGCCCCACTTTTACAGCTTTAACTTTTGGGGAAGAAAACATGCGCAAAACTATTTTGGTAACATATGTCATACTATGGTTTTAACTTTGCATTGCTATACGATCTTTTAAAGTCCCGAGGAATGTCACACCACGCCAATGGCGGAAACACGTGGCGCGACGGTTCAAGAGCATAAAGTCAAGGTTAACGCAAATCATAAGTAATTAAGAAAATGGGTCATTTATTAAGACGTCAAAAACCATGTTTGATTGTTCACACATAAACGAAAATTGTTTTTAATACAAATAAGGAGACTTCTCAAATATATCCCGAATCCTTGGGATATAGAGACGAAACCCCTTCAAAACACCCGACGCCCAGTTGAGAGATTCCCCTGACCCAGCTTGCCATGTTGTCCATCATCTATCAATTACCTGAAAGATATGTTTAAAAATTCGTCAATATATAAATATTGGTGAGTTCACAGGTTTTAGTTTATCAAAACTTTGTCTCTTGGGAATTACCATGTTATGACAATTTATAGGAGTTGCAAGTTCCTATAATTCTACTTGAGCCTATAACCAAACCAAGACAAATAATAATAATGCCCCGCTCCAAGTCGTTACTCGGTACCCTACGACTTGATTTCAGAATACGTGCACCCCAGGCATACGCCGATGCATAATCGACGCTATCGATTAGGGGTGGGCCTTGTCAGGCACCAATAGTACTATTCAAATATTCCTTCGGTTTCATTCCCCTGAATTAATGATTATAGTAGAGAGGTCTCAACCCCGAGTGGCGATCACAACTCAAGTACTTAACCCATCAAACATTTCCCTAACATATCTTTCCCCCGAAAAACATAAAATAGTTTAAAATGGGGCCGTGAGACTCACCTGAATCTGTGCTTGGCTCAAAAAGGAAGATAGCAAATTTGTGGTCTCGCACCTACAAACGTCCTAGGCGTATAAGTCACTACACCTATAGTGCATGTGCCTTGGCAAGTTGTACACCCAACTCCCCGACCACGTGTTATTCCAATTCCCGTTTAATTAGACGCGTATCCTAGGTTCATTGGCGATGGATTACCCTTTCCTTACGAGTTATGTATTATCCTCGTTAATATCCTTTTTAATTTGTATACAATTATTCTCGACACGACTCTACCTATCGTATAATTATTTTCCCATTTAAATAATTATGCTTAGGATCGTATCGTTCGATATAATGTATTCTTAATACCCGACCCGACTCACTTTGCCGCATATTTATTTTCCCATTTAATTAAATATGCTAAGGTCTTGTCGTTCGGTAGTATATTCTTAACGCCCGACTCGACTTACCATGTCGTACATTTATTTTCCCATTCAAATAAATATACTAGGATCTCGTCGGAATACACATATATATATGTACATTTTGCCTACTCGTCTCGGTTTTTCCTTCTCGCATATCTACTTTCCCATTCAAATAGATATACTAGAATTTCGTCGAGACGAGCATATATATACATATATAAACGTGTAATTTTTCTTGTTAAGTCCATACGTTGTTTAACGTTTTAATCCTTTACGTTATGTTTTTCTCTCATGAATGTTTTCTCTAACACTTAGGAAAGTGTTATATAATCTTCACCCATGTTATATATATATATATATATATATATATATATATATATATATTACTTCTTAAAATATATATTTTTTCCATTTTGCCGCAATGACATTTTTCTCTTGTTTGTCCGTTTATCCGTTATTGTTAGTTTATGTAACTAAGTCCGATAGTTAAATTTTTCCAAGTTTCTTCCAATATGCGTTCTATGGAAATACTATTTATACTTCCAATTCCCAAACACATATTACTTGGAAGGTTAATAATATACTTTTGTATTTTTAATTCAACTTGTTAACTTATATACCCAAAAATGTTTCTGATACTTTTATATTCCCATTTATATAAAAGTATCCATTTTTGTATAAGTTTTCTCAAGTTTCTACTCTCGTCCAATATTTTTATAAAAACCTTATGTTAATATATATCCATATTTTTATAAACTTCAATTTTATAAAAAATACACTTTTTATAAAATACACAAGTAGTTTACTAGTGTTTACCAAAACTATCCTTGGAAAAATCATTATTTATGCTTTTGACACCAAACTTTCCGTTAATGCATTTTTGGACCAAAGTTTCTAAAATATCTATTTTAGTCCATCAACTTTCAAAGTTACAACATTAGTCCCTTAACTTATAAATGTTGCATTTTCCATCCTAACTTCCAAAGTTAGCATTTTTCTTCCAAATTAGTGGACTTTGAAGAATCATCTTCTTAATGTTTGGTTATTTTTACATCATTCCACTTTTAATAGTCTTATATTTCATCCTTGATGCTATTAACATGTGTGTTTAATGTTTTTGTCCAACATACCCAAATTTCATTCATCCAAGTAAGTAGACTTTAAATATGTAACTTTTACATTTATGAACATCTAACATATTCCAACTTATTTTAGACATTAGATGGCCATTTTATAATGATTAAAACTATCTTTAAACATATTCAAGTTATTTTCATAAATCATGTTCAAATCATCATCCTTCATAAGTGTATGTATATGTTTTATAATTTTTAGAGATACTACATTACTAGTATTAAATCCATGATCCATCTACATATTTTTACTCATCCATTTTATTCTTGTAAAACATATTAAGACTTATGTTTCAAAAACCACATTTTACCCATTCATGTATAACTTGCTCCTAAGAACACATAACATGAACATTAATGATCAAAGCAAGGTTAAAAACTTACTACTAGCTCAAGGCTAGGGAAGACAAAAACCTTGGATTTGAATGGGGTTTAGTGTGTTCTTCCAAGTGGTTAAGCTCCAAGCTCTTGAAACACACAATGGGGTTTTGAAAGATGAAGATTTAGAGGTGATTTGGAAGTGTTAAACTTGAAAAGAAAATGTATATGGAAGGGGTATATGTTACGGCCAAGGGGAAGAAGAAGAAGGAGATTTTTGTTTTGTTGGTTCAAGTATGCATACAAGTATTCTTATAATATCTTCTCCAAATCTCTAAGATTACATATATCTTCCATGGATTGTGTGAGATCTTAATGAAGATTATGTGGGATATGGAAAAATCTTTGGGGGATTGTTAAGAGGGTGTTTGGCCGTGAGTTAGAGAGAGGGGAGGTGATTTGGTGATTTTTGCCCAATGTTAATCCATGCAACTTTTAACCTCATGATTAGCTCTAATTATAATTGGGTTAATAAATAAAAGAGAGGATTAATCATGGGGGTGGGGTTTAGGCCGGCCCCTTGGGGTGTTTGGGTGGGGTCCACAACACTAAATATTTACCCATTATTTGTTATGTTTAATTCCTTCTTGTTCGGGTGTCGTCCGGGTATTTTTCGGGTTTTAACCGCGTGTCATCCGGATATTAAAAATACCTTTAATAACCCTTAAACATAGTCCAGTTTAAGCGTTGATAAGTTATTTAGGCTTTTGCCGGGTGAAATTACAAGTTATACGTGTATCGGGTGCGGTACGCGCACTTTATTCGTTACCGGGAGATTTGTATAACAAGCTCTCACTTATGGCTTTGGAGTTCCAAAACCCATTATATTTTGTGAAATTACTCTTTATTTTATATCCCGGGTGTCCGGGATCCTTTTCGCTTATTTAATTTTTATCGGGTAATCGCCAGTGTCCATACCGGATGAATTTATTCGCACATGATCCTATCATGTTTTGTCATTAAACATATGCATTCCTATGCATTATTTGGGAATTGCTATCTTTCTAAGGCCTCAGTTAAACAATCAACACATAATTGCATTTAATTACATTAATCGCGTATCAGTTAATTAGTACGGAATTACCTCATTTTTGCCGGTTATTACAAGGAAAACCATGAATGTGCGGGGATGCACAACAGGGGAAATGTGGATAGATCTATTGGGCGTGACCTGCCCCACTCGTCGGCTTGGAGGTCCGGGCGGGTGCATATTGTCTCGAACTGGTAACATTGGTAACATGCTGAACATTCGGGCTAAACATTGCTAAACGTGTCTAGTAATGGTTTTCCAATCGTAGTAGTAATAAAACATACGCCTAGCTAGCGTACTTGGTAACATTGGTATAGTATGTACATGGTAACGCTTTGGTAACTATTTTGGTAACATAGTGAACAAACCTGTGAACTCACCAGCATTATATATGTTGACGTCTTTTTGCCATGTTTTTCTCAGGTCGCTAAGGTAGCATCAGTTAGACTAGGCGCACGGGTCTGCATTAGCGTCTAGGCTTAGTGGCATATTTTAAATAAGTGTCTTGAATATTTTGGAACACAGTTTTGTAGTTGTTTAAATCTTTTAATGCTTCCGCTATGGTTTAATGGTTTGATAATCAAGTTTTGAGTTTACGTATTTCATATAGTGTTGTTTATTGTGACCGTTGACTTGGATCCTGGTTTGTCATGCGCCTCGCGGTAAAACTCCGCAAGTGGAAATTTGAGGGTGTGATAGCATTAGATATCAATGTATTCAAGTGACATGAAAAACGTCATGAAACTGACCTACGCATACAAGATCGATTTCATCAATGTAGTTTATAAGTTAATTTGGTTATTTCATCAATGAGGTACCAGAACCAGGCCTGACCCTGAGGGTAGGGTGGTCTACGGTTCGGGCTCGATCTCTTGTTAGGCCAAAAACTTTTTAATTATATATATATATATATATATGTGTGTGTGTGTCGGGGGGGTTAAATTATATATTTAATATACATATTTGCTTACTACATATAAAAATCTTGTTTGCGGAGTTTGAAAACCCATCATAATATAATATAGACGTATCAAATTCAAGGCTTGTCTCTAGCACCAATATCTTATTTTTTTTAATTCATGCTCTTTTGGGTCCAGTTTTATGTTGCCCAAGGCCCATAATAATTTTAGGGTTCTCGGGGACGGACTTGACCATAACTTTTCATAGCCTGCAATAATTCATACCATCTTTCTTTTCGTTTTACCTTCTCGTCGGACAAACTAATCGTTATATTATGATCTACCAAAATACCTATTGAGAATCAACTTTGTCGACCACGAATATTTTAATCACAAACACAAACTTATCATTAAAGCTCAAACACAATCACTGATTATTTTTAAATTGCCAACCAAAATAAAGGATGGTATACAGCTATCAAATCAGATGTTTCATGCGAGAATAAAAGCCTGAATATAGTAGCAGTGATGGTGGGGTTTTCCAGATCTGACATTTAATGGGCGGCATTTTCTAGATTTGATAGGCGGTGATTGTGGTTTCATGATGGGTGGAGTTTTCCAGATCTGACCTACGATCTATGGAAGTCTAAATCATATATGTGTTCATCATCACCAAATTTCAAACACAATGTGGTAGAGGTGGTGGTAGCAGCAATGGTATAGGGTTAGTAACGGCGATGGTGTGATGGTGGTAGACTGGTAGTGTGTGTGTGTGTGTGGAAGGGGGAGTGTAAAAGAGATACGTTAATATATATATATATATATATATATATATTAATTTAAACTTTTGTTTTTTTATAGGCATTACATTTCAAGTGGTCAAAAAAATCAGTGGGGCTCACCATATTTTAAGTTAGTGCCTGTTATTCCTTTGGCGATGGGCTTTGATAGCACCTCCTTTAACATTAGTTGGGCGACGTTGGGGCGCTACTCAACTGATGTGGCTAGGATCATTACCCCATAGCCTCATTATTAACCTATAGTTAATACAAAAGTGTCATCATGTCAATCTCATCTATTAAATTAGTTTGATCAAAGACTCAAATCACTTGTTACGCTTTTTAGGATGAAATTCGTTGTATGTTTAATCTTACATTTTAGGCTAAAGTTAGTAAGATTAAGTCTCTTGAGAAAAGGAGATACTAAGGGTCGCCTCCCTGGCCGCCCAAACCATGACGAGCTGCAAGAACTCGGGCGTATGAAAGCTGCCAAACAACTCAACTTGAAGCAACAGAGGTACAAGGATAACACGACGTGGCAACCGGTGTTGAGTAAGAGAGACAAGATTAAGAAGAAACAATTTCAGAAGATAGAAGATCGATTCAGGAAAACCACCACTTTCTTCGTCTCCAACCTGCCGGATAGGTGCACTAGTGATATGCTGTGGAAGGCTTTCAAGTACATCAAGTTTCTGGACGATGTGTTCATTCCGAGGAAGAGGGACATAGCTGGTAACCGATTTGGCTTTATCAGGTTTATAGGAGTGAATGATGCGGAAGTATGGGAGAGGAAGCTTCAAGGGGTTAAAATTGAAGGTGCAGTTATCTCGGTGACTATCGCCAAATTCACTAGGGATGGTAGCAAATTCTGTCAACAAAATCTCTCAAAAAGTAAATCGGCATTTGATATATTGGAGGCTCAGGCCAAGCTATTGGGATTGGATGGTGTTGGATCTCAGGGTAATCAGAATGTGACTGGGTAGTTCAGGGGTGCTCTATCGAGAGTTAGTGAGTCTACTCCGAATGGGTTGACTGTTGAACTTCCTCCTCTGGAAACTCAAGCCTGGAGGGCTTGGGAGTTTTGGTCGCTTATCGGGGAAGCTAAGGATTTAGATATTTTGGATAATATGCTTGAAAACCTTGCTATGGTGCCGCATTTAGGCGTCAAACTCAAGTATGTGGGAAGATTGAAGGTCATGTTGCAGTTTCAGTCCAGGGAACAGGAGGACGAGTTCTTGGTCTCACATTACGAGTTCTGGTCTGAATATTTCCTGAGATTATACCTGTGGGATGGTACTGCACCTGTTTTTGATCGGGTTGCATGGATTAATGTTTTTGGGGTTCCTATTTTCTTATAGGATAGACACGTCTTTAACCGGAGTGGCGAAAGATGCGGTAGGCTGATCGCTAAATCCAATGTTTCTATGTTGGATGAAAATTTGGAGTCATGTAAGATGGCGATGTTAGTGAATTAAATTTCCCCGGTGAATCATATCGCTAAACTTAAGTGAAAAAATCAGGTAATTGAGGTTCGAATCAAGGAGGTTGAGGAATCTTGGACTCTGGCAGTTCCTTAGTCTACTTTGGAGTAGGAATCATTTCGAGGCCGTAACGGTGGATGTTGTGGGTAGATCAGGTGGTCTGGTGTCTCTGTGTGACATAGATATTTTCTTTGCTTAGACTATGTTTTAAGACCAGAACTTTGTGATTGTTTCTGGATTCATCAAAGGGGAGGCTGATTTGGTAAACATCGTTAACATTTATGCACCTAATGATTAATTGAAAATAAGGGAGTTGTGGGCTCGGTTATTAGATATCAGACGGAATTGGTTTGGTTGGTGGGTGGTGCTCGGGGATTTCAATGATGTTAGATGTCTGGAAGAACGGGTTAACTCTAGATTTGACCCGATATTGGCTGCCAGTTTCAATGATTTTATAAGTACTGCGGGCTTCTTGGAATACCGTATGGCAGGCAGGAGGTTCACGTTTATATCGGATAATGTGGATATTAAGATGAGCAAATTGGACCGGATACCTGTGTGTGACAAGTTTATGAATAGGTTGTAACACCCCAACCGATGGCGGAAACATCGAGGTGTCACGTAGTGATGATTGTTCAATAGCTCATGGTACTAAATGGAAGTTGAATATTACTAAACAATTTACAATTTATCATAAAATTTAATAATTACATCTACTTGATTTACATAAACTAGATCCAAAGCTCATATGTGATCCAAGACTTGTACAACTTCAAAAAGCACGTAAAAACCTGAAACATGTTGAGTTGGAAAGATGGGGGGGGTCAACTATAAATAGTTGGTGAGAATACATAGGTTTTGCATATAATTGAAAACAATATGTTGTATAGCAATCATGATTGAAGTATAATAATTAGTAATGATAGAATATGAGTCCCACATGTAACAATGCGTCTTTTGTACAATCAAACCTTGTGTCGACTGAGACCTAACTCGCAAGTTAGTAAAAGTGTAACTGTTATCGATCATCCCTGAATTTATGCGGGGGGATGGGTTTGTCAAACCTATAGCGCTATAATCTAAACAGGCGGCTTAATCAATGTTAATGATTGTACTGTGTCTTTTTGTTACAGTCAAATGATAGAATGAGTAAATGATAGCGTATAAAATGTTTATAATTGAATCACAAGTTTCAACAATGTAAGAATGAGTAAATGATAGTGTATAAAATGTTTAAACATGTTTCACCCCAAAATGTAAAACAAAAAAAGGGGCTATGTAAACTCACATTCGCTAAACTGAATTATCCTCTAAGCGTTGTGAATGTATGTGAGGCGAATCCCAAAGACTCAACAACGTAGCTAGTCCAATTTGAAGAAATAAAAAAACGAAAAAAAAGAATATCAAGCTTCCAATTCGCCAATTACAAGAGCTTATAATCAAAGCTTCAATTCTAGAAGTAATAGACTATGGAAGAAAGGTATGAGGGAAAGTTTAATCGGATTGAAACAATCGATTTAGAGGTGCCAAGTGTAATGGGTCATAGGTGGGTTTTTATACTAGTTTTGGATTCAATTAGCCATTAAAATTGGTCAACACCATAAAGTAAGGTTTTATGATGAATTGACTATTTGACTAGGACTTTGACTGTTTGACTAAGACTTTGACTAGGACTTTGACCAGGACTTTGACTAGGACTTTGACCAGGACTTTGACTAGGACTTTGACTCTGACTTTGACTAAGATTTTGACTAGGACTTGTTTCCTTCGGTTTCTAAGTTGTTTTAGGGCCGAAAATTAAGGGTTTTGAGTATCAAGTTCTGAAACATACGTGCTCGGGTGTAGATGTGAGTATAAAACGTGCAATACTTTTACTTATAAAAATTATAAGTTTTATTAAATTGTGACTTTTGGTCCTATTAAAATAGGAGGGTTAAAAATGAAAATTTTGAAATAGTTGAGGGACCAGTTATGCACATTTATGAAAAGTGAAGGGTGCAGATGTCACATAGGTGGCCTAATGCGATTCTTATAGTGCTTAGTAAAGGGTTATCTGACCACTATCCGATATTGTTGAGCTGTATGTTGGTGGACTTCGGGCCGACACCTTTCAAATTCTTTAATAGTTGGATTGGTGCTCCTGAGCTTGATCAGATTGTGCTTTCTGCCACGGGTATGGAGTTGGGCCATTTATATAGCAATTTGAAATTGGTAAAATATCTTAAGGAGATTAAAAACCGGATCAAGAGTTAGAGAAAGTCAGTCAAGATTGTTGAGAACGTGGTTGCTGAAGCTTTGGCGGATGTGGTCGATAAGCTTGAAAAGAAGGCTAAAGTCACGGTGTTATTAGATGAAGAGAAAAAAATTAAGGGTGACTTCCAGGCTTCAAATTCGTAAGTTGGAGCTGGATAAGGCGAATAATTTGCATCAAAAAGCGCGGGTCAAATGACTTACGTTCGGCAACGAGAATTCCTCTTTTTTCCATCGGGCAATTAAGATCTATATTGCCAATAATCGGGTCAACGGGCTGCACATAAACGAGTCTTGGATTACAGATCCAAATACCATTAAGAAGGAGGTGATGACTTTATTCAAGAAACAATTTGCTGAGCCTGTGCGGAGACGACCCAGTTTTATAAATTCTGGGCTTAATTGTTTGTCCCAGGAGCATGAGATGATGTTGATTCAGACGTTTTCATGTGATGAAGTGTGGGAGGTCATTAGGGGTGAGCAATAAACGGTTCCGAACAGCAAAAACTGTGAAACTGACCCGGAACCGCTAGAACCGAACCGAATTAATGTTATAGGATCCAGTTAGAACTGACGGGTCTGATTAAGAACCGTTAGAACCGTTTTGAATTAAATTAAATATTTAAATATTCTATTATTAGTTTGAAATATAATATGTTGTTTCCTTCTTTATAGTTCTTAACACTTTTAAATTGTTTTACTTGGTAGGAATGTAGAGTATTGCCTTATGTGATGGTCAGGAGTCACCACAACTTGTTCTGACCCGTTTAATCTGTATAAAAAGAATGATCTGATCCGAACAAAACATATTTTGATACGTAAACTACTATAATTTTAGTAACCATGGTTAACACAAACTGTTGATAATTTTTTTAAGAAAAATCATTGTTTTTGTTTATTTTTTTATTTAATTGTTAATGTTAATTTTAGGATTTTATTGACAACCGGTTCCGGTCTAGAACCGTTTCTTGAGAACCGTTTCACCCGGTTCTGGAACCGAATCATTTAGTAATTATCGGTTTCGATTCTCATATTTTGAAATAAACGGTTCGCGGTTTGGTTCGGTTTGGTCCGGTTCTGAACCGTTGCACAGCCCTAGAGGTCATCAAGTCGTGTGATGGAGGTAAAGCGTCCGGACCCGATGGGTTCACTATTAAATTTAAGTATTAGCTATGATTATAATAACATAAACATAACGAAATTTAATAACATAAACATAATGAAATTTTAATCATAAATTAAATTTCCGATCTTTATTTTAATCAAATATAAATATCAGTAAAGCCATAGCATTTTATCTAGAACATGAATTAACATCCACATTATGTCATATTTTATCTCTATAATTCGTAAGCTGCAAAAATCAACAGTTGAGTAGATTACTTAACCGTTGACTTTGGTTTTAGTTGAGGCTAATAACTGAATTAAACCAAATCATGCATACCTGTAAAAGTAGTTGTATTTCCCGCCGCATCGTACATACACACTACTAGTTTGTAATTATGTAGTTTGTAATTATGTAGACGCATATACCTCTCCAAAATAAATGTTTCATGCATATATACTTGGTACTTTTGTCAGAAAAAACCACCTTGAAGATGTATTTTCACTTTTCAAATTCAGAATGAAGTCATGAACATTTCAAATTTGAATTCGGTTAGATTGTTTTGAATATGAATTCAAATACGTTTTGATTCCAAATTCCTTTTTTAACAAATTGTCAAATAAGAAGAAATCAAATATCGATTCGACGGTGACATAATAAGTGGTTAAAATTTAAGAGGTAATAAGAATAGGTTTTATATAATTAATTTTTAACTAAAACTATACGATTTTCATTCCCTAAAAGCGAAAATTATATCGAAATAGCAGACAGACGCTTTTGTATAGCCAACCCTATTCTACTGAAAACAAATCCTTGCCCCCCCCCCCCCCCCGAGTCGAAACATTCCTATGGATAACCCGTTGGACCCTAGTCAAAAAACGAATAACTTCCGGTGCCAAAGACCCAATGGTATCAAAAGCCAGAGGGACAAAGGCGTGTTGGTTCTCGCGCAGGCTTTAGTATGCTTTTCCACTTGCTTCGTCTCTGCTCTTCGCACAGCATGCATCCCTACGACAAACTCATTATCTTTCAAACAAGCTAGAGGGGATAATCCTGTTAGGTCAACATAAGCGTGTCCCCCCCCCCCCCCCCCCAAGCCCCAGCTCACCCAAAAGACAATGTTAGGATCTGAGTTTAATTGTTTTGATATATTTAGAATAAGATGAGAAATGAATGATGTAAGTATATATGGAAAGTGCAGCGGAAAGATAAACTATAATCAAAACAACAGGAATAAATGTTATCAATGATCAAATGCTTTCATTAATTGAAAGATTACAATCAGTACAAATACTCACCCTCAGCCTGATCACACAGTGATTGTTTGTCTGAGAGAATGTTTGTGTGTGATGTAATAGAACAGTACAAGCAATGTTCTATTTATAGACAAACCTAAACCACTGGTGACATGTGCTGACGTCACCTAAGATAGCGACCTCTAACAGAATAACAACATAAAACATCTGCCCTATACAATCTACTGTTACATTACAAAACACTGTAAAGTAAACTACTGCTAAGGGAAAACTCTGATGGTCTTGCAACATCTGTTGGAACCTAAGTGCTGTTGACTCCAACAGACCTTTAGTCTTCAGTACTTGATCAGCAGTTGTTTCTTCATCAGACCTTTGGTCAGCAGTTGTTCTCTATCAGTTGTTCTCTAGCAGTCCTTTGTATCAGCAGTTGTCACAACAGTTGTTTGGATGGAACAGTTGTTAGGGTCAGCAGTCTTTTGGGAAGAATATGTTGTAAAGACTGTTTATTTATGGAATCAACTGTTAGCATATTTTGGCTTTTAATCATCTGTTCTTCTCCAGGTCAGCAGACCCAACAGACAAGTAAATCTGCTGGCTGCAAGGTGGATCCCCCTTTCACTGGGTCCGAGAGATAATTCATAGGAGCCTCTTTCTTGACTCATATCCCAGGTCTTCTTAAAATGGCCCAAAGTACGTCCTGAACCCAGTTATATTTGTAATCAAGTTTGTAGTAACATGTATATTTTATAAATGTTAAATTGCATTAGGATAGTAGGCAAACGGGCGATAAGTTACGACCGCCACCCCTTTTTAAAAATGAATAACTACAATTATTAGCTTGATTAGTATTATAAGTAAGAGATTATAATACCTTAAAAGCTACTTACTTAAGCCAAACGTTCCTTTCTCAATTCGGAACGAGGGGTTTGTTTTGTCAGAGATATAGAGTACGTACGAAATTATTCCCTTGTTTTGTAGCTTTTAACGTAGGGACTCGAGTCTTAACATCCACTCGTATATAAAATAAATTTAAAAACGTGGTGAATTGCATGCGTTTGTCACAACATGGTGTTAGTGTTTATTTAATATATGAAGTTTAATATTAAGTCAGTAAGTACAAAATCAACCAATGATATTTGTAGATGTAGAGGGGTGATTCTTAAAATATAATAGTAGGTTCTTGTTCTAATTGTTAAGTGTAATACAAGTCATTAGCTACCATCACAACTATTCGCATCATTATGTTCGATAAAAGGAATGAGGGAAGCTCCAATGGAAAAATATTAGAAGACAAAAATACTTCGAAATAATGTATGATAAATATTGGGAAAATGACCAATATAGCCCGTTGACCGGGCATTTTGCACAACTAGCCCTCTCCATCGTCTTTGGAGAGACGGGACACGGCTCCCAACCAGCCTGAACCGTCTTCGAGACGGTTTGGTTTTATAGCCAATTGCAAGCCAACACGTGGCGTCTCTGATCCCGAGGCTGTACCGTCTCTCTCCAGACGGGTCAGAACCCTCTCCCAGACGGTTCACGTTTCCCCATGCCGGCTGACCCTTCGGTTCAACCGTCTCCCAGACGGTTCACGTCTACCAATGCCGGCTGACCCTTCGGCTCAACCGTCTCCCAGACGGGTCACATTTCCCAAGACGGCTGGCCCTTCGGTTCAACCGTCTCTCAAGACGGTACACATCTACCAACGCCGGTGAGTCCCGATGAGCGGGCGACGCTTCGGTTGTCCAGCTCAGCCCTATAAATACCCGTCTCCCGTCCATTTCCCGTCATCCAACCCCGTCTAAACACTATCCACCACCGTGCAAATCCGTCTAAACACTATCTACAACCCGACGACCACCGTCCAACACCGTCCAAACAATATCTACCACCCCACCACCACCGTCCAACACCGTCCAAATCATAGAAAAATGGCACCTCAAAGATGGACGGAAGAACAAGAGATTGCCTTGATTGCGGCATGGCTTCATGTTGAAGAAAGCACACATCTTAACAACAAATGGTTCTGGATACTGAATGAATACAACCGGCTCGTTGGAGGGTCAGAACGTACCACCGAGTCCCTGAGCCGCAAGTTGAGCGATTTGACGACAAAGTGTCAAATCTTCAACGGGCACCACAACCGGACTCTTTACGACGTACCCTCTAACTTTCCCGAAGACGTGGCAATTAGACACAGTCTAAGGCAGTATAAAAACAGGGAGCGTAAAGAGTTTAAACATGTGTCCGTTTGGCAAATGATAAGACATCGTCTTAATTAATTTGTAATTTAGTAACTTTTTATTTAATGCAATTAATGGTTATATTTTTATTAATATTAATGCAATTTTGTCTTTTTGTTTTTATATTTAAGGTAAATATCTCATTAAACGTACTATACTATTACAATCACAAATAAACAATAAATACTATTACAACAACAATTAAAAAACTACACTATTACAACAAACTTCCCAAGAACTAAGAAGCAACAAGTGAAAACTAAGAAGCAACAAGTAAAAAACTACACTATTACAACAAACTTCCCAAATTTACTTCCAGAACTAAGAACTTTGTTTGAAGTAATAGTAATGTCTAACCAACTATTGAGGACTACATCTTAGTGTTAGATGTTTTGTTCTCCACAACGGCGGTAGTAGCAGTGGTCTACATAGACGTTGTTTCGAATGGTGTATGTGCTCTACATAGACAAGTCCGAAACGTTTCCTCGTTTTATGTAACAATAGTTCTCAGTGAGCACACGTCGAACATCGAGACATAAATTCGGAAAGCGAACGAACTTGCCTAAAATGTAGACCACCACATCATCGATCCATTACACGGGTTGCAAACCACGCGCAGATGGAACAACAATCCAAGTAGCCGTACGCAGATGAAACAACAATCCAAGTAACCGGGACATATTTTCCGAAGTCGGTAGGCTTCGGCTGGGAAAGTCAAAAAGGCTTCGGCTGGGAAAGTAAAAAAACGTCATTGGATTGGAAGATGAAAGCTTAGAGGAGACGGGTGGGTGCATGGAAGATGAAAGTTTAGAGGAGAGGGGTGGGTGCAAATTTCGTTATGTGAATTGGGGTATTTATATACACTCGTGAGACGGTTCAGACGGTATCACAAAACGGCTTAAGACGACTTGGGAAATGTGACCCGTCTAGGAGACGGTTGAACCGAAGGGTCAGCCGGCATTGGTAGACGTGAACCGTCTGGGAGACGGTTGAACCGAAGGCAGCCGGCATGGGGAAACGTGAACCGTCTGGGAGAGGGTTCTGACCCGTCTGGAGAGAGACGGTACAGCCTCGGGATCAGAGACGCCACGTGTTGGCTTGCAATTGGCTATAAAACCAAACCGTCTCGAAGACGGTTCAGGCTGGTTGGGAGCCGTGTCCCGTCTCTCCAAAGACGGTGGAGAGGGCTAGTTGTGCAAAATGCCCGGTCAACGGGCTATATTGGTCATTTTCCCATAAATATTGGCGAATTAAACTACAAACCGGTCATATTTTCAAACAATAGAAGATTCATTTAACCATGTGTTTTGTTTTGTTTTTTCTTTATGTAAATTCAAATTTTAATTTGTAGAGTAGTTGAAATAAATGTATAAGGTAGACGGTGCCCTTCTATTGAGCTCTCTCTCCTGCTCCCCTCGGCATCGATTTGGAGGGGTGGTGTTCTCCTTTTTTGCTTATGCACCTCTTCACTTTCTTCTTTGCTTCTACCACAACTCATGAACAATTTCCCGCTTGAGAACCCTCTCCATCTCGATTCACCCTCCACCTCACCACCGCTTCATCCAGCCCGCCTACTCCACCATGCATTTTGTACCCTAAAAATTGTATTATGATTACGGAGTTGAAAATTATAGTTAAATGTTAACGAATGGAAATTGTGTGGAACACAAAATAAACACGTGAATATGAATTTGTCAACTTGCTTGTAAGTAAACGACGATATATATTTGTCTTGAGATAGATGATGACAAAAACTTTGTTAACGATAAACCATAGGCAATGAGTATGAATTCTTCAATTTGTCTAAGATGTTGATCAAATTTTGATGTAATATCTTTTAAAACAACCTTACCTTAAAAGCTTTATAACTTTTTATTAACGACTTAATAACTTCTAACTTATTTAGGCTCGCATCCAATGTCTTATATTGATAATAAGCGCCCCAGTGGCCCGACAAAGTCACTTTATGGCAAGGAACTTATGGAGCTTTGGCTCAATCGTCCAGAGCCAAATTTTCTTTTGTGTGCATCTGTTTGGAATTTGGCAAAATTATGATAAATTGCATATTTGTTGTAGTTAGATTATGCGTTGCGGTTAGAGATGAGTCATGGTTTTATCCTCTCATATTGCGTCATGTCAGCGCCTAGTTGACATCTTGATAAAGTTGCTGGTCACTCACCTGATTCTGTTGTGGCTAGAGGTGAGCAGCAGCTTATCCAGTTTTTTTATTTTTTAATTTTTTTAGACTTTCTAAATTTATCAAATTTATAATATTAATACAAAAATAAATGCAACTAAAAATTAGATTAATGTTTACAATAATGCAAACTATAAAAAACTAAAAACTAATCTAATAAAAGATCATCAGGACGTCTAAACCACAAATGCTCGACTAATTCATGACGGTGGTTTCCGTGTATCTCACGGTTCTTGAAATTGTTTATGTTGTCGAGTCTTTGGATATCAACGATTGTCGATTGGGCACGTGGGATATCATCTTCGTAATTTTAACATATCGTCATGCCTTGGTCCTCCAATATCATGTTATGTAGAATAATACAAATATAAGCGACGTCCATAATCCTCTCTCGTGTCCAAAACCTTATTGGGTTGGCAATCAACCAAAATCTTTTTTTAAGAACGCCAAACGCTCTTTCAATATCTTTTCTTGTCGACTCTTGTTTCTTTGTAGAGTACATGCATTTGTCTTCAAGTTGAGACGAGTAAGCTTGAACAAGTGTCGCCCATTCCTTGTAAATACTATCGACCAAGTAGTAGCTAGCCGTACTTGAAATTTACGCTATTAGCGTAAAATGATTGGGGCGGCTCAACCCCGTCGATAAGGTCATCGAATATAGGTGATTGGTTGATTACATTTAGGTCGTTATTTGACCCAGCAACTTCAAAAAAAGCATGCCAAAACCAAAGATCATGCGGGCCGCCACTTCAAGTATAATACTCGGTCCAGAATGATCACCTCGATGAATCTGACCTCGCCAAGCCGTAGGACACATAGCCCAACCAACATGCGTACAATCGAGACTACCAAGTATTCCGGGAAACCCATGTTTTTCACCATTAACCTCGTATATGCGTTGGATATCATACATTGTTGGTTTACGCAAATATCTTCCTGACTAGATAGAAATGATCCCTACGCAAATATATATATATATATATGTATATATATATATATATATATATATATTAAACGACATTTGATAATAAAAGTGTAAACAATATGTGTAAGGTAAACTATATATAGATATATAGATGTATACCTTGACAAAAAAATATGAAGAGAACCGCGTGCAACTTTTTCGGACATGGCAATATACTCATTCATTGCGTCCGACGTAAGCCCGTAGGCTAGTTGCCGAAGAGCGGCCGTACATTTTTGTACGGAGGTGAACCCTGGCCGGCCCCTTGCGTCTTTTCTTTGTTGAAAAAAAGTAAAACGCTCTGACAAATCATTTGATAGGCGCATAAATAATTGTTTGCTCATTCGAAAGCGTCGCCTAAAATGTTCTTCAGTATACACGGGATCCGGGCTGAAGTAATGCCGTATCAAAGTTTTGTTTGCTCCGTCTCTGTCAAATGATGGTTGTCTGGTTAGCGCGGGAGTTCTACGTCTTCGAGACCGGGCCATCAAGTATTCAATCGTTATCCTTCCCACATCCATAAACAATTCGTCTTCTTCGAATGAGTCGGATGAAGAAAAATCGTTCCATGCGCCATTTTGTATAGAGTGAAAAGAAATTTTTTTGATTGGTTGTGTGGAATTTGAAACTTTTTTACAAAAGCTTGCCAAAAATACCAAATCTCTCCAATGGTCGGATTTCATCTGCTACCACACGCGAGTGTGGTAGCTTCAGCTGGCTCGTGCAACAGTTTAAGTGAGGGTGTTATAATGTGAGCGATCCACGTGGATTAAAATGTGGCTTGCGGTTGTTCACTCACAGGCCACAACACATAGTCTTATATATTTTAATATTAAAACCATGTAAACTTTAAATTTGTTTCTAATTCCACATCTTAGCTATTAAATGCTAATTTTTTATTTCTAGTTTTGTATTCCTCAATGCATGTACGTAAGAAAATGTATGACATAAGAATATTCTTTCTTATAAGCGGGTGCATATACGATTTCACTTCATTTTAATTATTGTTGTACTATCACATTATTTTATTGATTTACTTCATTAAATTATTTATTTGGAGGCATCATTTAAATGATTCAAAATATTTATTTTTAAGTATTCTTTTTTTTAATTACCGTTTTAAAAAAATAACTGTTTGTAAAACTAAAAAAATAACCGTTCCATTAAAATAAAAAAAAAATACAAGAAACATCAATTAAAAAACATACAAACACCTAAATTTACTCATCACCTTCATCCTCGTCGTCGCCTTCAACCCAATAACAATCTCAATCATATTTTGCCACGATTTCTTCTTTACGTTTTAAAACCAAGTCCAAAGATTTACTTTTGAGGTGGTTGTGCGGTTTTGAATACATATTCAAGTCATGGTTATACTGCCTTTGTCTCAATAATTCGCGTTGTTCCTCTAAAAACGCTAAAGTTTTTTCGCCTTGTTGAGATTGTAGGGTGACCAACTGGTTCAGTTTATCTTCTTTCATATCTCGGTATGACCCAAATTCGTAAACCCAGGATGATTTGCTTGAAGGCTCGACGGCGACTTTCTTATTATTTTCGTTTGGGCCTCATTGGGTTGGCATCTTCATTGAGATCCAGCATGTGGCTAGTGGGGGTGGAGTCGTCTAGTATGGAAAAGGTAGACGCCTAATATTTGCCTTTTCAAAGACTTCCATTTCTTGTCATAATGATTATCGGGCGGTTCTTCACCCATCAACGCATGCTTTTTCCACTAGCCGTGATCTTTTACAATCTCTCATGCCGCTTGATGATTAAAACCAGAAGGATGGGTTTTTCTATAATCTCTCAACGCCGTTTGCATGACATTAAAATCATTACATCCACTCCATAGTAGGCGTTCCTATATTCAAACAAGTAAAAATTTATGTTAGAAAAATTTATATAATTAAAAAAAAACACAAGTTAAATATATCATAATCGTCACCGCTTGTTGATGAAACCCATTGATTGAATTATTTTGTGGGTTCATGGCGGTCCATTTAGAAGTAATTTGATCAACTGTTCGGTTGGATCCTCCCACCATGTCTGTGTAATGTTTTTGGACCGCCCTCCAAAAACTCTCATTGCTTCTTTGATTACTCTTCTCTCTGTTCTCCGACACATATCACCAGGTTAGTGCTAAAGGACGATAGCTGCAAGATTTTACAACATAAAGGACGATTCTTATCAATTTTGAAGTTAAATGATAACCATTGAAAAACCTTGTAAACATAAAGAACAATTTCTGTAATTTTTCCAAGAAAAAATATGTGTAGACTATTTTACTATAGTTTTACTCCCAATTAGATGTTTTCACGTCGTAGATTGGTTAGAGGGAGAAATTCAACCCATTTTCTTTTAAGAATTGAATTATATTAAATTGATAGCACCTAGCAGATTTAGGGGTTGTTTGATTGATTAAATGCTGAATTATTAAAAAGTCTGAATAGTTAAGAGAATTTGAATGGGTAAGTGTTGAATCATTAAGTACTGTTTTGTTGCACCTCTAAATGGTTAGTCTTTTTGTCCCACATGGTAGAGGAAGTAAAAATGGATTCATTTACTCCTTAATGGTTTGGCAATATCCTAGGTCTTATTGGTTCAGCCTTAACTATTCAATTTAAATGCTGAAACAAACACGTTGAATGAGCTGAATACTGAATCATTCAGCGCTGAATGATTCAAAGGCTAATTAAGAGCCTTACCAAATAGCCCTTTAGTGACTACTTATGATTAGTTAAATAAAAATCCCTTTTTCAAAGCCTAATTATGTTTAGTTAGACTCATGCTTGAATTTGTAGGAGTGTGTCAAAATGAAACACTTGTCTTTTATAATAAAAACTCTTATTTCTCATTATTTTGATGGTATGAAATAATATCAAGATTTTCTTCCCTAATTCATGATTATAGTTTGCGTTAAAAGATTCCGTTAATGAGTCACCCACTCACCCAACTAACATCAAACATCATGAATAAAGAAAGTCGAATTAAAGGGTAAATATGAAAGTGAAGTTACTAGCTAGTTGTATTGTAGTCTTGTAGACCATAGAAACAATATTTTTATTATTTTTTAATCTCTAGTTAAATGGTACTTGACATAACGACCTCATATACACAAATGTCTTCTCTCTCTATATATGAGTATATGCCTATATATCTATCTATCTATCTCTCTATATATAATATTATATCTCTCTCACATCATATTGTTACAAGTGTAGGACTTAGTCAGAAATGATTCAGTAAGGTATACTCACTGGCTCACTACTTCATCTTCCAAAAGATCACAACTTTATCCTCCATTTTGTTATCATTTAACAACATATATATGCACTTATCATAAGTTACAATGAGTGCAGAAAATCCCACTTCTGAACATGATGATTGTAGCTCAAACTCCTTTACTTCGCCATGTTCCTCACCCGGTTCAGCTCAACCGGTTCACATACCACAAAACCCTAAAACCCAAACCACCAAGAGAGACCGCGACACAAGCACGAAACACCCAGTCTACCGCGGTGTTCGAATGCGTAATTGGGGCAAATGGGTGTCTGAAATCCGCGAACCACGGAAAAAATCAAGGATATGGCTTGGAACATACCGAAACCCTGAAATGGCTGCACGTGCACATGACGTGGCAGCACTTAGTATAAAAGGAAATTCTGCTATTATTAATTTCCCTGAACTGATCGGGTTATTGCCCCGACCAGTTTCCTCATCACCAAGGGATGTGCAGGCTGCGGCAGCAAAAGCTGCCGCAATGGAAATATTTGACTTTCCAGCTGCACAGTCCTCGGTATCATCAGAAGAACTGGATGAGATAACTCAGCTCCCGAGTCTTGGTTTGGACTCGGGCGAGTCTAATAATAAAGAGTTTGTGTACATCGACTCAGTGGCAGAGACGTGGTTGTATCCACCACAGTGGATGAATAACGGTGGCGGTTGCGACGGAGAATGTGACGGTGGTTTCCGGTCAGAAGAATTTAGTTTCTAATGATTTGAATATGTACTGTGGAATTATATTAGTGTGTTTTTTCGTTTTAAATTATTTTTCTTTTAACCTTTCTAATTTTGCTTTTGAAAAAAACTCAACAAAAAAGTTACTACATCATTTATGTTTGTTGATCAATGATGTAACCAAAGAAATAAATAGACCGGAGATAGTACCGAGTCGTTCTCCCACAAAGTAATGACAAGTAGTGGTCGTATTATTACTTTTCAACCAATTTAAATGTTGGGATAAATATGCATCCTACATTAAAAAAAAATTAAGAAATTGTTAGTATTTTAGGTAAATAATTTGTAGTTTATGTAAATTATTTTTATTTAAATAATTTGTATTATACTTTTAATTATTTTGTGTATGATCGACTTCTTGTGAAACGATAGTATTTGTTCTAGTTCTTATTTATTTATTTATTTTTGTTTATATACTTTGAATATTTGTATTTCACTATTTCTTTTCTTAAATAGCTTGTTACTTTACGTAATTAGTAGAATAATCATGACTATACATGAAGGTATGAAAGTTATGATAAGGTTAGTGATGTTTCAATCTAACTAAAACTACTCATTTTCATTATTGTTTTTCTTTTTAGTATCTTCATTTTTAATGCAATATCATGGTAATATATATCATATATGCACTAGCTTATCTTTTTTATCGTAACAGAGCATCATGTCATTTACTTTGAGGCGATTGATATGTGGTTTTATCTTTAGAGTGACATTTTGTGACATCTAGATTCAATAAATATATTGTTGTATCATATAATCTAATTTGTTAAATGTTTTTTTAATAAAAAAAAAGAATAAATCATCAAAATTGCTATTTTGTAACTATCTTTATAGTCATGCCATTCGTTGAATAACTTTAATCAATCGATCTTACCTAGTATAATCTCACTCATAGCTATAAAAACTATTAGTAGAGTATGGGAAGGATGAGATGTATGCAAACTTTATCTCTATCCCAAAGGATAGAAACCTTGCTTCTGGTAAAACCCCTGGGTCCAAAGACAACCCAGATATGAGAGTTAGGAAACTTACCACAACACACAAGTAGGTAAATAATTAGGGCCGACCTTGAAAATTATATTAGGAATACATCTTTGAGATAGGAGTGACATCCACACCTCAAAGAGTATTTCCTTAAAAAAAGAACTTAACCACAAAGCTGGGAGTTATCCTTAACTTAGTGATTGGTTTCATACCACAATAGTTTTCAATTTTGAAATACATCTTTGAGTTAGGAGTGAAATCCACATCTTAAAGATCTATTTCTGCACCTCGTTTTTAATCTCGCTAAAGTTTTGGAATTCACTAATGATGGGGCACGTGCAATCTGGAAGGGTGAGCGCCTGTATCCTGAGTTTTTTTGTCTAGGTTTGGTATTTCGTATAAATCCCAATCAGATGAGGGACCCGTATACCTACCTGGGAACTCTCGGGATGAGCATTCATTTATAGGCTAAAGTATGCCCCCACAAGTCACTAAAAAATTTCAAATACTTGAGTTAGTCAAAGTTTCCTATGGAAACAATTCCAATGATATTTATGCTTGTTTATCATTTGAAGACTTAATTTAATCACTTGATGTTTCATATGCCATTATTCATTGAACACTTACTTTTGGATTCCTTATCGTCATTATCAAAACTTTTTGTTCGTTATATTATCACATTAAAGCTTACACTATTTCACTTATGCTTTGAGACTTTTACACTATAAAGTATTACTCTTTTTGCGTTAAAACATTTTTACCCACGACTTAAGTTTTAAACTCTGTGTTTAGCTTCGACCACGTTATTTTGAAACCACGAACTTTCTTAAATATTGGGAATCTATTCGTATTACATACGTTGATTTTTTATCATTCACGTCGTTCTAAATCTTGGTCTTTTAAAAACACATTAGACTTACACATACTTTTCATGAAATGGTTTCATCTTGCATTTTATAAACTTGCTTTGCATATTTTACAAGTCAAATGTAAACCTTCTTGTTTTCATACAATGGATCCAATATATGTTTTCGGGAGAAATTTGCAACTAATAATATGCCTTATAAAACTTTTCAAACTCAACTTCTCGTAAACCCATGAAAATGTGTACTTACGAAATCTTTTCATATGAACATGTTTTGAATCTAAAACACACTTCGATTTCTAAAAAGTTATTCCCATGCATCACTACTCTTCTTCCAACTATATCACAAGGTTCGAGTAAACTGCGAAAATTTACCTTTTACACTTCTACACTTTCAGTCTCAAAACTTTTGGTTTAAACAATGGACATATCCTCTTATCCGAATGTTGCTAAATGTCTTTTATAGTAGAACGCATATATGTAAAATTACTAGATTTTAACTCGCATGTTAGTAGGCTATACACATGTACCGTGCACTTTCATTTACAGTAAATTTCATTATTTTATTCTTATACAATTCTATTTATAGCCACGTTCGCACATTATCTTATTATTCTTGTATTATTTTATTGGTGGTTATTTTCACGCGTTATTTTCAACTATTCTCACACAAGTTATTAGTAGTTATTCTTACAACACTAGTTTCGAGCATTAATTTTAACTTGTTTACTTTCATTTTGTGCAAATTGTGTGATTTACTCGATTTACGTTATACTATTCTTTCAATCGAAATTTTATGCTATACTTATATACTTACATGAACGCATATTTGGTATGCATATTTTTTTCTCTTTTTTTTTCTGTTGTGAGCAAAACCTGTTATACTTTACATTATTTTGTTCATCGTCATGGCCAACGAACATACTAGTTGATAACTCGTATGGGATCTAAGCCAGTGCCCACGTACGACTCGGATTAGAGTATTTATTGTTAGTACATGATGTCCCTAGGCTAGTATATCAGTTGTTTGGACGTGTTTCGGGGTGTTTGGAGACGTTTGTACGCGTTTTGGAGGGTCCGGGAAGCTGCATGCGATTAGCCTTCAGTTACACGCGATTAGGGCCCTAATCGCGTAACTGTTCATGCGAGTAGGCTTTGTGTTTTGGCGATTAGCCCTAATCGCCCCACATGGTCTGGCTGATCGCGTATATGCTGCTGTACGTACCCGGGAGGTATAAATAGGCCCAATCATTGCCCTAATCATTAGTTCTTGCCTCACACACTCTCCAAACACCCTCCCAAGGTCTGTAAGGTCTGATTTGATCTCTGTAAACACTCGTGCTCTGTTTTTAGTGATTAATCGATAATCTTTTGACCCGTGTGTGTGTTGTGATTACTCATTTGTCATTGTTTCATTATCGTATCTGTTATTAAAGCATATTAGAGGGATTCCGCACCTCTAGTATAAACCCCGTGATTGTTGGATTTCGCGTTATTCGATCCTACAAGTGGTATCAGAGCCGAGGCTCTTATCACGAGTGTTTTAATAACAAAAACGAGCTAAAACAGGTTGTTTTTGGTGTAAAAGTTCAGTTTTTAAGCAAAAACCTGTTCTTATTTTGAAACTTTGAGTTTTTGTCAAAAACCCATCTTTTTCAACATCTTGGTGTGTATTTACGGTTAAAAACAAGTGTTTTTTATTAGGGTTTGCTCTAAAACTGTTTTGGTAACTTGTCTAATCATTTGGAATCAAAATATAATGTTTTAGATAAGATTTTGAGGCAAAATAGGTGATTTTTGAGCAAAAGTGCGGCTACAGATCAGATCAGGCGATTACGCAGTCCTAATCGCACAAACATTTCACACGATTAGGGTTTTCAAGCGATCAGCCCCTAATCGCCAGTTATTATACACGATCAGTGTCTAATCGCCAGTTCCTGTTCACGATTAGGCCTAATTGCTTGTTAGCGATTAGCCCTAATCGCCTACCATACTCTTGTCACACTAAAACCCTAATCGCATATAAACAACTAGCGATTAGGTCAAATCGCCCAACTGTTTACACGAGTAGCCCCCTAATCGCGTATAAAACATACAATTATAAGCCTAATCGCCTATAAAGGTCTGGAACATAAAATTTGACTAAGTATCGGACTATTATCATACCTTAACATATGGCGAACCCGTGGGGACATCTGAGTCAACCGAGACCTCAGTATAATCAACAAATGAACAATCAATCTAACGTACCCACGAACCCTTGGCAGTACTCAGCAGAACGAAACGCGCAACGGATGCAGCAATCGCAAATGCAAGCGAATGTTGCCGGAATCAATCCGTGGGCGCTAGCTGCTCAACAGCAAATGGTGAACAGGAATCCGTGGGCACTCGCAGCTGCTGCCAACTCTCAGACAAATCATCTGTCTTCCGTACTCATGAGTGACTTAGAGACGGGTAGTTCTAACAGGGCACCGAAGCTGCAGTACATGTCCGACTACCATGGTTGGAAGGGCAGATTTCAGACGTATGTCGAGGGCATCGATGGTCTTGTATGGTCAGCTATCGAGACAGGGTACAGTCGGCCTTTAGTTGAGAACTCCACTACTCCGATCTCAATTGAAGACATGAATGAAGATCAGAGAAAGAAATACAACTATGAGAAGAAGGCGATGGCAGCATTGAAGCAAGCTCTTCCAAAGGACATCCTTCATCAATTCGCTCAGTGCACAACATCACAGATGCTTTGGTTAGCCTTGGCTGAGCGAAATGAGGGTAATATGAAGACGCGAAAGGTTAAAATGGATCAGCTCAAGAAGGAGTTCGAGAACTTCAATGCTATAGGGAACGAATCTCTGAGAGATTTGACGGCTAGATACTACCATCTGATGTCAGAAATGTATCAGTACGGGGTCTTATATTCATCTGCGGACCTTGTAGAAAGATTTGCTGAGGCGCTACCTCCTCACTGGCATCAATGGTTGGATATTCTAAAGTCAAACAATGCATATCAGACACTCTCCATCAACGAGTTTATTACCGAGCTGGAGAACAAGGAGATAGAGGAGATCAGGAGAGCAAACAAGGCGCTCATTCCACAGAATCCCAGCATCTATTATGGGAATCCTCTTCAGGACACCAGTGTGGGTGGCACCAAACCACAAACTGCTTTTGTGGTTAACCCGGACCCAGTCTATGCGTTCGACAATTATGGTCCCCCAACTGATGTTCCCCCTCCTACATATCCTTTTGGACCAAACCCGTATCCTTTGAATTATAATGCTAACCAGTTTGGTGTTAACCCGTTTTCTCATCTTGCAGCACCAGCGCAGGCAACTGCAAACTTTAGTGGACCCTCTTCTGCAGGTTTTGGCGGAGCTCCAACTACAAGTTATGGTGGATATGGAGGTGCTTCTAGTTCTAATCAAGGTGGCTATCAGACCAATACAGTCCCAGAGCAGCTGAACACTGCGGGTTTAGGAAAGGTGACTATAGAGCTAGCTCAAGAACATATGGCTCTACTGTCGACCTTGGTAAACTCCTATAGTGGACTGGTTGCTGGACAGATCGGGAATCCTCATCTTATACAGGAGGATTACTCGCAGATTGATAAGGACGACATGGATCTGATAGACATACAATGGCACTTCGCAAGCGTGGTGAGAAGGGCAAAGGATTACATGGAAAGGACGGGAAGGAGAGATGTCTTGATCAATAATAACACCAAGTTTGGGTTTGACAAAACAAAGGTCACATGCTACAACTGTGGCACAAAAGGGCATTTTGCAAGGGAATGTGACCGACCTAAGAAGCAAGGACATCAGAATCCCTTCAACAACAATAGAGCTAATCAGAATCAGAGGCAGCAAGCTCAGGGTCAACCTAATACTGAGCGTGCTATTGTCCCAGTCAACAACCAGAATCAGAACCAGAGGCCGCCTGCAAACAACAATCAAGGTCAAGCCATGGTTATTCAAGCTGATGAAGGCTATAACTGGAACCATCTGATCACCGGAGATGAAGCTCCTCAAGGTGGTGCAGCTTGTTTTGCTCAACAAGCGTCTGAAGCACCAGCCGAAGTTGAAGAAACTTCGAGTCAGTCTGACATCATCACTTCTGAAACCGAGGTGTCTGACTATGACTCGGAGTGCGATTCTGATAGTGGAGAAAATTTGGAGGATTTGTTAGCTGAAGCAGATGCATTGATCGGTAAAAGATCGTTTCTTGTGGATGCTGACTGCACAGAGAAGAACTACGGCGAATTCTTTGGAGCTCAGAAGACAGCAGCTCACTATGCATTGATGGCCATTACTGAATCGTCGAACAAGGTAAGTTCTTCTTCTGATTCAAAATTAGATTGTGTAGAGTGTAATCAGTTGAAATTCAGAATTAAAGAATTAACTGAAGAAAATCTGAATTTAAAAGCTGATGTTGGTCCGTTGCAAAGGTCAATTGATTCCTTGAGACAAAAGGAGAAAAATTTTCTAAGTACAATTGAAAATTACAAAAAGGATGTTTCTGAACTGTCAAAAACCTTAGCTAACAAACAAATTGCTATAAATAATTACATCAATGAGGTCGAAGACACAAAGAAACAATTGGCCATTGTTAACTGTGACTATGAAAAGATCAGGAAAAAGCTTGAGAGTTATTTAAACTGCAAGTATGTCCTTGATCACATAGTTGAACACTCTGACAAGGAAGGCTTCTCCACCAGTCCCAAATACTCTCAATGTCCACCTCCGGTGAGATTCGAAAATCACAATTTTGATGTCTTGCCGAAGGAGGAACTAGTGGACGTGGCAGCCGAGGCAGCAAAAGCTGCAGAGGCGGCCAAGGTTACTGAAGCAGCTAAACCTGCTGAAGTCACTAAGGCTGCTACTCCTGCTAAAGCTGTCAATTTGTGTGAGAAACCTGATGATATCAGTGTATATGACACTGACACTTCGGATGATGAGCTCGATGAACCTCCTAGGTATGCACCGGTTAAAACTATGGATGTTCCTCTTGAGAATCATATCATTACAACTGAAACCTTGAGTGAACTGGAACCGAAAGTGCAAACCGAGGATGGGAGGAGGATTAAGGTGTTTTATAAGTTAAAAGGGTCTGAAAGGGTGCATGCTGATGAGGAAGTCCCTCTCAGATGTATCGCCCCTGGTCTTGTTGCCAAAATTTGGCAAGAATCTGTCGTTACCGTAGAAAAGGAAACCTGGAGTAAAAACAAGGGTAAGGGTAAGGGTAGAAAGGATCAGGGAAATCAGCCTAATGAAAATAACAAGAAAAATCAAAAGTCGAACACCGTTAATCCTCAAAATCAAGCTCAAAGAAACGGTCCGAAAAAGCATGTGACTGAGTTCATTAGATCGAGCGGCACTGAAAGAAATGACGATCCTCAAGTCGATCAGCAAAGAAGATGTCTTGAGGATCTAAAACATAAAAACTCATTTGCCGTTCCATCTAACAAAAGAAACAAAAAGGAGACCAACCCCGGATCTCCTAAGTTTGAAGAATATAGATCCTGTCACAAGTGCGGGGAACGTGGGCATTTAGTTGCTGCGTGCCCTGAATTGAGACGAGAAAGGATCAAAGTGGATGATCCTCCCAGTTCTAGCAAATCCAAGCAACCTGTTTCCCCTAAACTCTCAGAGAAACAAAAGGGAAAGCAGGTCGTTTATGATAACCGCAATAAAATTGCTATGAACCAAAAGCCAGTTGATGGCAGGGGTCCACAGCTGAGGGGGAGCACTGTTCCTCCAAAGGTTGAAGCAGCGCCTAAGCCACCAGCAAAGGCTGCAGCTAAACCGCAGAGCAACCCCAAAGCTGTTCCACGCACAGTTAATTCTGAAGTGGATCCAAACTCTGTTCCTCCAAAGGAATCCAAGGCTGGACCTTCTAGCCCACAGGCAAAGAAGAAGCCCAAGCCAAAGAAACCTGAACAGATTTGGAGACCCAAGTCACCAACCAAATAAAGAGAGTCATCTGCTGGAAAAGGCACTGCGGTACCATCGGAAACAACTCCAACACCAAATGGGAGATGGGTTGACTTTCCGATGTTAGATGAAGTTGGTAGACCCAAGACCGTGAAGGCTTGGGTCCCCCTTAACCACTGAACTTTGAATGTTTGTGCAGGGAGTTCCACAGGTCCTTATCAGCAGCCTATGGATTGTTGATAGTGGAGCTTCAGGGCACATGACAGGCAATTTATCCCTGCTTTTTGACATAAAGAATATCAATGGGGGGTATGTTGCCTTTGCTGGTAATAAAGGGGGTTATATAACAAAGGAAGGAAGTATGAGCAACGGTATAGTAAGCTTTGAAAAGATAAGCTTTGTTAAACAGATAGACCACAACTTGCTGAGTGTTTCGCAGATATGTGACAAGAAGTTCACTGTATTCTTTGATGACAACGCATGTTTCATTCTGAAGCCTGGATTCAAAATACCGAAAGAGTGGGTCATGATCTCAGCTCCCAGGGTCAACAACTTATACGTCCTGGATATGAGCCGAGCAATGACTGCAAAAGGTCAGGTCACTTGTTTTCTGTCAAAGGCGACAGAGAAGGAATCGATAATGTGGCACAGACGAATGGGACACATCCACTTGAGGAAAATGAACCATCTGGTCCAGAACCAACTAGTGGAAGGTGTTTCTGTTAAGAATTTTCATTTAAACGATGTCTGTGTCTCATGCAAGAAAGGGAAGCAGAAAAGAAAGTCTCACAAGCCTAAGAAGACAAACTCAGTTAGTCTACCACTCGAACGACTGCACATGGACCTGTTTGGCCCAGTCAATCGAAAGAGCAAGAACAGTGACTCATACTGCTTAGTGGTTACGGATGATTATTCTAGGTTTTCTTGGGTTGTGTGCATGAAGCACAAGAGTGAAACTTTTGATTACTTGAAGAATCTATTTACTAAATTGGAAAATATATATCAGCTAAAGATCCGTAGGATCAGAAGCGATAACGGAACAGAGTTCAAGAATCACGCTATGGAGGCGTTATGTGCAGAAAAAGGTATTCATCATGAATTCACAGCGCCATACACTCCTCAGCAAAACGGGGTTGCAGAAAGAAAGAATCGGACTCTTATTGAGGCAGCCAGAACTATGCTCGCAGACTCGAACTTGCCTGTGATCTTCTGGAACGAGGCAGTTCACTACGCGTGTTATACTCTGAATAGGGTTCTAACGGTAAAGAAGCTTGGAAAAACCTCTTACGAGCTTCTGAACCGAAGGAAACCGAACTTAGAGTTTCTGGAACCTTTCGGAGCTCCATGCACCATGATACATCCCGATGGGAAGTTTGGTGCAAAGGCAGAAGAAGGTTTCTTTGTTGGTTACAGCACTCCCAACAAAAGAGTGTACAACAAAAGAACCAACAACGTTGAAGATTGGCTTAATGTCGATGTTCAGCGTTATACTGCCAATGCACCTGGTGTTGGACCTGATTGGTTGTTCGACTATAAGAGTCTATTTGATTCCTTCAACGTGGAGAATTTGGTGGATGATGCTGTAGCGCAAATGTATTACGAATGTGAAAACGCAGCTAGCTCTCTGCTAATGCGTCCGATCGTGGTTAATGCACCTGCGCCTGCTCCATCTGATGCCTCTGCATCCACGGGTCCCCCTGATAAAACCGCAGCAGCAGAAGTTGAGGAAGTTTTTCAGGAAGCGTCAGCAGAGGTTCTCGAATCTTCATCTTCCGACGACGATTTTGCAGAGTCTCATGAAACTCTCACTGAGGAACAAGCTGGAAATGGTGAATCTACCACTACAGCTCCAGTTAATCCGACAGGAAACAATCAAGCTGGTCCTTCTTCTTCAGCAGCTCCAGGGATAGGTCTTCGGATTGATCTTTCCGGTTTTAATATGCAACCCGCTGCTCCCTCTAGTTCAAGCGCAGCTGAGACAAATCTATCTCAAGGTTTGGAGAACCTTAATTTGCATTCGGATGATCCAGTGCCGGCACATCCGGAATCTCGGATTCACGACACTCATCCGATGCAAAACGTGATTGGTAATCCAACTAGCAGAGTCATGACACGCAGTCAGCTCAGAAATGCTAGTTCAAGTGACAATACAGGTACTCTGGCACTCTATTCGGAAATCAGAAAAGCAGGTCATCAGAACGATTGGTCCTTTGCCTTGTATGTTTCTCAAACTGAACCAAGAACTGTGCAAGAGGCACTAAGGGAAGAACCATGGATTGAAGCTATGCAAGCCGAACTTCAGCAGTTCCAAAAGCTAGGAGTGTGGGACTTAGTTGACTTACCTCCAGGCTCGAAAAAGATTGGAACAAAGTGGGTCTACAAGTGTAAACGGGATGACCGCGGGGTGATTATAAGAAACAAGGCTCGATTAGTTGTCCTCAGCTTCCGTCAAATCGAAGGAATAGATTACAACGAAGTATACGCTCCAGTTGCGCGCCTTGAAGCTATCCGGATGTTCTTAGCTTACGCTTCGTACAAACGGTTTAAGGTGTATTAAATGGACGTGAAAAGTGCTTTTCTGTATGGTGTCGTGAAGGAAGAGGTGTATGTTGCTCAGCCACCGGGTTTTGAGGATCCGCTGCATCGCGAAAAAGTCTACAAATTGAACAAAGCGTTGTACGGACTCCATCAGGCACCGCGTGAATGGTATCAAATGCTTAGCAACTATCTGATCTCCAACGGGTTCAAACGTGGACTCGTGGACTGCACCTTATTCACCAAGGAAAAGGGTGGTGATCGTCTTCTGGTACAGGTTTATGTTGATGATATTATTTTTGGGTCTACTAATGATGTCATGTGCAGGGAATTCGAAAAGCTTATGCAGGACAAATTTGAGATGAGCTCGATGGGGGAGATTCAATTCTTCCTCGGTCTACAAGTAGAACAACAAGAGTCGGGGATTTTCATCCACCAGACAAAATACGTTGCTGACATCTTGAGCCGGTTCCAGATGGAAGACTCTACTCCAGTAGGCACACCGATTCAGACCAATCACGGGATTGGGCCTGACGAGAAAGGACAAACCGTTGATCCTTTTCTCTATCGAGCTATGATAGGCTCACTCATGTACCTCACTGCATCAAGACCTGACATAATGTTCGCAACATGCTTACTATCAAGATACCAGTCAAGGCCGAAACAGTCACACCTGGTTGCTGTGAAGAGGATCTTACGTTATCTAAAGGGTTGTCCGACCAAAGGTCTTTGGTACCCTAATGACGATAAGTTTGACCTCATCGCTTTTAGTGATGCTGACTATGGCGGATGCAAGACAGACTTAAAATCCACATCGGCTGGATGCCAGTTTTTGGGACCAAGACTAGTCTCGTGGCAGTGCAAGAAGCAAGCCTCAGTCGCCTTATCCACCTGCGAGTCGGAATATGTAGCAGCATCGAGCTGCTGCTCCCAGGTTCTTTGGATACAGCAACAAATGAGAGACTACGGTTTGAAATTTCTTAATACTCCCATTCACTGTGATAATGAGTCCGCTATAGCTCTTGCTAAAGACTCAGTTAACCATTCCAAGGCGAAACATATCTTGGTTAAGTATCATTTCATACGCGATTGCTATGAAAAGAAACTTATCGATATGGTAAAAATCCACACAGACTACCAACGTGCCGATTTATTCACCAAAGCTTTTGACGGTCCTCGTTTTGAGTACTTGTTAATCTTAAACGGCATTAAAGTTAAGCAGGATTAGATCCTCATCGGTAATCGTTTTTGTAAATATTTTTCTTTCAAAAATCAGAAAAATCCAAAAAATATTGTCTTTTCGCAAATTTTTAGATTTTTAGGTGGAGAAAATTTCAGAAAAATACAAAAACATTCAGAAAATGCAAAAATTCAAAAAAAAAAATGAGAAAATTCCAAAATCAAAAAAAAAAATTGAAAATTGAAAAATGCAAAAATGAGTTTCTTTGGTGAAAATGGGAAGATGATATTAACCAATCAGTCGGACTGTCTGGACCCTTATCATTCAGAAAATGCAAAAATTCAAAAAAAAAAATGAGAAAATTCCAAAATCAAAAAAAAAAAATTGAAAATTGAAAAATGCAAAAATGAGTTTCTTTGGTGAAAATGGGAAGATGATATTAACCAATCAGTCGGACTGTCTGGACCCTTATCATCTTAAAAATATTGGAACTGATAGGTAGCCTCTACAATGATATGTCGGTAGGCTCAAAATCATTTCCAAGTTCGACACGGTGATATAAACCTAAATCATCTGAATCATGTGTGGATCAACGTGCGTTGGCATATGGTCTTGGTACCGAAATCTCGTTTGATAGCATGCCAAAATCCGAGGTTTCATGGTCTTTAAGAGGTTGGTTCATCCGGGGTGAACTGGTCGTCTCTCAGAATAAATAGGAGTGGCACACGTGTCGTACGTTGGGGTCGCAGCCTACGACTGAGACACCTCTATGTCATTTCCTGAAAAAAAATAAAAACAAAAAAAAAATAGAATAAATTCTGATCAGGAGACGTCCGGGAATCCTAAAAGAGCAAAAAGATTCATATATGCCAAAACCCTATTCTCAATGAGAATTCGCTCTAAGGTATCAAATCATATACCTAAAGCATCGTACCGTGAAAAATCAAATATACGGTATTTGACTTGTACCCTGGTTTGGATCTCACTGGTCTCTCTGTTGCAGCGTTTCTGCAGACCTGATCACCACTGAGTCCACTCCTTGTAAAATACGGATGACAACAGCTTACTCACCGGTTACGAGGAAGCTTTGTGCATGACTTGATACGGGAATGTGTCGCGTGGCGGGGAACACCTTGTATCTCAGCCTTAATATTACCTTAAACGTATCTAAAGTGCCTAGCGATAAAACTTGATTTTGAGTTTAGGTGGACAACAATATCGACAGTTGTTGTAGGATGCTTATTGGTAATTTAAGCAAAAACTGAAAATATAAGGGTTCTAGTAATGTCCGTACACTGATATGATTCCCTAACCGTTGAAACTCGCAAAAATATGTTAGTGTACAGTTAGTTTGATCTCCCGTTTTATTTTATTTATGCTTAGTTTAGCTTAGTTAATCATTCTTGATTGCCGATGTTGGAATCCTAATCCATTGTAATCTTACTTCTTCAAAAATAAAACGCCGAAAAATAAAATGGACAACTAATTGGAAACTTGTGTTTTGCCGGGTCAAAACCGTACTTTTATCAAGTACAAGGGTGGAAAATGAAAATTTTCAAGTATCTGAGTCATCATCTGAGTCGCGTGTCAAATCGGGTTGAAAAACGCATGTTTTGAACCTTAACGGGTCAAAAATGCAAGTTTTGGTGCTGCAGGGGCAATTTGGTAAATTGTGTGAAAGATTTATGCATTTAGAAGCCTACTCGCATATATGCTTAAGCGAGTAGCCGTAATCGCGTATCTTAACAAGCGATTATGATGTAATCGCGTGTAACTAAGTCTACTCGTGTGATTATATACGCGATTAGCCATACTCGCTTGCTTGTTATCATTACGTGACTACTCATGTGTTTTTGAGGGCGATTAGCCATACTCGCCCCTTTCTTCACGCGATCAGGAACATACTCGCTTACTAAAACACACGATTAGGGACAGGTATAAGAGGGACACTTAGAAGGTTTCATCTTATTATTTCAAACTCACAAACTGTTCCATCGTGTTCCCTCTAATCTGAATCTAAACAAACCCTTGCCAAAATTTCATTTGACCCTAGATAATTGTCATACATCATCAAGGTAAGAACATATCTCACTTTCAGATCCAAACAACATGTTTAATGGGTTAAAATCGTTCATTTTTAACCGGAACCCTTAGTTGAACAAAACCTTTTGATTACCCATTAAAACGTGTTTATTGTGGAGCTTTCTTGATGGGGGTTTGATTATCGGCATCTATAGGATCTATTGGTGCAAAGTTTTGACCCATTACATCAAGAAATCTGAAAACCCTAATTTTAAACGCATAAGAACCCTAGTTTTTAAAAACCGTCAATTAACCCTTGTTTCTGATATAATAGCATAATAGTTCATAGGGGTTTTATTGTTGGGTTGTTTTAGGGTAAAATGTGACCAACATCATCATCCAAAACGACCCATTGCGAATTTTGACAAATTTGGCATAGAACATGAACTGTCACGCGATTAGCTTGGCTGATCGCGTGAACAGTTGAGCGATTGGGGCTCCCTTTCTTCTAATCGCATGTTATAACTGGCGATTGGGCCTTAATCGTGTACTATTACTAGCGATTACATGGCAAATCGCCTGTAACCTTCTGTTTGACCAAAAGTTGTCAAATTTTGTCCGATTTTGTCCGTTTTTCATATCCTTGAACTGTCTTTGATAATTTATGGTGTGTTTATCTTGCAGAATCATGCAATATGGTACTTCGGCCAAGCACAACTGTCTTGCCTTTCTCGGACCTGTAAAGAAGCAGGAATGCAAGCGTTTTGAAGGCATTATCGAGTACTTGAAGCGCTCAAAGATATACTATGCCATATCTACAGACTATGCGGCTTACAAGAACATTCTCCAGGAATTCTATCAGAATGCTAGAGTTGATGTCAGCACAGTTCCAGCTACTATCAGAAGCTCGGTGCAACGAAAGGAGGTTCTTATCACTGAAGACATGATTCGCGAGATTCTCAGATTTGGTGATGATAAAGACGATCCAATCGTTTTCGATTCCATTTTGATACGAGGTGGATTCCTACGGATGAAGTATACGGGTGATGTGCGTGCGCAGGAGATGCTACAAAAGGGATGTCTTCCTCCAGAAATGAAGTATCTGACGCACGTGGTGTTAAAATGTCTCGGACCTCGCAGAGGAACGTTCGATGCAATCAAAGACATTTTGGCATCGGCGATTGTCGCATTGACGTTGAACAAGCCGTTCAATTTCTCTGGGATGATTATGCATCACCTCAAGGAAGTGATTCTGCGAAAGCCGAAAGAGAATCCCTTTATTGTTTATCCTCGCTTTCTGCAGATGATCCTTGACAATCAGATCCCGAACATGGTGAAACGGGTAGAAGAACTGATTAATATAAGGAAAATTGATGAGGTTGAGATGAAGAGAATGTTGCAGTACACGAACAAGCCAAAGTCAGAATATCCTCCAAGTCGTAGATTGTTTGCCTACCTGATGAGAGACAACTATGTGGCACCTCCAGGTAATAGATGGAGGCATGACGACAGTGATTCAGAGGACGATATTCAGATTCCAGACAGGTATTCAAGGATGATGATAACATTGGGAGACCCACTGTTGCTTTGGGACCCAATGAACCGGGCAATATGGGTGATACTGGAGCAAGACAAGATGATGATATGCTTGATACTGATTTGCTGAACATAGATGAACCATCAAGCTCAGGCAAAGGCAAAGCCAAGATTGATGAGGGCCCGGTTAACATTGAAGATGTTGAGGATGATGATGACGACTCAGAGCGTACCGAAGATGAATCGCCTGATGTACTTTCACTTGAGGAGGATAGAGCCCGCACGGCTGCGGCGAGAGAGCTTGCAAAAGATCCCACTTTCACTCCAGTCAGTGATGATCTTGTTGCAGATATTGATGCTGAACTTAGCACGCCGCCTCCTCAGAAAAGACAAAAGACAAAAGCAACGAAGGTTAGTAGGGGTCAAAAGAGAATGTCTGATAAGGCAGCTGCGACTGAGAGGACGCCTAAGAAAATGAGGGGAAGGCGTATGAAACTCCCAGATACTTTTGGACTTCCTGCTTCCTCTTCTGTATCAGCAACAACAACAGCAGCAACAGAAACAACAACAGCGGCAACATCGTCTGTCCCACTCTCTTTCAGTGCAGCTATGCCTGCGAGTGTGACTATGTCAATGCCTTCATCGGTAATCTTCACTGAGCCAGTCTCAGTTACCGTTGAAGCGACAGGTTCACAGTTGGCCGCTAATCCGATAGGTGACAGAATCCGGATGATGAAAGAAGCAGCAAGATCGACAGCTGCTAGACCTTCGAGCCAATCCTCATCTTCGACTCCAACAACCAACGAACAACTCCAGCGCCAAATCAACGAGCTTACTGCTATAGTGGCCGCCCAAGCACGGGAAATGGCCGAAATGAAGAGCAAAAACGCCAACATAGAAGAAAATGAGACGGCGATGTTGGAACTGATTGGAGACACTATCACTGCTAACACTGAGCTGAGAACCACTGTCGACGCACTTACTTTATCTAATCAGCAACTCTTGGAGTCGAACAGGCAGGTCATGGAAACACAACAGCAGCTCATGGAATCTCATCAGCAGCTAATTCAGTCTAATCGTGATCTCCAGCTCGCAAATGTGAACAATGAGCGTCGAATCACAAAGTATAAGAAGCAAAACACAAGGCTAAGGACTAGGTTGAATGCGCTGACTGGAACTCAACCTAGACTTACTGGTGGTTCGGAAGCTGGAGCTAGTGCTGCTGCTGGTGATGATGATGAGGATAGTGAAGAAGACGATGATGATGAAGAGGATGATGATGAGTCTGATGACGATGATGACAATGATGGTAAGGGTGATGGTGGTGATCCCGGAGCCACAGGCGGTGGTGGATCAACAGGTGGGTCTGCATCGGGTCGAACAAAGAAAAGTCACGATCGCAGAGGCAATGATCCCAAGGCAGGTTCTTCTGCTCAGGGGGAGCCAGCACCGATGATGAGCAAGATTCAAGAGCTACGCGATAAAGTAAAGAAGAAAGCGATAGTTCTTCTTGAAGACGTGGAGCCTTTGAACTGTTACTTTGCATATGATGACGAAGGCAACTTGCTTCCACCCCCTGCCATGCCTGAGTACGATCTGGAAGAAGGAGAGATTCCACCGGAGATGACAACGGAGGACATGACCAAAGTATATGGCTTTGCATCTGGAGAATCTTCCAATGCAAGTCAAAGTGTTCCTCCTGAGATGCATCCAGAGTGCAACGAAGTGGATCTCGAAGAAGGAACCAGCGTGCCGACCCCTGAGTATGTTGTAAATGACTCGGGCGCTGGAATTCCTAATATTGATGAAGAGATGATACGTGAGGCTGAAGAAAAGTTGAAATCCGACTCTACTGAAGTTCCTGATGCAGTAAAGATTCGACATGACAAGATCAGAGAGCGGTATCCCCAATGGTTTAAACCTGAAGAGAAGAAAAAGCCAGTTGAGCGAGCATCCATCTTCAAGAAGCGACTGTCGAAGATGTCTGGCAATGTGATAAGCTGGGCATATGTGAGCCAGACCAGAATGCTCGGGGTTAAATGGCAAGAAGGTGTATTGTACTTTGAGGATTTCAAAGACACTCTGAGCCTGCCGTTCTGGTACATTCGTGACTTAGTTCGTCTCAACTATCCGCTATATGAAGAGAAATCTGCCTCTCTTAAGGGTTTTTACACAAAGCTGAAGCGAGAGAGCTCAGAGGGATGGAAAGAGTTGATGCCTCAGTATCCCAGATCGTATCAGACAGACAAGATTCATCCTTTCACCTTAAAGCCTATCTGGGAGCATAAGATCAAGCCACCGAAATGCGTTTCAAGGATTCCCATTATTCCAGTTGAACAAGACTTTTCCTCGAAGCTGTATTATTGGCACTATGATGCAGCAACCACTGAAGCAGTGATTGTCTTGAGCAACAGTCCGAACCCGTGCAGAAAGATAAGGATTTGGGATCCTATGTGGTTGATAAATTGCTCAGAGAAGGACGTGGAGACGTTGTACCAACATCCGATCATGCACTTACCTGCTGAAGCCGATCAAGCCATGAAGTTTCAAAGGGTGATACAGTTTTGCTACGCCAACAAAGTTCATGCAGGATGCGATTGGTCAAGAATCTCAAGGGTCAAGACAACGTCAAGCTAAAGTTGAAGACGGATGATGCTGCTTGTTATTTTGCTTAGTTGTATTTGTTTATGTTTATCAAGTCTGTAAAGTTGTTTGCTATTGATATAAACGATGTCTTTTGATTAAGTTTGTACGTATACTAGCCTGGTCCAAGGGGGAGTCTGTTAGTACATGATGTCCCTAGGCTAGTATATCAGTTGTTTGGACGTGTTTCGGGGTGTTTGGAGACGTTTGTACGCGTTTTGGAGGGTCCGGGAAGCTGCATGCGATTAGCCTTCAGTTACACGCGATTAGGGCCCTAATCGCATAACTGTTCATGCGAGTAGGCTTTGTGTTTTGGCGATTAGCCCTAATCGCCCCACATGGTCTGGCTGATCGCGTATATGCTGCTGTACGTACCCGGGAGGTATAAATAGGCCCAATCATTGCCCTAATCATTAGTTCTTGCCTCACACACTCTCCAAACACCCTCCCAAGGTCTGTAAGGTCTGATTTGATCTCTGTAAACACTCGTGCTCTGTTTTTAGTGATTAATCGATAATCTTTTGACCCGTGTGTGTGTTGTGATTACTCATTTGTCATTGTTTCATTATCGTATCTGTTATTAAAGCATATTAGAGGGATTCCGCACCTCTAGTATAAACCCCGTGATTGTTGGATTTCGCGTTATTCGATCCTACATTTATTTAATCTGAGGGGAACAGTGTAAATCTCGGAGTTTATCAATATAGGTGTTTAGAGCCCAACGATGTGAACAGAAGTTATCGGTTAAGGGTGAACCCGAAAGGGAAGAACCTCTAACCATGTCTATTACTTACATGTTACTCTCATTACGGTTAAAGGGTAAACCCGAAAGGGAAGGACCTCTAACCATGTCATTGTTTCATTGCAGTATCAATTACTTAGTATATCCTGATTTCACTTATTTGTTTTTGGTATTACTTAGGATAGGGTTATGGAAAAGCATAACACCCTAGTGTAAGGTAAATCGATGATTACGGTCCGGAACGCAATCATGGGTTTACAGGTACATGAGGGTAGTGTGTAATTCTATTTAGGCTGTTGGTAGACAATCAGTACGAGTCCAAAGTATCGGGAGTGTGGTGGGTCAGCTGCGGTACACCCTATATATAAGCATAAACGATACTGCGGGAGCGGACTAGGAGTCTAACCAAGAAGCTACCCATTACTTTATAATTACCTCTTCATTAGATCATTGACTAATAGCTAGCATTTTCGATAAGAACGTTATTACACGATCTTCAATTCGTCTTTCTAGAGTCTTTCTCTTGACCACCCACACAGAAAACTAAAACCTTGTGTACTCTTACATTCTCGGTTGTTTGGATTCTTGTTGCATACTCTAATAACGTCCAGTCAGAAACCTTTCTAAAGTAGGGGAGACTGCTCCGTTAGTACCTCTGCCCCTCACCAGTTACACATTCCCCAAGCCATTTAATCGTTTCCTGGTGTGATTAGGTAAGGCTAATTAAAACTTTTACTTTTTGAAACGTTTGCTCGATAATTTTTTTTATATATATATTCTCAAGCTTTGTGATTTCCTAACCAAATTTTAGCAATATCTTAACCGTTCTTTCAAACCAAATTAATAGCTTCTTGTAAATAATTTCGAGACGAAATTTTCTAAAGTAGGGGAGACTGTAACATTTGCACGTTTTCTAAACATTATTCATATTTTTAGTCCTCATACTTTAATCGTTTCAAATGTTAATAAAAATTCTTGAGTTGCGCTGATCATTACTTCGCTGTTTAAATTGTGTGACAATAAACCAAAGTTGTGGTACCCGAATGTCGGAATTTAAACTAACTTTACTGCACCACAAAAACGATTAAGTGTATAATGACTAAAATGAAAACTTTAATATCATCATTTAATATTATCTATTAAAATAAATGATTTCTAACTAATAATAATAAACAACAACAAACTATATATATTATATATATAGGTTTAGGATCCTGTACAAAGTACATTTTTCGTGAGAAGTGTGAGAAGGACTAAGAATTGACCTGTAGACATCATGTTTTGGATTTAGGAATGATGTTTTAGGTTGTTTTAACTTGAAAAAACACCAAACACAACAATCTAAAACACAATACAATGTATTATAGTCATTAAATTTAAAAAACAGCTAAAACACACTACTTAACGCTTAAAACACACTGCTAATGTTCTTAGCATGGTGTTTTAAGTTTTAAGCCTAAAATACATTGTTTTCGGTTTTTAATTGTTATGTTTGGTGTTTTTATAGGCAAAACAATCCAAAACATCACGACTAAGTTCAAAAAATGATGCCTAAGTATCAATTTTTAATCCTTCTCACACTTCTCACAAAAAAACACTTTGTACACGATCTTGACCCTATATATATATATATATATATATATATATATATATATATATATATATATTATGCCCATTACCATTCACGTAACAAAGAAAAAAAAAAGAAATGTGATAACCTTCATGTTCATGTAGCTTCTAATTTACAAAGTGGCAAGAGATAAGAATAACAGCATGTGATCAAGGTTTTTACGTAACCGTTGAGTGCAATTCAAACCATTGATTCCATTCCTTAACTACCATTAACACCCATTCAATAGCAAATGAAACTGACCAAAAACGTTGGGTTTAAAATCCACACAAGATAACAAACCTCTCGACTTTCTCTTTCTTTTGAAAACACCGATCCGTTTCCGACAACCTAGAACCGACGTAGACACCATCAAAACAACCATTCGATATACTTCACTTGTCATCTCTGTTTCGAATAGTTGGTGCTGATGCCATAATACATAACCACTATTGAGTAGTCGTCGCTTAGGCTCGACGGTGTCATGACAATTTAAATCGCGACTCCATCATACGACTAATCCAATTCCTCTAGCAAATCCTCCTCTCGCAACTGTCCGCGACCAAGTCGAAACCGCTGTCATTTGTTTGAGACAAAAACCAACAGCCACCGGTAGTAAAAAGATACGATGTTTAAATCCAAGGTAACGATTGTTCATATTTTTTTTTGTTTCTCTTAGCAACATGAGCATTAACTTTTGATTAGCTGGACATTTATATATAATCTTGGTTTAGTCTTGGTTTTACGGCATCATTTTTTTTTTATAATGAAGAAGAAGAGCACGTGCAATATATATTTATATATAAAAGGGTTTTCAACTTATATCGTTTTTTATTCCAAAGCTTGTTTGTATAGAGGGAGGTCTAGTCTTTTATGGTGTGAACTCAAATTAACAAAGTCTAACAAACAAAAAAAAATAGTACACTGGATTGAGGCATTGTGAATTAGTATATAGTAACTTTTAATTTTATTTGACATCATTATACATAAACCAATGTTTTGATCAAATAATTGAGTATAAACTTAATATTTTTGGCTTAATAAAACCACAAAATTGCTAGATTATATAAATGTGTCTATATGAACATACTAGCGTGATATATTTTGAATAATTGGAGACCTCAAAAAGTTTTCATATATGATTAATCATATAAATTAAATACAAAATTGAATGGTGAAAATATCATTGTTTTTAGCAAAACAAGAAATTTAAACTTCAAACTTCAAACTAGAAATTTCTATGATGCCGTCATAGGGTATGATTAGTAAACTAGACTTATTTAAATTTCAATAAAACAAGCTCAATAGAACACAATAATATTGTATTGTAGGAACTTGCGACACGTGATTCAAGCTTTGTGAATTTTATGTGCCTTCGTTAATACTCGTTGACTCCTTATAGGTTCATCATTACAGTTAAGGTGAGTATATCTTTCCCCTTTTTACTGTTTTACTATTCTGGGGTGACTCGTGTACTTATATATTAATCAAGTTTCAATTTCTTATACTCAATGCAATTCTCATGTGTGTTTGCTTTATGTTAATTGGTGTGTCTATGGCTTGTCAAAATCATTAACCGCTGGGCGGCATAGCTTTTCAATGAATAGTACTATGGTATACCCCCTTGAAACTCTGTTGAGAGAATCTTGGTCATTGTCTTGTTAATTCATTATTCATTTGGTTAGTCATGTGTTAGTCATTATTCATAGGCTTGGTTTTGAATGGATATTACTTATTACATAATTGCAAATGGTACCGCACATGAATTGCTAAACATTTTTCTATTATATATATTCAAACAGGGTATGCTCACCAATACATTTTTGTATTGACAAATTATTTTCGTACATGTTTCAGGTTATTTGAGATGCATTCGTTAAGCTTTCGGATTAATATTTAGATTTTAATTCATTGTATTTCAGTTTAGGTGACATTTAGAATCGTTGTATTTCATTTCAATGTAATAAACTATTTAATCAATGTATCAATACTTACACTTTTAGTCCATGAGCTATTGAACAATCGTCACTACGTGACACCTCGATGTTTCCGCCATCGGTTGGGGTGTTACATTGAGAACTTTAATATTTTGACGATTGTTTTTTTATTGTGTTTGTTTATGATATCTGTGTTGACATCAATGTGCACTGATTGGATTTGATGCGTTTTTGTGTGTCTTTGATGACAAGATACTTGGGCGAATTGGGACGACGTGTTTAACACAAGTATTAGATATGAATATATGACTCGTTTAACTACTGGATGTTTGTTATATTATATTGTTTGTTTATAATATTGTTTATTTTGCCACCTCACTTGTCTTTTCGAAACTATAGACTCTACCTTTTGTATCTGAAAAACGTATGGGATTCGAAATCGAATCATAAAAAGCATAAAAATCTGGGTTTTATTCTCGCCAGAAATGTACCGGAGTTAGCCGGTTTTCTTACCGGAAAAGAGAGGAAGGAAAGGTTTTGAATTTTATTTTTTTATAACTTTCCATTAACTATCATTTTGGCCCCTGAATACATGAATGACCAAATTGACCCTAGGAGTTAACTGACTTATCTGAATCACAGGTATTCTAAATTAAATCTAAATTTTAAGGCCACAAGGGATTGCCCATCACATCATCACTAAACATTTAACCAATTATTATATGTCACCTTAATTTTTGATATTTTATCACATCTAGCAATTAAACACATGGAGTGGTTATTACATCCATCACTAACCTTTTTTACTAAACTATAAAATTTAATAACATTATATAAAATAAAATAATAACTAGAAAACATAATCAACCTAATTCAATTTTGGCCTTAAAGTCCGTCATGCCGAAATATGGTCAAAACTTTGGCCCACCTCAGAAGTATTCATAAGTATACTTGATTTGAGTAACTTCTATAACTATGTCTTTGGTTTGGTTGGGGTCTTCATTCACATTATTTTAAACATCTTTTCAAACCATTGACACTTAGTTTTGAGATCCGACCACTTGTACGAAAGTGAATCACATGTCTACTGTGTTTCACCGACTATGACATGAAATTCGGCTAAAACGTTAGCCTAGCAGATAGACTGGTTGGATGAACTCGTATTTTTGTGGACGTTAATATACACAATTGTCAACACAATTTCTTCATCTTCGGTTCAACGTGCCATTGTAAAGACGAGATTAAGTTTATGAGAGTTGAAAAATGGTAGGATGGATTTGATTTTGAGAGAGAAAGTGTAAAAATCATGTAAATGAGGTAAAAAAAATGATAGGATGTGTTATATATTAATAGTAAAAAAGAGTCTTTTTCTCTATATGGTCTCATGAATGGCTACATTCTCCTCCTTCCCGCTTACGATGTATATCGCAAGCCGTGATAATTTTTTTCTTTCACGGAGGGGCGAGGCGATGTTTGCGGTCATCACGACCATCATGTGGTTTATCATAGACCGTCCCGTGTGGCTAAAAATATAGAAAAATGGGTGAATGGCGGAAGATGGATATAAATAGGTTGAATGGTTGATATGAGGATGAAAGAACATTAAGGTGAAAATGAGAAATAGGGAACAAAGAATGATGATAGGTATAATACGTAGGGTTAGAACATTCACAGTTCACATTCCATTCATCAAACACTCCATTATCTTTTAAGTTTTATAAAAATCTTCTAAATTTCACTACATCTCATTTATCATTTTTTTACCCCCACCTTTCTATTTTGAAAAAAAAAAATGCTAAAATAGGTTTTCGTATATGAAAACATATTATTCATCATCCATTAAATTATTGTGAGTGTATGAAAATGAGAAATATAATAAAATAAGTTTTTGTGATTAAGATAAAGATAAAAATAACTAATGCGATACGAGAGATTTTAGAAATAAAGATGAATTTTAAAAAATATAATTTTTAATTAAATTATATGGTACAAAATTGGTGGAGATGACATGAATGCTATTGTAACTTAATATCATGACATTTAATTTGAGGGGATCGATAACTGGTCTTATTTTACGAGTGTCATTTTGTTCATATTTATAGAGTTGTGTAGTACACTGATTTATATGATTATAGTGTAATATTATATAGGTTTAGGTTCATATACAAAAGACATTTTTCATATAAAGTGTGAGAAGTTTATGGGTATGTTTGGTAATGAGCTTTTTGGAGCTTGGAGCTTCAAGCTTTTAAGAAAAAGCTCTTAATCAATAAAAAGCCTTGTTTGATTGAAGAGCTGGAAGCTTTTAGGTTAGGAGAATAGGCTTTATAGTGAAAAGCTACTACTACGGGTATGTTTGGCAAAACTAGCTGGAGGCTGGAAGCTGGTAGCTGGTAGCTGGAAGCTTTTTAAATATATTTTGGTGTTTGGCAGAGTAGCTGGAGCTGTTAATAAAATGTATAAAATGACCAAAATGGTCATAATTAAAAGCTTGTAAAGAAGGTTTTTATTTTATTTTTAAAATAGAATGGGTATTTGTATCATTTACTAATTAAAAGTTTGTAGCTAGTAGAGCTTTTTCTTGAAAGCTACTACTAGTAGCTTTTTACTGTAGAGTTTTTTGTCTAACCTAAAAGCTTTCAGCCCCTTCAAACAAACAAGGCTTTTTATTAAGTAGGAGCTTTTTCTTAAAAGCTTGAAGCTTGAAGCTCCTAAAAGCTCTTAAAAGCTCCTTGCCAAACATACCCACTAGCTTTTAAGAAAAAGCTCTACTAGCTACAAGCTTTTAATTAGCAAATAACACAAATATCCATTCTATTTTAAAACAAAATAAAAACTTTCCTTACAATATTTTAATTATGCCCATTTTGGTCATTTTATACATTTTATTAAAAGCTCCAGCTACTCTGCCAAACACCAAAATATATTTAAAAAGCTTCCAGCTACCAGCTTCCAGCTACCAGCTACTAGCTTCCAACTACCAGCCTCCAGCTAGTTTTGCCAAACATACCCTATGTAGTCATTGTGTTTTAAATTTTGGCTATGATGTTTTCGATTCCTTTTGCATTGTATTATATAGAAAAACACCAAACGTAACAATTTAAAACACAATCAAATGTATTCTAGGCATGAAAGTTAAAACACACCGATTACTTTCTTCGTATGGTGTTTTAGATTGTATGTCTAGAATACATTAATTAGTGTTTTAAATTGTTAACTTTTGTGTTTTTCTGTATAATACTATGCTAAAAGAATATAAAACATCATGTCTAAAATTTAAAACATAATAGCTATATAGACTTTTCATACTTTATACGAAAAATGTCCTTTGTACAGGAACTCTACCTTATTATGTAGTATAAGTTTTTACCTTTCAAAAAAAATGTAGTATAAGTTTATAATATGAGTAAGATAAAGACAACAAATAACATATTTAAATTTTTAATGGTATTTATAATATAAAATGTAGATTTTAGAGTAAATACATGATAAATCGTCGTCCTACTTTTTTGGTGTTTGCATTCGTGTGGTTGGGAAAGGTTAGGTGATATGACAAGGGGTTCCGACAATTGGTTGAGGTACATCTTGTTTTGCATAAAGTACAATTATATCATTCAAAAGCAATATTATTAGGTCTAGAAGTTTTCTTATTTAGTGATTTGTCTATTCTTCATTTATTATTACTAGGAATTCTATTGTGCGCATTGCGGCGCGCCGCGATGATTTCTGCTTCATCTTAAAAAAAAATTTACTCAGTCAATGTATGCGCAAAACTGATTAAGACTTGTATTGTGTTGATGACATACTATGTGTCAAAAGACAATATGTTTTATCAAGATGTTCGCTATCATGGCTTCCGTTTCATGATGCAGTACATGTAAGACTCCAATCATATAGAAGTTTATAATTTTTAGGTTAATCTTGAAAATGATATCGTAGGCAAAAAAAATAACGGATTTTTTTTTTCCAAACCGGGTTTAGAACTTCTGACATTCCCTTAGGAAAATGCACCTCAAACCACTACACCATTTTTTTTTCCAAACCAAGTTTAGAACTTCTGCATTAGAGCAACCTCAAATCCAAGACCTCATGGAAAAGGGACACACATCAAACCACTCCACCACCAACCAATTTGTGATTTTATATGAAACAAATTATATTTAATATTAAATAATGTTGTGTAAATGAAAAAAAGTAACAAAATGCCCCTGCATAGCCTTGAACTCACAACCTCCCTCTTAGTGAAATGAACCTCAAACCACTACATCACTAAACAATATTGTGTTTTAACTTGAAACCAACTGTATTTATTGTTAAATGATGTCAAAAGCAAAAGAAATATATATATAAAATTGTCACCCGCCTCTCTCAACAAATGAGAGGGGAGTGACACTATTCACCCAACTCCAAATTAATATATAAATAATAATAATAATAATAATAATAATAATAATAATAATAATAAATAATGTTGTGTAAACGAAATAAAGAAACAAAATGCCTCTGCCTAGCCTCAAACTCACAACCTCCCCCTTAGGGAAGTGAACTTCAAACCACTACACCACTAAACAAAACAATCTTGTGTTTTAACTTGAAATCAACTGTATTTATTGTTAAATGATATTGTCAAAAACAAAAGATTATATATATATATATATATATATATATATAAAATTGCCACCGTCCATCTCAACCAATGAGAGAGGAGTGCCACTAATAATAATAATAATAATAATAATAATAATAATAAGTATTACTTTTTAGTTTACAACGAATAAAACTCACGCTACAACATTATGGTGTTCAGATATTTGATTTGTTTAGAGAAACTATTTTACACAAAGTTTATTTAACATAGAAAGCGTAAAAAGGATTTTAAGACTATGATTTAACAAATCAATTAATGAGATTGAGAGACAAAATTGAAATCAAACTCATACACGAAAATTTAAAGGTAGAAGTGAGGAAGAAAAATAGGTATAGCCTATAATTATTGACTTTTTTAAATTTCATTCTCATTTTTTAAACGAACATAACTTTTCATAGTACATTATTTTTTAATAAAAAAATACACCACAAAAACAAACATTTTATTCTCTTTCATTTTGCATACTCTATTGCTATGGTTTAAAAAAAATTGCTAGATTTATAACGTGCGTAATTATCAGGTATAACATGTCATTATCATGTTTAATATGTGTGATTATATTACAAAACGTGTGTATTTACGTGGCTTTATCATATGTCACACCCTCAAATTCCACCTGCGGGGTTTTACCGCAAGGCATGTGACATATCAGGATCTAAGTCAACGGTCACAATAAACGACAACTATATGATATGAAACCGACATGATAAATCATCACACAGTTTAAAGTCTAACCAAAACGTTACAACAAAAGCAATTTAAAAGTTTACAAAACCATGAAACAGAATGTAAGTAATTCAAATAGTTTGAAACCAAAGTGTGACAAGATGCAAGAAAATATGAGACTCAGTGCGACCCCAGTGCGCCTAATTTAGTTGCTACCTTAGCAACCTGAGAAAACATGCTATGTTAGTCAACACATGAAGTGCTGGTGAGTTCACGGAGTTTTAAGTTTGCAAAGTAAGTAAACGTTCGAAAACCAGACCCAACAATCCTTACATCTATACCTGATGCTAGTTAAACATTGTTACATGATACTAAAGTGTTGTGAACCACTACTGAATGTAAGTAAGCTGCCTTTAATACCTGCCACCGGTCATCACTCGGTGTCCTAAGTTAGGCAGGACAAATATGCACCCATTTGTGAAACCGGTAAACCTCGGTTAACACTTTTTATAAACATATAAGTTTACCTTAGCAAAACATTAATAAAATATACTTAACTGGGTTAGTTGAGTGAATTCGATGATTCGGGGAATCACTGGGAGTCAATTCGATAATTCGGGAAATCATTGGGAGTCGGTTCGATGATTCAGGGTTTCATCGGGAGTCGGTTTGATGGTCCAGGGGAGAATCGGGAGTCGATTCGATGGTCCGGGGGATCATTAGGAATCGGTTAGACACATATGTCCAAGGGTCGGTGATTTGGAGGATCACCGGGTAAAAACGCACACACACAAGTCTCAAGTCCCGTATGTTGGTGAATTAACGTAAACATATTCGTTATCGAATAATAAATGTTTTACAACCATAGCAAACAACTTTATGGAGGCTACAAGCTTAACTAGTGGTGTGTTTAGGAGGCTACTAGCTTAGTTAGTGGCCTGTTTAGGGGGCTACTAGCTTAGCTAGTGGTGTGCATCAGGAGGCCACTAGCCTAGCTAGTCGCCTCCAGCAAAGGCTAGTCGCCCTCAAGGTTCCAGACGACTAGCAATAGCTATAAATACCATATTTGACTTGTTAAACATCATTTGTGCAACCCTAACTCACCCTAAAGTGCTCTCACACAATCTTTAACATCTGAAACCTGTTTTTGCCCTAAATCTACCATTTCCAAGCTTAAAACATCATTTCCAAGCAAGATCTAAAGTGTGTTATTCATCCTAAGCTCTTATTAAGTCGTTATTTTGAACCCTAAAGGTCCAGACCTGATTTTAATAAGTTTCTATCTTTGAAAACACTTGAAAAACAGATCCTAACCTATATCTTAACATCTACATAGGTTTTTGATAGAAATATACAAAATTGAAATTGTTTTAATGATCTAAAACATGGGGATTCTTGTGTGTTTGTTATGTTAATCATTTAGGGAAGTTGTTAGGATAATTATCTAAGGTTTTGATGATTGGTTGATGTATTTTATGGTTTTTACGAGTTTCAACCCATTTGAGGATTTTAGAAGGATCTAGGATATGATATGATGATTGAAATTTATTAGGATTAATGTTAGGATAATTATACAACAGCATGATGATCTTTGGAATGTGATTATGTGATGAGATCCGATTATTTGCCACTTAGGGTAACATTTGTGTGAATTGATGTGATATACCCATAATATTATCCATTTTGGGAAAAACTTGCAATTAGCATGATAAACAGATGATACTTGGGGGGTTTATTAATAGGGATGGGTTGTTTGATGATTGTGGAATGATTAGGGGCGTTCCAACATGTTTCGGATCTAATTTGGAGGGTTTCGTGCGCAAAATGGCCAAAGCCTGCAGGGCAGGCAACTAGCTAAGCTAGTTGTATGCCTTGGGGGCGACTAGCATAGTCGCATGCAGGAGGGCGGCTACTCGTGTCTCGTAGGGACGACTAGCCTAGCTAGTCGCCTATTTTGATGCTATTCGTGTGTTTTAATGGCCAGTCGTGTGTTTTGATCTCGGAAGTGCGTTTTAGAATCCTGTAACAGTTTTGACACCTAGTAACATATTGTAAATCACGTGGCATGTCTAGGAACCTCGTAACACGCATTGTGACTCATACGTGCATTTATGTAAACTATGGGCTAGGTTTTGTGAACTGTTATTCGTATAAGGTGTGTGTCTACATATGATTACTTGTTTACTTATATTTGACTAATACGGGTATATCGAGTCACCAACGGGGTGTCCAGTCTTGTGTGGTCATGTCGAACGTTAAAATATTTTACGAACATACAAAGTCAAGGTCTTGGAAAACTAATGGTTATTTGACAAACGTATCATCGATCACAAATTTATAAGGCTAGCTATGGTAGGTTCTAGTAGTCAGACCACCATAACACGCCTGGTTTACTTATTATTTAGAAGACGCAACCTAAGGTGAGTTTCACAACCCCACTTCTAGTGTTTTCATGTTCGGGGGGAGAAACATGCTAGATAAACTATAACTTTTTAGATCACGGTATTACATTATATCACATGGGTGCTAGGAGACTTTTCATCTTAAATCCTTTCTAACTTGTGAAACCATGAATATGTGGATACATAGTGGGGAAACTATGAATAGATCTAATAGGCCCGGCAAGCCCCACTCAGGTCGACTAGAGGTCAGACGGGTGTATATTTGTCCTATCTAACATACGACACCGAGTGATGACCGGTGCATGGCGGGTATTAAAGGCAACTTATTATCGTTCAGCAATGGTTCACAACGCTTTAGTATCATGTAACGATGTCTATCTAGCATCATGTATAGATGTAAGGATTGTTGGGTCTGGTTTTCAAACGTTTACTTACTTATGCAAACATAAAACTATGTGAACTCACCAGCACTTCATGTGTTGACTAACGTAGCATGTTTTCTCAGGTTGCTAAGGTAGCAGTCAAGGAATAGGGTGCACAGAGTCGCACTGCATACTTTTGTTACATTCCGCTGCTCCAACATTATATTAAACTACTCTTCAAACATTAACTCGTGTTGGTTTCTGAGTTGCATCTTTTTAAACCATTTGGGTCGGTAAACTTTTTGTGCTTCAGCTAAACTTTAAACTGTGTGGTTGTTTATTATGTTGTTTACATATCATATAGATGTCGTCGTTTATTGTGACCGTTGACTTTTATCCTGGTATGTCACGCGCCTTGCCGTAAAACCACGGAGTCTCACATAGTAGACCGTCACACATTTATGAGTCGTATTAAGTAGGGAAAATTAATTAACGTTGTAGGGGTGTCGATATCATCATCATTTACATGTTGCATCATCCATTCTATCCATTATCTGTTTCTGTTTCTATTTCTATCTTTTCTTCTGGTTTTGAAGACAGATAGGCTAACTTGTTGAACCAACACGGCAGTGGTGTACATTGGATTGACTCTTCGGAGTTACTCTGAGATATGTTCAAGATTCGAACACTTCCCTTCTATACTCCAATGGACACACTCGCTCACACACACTATCTCTACTCACCCACTTGTAGAAGTGTATTCATAGTGAATTACTCTTCTCATACCATCATTATCATTGAATTTTTCTTTCTTGTTGAACCCTATCTTGAAACTCGCTAATCTAGCGGACACCTTTCTATGTTTTGGAAACCGCAAACCCATATGAGCCGATTGTGCTCACCCAATAACCAAATTTGAATGTTTTGATGTTTCGATTCGAATAATGTGTGTGGATTACTGATGTGTTCCTAAATGTATCACATTTATATATTAGTTTTGTATAGTTTTTTAATAGTTTATCGTTCGTTTAAAGCGTGTCTTAGATAAGTATTTATGTCTTGGTGTTAAACAGGTGTTCAGGGGCTAAGATGAGTAAAAAAGAGCTTAATAGGAGAGGAAACAAGCACTCGGTGAAATTGGAAATTAAAAAAGAAACAATTCTAGAAGAACTGAAATTAGAGACTGTAACACCCCAGGCATATCCTACATCGTCCGTGGACATGAGAGATCTTGGTTCATAAGTAATGTCCTGTCTCATAAATCACCAACGCGTTTTGGGCTTAGTTGGCTGTGGAGCACACGAAAACTCCACAGTTAAGCCTGCTCAAGTGGCAGTAGTACTAGGATGGGTGACCTCCTGGGAAGTTTTCACTTGGGCAACCAAAAACAAATCCGTGAGCTTCTAGTAGGCAAAGCGGACAATATTGGATGATACTAAAGGCGGGGTGTTACAGAGACCCTCTAATTTCATATTAGGTTAGGTTATTCGTGGGTCTCCAAGAAATAAAATAGAAGAAAATGACAATTTTACGCTTAATGACTTGTGGTAATTGCTATTGATACCCTCGCGACATTTTGAGTTGTTAGAGACCCTCTAATTTCAGTGATGTTTTAGTACACTTATATTTCAATTTATTTGACAACAAAATTAAAAAATAGACCAGAAAAGTGTTCTTAATTTACATTAACTTTTCCTAGACATAACTCTTTTTTTTTTTTCTCAAACCAGTTCAGATTGAAATCAAGTTTGGGTTCTTTAAGAAGGAATACAACCGGTTTTGGCCAAATCGGCACGATCTAGGAACCAAAATGGGCCAAAAATAAACCAAAACTCCAAGAACCAACCAACTGGCATTGGGGGAAACTAAAGCATTATTTTTATTTTTACAATATTTTAGTTTTAAGTTTTTTTTATTAGTGTTATTATTACTATTTCATCTACATTTCTATTTAACTTTCATTTAACTGGTTTATCCCACCGCGTAGCGCGGGGTCACTTCTAGCCTACAAATCTTGATAAACTTCCCCAAACACATCTCCATCAAATGAGAACTCCTACAAATCTAACATTCATTGATTTCAAGCAACTTATTCCTTATTCTGTTTACATAATTTTTATTTATTTTTTATTATATTTAAAAACCTTATTTATAAAGTTACAAAACCTAGTCCCATCATAAACCAATCAAACTCATAACACACACCCCAACCCACCACCCATTAGAGTTCAAACAGAAACAGAAAGTCAGGACTCAGATTTTATGTAATAAATTTCATAGCAAATATTAGTGACATAATTCTTGTGCTCTTAATGTAATATTCTTTTGGAATGATGGAGGCACTTTTTTACAGCTTGTAGGCAGGAAAATGAGTATAATGTTAATTGTGTTTGTATGAAAACACCAGTCGGGTCGTTAGGAATGATATGCTAGTATGTTATTTTTAATTACTTTTCTTCAACAAGTCTTTAGGACAATTTTAAGTTTGCTTTTCTTGATTAATCATAGTGGGTCTCATAATCGAACACTATAGTATTATGTATTATCTTTCTAATAGAAATTTTCAGTTGTGTGTAAAGCATGTGACCTATTTGGTGGGCTCAATTCAATTTTCAAAAAGATAAATTAAAAATATAAAGGGGTGCATTTGATGCAAACAAAAACACAGTTTGTAGAGATACACATTGTATACTCCAATTTATTTGGGGTATATTTTGTAGACAAGTTATCATGTTTAAGATCATGCAACAATGGTTAAAGATCATCACGATAAGTAATCATAAACACTCTTCAAATAGTTTTGTATTCAAACGCACTGAGAATTATATCTATACAAGAGTATGATTTCCTTTTACTTAGCAAATACTATCTTTCCATTATCGCATGAAATAATACAAAACTATATTCATTAAACTATATCCTCCTTTTATTTAAAAAAGATAAAAAAAATAAAAGGAAAACTAACGAAGTTGGGTCAATTATCGTGGTACCTGAGTTCGCGCCAAAGAGTAGGGTCGCAAAAGACGGTGTTGTAGGAACCTCCCGGTGGTCCTATGCACTGGTTGCGGAGCTAATAACAACATATAACAACGTGTTATGTAAATCTTGTTGTGAAACAATCAAGAGTTCCTACATTTATTTAGTAGTTTTTTTTTAAACCAGTTATTATGAATTATGATGAAACTAAATCAGGCTTAATGCATCAATTACAAAACCATTAAAGAAATTTATCATATTCTTTGTTCATTGTTCTATGTCGGTTACCAGAGCCAACATGCTCTACTGTTGCATTAAGAGAAAGTGTTTCAAATTAAAGTTACAAAAATTCATTGGATAAAAGAAATGAAGATAAAATGTTGGGACTTGGATGGTGTGACACCTGGCAAACTCTGGTTAGTAATTTTTATCAACTAGTAAGTCTAGCTGTAACATCCGCCCCTTATATTTTTGTCAAGATTACAAATTTAGTCCTTATATTATCACATTTACAAATTCAGTCCATGTACTTTTGTTTATTCTCAAATTAATAAAAGCTTGAGTTTCTTTTTGTCATTACATATTTACTGGTGGGTCTACGTTTTAATCAAATACGTATATTGAAAGTTTTTTTTTAACTTATTATAATTTGACTTTTATTAGAAACCAAGGCTGGAGGTTAGTTATGCCAAAAATCATTTTTTTTTGTATCATATATTTTAACCACAATTAAACAATTACCAATTTCTTTTAAACTTTATGACTAATCATTTACCTCAAAAACAAGTTTCATGAGTTACTAGTCAACCGAATTACTAGTATTAATCACCAAATTGATTATTATATTGAACACCATTATATTTTCAATTACTCTTTCTTTTCCTCAATATCCCAACATAAGTTTCACACACAAACACTCTCATTTCTCTCATCTTTGCATCATCTTTTGAGTTCATATCATCATCATCCTCAAGAATTTTGGAGATTTTTGCTTCAGGTTTTCATATATTCTTATTTTTATTAATCAAACATGCAAAAACCGTAAGTATTTTCAATCAACTTTCACTATTTTACTTCATATATATTTCTTCCATAGCATTTTATTTATTTGATGATTCATACACTTTAGGGTTTCAATTGCTAGTTATGGCTTTAGGGTGTTTATGAACAATTTGAGATTTTTTAATTAAAAGTATAATTAACTTGTAAAATTCATAACTAATTCATATGTTATCTAAAAATTCATGAAATTCTAACCTTAGCTTTTAGATGACATTTATAACCTGGAAATAGTTTATATTTTGATTTTGTTGCCGTTGCAATAGTTTTAATAATTTTATTTTGATTAAGTCATGATTAATTCATTAAAATTATATATAATGTATTTTAATGTAAATATTTGTGGAAGACCTATTTATTAAATTAGAATACTGAATATGATTTTTGCTACCTGATTTGTATTAGTTTTGTACTTTTATCGAATTTAATTCTTTACTTAAGTTTTAGACAAGAAATATTATATAAAGTCATTTTTGGTTAGTAAAATTATCTAAAAATTATTTTTGACCATTTTGGGACATAAAACATTATTTTCATTAAAATTCTTGATATTTTGATTAACTTTAAATTTTTATGTGACATTTATGATAATTATGTGTTTATATATTCATTAAGTCATTTAAAAATATTTATAAAATATTTTCTAAATTATTTAGATCATTTTATGACTTCATAAATCTATTATTGTATTAACTTAAACTATTTATCTTATTTAAAATTTCTTTCACTAACCTAATTAATTGGTTGTATTTAATCAATAAATACAAATAATTAATGTTTCAAAGTTGTTACATAATTTAACATTTATGTGACTTCCACCATTACTTTAGTTCATAACTTTCAATTATGAACTTATAATATTATTATTCACATTTTCTCCATAGTTCATATGTCATATTATTTCAATCAAGTATATATCTTTACTTACGTCGCATTTTCAACATATATCGTTATTTACAAGTTAAACCCAAATTTAGACTAGACATCCTAAGTGCCTTAGACTAGAAACCCTAGACTTATTTTAAGTCCAAACACTTATAAGGGTGTTCAAAAAATCCGAAATCCGATCCGATATCCGAAACGAAAAAAATGATCCAAATTCTTATTCGGATATTCGGATGGATCCAATCCGAATACAAATTACTTATTTGGATTTCAGATCGGATTCGGATTTCACAATTAAATTATTCGGGTTCGGATTGACCATACTTTTAGGTTGAGACTTCGGGATTTACCAATTCACACTCACGACGCTTTAGTGACATAACTATTTAGCGAATGTGAGTATATCTTTCCCCATTTTCATTTACTGTTTGGGGCTACTCATGTACCTTATGTCAAATTACTATTTCTTTTCACTAAGTGTAATTCTTATGTATGTTTGCTTTGAGTTACTTTGTGTATCTATGACTTGTCAAAATCATTAACCGTTGCGGCCTAGCATTTCAATGAATAGTACTATTGTATATACCCCTTGTGACTCTGTTGAGAGACCTTGGTTATTGCTATGTGTTTCATTACTACTGTCAATAGCGCATACTATATATAAATTTCATTTCACTTTCATAGGGTTGATTTTGACCCAGATACTACTTAAATACATAATTGAAAACAGTATACAACACATGAATTGCGAAACGTTTTTATACTAAATGTATTCAAAATAGGTATGCTCACCAATACATTTTTGTATTAACCTATACTATTTTTCGTACATGTTTCAGGTTATTATTGAGATGCCTTTTTAGCTTTTGGAATTTATACTTAGATTTTGGATTCATTGTACTTCAGTTTAGATTGTTAGTTTGAACCATGTATCTTGTATCTCTTTTCAATGTAATAAACTACTTAAACAATGAATCAATATTTACACTTTTAATCCATGAGCTATTGAACAATCGTCACTACGTGACACCTTGATGATTCCTCTATCGGTTGGGGTGTTACACTACCTTAGCGAGTCATGCATACGTTACACTTAACTGGGTCAGTTGAGTCAGGTCGATGATTTAGGGAATCATCGGAAGTTGATTTACACTTACGTATTGTCCACGGTTCAATGATTCGAAGGATCATTGGGGGTAACATACACACACACATGAGTCTCGAGTCCCGTTGTTGGTGAAATTACATAATGGGATTAAGTATCAAGTATGAAATGTTCCATATATGAAATACAATATATAAATAAATGTTTATATGATTAGATAGGGTTAACATATGTTAGAATTGCATGTTTAAGTGTTAGGATGTGTTAACATGTGTTAAAATGGCAAATCATAAAAATCTACATATCAGGAAACTGGTTCGACCTAGGGTAGGGTCAAACCAATTTCATGTATGTTGATTCGACCCTTAGTGAGGTTGAATGAAGTCTGGTTCGACCCTACGAGGGTGCGAACCAGACCTGAGTATAAATACCACGCCTTTAAACTTTTTCATCATTTCACAACTTAACTCGCCTCCAAGTGCTCTCTTTCAACCCCAAACCTGTAGGGAGGAGTTTTTTATCTCGTTTTTCAGATCCTAACCCAAAAACACGTTCTATAACATAAACAAGAGAAGAATCAAGGTGTGTTCATAATCTAAACCCTTTTTACTCAATTTTCATATGTTTTTATCAAACCCTAAGTGTCCAAATCTGATTCAAATGAGTTTTCATGGATAAAAACCTTTCTACACTAAACCTTTTCATTAATAATGAGTTTTCTTTCAAAAACCCCAATGTTAAAGGTGTTAAATGATGTGTTATTATGTTATGTGCTATGAAATGGTGAATAGATGTTTTGTTATTGATATAGGACTGTTTTAGATGATGATTTATGGTTATTATAAGGTGTAATTGATGATTGATTGATTTTCACCCATTTTGGGGGGTTTTTATGTTAGATCTAGGGTTTGTTATTGTTGGTGTTGATGATGATATGATTAGGGGTTTGTGATACGTGTCTAATCGGTGCATAACAATCTGTTCATGAGGTTATATTGATAAGTTTTCATTTTACGCAAAGATTTCATGCATTGATGTGACATTTCCATAATAAACCATTTTGGGAAACTTCATGATTGCTATGTGAAATCAGCGGATTTGTATGTAAAAATAGTATGATTACACGTGGATAGGATAAACATACTCAACTGCTGTGATTTGTGATCTTTCGTGACGTTTTTGAGTTGTTTTGATGAGATTTTGGGCGTTTAAGTGATAATTCAGACACATGGGTCGAACTAGATTTTGGTTCGACCAAACGTGAGGTCGAACCAAGTTCCTAAGCCTCATTCGACCCAAGAAAAGGTTCGAACTAAATACCAATTGACTGGTTCGGACCCACGACTGCAAGAATGAATATTTGATGGAAACTAAGTGTTTTATGTATAAATTTTGTGTGTGATCTATATGTACTTGATCCATTAGTATAAAGAGTCACCAATGGGATGTCAAGTCTGTCCGGTGTGTCGGGTTAACGTTCAAGCACATTTTTAAACATACGGAGTCATGATCTGGACAATCGGGGACTAGTTAACCCACGGGTTATTAGTCAAAACACTTATGCATACATTATGATAGGTCGCCGGTAGTTGGGACTATCAGTTCGTGTTTATTATACTTTTGATTAGAAGACGCAACCTAAGGTGAGTTTCATAGCCCTACTTTTACTGGTTTTGCTTTTTGGGTTAGAAACATGCTACGTATTTTGGATTTGTAAAAGATCATGTTATACGATGGTTATCCTTTGTTACTATACTACGTTCCATCTTAAAGTCCCGAAGAGAACCATGAATGTGCGGAGTAGCACAACGGGGGAAATGTGGATAGATCTATTTAGGTGTGCGGGGTGCATACTGTCTCATTACGTATACCGTGGATGACGGTAGTACATTTAGGAATACATAGTGACATGTCAAGTAATGGTTGCCAATGGTAGTAGTAACGATACTTAACTTCTAGCTAGCGTTCTTATAACATGGCGGTAACGGGAATGATCTTTGGAACTTATGAAAACGTTTTATAAAAACCTATGAACTCACCAGCATTATATGTTGACATTTTTGTCATGTTTTCTCAGGTCGCTAAGGTGGCAGTACATGGATTAGGCGCACGGGGTCTTGCATGGTGTCTAGAGTATTAGTTGCATGTTTTAAACATTTTCAGACTACGTTTATTTTATGTTAGTTTGTAAACAGATTTAAGCTTCCACTGTTGGTCTTGGTATTATATAAACTTGATGGTTTTGGTTTATGTATTTACATATAGGTGTCATTTATTGTGACAGTTGACTTGGATCCTGGTGTGTCACGCACCTCGCGGTAAAACACCGTACGTGGAATTTAAGGGTGTGACAGATGGAGAACGGAGATCATGGTTTTCACGTAGACATCTATCTTATTTAAAATGCGTATATGTCTCAAATCAGTTGTGTTTAGTTCATTAGTTAACATAAACATGAATTAGAGTTGGGCCATTAATTTGGCAACATGAATGGGTGCAACTAGAGGTGCACAAATCGGGTTTTTTTTAATACCCGGTTTCGGGTACGGAACCGGTTCCGGGCACGGTCAAGTATTACTTCGATCGGGTATTGAAAGAACCGGCTTCAGTTCTGGTTCCTAGCATAAAAAGCCATACCCGGTATACCGGTTCCGGTTTTTCAATACCAAGGTTCCGGTTTTTTCAATACCCGGTTCCGGGTATGGAATCGGTTTCGGGTATATCGGGTATTGAAAAAAACCATGCACACTGGGTATTGAAAAAACCCGGGTATATCGGGTATTGAATTATTTTTATACAATCACGTCGAAGGGTAGTGCGACTTAGATGATTATAATGCGGTTATAGAATTCTTTGAATATACTTTTTGAGTATTCGGAAAATCCCGTCGCTTGACACATACTTTTTGAGTATTCGGAAAACCCGGTGCCGAGTATTCGAAAAACCTGGTTCCGGGTACAACCCGATTTCGGGTATTTAAAAAACTGGGTACAGCCGGGTATAAATCGGGTCCGGTTTTTACATAGAAATCTATATCCTATGCGTACCCGGAGGGTAGGGTTGGGTACGGTTCCAGGTATACCCCGTTCTGGTTTTTTTAATACCCGGTTTTGGTTTTTTTTCCGGTTCCAATTTTTTTGTGCACCTCTAGGTGCAACAGTTAGAGAATTCTAAAGACTTTATGGAGTTGTGGTCATCGAATAGACTTAAATAGTTTTGATGAAAGTAGGTTTGTGGGGAATTTTTTTTTGTATCATTCAATAGAATTTAATTGTTAGTATTAAATTTGTCTTATCATTCTTATGAAAAATTACAATTTTATCTAAATAAATGAATATAAGATTACAATTTTACTCAGCACTCACTATATAACAGTATAGATATAGATATGGATATAGATAAAATCTTAAACTCTATTAAAGAAAAAATCATAACTTCTTTTTTTATCGTTACAAACTAATATATTTATTTTATAAAATTAAATTTTTAGAAGCATATGCAAATTTAAAATGTTTTTATAAGGGAAAAAACCTTTTTAAAAGGGTCCCAACGACTACTATCGCCGTCAAAACGTGACTTTACCTTTTAGCTTTTGGACAAACCCGCACCATATGAGTCTGTAAGTTTATCATCTATAGGTTGTCACATTAGCGTCCTTAAACCATGCGTTGGACTCTCTTAAAACATAAAATTTGCCGTTCAAAAAATAAAAATAAAAAAAATAATAATCAAAGAACTCTAATTATATATAAAAAATCTCACACAAGTACAAATATAAAACAATTTTATTGTACTTTTTACCATAAAAGATCAAAAAAGTTTTGATACATTGGCATTGATGACAAATTCATTTCTAGTGGATTTGAGGCTTTCTTTTGGATTTTAATAAAGGCTGGCTGGCAACGGCTGTCACAAAACATAACGGGGCCAAATATATTCTGTATTTGTGGACATGAGACAAACCTCTTAAAGACTTAAACATTAACCCTTCCCTACCTAAAAAGGTATCTCTCCCATCAATTTGTTGCTACTAAGAGCACCATAGTTCCATGATCACGGGTGTTATCGGGCCCGTACCCAAGCTAATTTTCCCAATTTTGTATTACGTGTATTAACGTGTGATCAGGTTTTATAAATACAACTGGAAAATCTGGTATCCTGTATTATATCTTTAAATATTTGCCTTACATACTTGAATAATATATTATCAATATTCTTTTTCTTTCATCCTCTAGTTCTCTCATTCATCCATACCTTTTCTTATTTATTACAATTGACAACTAAGGAGCAATTTTTGCAAGAATACATAGAGGGTGTTTGGGATTGCGTTTTCAATCTGATTTTTAGATTATTGCGTTTTGAAAACGCATATAATCAGTTTTTAGTGTTTGAGATTGTGTTTTGAAAACGCTGATAATCAGTTTTTTAGGCTACCAAAACGCAATAATATATAAGCAGCTCCACCTCTGCTTTTCCAACACATAATATATTTTGAATAATCAATCCCAAACACCCCTATAGTGTGGTCATGTTCTTGTGGGAAGCATGGAACGACATGTGGCATTCACTTCATCGTTGGGGCGTAGAACAAAAAAGGTGGGGTAGTGGTGGTGTGGATAGTGGGTCCGCAATAGTGCCAATTAACAGTTTTTGTTCAATTTTTTTATTTGTCTTTTTAATAAATAAACCATTAAAATAAATAAAAGCCATCATTATTTAAACAACAGAATTTACATAAAAAACATAAATAAAAAATACAAAAAACTAAAACATTAAATTAGATACAATTTGGGTGTAACGTTTGTCACGATGAAACATACTCAAACTCCTCGCCAAACTCAAAAGTATAGTCGACTTGAGTCACTTCGATGGGAACTTCTTTGGATTCGGTTTGTGTCTTCTTCCATTGTTGCCTTAAACATCGCTTCAAATATTTCACACTTTGATTTGAAGTTCAACCACTTGTTGTTTAGTGAATCACTATCGTGTGTCCCCGCCTACAAGAACCCAAAATTCGACTAAAACTTTGACCCAAACGGTATTGCGGGAAGTGTGAACGAAACTCTAGTGTTCTCGTGCACGTTTAACCAACCCAACGTTAAGGCTAGTTCTTCCTCTTCGGTCCACGGTGTTGACATGGAGTTGATTATAAAATGGTAAACGGTTTGATTTAAGAAAAGTGTAGTTGAGGTAATAAAATTGAAAGATGTATATATATACCACGTTATTTCCTGTGTGGACACACAGTTTGGCAAATAACATTATTCTAAATGTTTCAATTTTAATATAATTTAAAATTAGATGTGCATACTTAAAAATTAATACAATGGTATATGAAAATAACAACCACAATAACGTTTATTAATAACGCATTGCAACATAGCTATTAAGTTTTGATTGCCAATTGTTAAACTCTTGATAGTATAATATAGTGAGAAACCAATTGAATATCGATGCAGGTTTGATGACTACAGATCTATCGAAAGTGTTCTATTATATGTAATCATTACTAATTCTCACTTTGTGACACCCAACATGTTTGGGTCAACATTTTATAAACACATAAGTCTACCTTAGCAAAAAACGTTTATTAAACATACTTGACGAGGTCATTTGAGTCGGAACACGGTCCGTATTGTCCAGGGTTCAATGATTTGGAGGATCATTGGGTTAGTCCACACACACACACACACACACGTTACGAGTCCCGTTATGGTGAATTACATAAACTAAATTAGGTGTTATGCGTAGATTGATTCTTATATGGTGGATTATATGCAAATATGCGTTTAAACGATGTGTAGATGATTATACATGCTTATATATGTTAAACATAGATTAAGATTGCATGTTCATGTGTCAGGATGCGTTAAAATGCGTTAAACACGACAAACTGGAAAAACTAGAAAACACAGGTCCATGTTCGACCCATAGCGTGGGGGCGAACCTAGGAAATGATCTTGGTTTGACCCTTAATGAAGGGGCGAACCTGGGATGTGAAAACAATAGAAGTTCATTCGACCAGTTAAGGTACATTCGACCCTGAGAAAGGGGCGAATGTGGGTACATTCGACCATGTAAAAGGGGCGAATGTGGACTAGTATAAATGCCACACTTTGTCATTTTTCACCATTTCATAAACCCTAAACGCCTCTAAACACTCTCTAGCAACTTTAATCATTAAGGAATGATTTTTTGCTCTTGTTTTCCATAATCTAACCTACAAACATCTTCTAAACAAAGATCTAAGGTGTGTTCTTCATCCTAAATCATTTTTAAAGCATTTCAATTCGTTTTCATTAAACCCCAAGTGTCCAAATCTGATTCAAACATCTTTTCATGGATAAAAACCTTCCTAATAACTTTCTAAACAAAACCTATTCATAAACAATGAGTTTTCATACAAATTAACATGTGTTAATGGTGTTTTATGTGGTGTTATGTATTGTTTGATGATTAACTGCTGTATAGATGTTATAACAATGATCTAGGACTGTTATTGATGATGATTCATGATAATCTGAGTATATTAAGTTGATTATTTATTGATTTCAGAAAGTTTCCTAATTGGGTAAAGATTGCATGCGTTTCATGTGACATCTCCATAATTTACTATTTTGGGTAACTTGTAAAACGGACGGATTTCGGGATAAAATTGGTAGGGTTTTGTAGGAATATGTTAATGATAGTTGACTGCTGTGATTGGTGATGTTTCGTGATGTTTTCGGACCGTTCAGATGTGTTTTGGTGCGTTTTATGAAGTTCTGCAGCAAACGGTCGAACGTGGAACTCATTCGACCCTTTGTGTGGTCGAACGTGGCTCAAAAGGGTCGAACGTGGCTCAAAAGGGTCAAACGTGGCTCAAAAGGGTCGAACGTGGCTCAAAAGGGTCGAACGTGGCTCAAATGGGTCGAATGTAGAACCATAGGGTCGAATGTGGGTGATGGGGGTCGAATGTGGGTGCCTGGGGTCAAATGTGGGTGCCCGGGGGCGAATTAACACGTGTTAGGGTCGAATTAACATACGTTAAGGTCGAATAAACATATGTTAGGGTCAAATAAACATGTGTTAGGTCAAATGAACTTGTGAATAGGTTGAATGAACATCATGAGGGTTGAACCAAGGGTCCATGGGTCGAACCAGAAGCCCTTGGGGCCGAACCAAACACATGAAACTCCCGATTCTACCTTACGACTTCGTATATCCGATTTTTGATACAAACTAAGTGTTTTATTCTTGAAACTTATGTGTTAACCTTATGTGCATGACTAATTGATGTAATGGGTCACCAACGGGATGTCGGGTCTGTCTGGTATGTCCGGTTAACGTTTAAACGCACTTTTTAACACACGTAGTCAAGATCTGGAGAATCGGGGACTAGTTAACCTTCAAGTTAGTAGTCATCACACTTATGTAAACTCATTGATAGGTTGTCATTAGTTGGGATTATCATACATGTGTTGGATTTCAAGCTATCAGAAGACGCACTCTAAGGTGAGTTTCACGGCCCCACTCTTTTACTGGTTTTACATTTTTGGGGGAGAAAACATGCTGGATTCTTTAAACGTGTGTCACTATGTTTTCATAAAAGGCGTGTCAACTATGTTTTCATGAAAGGTGTGTCAACTATGTTTTGGTATTCACGAATTCATTGGGTTTTGGAGTATTCATTATGTTTTCGAGTATTCATTATGTTTTGAAGTATTCATTATATTGTTATGCGATCTTTGGAAGTCCCCGGGAGAACCATGAATGTGCGGGGATGCACAACGGGGGAAATGTGGATAGATCTATTTGGGCTTGACCGGCCCCACTCGTCGACTGGAGGTCGGACGGGTGCATGTTGTCTCTTAGGTATTCAGTATGCAGTATTCAGTATTCATTCGGGCACGTATTTAGTATTCACAGTATTCGAGTCCAGTAATGGTTTTCCAATCGCAGTAGTAATAGGTATTCATATGTTTTGCATGCATGTGGTCTGGATTGACCATGGGTATTCATTTGGGAGTCAGTATTCATTGGAGTCGGTATTCATTAAAAACCTGTGAACTCACCGGCATTATTTGCTAACGTTTTTAGCATGTTTGTCTCAGGTCGCTAAGGTAGCAGATGTCGATAGGCATACGGAGTCTCACGGCGTCTAGCAATCATAAGCATGTTTTGTTAAACATTTCAGACTTTGAGTATTATTTTTGAGTTGTAATAATACATTTTGCTTCCGCTGTGTTAGAACGGTTTTGAAACTCAATGGCAGTTTACGTTGTTTTCATATCATATAGTGTCGTTTATTGTGACCGTTGACTTGGATCCTGGTTTGTCACGCGCCTCGCGGTAAAACTCTGCAAGTGGAAATTTAAGGGTGTGACAGATTGGTATCAGAGCCAATGGTTATAGTGAACTAGGACTGCATGTAGAGTCTAGTCTATAGACGAGTATCACACACGTTAGACGGTCACACATAGTTACGAGTCGTGTCATTTGGTAAACATAGTAACCTTGTCTAGGTGTCGGTGTCCTCATCACACAGTTGCGTATTATCTATCTTTGGACTATTTCTACACTTATTCTATCTTCTTCTTCGGGTTTGAAGATGAAGAGGCTTATCGCTTATACTTGGTAGTAGTGTACATTGGGGTGGCTTCGGCACATTCTTGAGATTTTTTCGGGATTTGGATATCCCCCCTCTATGCTCTAATGTACATACTTGCCTACACGCACACTATCCTGCACTAGTACTTGTCATAGTACACCCCTGAGTGATTGTTCACTTTGGGATTCTCGTGCGATAACAGTTTCTTTTAAAAATGTGGGTATCGAGTGATTTGAAGTTCTAGCTAGGATTACGCATAGAGGACCATGTAGAGCGATTTGTTATTTCGGGTGCACACGAAATCATAAATCCAAATGCATGAAAATCTTGGTGGACTTCGTGTTCGGACTAATGGTCATGCTGGAACCACGTTTTGAATTCGTTTGGTTACTTGTAGTTTGATCTGTTAGTGGTATTGAGTGTCTCATCTCATGTTTGGCAGAACATGTCTGATCGCGCTGGTGGACGTGTTGGTGGACGCCGTGGTGGCGGCAGGGGTCGCAATGGCGGTGGACGAGGTGGTGGGAACATCACCATGACTCAGGCGGAGTTGGAGAACATGTTGCAGCAGCAGTTGAACATTGCATTGGCTGCTTTCCAGGCTGCCCAGCAGACCCTGGGAAATACTAATCAGGTGCAGTTTGGGTGCACCTACAAGAAGTTCATGGACTGTAAGCCCCATTACTTCAATGGGACTGAAGGGGCAGTGGGACTACTTCGGTGGTTGGAGAAGATCGAATCAGTGTTTGCTATATGTAACTGTCCCGACGCTGATCGCGTCAAGGATGCTTCTGCTACTCTGGAGGGACACGCTTTGACTTGGTGGAACTCCACCACTGCGAATCTTGGTCTGGGTGAGGCCAATGCTATGCCATGGTCTGAGTTCGTTCAGATGTTGAGGGTGGAGTATTGCCCAAGAGACGAGATTATGAAGCTGGAACACGAGTTTTGGAATCTGAAGATGGTCGGGTCGGAGATCGAGGTGTTTGCTGCTAGGCACAACTAGTTGGCCGTGATGTGCCCCGGTTTGGCTACACCAGAGTACCGGAGGATTGAGCACTACGTTGCTGGGTTGGTACCGGAGATTGCTGGGCTTGTTGCTGCCGCTAATCACACTACTATGTTGGCCACTGTTCGGGCAGCTCACAAGCTGACCAACATGAAGGTTGCTGAGGGTGTTCTACCTCCGAGGGGTGCTGCTGTGAAAACCCATGCGGACAACAAGAGGAAGTGGGAGTGTCATCCGAGCAGAGGTCTAGGGGTTATACTGGGAAACTCCCGAAGGGTGGTGAGTGTGGGTTTCATCATACGGGTGATTGTGAGAAGTTTCGCTGTCGTCGGTGCCAGCGTTTCGGTCATCATGCTAAGGACTGTAGGACTACTCTTTAACTACAACCGACACAGGCCACTACTGCTACTACCACTGCTACTGCTCCTCAGGGGAGGCAGGGATGTTATCACTGTGGGGATAATGGACACTTCAAGCGGGATTGTCCTAAGCTAAAGCAAGGGACTGCAGGTGGTGTTGGGAACAACAAGGGTGGCGGTCGAGCTGATCCGGGTCGTTTTTATGTCATTGGCGCTAGGGAGAACCAGGAGGATCCTGATACTGTTACTGGTGAGTATTCTTTTCTTGATTCTCGTTATACTTGTATTCATTCTCATTCACATTGTTTGGCGATTCGTATTAATTGTGTGCATTCAGTTTGGTATTTGGTCATCGTTTTGCATTCATGGGTCTGATGTGGGTCCTTTAGAGATGCTACTTGGACGGTACCGGTGTATCATTTATACCGATCACAGTAGTCTCTAGTAGGCCTTCGATCAGGAGGATTCATTGTTTTGTATTCACTTTGGGGAGGGCGGTCCCCGGCATAGAGTATCTGTTGATATCATCTTTCGTTCGTGATTTTCATTTCATTTGCATTCTGAGAAACGTTACGTGGGTTAGGTCGACACTCGTTACTATTGAAGAGTGAATCTCAGGACGAGATTCCATTCAACAGGGGGATGATGTGACGACCGGGAAATTTTTTCTTTTTATCGCTTCGTTCTCTTTGACTTCGGGAAATTTTCGGGACGAAAATTCTTTCAACAGGGGGATGATGTGACACCCGACATGTTTGGGTCAACATTTTAAAAACACATAAGTCTACCTTAGCGAAAAACGTTTATTAAACATACTTGACGAGGTCAGTCGAGTCGGAACACAGTCCGTATTGTCCAGGGTTCAATGATTTAGAGGATCATTGGGTTAGTCACACACACACACACGTTACGAGTCCCGTTGTTGGTGAATTACATAAACTAAATTAGGTGTTAAGCGTAGATTGATTCTTATATGGTGGATTATATGCAAATATGTGTTTAAACGATGTGTAGATGATTATCCATGCTTATATATCTTAAACATAGATTAAGATTGCATGTTCATGTGTCAGGATGCGTTAAAATGCGTTAAACACGACAAACCGGAAAAACTAGAAAACACAGGTCCAGGTTCGACCCATAGCGTGGGGGCGAACCTGGGAAATGATCTTGGTTCGACCCTTAATGAAGGGGCGAACCTGGGATGTGAAAACAATAGAAGTTCATTCGACCAGTTAAGGTACATTCGACCCTGAGAAAGGGGCGAATGTGGGTACATTCGACCATGTAAAACGGGCGAATGTGGACTAGTATAAATGTCACACCCTCAAATTTCCACTTGCGGAGTTTTACCGCGAGGCGCATGACAAACCAGGATCCAAGTCAACGGTCACAATAAACAACACTATATGAAATACCTAAACTCAAAACTTGGTTATCAAACCATTAAAACATAGCGGAAGCATTTAAAGATTTAATCAACTACAAAACTGTGTTCCGAAAGTATTCAAGACACTTATTTAAATATGCCACTAAGCCTAGACGCCAATGCAGACCCGTGCGCCTAGTCCAATCGATGCTACCTTAGCGACTTGAGAAAAACATGCCAAAAAGATGTCAACATATATAATGCTGGTGAGTTCACAGGTTTGTTCAATATGTTACCAAGAGTTACCAAAACGTTACCATGTCCATACTATACCAATGTTACCAAGTACGCTAGCTAGGCGTATGTTTTATTACTACTACGATTGGAAAACCATTACCAGACACGTTTAGCAATGTTTAGCAATGTTCAGCATGTTACCAAAGTTACCAGTTCGAGACAATATGCACCCGCCCGGCCCTCCAAGCCGATGAGTGGGGCAGGTCACGCCCAATAGATCTATCCACATTTCCCCCGTTGTGCATCCCCGCACATTCATGGTTTTCCCCGGGACTTTAAAAGATAGTATAGCAATGCAAATTTAAAATCATAGTATGACATATGTTACCAAAATAGTTTAGTGCATGTTTTCTCCCCCAAAAGTTAAAGCAGTAAAAGTGGGGCCGTGAACTCACCTTAGGTTGCGTTCTTCAGTAAATAATAGGAAGCCAAGCCCTTGATAATCTCACTACCGGAGATCTATCAAGATGTTCACATAAGTGTTCCGACTAATAACCATAAGGTTATCTAGTCCCCGATTGTCCAGATCGTAACCAAGTATGTTTTAAAATGTTTAAGTGTTCAACCGACACACTAGACCGACCCGACATCCCGTTGGTGACTCATTACCCTAACTAATCAAGTACACATAGATTACACACAAGGTTCAAGCATAAAACACTTAGTTTGTATCAAAAATCTCATTTTTGAATCAATAGGATCGAACCAGGAAATTAACTCCACCTTCGCCCCTTTTTAAGCCACCTTCGACCGTTTGAAAGCCACCTTCGACTGTTTTTAACAGATTCGACCAAACTGTCCAGGTTCGACCCTGGGATTCCACATTCGACCACTCGACTGGTTGAATGTGCCCAGGTTCGACCCTAACAGATTACTTTTCCCAAAAACGCTTCAAAAACATCCGAGAACATCCCGAAACATTATCAAACACTGTAGTCATGCATGAATAACTTATCCCTACAAAACCCCACCAATTTTGCCCCAAAACCTATTCGTTTTAGCCCTTTCCCAAAATGGCAAAGATTATGGAAGTGTCACATCATGCATATAATCTTTACCCAATTTGGAAACTTTTCAAAATCAATCCATAATCATCTTGAAACGCTCAGTTTATCATGTAATCAAAAACCCCCAATAGTTCTATTGATAATACTAACATGCAACAAGCCCTAGATTCAATAAAGTCCCCAAATTAGACTTGATATCATCATTTATCTAATTATAACCTTCAATAGTCCTAAACTATCATCAATAGCAGCCCTAGATCATGTTTCTAGCATTAGCACAGCAGCAAATCATTAAACAACACATAATATCACATAACACATAATTAACATATGTTTATTGATATGAAAACCTATGTTTAATGATAGGGTTTAGGTTTGGAAAGATGTTTAAAAGGTTTTTATTGATAAAAACACCCTTAGAACAGATTTGGACATTTAGGGTTAGATAAAAACGAATTAAAATACTTGAAAATGGTTTAGAATTAAGAACAAACCTTGGATTCTTGATTAGATGTTGTTGATAGGTTAGATTATGAAAAATAAGAGCAAAAACTCCTTCCTTAGTGATTAAAATCGTTTGAGATTGTTTTAAGACGGTTAGGGTTTGTGAAATGGTGAAAAATGACAAAGTTTGGTATTTATACTAGTCCACATTCGCCCCTTTCACCTGGGCGAATGTATCCACATTCGCCCCTTTCACAGGGTCGAACATGCCTTGTTCTGGTCGAATGGAATTCTTTCATTTCCACATTCCAGGTTCGCCCCTTTAGTAAGGGTCGAACCACGAGTATTTTCCAGGTTCACCCACTCGATGTGGTAGAACCAGGGCCTATGTTTTTCTAGTTTTCCAATTTGTCGTGTTTAACGCATTTTAACGCACCTTAACATATGAGCATGCAACTTTAGTCTATGTTTAATATATTTAAGCATGGATTGTGACACCCCACATTTTCAGGTTAACTCTTTTACTAAACTCTAGTTAATTGTCCTTGATCATATGTGGTTAAACATTTAGCTAGGGTTAGTTGAACAGGTCTTCAGAATGTTATGTAACAATAACACATGTTAGGTGATATTAACGTACATTATAATTAGGAAAAATAATTGTCTTGACGCACACACGAATCCTGTATCCCGAACGTTGGTGATTTGTTAGGCATGCATGATTATATGAATGATTGGATGTTGATGAATGTTGAATAACACGTGTACGTGAATTGCATGCTTATGTGAACTACTGCGTGTTAGTTAACTTGTACGTAAACGTTATGAGATATGTGCACTTAGGGTAAAAATAATATGAATTGATAAAACAATAGTTTTATATGAGTTGGTAGTGTTATTATTGTCGGGATTAATATCGAGAGTTACATAGGGCTATTGGGCTCGCTTATCAGATAAAAATCACTAGAGCCCGAAACCTTGGCCCATAATCCTAACCCTTAGTGTTTTGTTTATTAAAAAAATAAAAATAAAACAAACCCTAATCCACCTATTTGCGCCGTGGACTAGAGCAACCCCCACAACCATTTTCCAATCTCAATCTTCATCAATTTTGCACTAGTTCAAGCAATTTCGGGTGCTATCTTGTGATTCTAGGGAATCTAGCAATTCAAGGTATGCATTTTACATGTTAAATGATGTGTTTTTAGGCTGGAAAAATTATAAAAACTTTAGGAAATATACATGCTAGAATCGCAAATCAATGTATGTGAATGTTAATGATGTTTGTTGAAAGTGTTGATGAATATTGTTGATAGAAATCATATCTAGAGTATATGGTACGTAAAAACCTGAGATTAAATGTAATAATATGAATGTTATTGTGTTAATATGAGGTTATTGCATGATTATAAGGTATTGAGAATGATTAGGGTTTATAAGTGTCATGTTGATAAAATTCTGATGTGCTGACAGATTCATTGTGACGAATTGTAGGGCTGTTATAGAGTGATTAAAAGGTGTAATCTGATTGTTTTCTAACGCTAAAACATAACTTATGGTGTTAGCTTTTCAAAAAGTCCAAAATCATGCGTTTTGGACCTGTTTTGATATATATTTATGATTTTACAACTTTAAAGGGATATAACTTGAGTTTTATGAGTCCGTTGATCATGAAATTTGGACAGAGGTTGAGTCTCTGAGTATAAAAGCTTTTCCCATTGGATTCATCTCGTTTGGATGAATCTACGACTTTTAATGAATTTTTATGTAAGCTGCTGTCAACAACACTCTTTTTCAGAGGTGTCAGTACTAAATTAATTTTCATAAAATCTTGAGGTGTTTTTGACGGGAAATAAAAATAGTGGAGTCACGTAAAAACTTTTTTTGAAGCTTCTGTAAAATTTTGGGCACTTGAAGAGTTGATTTGGTATTTTATAAAAATTGTTTCCATGACGTAAAATCTGTCCAGAAAACACAGCTTTGCGAGAAATTTATTATGTGATGATTCGAGTATGTTAATGAGTTGTAAGTTATGAAATTCTATATGAAGACATGCGTATATGTTATTTATGCGTTATAGATTCCATGATAGGTTGATGGTATGCAATGTGTGATGAGAACTAGCTATGTTAAAAGTCTTAACATGTTGCATCATTTACTAGTCACCAACGATTGATGGGTTTTGCATGGTCTATTTGTGTCAAGTACAATTATTTGAGAGGTCACTTAAGTCTAGGTGTCAAGCACACTCAAACATTTGCAACCTTGTATTTGATAGGTTATTGGTAGGCGAGTAGTCTTCCACGTTTACTATCTTTGCAGTTTATTCTTAGCACGCAACCTAAGGTGAGTTTCACTACTTTTTCTCAAAAGCATGCGTCTCGGATTTGAGACAACTTACTAAACTTTTTCCTAGTCCGTTTGGGACTACTTTCACATCCCGGGTTGGGATGCTATGACTCCTTGTGTGGGTCGGGTTTTTACTAGTTTACAAACTGTTGGGTCTGCTGACCTGGAGAAGAACAGATGATTGAAAAGCCAAAACATGCTAACAGTTGATCCACACAATAAACAGTCCTTACAACATACTTCTCCCAAAAGACTGCTGACTCTAACAACTGTTCCATCCAAACAACTGCTATGACAACTGCTGATACAAAGGACTGCTGAATAAACACTGATGAAGAACAACTGGTGACCAAAGGTCTGATAAAGAACAACTGCTGATCCAAGTACTGAAGACTAAAAGCACTGCTGGAGCCAACAGCACTTAGGCTCCAGCAGAGGATACAAGACCATCAGAGTTTTCCTACAACAGTAGTTTACCTTCAGTGTTTTCAATGTAACAGTAGTTTGTAATAGGCAGATGTTTTATGTTTGTTATTCTGTTAGAGGTCACTGTCTTAAGGTGACGTCAGCCTAGGTCATCAGTGGTTTAGGTTTGTCTATAAATAGAACAGTGCTTGTACTGTTCTATTGGATCACACACACAAACATTCTCTCAGACAAACAATCACTGTGTGATCAGGCTGAGGGGGAGTACTTGTATGATTGTAATCTTTTAGATAAATGAAAGCATTCAATCAGAAAAAAATTATTCTCATGTTTTGATTAATAGTTTATCATTCCACTGCACTTTCCATCTATATTCATATCACTCTTATCATTCTTAGTTAAACATAATCAAAACAATCAAACTCAGATCCTAACAATTGGTATCAGATCTTGGTCAATTAAATTCGATCTAACAAATCAATTTAATATAAACAGATCAGCTCACAATTATTGATATCGTTTGTCTGTTGGATTGAAAACAGAGTAATAGTTTAATTTTGTTTCAACCGTTTTTAAACAGACTTTGTTTTTTGAAAAATCAGAGAATGGCTTCAATCAATCACGATCCACATAACACTGGCACGAACAACAAGCCACCGATGCTTGTCAGATCTGAATACAATATCTGGCAACGTCGGATGAGCCATGTTCTAGCTCAACAGAACACTGGGTGTTGGAAGTCGGTTATCTTCGGACCACATGTTCCGATGGTGCCGAGTACTGAAGATCCCAAGGTTCAGGAGCCAAAGAAACTTGAAAACTACTCCGACCAGGATTTTCAGAAAATTGAGTTAGATGCTAAGGCCTTCAGTATTGTGGCCATGGCTCTACCCAATGATATATATGCTGGGCTGTTACACTGTAACAGTGCAAAGGAGTTGTGGGATGCATTGAAAGAACAATTTGGTGGGATTGAGGAGGTTATTGAAAACAATCGTGAAATACTTAACCAACAATATGAAACATTCAGTCATGTCAAAGGAGAGTCATTAACTCAACAATTTGAGAGGTTTAATTGTTTAATTAGTGAACTAAAACTGGTTGGTCTTACTCACCCTCATTCAACCCTGAACCATAGGTTTTTAAGATAATTACCAGACAAATGGGACACTATTGCTATTGTTATGAGAAACTCGATTGGATTTAAGGACCTATCACTAACCCAGCTTCATGGTAAGCTCTTGACCTATGAGAGAGAGCTTAACCAGAAAAAGAAGCTCCAGGATTCTGGAAAACTGTCTGATGATTATGTATTTGGGAATACAACACTTTTGGGTCATGATGAGGTGCCTGGAAATGTTAAGGATCAGAGTTATGATCATTTCATTGACATAACTTCAGGTTTTAACTCAGGTTTTAACTCTGATTCTTATTCACCAAACTATGCTTTCACAGCAAGTGGTGGTGATATCCAGGCATCTGATAACATATCCTTTGAGTATGATGACCTGAAATACTTTGACCCTGATGATTTGGAAGAAATGGACATTATGCATCAATTGGCCCTTCTCATTGTAAGAACTAACAATTTTTACAAGAAAACTGGGAGAAGGTTTCCAAGGTTAACTGGCAGATCAAAGGTTGGGTTGGATAAATCAAAGATAAAGTGTTACAAATGTCATAGACTTGGTCATTTTGCTAGGGAATGTAGGAGTCAACATGGTACACCTATAATCACCTATCCAAATCAAAGACCTCAGACCAACACTTATCAAAATTCCTATAATACCCCTGGACCAAATGTGCAAAACACTGCTCATTTTGCACAGTCCTCAAACACTGTTCCTGTCCAGTATGTCCAAACCACTGTTCCTCAGATCCACTATGTGCAAACACCTGTTGCTCAAGCACCTGTGCAAACGACTGTTGCTTCATCCTCTGCTCCTGCAGAGACCAGTCAACAGAGCTTCTTTACACAAGGCTTTGTTGATTGGAGCAGTCTACCAGATGAGTTAACAGATGAAAATTTTGCATTAGTTGCCAAAGCTGAAAATGAACCAGAAAACTTTTGTTTCATGGCTATGGTTGATGAGGTTGAATCTGAGGAGGTGGTGACTGAATCTAATGTTGTGACTAATGATGTTGTTGATGAAGTTGTTACAGGTGAAAAACCTGAAGAAGAGGTTGTGAATCTCTCAGATCCCTGGGGTGCATCTGATGATTGTGAGTGCAAGTGTGATTGTGCATTGATGGCTGCTGCTAAGGTATCTCCTCAAATTCTTAAGGATTTATGTTCTGACAGATGTGTAATAGCATTTTCCAACATCAAAGAGGTGAATGAAAACCTTAGAAAGAAAATTTTAGATGATGAAGTTAAATTTGAGAAACTTTCAAAAGATTTAAAAACAAGTTTAACTGAAAAGGAATCTGAAATAAGCAGCTTAAAACATGAAGCAACCATAACCAAAGACCAGCTCCAAACTATGATAGCAAAATATCAGAGTTGTAAAAGTGAGCTTGAGTCCACCCAAGTTGAATGTGAGAAATGGGTGGAATCATGTAGAGGATTTGAGATGCTACTCAACAAACAAACCAAAAGTCATGTGAAGTTTGGTTTTGGTTTTGAAACCACTGCTCCAGCTTTTGAAAACACTGACAAAAGGGGTCAAAAGTCTGTTGAGATAGTTCCAACAAACCTGCAGGGTCAAGAGATTAAAATCACTGAACTAAATGGTAAGAAAATTGTTCTTGAAAAACCAGAAGGTTCCTCATCATTCACTGAACTTGAAAAGTATGAATTTAAACCTACCTGGTCTGATGAGTGCGATACTCTTGAGAATTTTAAACCTGTTGATTTTAAAACACCTGAAGGAAAGACAGCTCCTCAGGCAAAAGTCATTCCCTTGAAAAACCTTCCAGCAGATGCTCAAACATCTGCTGAAAAGAAGGCTGAAAAAGGGAAGAAGAAAGAAAAGACTGTCCACTTGTTCTGTGATTTCTGTGAAAAGAAGAATCATGTCACTAAAAACTGTTTTCTTCTAAAAGCATATGACATTAACAAAGGAACAAGTGTATGTGATTCCAAAGCCACATGTTCAATATGTGGGAAAAAGAATCACAAGACCAAAGAGTGCTTGTATCTCAAAAATTTTGATGTGAAAATACAGGAATACAAAGCTAAAACTCTTGCAAATTCTGGGGTAAGTACTTCAAAAGGAAAGCCCAAACAGACTTTTACCCCTGTCCAAACATCTGTTACTAAAAGTCTTGAAACATCTGCTTCTAGGGATGTCCAAGTAACAGATGCTCCACCCACAAGCAAATACCCAAGAGGATATGGACAACCACCATGTCATAGTCTACCACATGTTTATGAGGAGCCAAAAAGACCCTCTAAACCAAGAGTGAACAGAAATCCCTATGGGTATTATCATCTGTCTGGAAGTGATCAAACAACTGTTGCCCCAAGTGTTGACATTCAAGCACTGGCAAATGGTCAGCAGCAGTCGTTGAACTTGATTCAAAAATTAGTTCAAACCACTGATCATCTTCCAAAGCTTGAGTCTAAAAAGTCTGAGGACCCATCCAAAGCCAACTTGGCTTTGGACACTCACCAAAACTAATTCATTACTGCTGTGCAGGGAGCTTCTGCTTGTTTAGATAGTCTTTGGTATGTAGATAGTGGAGGCTCCAGGCACATGACAGGATGTAGAGCCCTTCTTCTGGACTTCTTGGCTCATGGAGGGGGTGATATATCCTTTGGTAATGATTCAAAAGGTAAGGTGTTGGGGTCAGGGACTGTACAAGCTGGGAAACTCAAGTTTGAAAATGCCAATCTTATTGATAATCTCAAGTTTAATCTTCTGAGTGTTTCACAAATGAGTGACAAAGGTTATGGCTCATTCTTCACAAAGAAAACTTGCAAGATTATTGGGCCAGAAGTGGTGAAAAAGATTGATACCATCATTACCGAGAGCAAAGCACAACTTGTTGCTCATAGAAGTGGCAATGTGTATGTTGTTGAAATGTTAAAGGACAATTCTATGGCAAATGTCTGTCTATTTTCTACTGCCTCCACAAAGGAGACAGAATTGTGGCATAGGAGATTGGGTCACACCAACCTTAACACTATCAACACACTCCCCAAACAAAGCCTTGTCAGAGGTTTACCATCAAAAGAATTTAAATGTGATGAGCATTGTGTTTCCTGTTTAAAAGGTAAACAACATAAAAGCTCTTACAAATCCATTGATGAGTCCAAAACCAGTCAATGTCTACAACTGTTGCACATGGACTTGTTTGGCCCTGTTAAAATCATGAGTCTAAGAAGAAAAATATTTTGTCTTGTCATAGTTGATGATTTTTCTAGGTTTACATGGACTTACTTTTTACATTCTAAGGATGAGACTGCAGGTATATTGAAGGACTTTGTCACCAAAGTTGAAAAACAATATGACTTGCCAGTAAAAGTCTTCAGGAGTGACAATGGAACAGAGTTTAAAAATAAGGAGTTGGATGATTTCTGTGTGTCAAAAGGGATTGTGAGGCAGTACAGCATCCCAAGAACACCAGAACAAAATGGGGTGGTTGAAAGGAAAAATAGAACTCTTATAGAAGCTGCAAGAACCATGCTAGCAGATTCTGGTTTGCCATTGTCCTTCTGGGCAGAAGCTGTAAAAACTGCTTGCTATGTTCAAAACAGAGTTTTGATCAACCCTAGACATCAAAAAACTGCTTATGAAATTTTGTTCAAAATCAAACCATTAATTTCATTTTTCAAAATCTTTGGCTGCCCATGTTTCATTTTAAATCTCAAAGATTCCATTTCAAAATTTGCAGCCAAAGTAGATTGTGGTTATTTTCTGGGATATTCTTCTACTGCCAAGGCTTATAAAGTGTTTAACACAAAGGCCAAGACAATAGAAGAAACTCTGAATGTAAAGTTCAATGAACTTTCATCTCTAAAACTCCCAGCAAATCCTGCTGAACTATTTGATTTAGATAAATTCAAATTTGAAGATATCACTGTTAAAACTAACAATGCAGGTATTCCACAGTCTCCACAACAAGATTACAGAACAGATGTTGTGATCCCCAGTCACTACAAAATCTATTCTGCTTCAGAAGGAGCAGCTGTTCAAAACAATTGTCAAAACTCTGCCACAGCTGAGTCAACCACTGTTGGCCAGTCTTACCCTCAAACCACTGTTTCACCTCTCACAACCACTGAACAATCATCTGTTGACAAAAGTCAATCATCCGTTGACAAAAGTCAGTCCAGTTTTACACCACTTGGACCCATTCCCCCACTACCATTCCAAACATCTGATGGCACTACAGAAGTGCAAACAGATGTTACATCAACAGAGTCACCAAACCTCTGTCCTTCACCTCAAAATGCCATCATACCATATCAGGGAGATCTTATCTACTTAAGAGCTCATCCACCAGACCAGATCATTGGCAACATCAGAGAGGGTGTGCTCACGAGAAGCCAATCCTCCAATATCTGTCTTTTTGCAGGTTTCCTATCTCTCACACAACCTGTCAAGTACCAAGAGGCACTGAAAGACAACAGTTGGGTAGAAGCTATGCAAGAATAACTCCTTCAGTTTAAAAGACAACAAGTATGGGAGCTTGTACCATTACCTAAGGATGTTTGTCCTATAGGAACAAAGTGGGTCTTCAAAAACAAAACTGATGAAAGGGGTATTGTTGTCAAGAATAAAGCCATGCTTGTGGTTCAAGGCTTCAGACAAGAAGAAGGAATAGATTATGATGAAACTTTTGCTCCTGTAGCAAGACTAGAAGCCATCAGACTATTTTTAGCCTTTGCTGTCACCCACAACATAACGGTGTATCAGATGGACATCAAATGTGCTTTCCTTTATGGCAAAATTCAGGAGGAAGTCTATGTATGTCAACCACCTGGTTTTGAGGACACATTCCATCCTGACTATGTCTACAAGCTCAACAAAGCTCTGTATGGACTCAAACAAGCACCAAGGGCCTGGTATGAAACTCTTTCCACATTTCTCTTATCCATTGGCTTCACAAGAGGTAAAATTGACAAAACTTTATTTCTAAAATGGAAAGGGAAAAACTTAATGATTGTTCAAATATATGTGGATGACATCATTTTTGGATCCACATGTAACCAAATGTGTGAAGAGTTCAGAAAACTCATGACATCATAGTTTGAGATGAGTGCCACGGGTGAACTTCAGTGTTTCCTTGGTCTTCAAGTAAAACAACTGCAAAATGGCACATTCATTCACCAAAACAAATATGTAAAGAATTTATTAACAAGATTTGAGATGAATGATTGTAAGCCATGTGATACACCCATGAGTACAGTCAAGCTACTCACTATAGATGACAAGGATGAACTGGTTGATCAAACACATTATAGATGCATGATTGGGTCTTTACTGTACTTAACTGCATCTAGGCCAGACATCATGTTTGCTACCTGTGTCTGTGCAAGATCCCAGGCTTCACCCAGAAAGTCAAACCTTATTGCTGTGAAAAGGATATTCAGATACCTTAAAGGTGCTCCCACACTTGGTATCTGGTATCCTGCTAATGGAAACATTGAGCTTTCAGGTTATTCAGATAGTGATTTTGCTGGCTGTCACACCACAAGAAAGTCCACATCAGGAGGGTGCCAATTTCTAGGGAATGCCTTAGTCTCCTGGCAAAGCAAAAAGCAGGCAGCTGTTTCAACCTCAACAGCTGAAGCTGAATACATTGCTACTGCAAGCTGTACAGCCCAACTCATGTGGCTTCAAAATCAATTACTGGATTTTGGGATAACTGCACTACAGACTCCACTAATGTTGGATAGTCAAGCTGCTGAAAATATCATCAAGAATCCAGTCTCTCATTCCACTACCAAACACATTGACATCAGACATCATTTTGTCAGAGACAGCTATGAAAAAGGTTTGATTTCTCTGCACCATGTTCCAACAGAGGATCAGTTGGCAGATGTGTTGACAAAAGCTTTAGACACATCTACCTTTACAAATCTGATCTCTAGAATTGGCATGTTAAACATGGATTAAACAAACGAAATTTTTTTTTAATACAAAATGTTTCAGAAAATCAAAATTTCTCCTTAGAAATAGCTTTTAGGTTGAAAAATCTGTTTCAAACATCTGATCAGATAAAACAACCACTGTTTCATTCATATCCACTGTTGGTTGAAAAATCTGTTTCAAAACATCTGATCAGATAAAACAATTGTTTCGCTATATATCTATACATAATATATATATATATATATAATTACAACAGTTGGTTCCATCAGCTGTTTGTATCAGCTGTTTGCCAAAACAGCTGTTCTCCACCAGATGTTTGTCCATCAGATGATTGCCACGTCTGCTTCTACAAGCAGAGGTTTGGCCACATCAGCGGTTTCTTTTGAGCCTATAAAACCCTGTTTTACCACAACAGATGTTACACTGTCTCATTGTATTCAAAATACTGAAACTGCCTTCTCCATTCTCAAACCCTCAATCAGATTTCATTCATTTTCACCTTCAGAATCCATTAAAATGGATCTTCAAGCCAAAGCCACCCACAATTGTCTCCCATATCTGGTTAAAACAGATGATAACACATCATTCCATTCCACCATTGACATTCTCCTAAATTCCAAATATCTATCCATCTTAACCGCTGACGCCCCCATCTACATTGATACTCTCCGAGAGTTCTGGTTGAATGCTGAGTTCTTATTACAAGACAAAAAGTCTACTTCCATTATTTCCAAAATTGGAGAAACAAGTGTCGTCATTACCCCTGAAATCATATCCACAACCTTCTCACTAAATGACCTGGCAGGTAAGGATTCCTTCACAAAAACAGAGCTTCACACTGAGTTTTAAGAACGAGGGTATGATGGTCAGATGACTGGGTCAACTCTTTTCAAAAAGTTTTTCCCACCAGTCATGAAAATTTTCTTCCATACCCTTCTTCTATGTGTCTCCGCTAAGTCCACGTCCTTCAATGAAATCCCATTAAGGATGCAATATCTGGGTTATGCCATGTTGTTAAACTCTGACTTCAATCTTTCCCAGGGATTGTTCATGGACCTAGTGTCAAATATGAAAGCAATTAAGTCTGAGTCAAACAATGCTTTTCTAATTTACCCAAGAATTCTTAGTGTAATCCTACAAAAGGCCTTACCAGAAAAAGTTTTCAAAAAGGGTGAGGCAATGCAAATGAAAAGCTTAACTGATGAAACTTTTACTCGAATGCTGGGTGGAAGCACCCAAGAAAAAGTGTCAAAAGTGTCAAAAGTTTCAAAAACACAAACAAAGAGGACAAAGACAACAACTGTTGTCAAAACCTCTGTTGTTGAGCCCACTGCTCCTGGTGATCATGGCACTACATCCAGTGCTGTGAAACCCACACCAGCGATTTCCAAAAGAAAACATCCATCCACAAAAACCACCACTCAACCACAAATGAGACTTCTGGATGATGAGGTACCAGAAGATAACTCTGTTGCACCACCAAAGCAACCTGAAACCATTGTTGTTACTTCCTCACAACAGTTGGACATACCTCAACCTGACCAAACTCCTCATGAATCCTCCCAAAAGGATCATGTTGTAAGCCAAGGGGAAACACATCATGATGCATTTGAGTCACTTGGCCAAATGTTCACAAGCCCCTCTCCCAGGGCTAATTCTCTTGTTACTCCTCCACCCTCACCATCACATCATGTTCCACAAACCATGCAACCTCTGTTTGAGGCAATTGAGAAATCTCAGGAAAATCCCAGTTCCTCTCTTCCACCTATCACTGAGAGCATACCCCCACAAGAAACTGGTCCTGAGAACATTCAATCTGCCATCCCACAAACAGTAGAGGAGTTTACACCACCTGAGTTCAATGTAACTCTAGGTGAGTTTTCAAGTGGAGCAACCACTACTGATGTAGAGACCATTGTCTCACACCAGGACAGTGGTTACATAGCTAAGACTCCCTTGAAGGCAACAACTGATGAGGCCACTATAGTGTCCCCAACATCAGTTGGAAGTCCCCAGTACCAAGAAAAAGGGGCATCTGATTCACCTATTAGGACTGAATCAGGTAGAACTACCACTGGTAGGGACTCAGATGATCCTATTAACTTAGGAGATGGGTCAAAATACCAAGAATTGACAGATAGAGTTCAAGCAATTGAAACCTCTGTAGCTGACATCAAATCTGATGTCAAGCTTAAACTGGGTTCCATAGCAGATCTTTCCAAAAGTCAACCATCAACAGCTGATATAGCTAGTGAGCTATGGAAATCCGTTTCCCCCATTATCATAGCTCACAGAAAACTAGCTGATCAGAACCATGAAACATATATGGCTGAAATCAGAACCATGGGGGATGCAAGGTACAAAGATACACATGCAGACATTAAAGCCATCAAAGATCACCTGCTGAAGACCACTGGCTCTGCCCCTACCACCATTCTCAGGGATGAAGATGATGATGTCTTCACGGCTGATGATGCCAAAAAGGGGGAGAGTGGCAGAGATAGGCTACCAAAGCTGGGTCCCTTTGGTTGTCCACCTTCTAAAAAGGTTAAAGCCAAGTCTGCCAACAAACCAGAGGCTAGTCAAACAGCACCACAACAACAACAACAAGCAACACCATCAGCACCACAATAAACCACTGATAGAAGCAAAACAGTAGACAACTCTGCAAACAAAGAAGCTGAAAAGGCTGCTCAGGCCAAACAAAAAAGGGCTGACACCTTGGAAGCTAAAGCAGAGTTGTTGGTGAACCTCAAGAAGGAACAACAGCAGGAGGTTGAAGATGTGGGATCCTCAAAAAGGATGAAAATGCCTGCTAGACATATCAGAAAGCCACCATCTAAGCTAAAAACCTCTGTTGACAAAACCACTGCTGCTACATCCACTGCCACCCAAAACACTGATCCCCAAACCACTGCACCTAAACCTACAAGCACATCTGAACATACAACCACCAAACCTACACCCAAACCTACATCACCAACCAAATCCCAAACATCTGCTGGTCCTACTAAAAGGTCAACAGATGTTAATCCAACCACTGCTTCCAAATCACCATCCCCTAAAATCTTGTACACAAGGAAGAGAAAATCAACCTTTGTTGTACAGGATGAAAACATACACACATCACCAAATACCACCTCAACTGCACAATCCACCCCCATTACAGCTATTCCACTCTCATCACTCTCACCACACACATCCAAATTCAGTTCCCATAGACCACCACCATCCATTAAACCATTGGTTGTTCAGTATCCCCTTGAACTTGATCTACTCAAGGGGGAATTACAATCCTTCTACAATACTGAACAACCATCTGACAGATCTTTCCCTTCTCTCCCAAATTTCCCTGTTCCCCTAAACATTGACACATATCTTAAATACAAGGGTGAACAGGTAGATGCCATCATTAAGGAGAGATGCAAAGGGAAGGATGACAGGACTGCTCAGGGCATCCATTCAGCAGAACTTAGCAAACTCAGAAGGATTGAGGACTTTGCTAAGACCCTGAGCAACTCCATGTCTTCCATGCCTCTCAGTGTTGACTTGGAAAAGGAGGTTAGGGATTCTCTTCTGGAACAGATCTTGGCAACCAAGCCATATAAAGCAACCAAAAAGCAGTTTGCTGGCTGGACCACTCATGCACTAAGAGAAGAACTTCTCAGAATAGAAGTGTTGGCCAAAGACCCCAAAGCTAAAGTCTCTACTCCTAATTTTGGCAAAGGCAGAGATCCAGTTAGAGCCTTAAAGTTTAAAAGAATGAGACAAGAGATAGTAGCTGCTAACTATGGGGAGATGAGGTCTGTCTCTAGATGGTCTGAGCTGAGGCTGGTTGAGACATACAAGAGTCTTGAAGAAAACAGAAAGAAGGATCCCAGCCTACCTAGAAAACCTGTCTATCCTGATGAGCCACTGATGAAGAGACCCCATCAGACTTTTACCTTAGACAGCTTACTTGAAACTTCTGATCTATCAGCTGCTGCAAGAAGACAGTTCAAGAAAAAGAAAGAAATGTCAGAAGAAGATCAGAAGAAGTTTGTTGATACATTTATCAAAGAAGGGCTCTTCAATCAAATACATTTCTTCTCTGATCCCACAACAGAGAAACTCAGGGAACTCATTGGAAGACCTCCATCACCTAACTCATCCAAAATAAAAGTTCATCTCAGCAAATCCACTGACTCAAAAATTCTAAAATGGAAAGTCAACAAGGACAACCATGAATTGACTCTGCTTAGGTCAGATGGAAGAGTTCAGAAGATTAGCATGGACGATGCATACAGCCTATGTGCAAATGATCTTCAAACATTGCTAAATCTAGAGCTTGAAAGAGATGAAGAAGACTTATTTGCTCTGAACTTTGAACTACAATTCAAAGGTCAAATCAGAGAAAGTCTGATGAGGAATAAAGATCAGTAAATAAAGCTGAGTTTTGGCATCATCTGTTCTAGGGGGAGATTGTTGGGTCTGCTGACCTGAATAAGAACAGATGATTGAAAAGCCAAAACATGCTAACAGTTGATCCACACAATAAACAGTCCTTATAACATACTTCTCCCAAAAGACTGCTGACTCTAACAACTGTTCCATCCAAACAACTGCTATGACAACTGCTGATACAAAGGACTGCTGAATAAACACTGATGAAGAACAACTGCTGACCAAAGGTCTGATAAAGAACAACTGCTGATCCAAGTACTGATGACTAAAAGCACTGCTGGAGCCAACAGCACTTAGGCTCCAGCAGAGGATACAAGACCATCAGAGTTTTCCTACAACAGTAGTTTACCTTCAGTGTTTTCAATGTAACAGTAGTTTGTAATAGGCAGATGTTTTATGTTTGTTATTCTGTTAGAGGTCACTGTCTTAAGGTGACGTCAGCCTAGGTCATCAGTGGTTTAGGTTTGTCTATAAATAGAACAGTGCTTGTACTGTTCTATTGGATCACACACACAAACATTCTCTCAGACAAACAATCACTGTGTGATCAGGCTGAGGGGGAGTACTTGTATGATTGTAATCGTTTAGATAAATGAAAGCATTCAATCAGAAGACAATTACTCTCATGTTTTGATTAATAGTTTATCATTCCGCTGCACTTTCCATCTATATTCATATCACTCTTATCATTCTTAGTTAAACATAATCAAAACAATCAAACTCCGATCCTAACACAAACTTTGTCCTTGATGAACTAAACCAACACTATCTCTGTAAGTCCTTCACGTACCGAATGAGTTGCCGGGTTATGGCAAGCAGGTTATTAGTTGATAGCGCTATTAGGTCTGACAAACCTCACACCGGCTCGGGGAGCGCAGTAGTGAACTATAACTTAACGGATTTTTATCATTGTTGATAGGCAATGATGTAAGGCATGCAGCTCACTTTTGTGACTACACGTTCTTTAGCAATTCAGTATATCGATGTTAGTTATCATGAACGGGTTAGCTACCCTTGACATACGATGAACTAGTGTTTACATGGTTCTTGGAACCAACTCAATTACTTACTTACATGGTTTTGGAAACCAGTACTTTTACATACTCATTTACTTTACTATGTGAACTCACCAGCTTTATGTTGACACACGCTAGCATGCTTTTGCAGGTAGCTAGGTATGGAGCACGTCTAGGACATGCATCATATCATATCATGGGCTTACAAACATTTAAACTTTCTTATCATTTAACTGGTTACTTTGGGTTTTTGGGCGCGGTGTTTTGCGCAGACGTTTATTTACTATTTTGCAAATTCGCTTCCGCTATACTTAATTTGGTTTGGTTAAAAGTTTAAACTTGATTTTACAATAACGAACTAAATGGTTGGGCATTTAGAGTCGTTCGTATAACTTATGGCTATGAGATCCTGGTGTGTCATGCGCCTTGCGGTAAAACCCCGCAGTGGAAATTTGAGGGTGTGACAGATTGGTATCAGAGCCAATGGTTATAGTGAACTAGGACATCGAGTCGAGTCTAGTCTATAACCGTCATAGCATAAGCACTGCTTTAGTTACACTCACTGCACAAGTATTCATTTACTTATTCCTTTTGGATTTACATGCTAAACTTCTTGTTGCAGTGAATCATGTCGTCTTCTTCCTCTAACCCCAATTCTAAACCTAACTCTCCCACCATGGACGACAAAATGACAAAAGAGTGGGGAAGGTATCCTGCCCTACTGAATTATACCGTGGAGAAGTACGAGGTACCTGACAATGTTCCCACTGTCAGGGATTCATGGGAGAGGATATTTGCAGGTTACGTGAGCTATGTACAGGACAAGCTCAGTGATGATGTTGAGGCTGGCCGTCGTTTGGAGCTCGTTTGGGATTTACGTAACACAATGACCACACGATATTCCGCTTTGGAAGAAAGTGTCGAGATACTGACTGCCCGTCTAGCAGAGACTAGACTAATAGTAGAAGAACAACAACAACGGATTCATCTACTGGAGGCCAATCAACAACCTCCTGCAATACCACAGGAGGATCCCCTTGAGGAGGAACTGGAGGAGGACCCTGAAGAGGATCCCAAGGAGGTCGATGAGAGTGATGTCCATGACTCCTGCACCACCATGGATAGCGACTAATAATTTTTTTTTATTTATCTCGAATATTATTATTAATATGACTTGACTATCGTTTCAATAACATTGCGAACTTGGGAAACCATGTTGGATATTTTTTTTGAAACACTATTAGTATTATTATTATTATTTTTTATTTTTATTTGGTTGTTTTATCCTATTCTCGCGTTTGTTTGTTATGCTGGGTTCTAGTTTACTTGTACTGTGTGAACAATTATATGTTTAGCATATCATCGTTTTCTCATGGGTATAGTGTAAATTAGGGCTGGCATATCGTGTCAAACACGACCTGTTAAGACACGAACACGATAAGACACGAACACGAAACATGTAAACACGAACATGACACGAAATCTAATCGTGTCATTTTTTTCAAACACGAACACGAACCTGTGTATAACAGGTTAACACGATATGACACGATAAGGATCACATAGTAAAACATGTTAACACAATAAGACATGATAAGACACGACAAGACATGATAAGACACGACAAGACATGATAAGAAACACGATAAGACACGATAAGACCTGTTAAGACACGAACACGATAAGACACGAACACGAAACAGGTAAACACGAACACGACACGAAAATAAACAGGTCTTAACGTGTCGATCTGTTATAGACACGAAACCTGTTAAGGTCAACCACGAAACCTGTCAAAATCGTGTAGGTTCGTATCAGGTTATCGTGTTCGTGTCTAAATTGCCAGTCTTAGTGTAAATATAGAATTTCAATGGCGGGAAGAGGACACGGGAGAGGAAATATCAATATGACCCAAGCGGAGTTAAACGCACTTATCAACGATAGGGTGGTGGAAGCCCTCGCAGCTTTTCAAGCTGGTAACTAACTCTATTTCGCTCTATATTTTCCGCTAGACTCCAATGTAACGCTCTTTTACTCATTCGTGGTTTCTTTGCTCTTTGTACCCAGGTCAACCACCTGTGCATCACCCTTCAACTTGCACCTATAAGTCCTTCATAGACTACAAGCCGCATAACTTTGGAGGATCTGAAGGGGCTGTCGGGCTACTGAGGTGGTTCAAAAAACTTGAATCTTGCTTCGCCATGTGTAACTGTCCACCAGCTGACAGGGTGAAATATGCGACTGCTACTCTTGAAAATTTGGCATTAACCTGGTGGAACTCACTAGTACAAATGCTGAGTGTGGAAGTGGCTAACGCAACACCTTGGGCGGATTTCAAGGAACTGATGAAGGAGGAGTACTGTCCTAGAGATGAGATCCAAAAGTTAGAGACTGGGTATCTCAATCTGAGATGGTAGGATCGGAGATTGAGAAATATACCACCAGATCGCATGAACAAGCGGCGATGTGCCCAAATTACTCCAATCCGCCCTACAAGAGAATCGAGTTATACATCAAGGGCTTGGTGCCCCAAATCAAAAGCATGGTTACTGCTGCTAATCTCAACACCATCCAGCAAGTCATACGTATGGCTCATCAGCTGACTGACCAAAAGGTGGAAGAGGGATTGTTACCACCTCGTGGAGCTTCATCCTCCAGTACTAATGATAACAAGAGGAAGTAGGAGAATGCATCTGGCAAACCCCCAGGGAATGGCAGTCAGCAGCAACAGCAACATTAGAGGCATGACAATCAGGGCGGTAGTAACAACCGCAACAACTCGCAGGGAGGTTATCAGGGAACCCTACCTAAGTGCAATAAGTGTTATAGGCACCACTCTGGGGCATGTAACAATAACAAGTGTGATCGCTGTGGCCGGATGGGACATTTGGCTAAGGATTGTAGGGTTAATCTTCGTGGAAATCAGCCAACAGCTCAGCAAGGGCAACATCAGAGCAATGGTAAAGGTTGTTTTCAGTGTGGAAGTGAGAATCATTTCAGGAAGGACTGTCCACAGTTGAATGGTAATGGCAATGGCAACAACAGGGGTAATAACAACAATGGTGGTGGTAACAGGACAGGAAACAACAACACCACTAATGTTGGGAACAACAACAACAATAACGGGAACAACAACAATGGAGCTCGTGGGAGAGCATTCGTGATTGGCTCTGGGGAGGCCAGGAAAGATAATAACGTTGTGACGGGTACGTGCTCTTTAAACGACATTCTTGCTTCTGTTTTATATGATACTGGTACGGATTTTAGCTATGTCTCAATGAAACTTAGCAAACTTCTAGGGACCCCTACATTTCTAGAAACTCCACACTCTGTAGAGCTGGCTGACGGCAAGCCTGTTGAGGCAACACATGTTCATCGCAACTGTAAGCTGGACCTGAATGGTCACCTGTTTGACATCAACCTTATTCCCATCACACTAGGAAGCTTTGATATTGTAGTCGGCATGGATTGGTTGTCTGAGCGTCATGCTGAGATTCTTTGTTTGGAGAAAATTGTTCGTATTCCCCTTCCTAGTGGAGAACTCTTGTCTATTCAGGGGGATCAGGGAAGTCCTATGTTAAGCATCATTTCATTCCTGAAAGCCCAGAAGTGTGTACGGAAGGGCTATCCAGCTATATTGGCAAATATCTCTGACACTCGAGTTGATGATGGGCCAAACATCGAAGACATTCCAGTGGTCCGTGATTACCCGGATGTCTTTCCAGAAGAACTACCGGGACTCCCACCTATTCGACAGGTAGAGTTTCAAATAGACCTTGCACCCGGGGCAGCTCCAATCGCGCGTGCACCTTACCGCCTAGCACCAGGTGAACTACAAGAACTGTCTACCCAACTCCAGGAGTTACTGGACAGGGGTTTTATTAGACCCAGTTCTTCGCCATGGGGAGCTCCAGTTCTGTTCGTTAAAAAGAAGGACGGGAGTTTCCGCATGTGTAATGACTATCGAGAACTGAATAAAGTCACTATTAAGAACCGTTACCCATTACCTCGAATTGATGACTTGTTTGATCAGCTCCAAGGGTCAAGTTTTTATTCGAAGATCAACTTGAGATTAGGTTACCACCAACTGAGAGTCCGGTAGGAGGATGTGGCCAAAACAGCCTTCCGAACTCGCTATGGACACTATGAATTTTTGGTAATGCCATTTGGGTTGACTAACGCACCCGCGGTTTTTATGGATCTTATGAACCACGTGTGTAAGCCCTATTTGGATAAATTTGTCATAGTGTTTATTGATGACATTTTAGTTTATTCCAAAAACAAGGAAGAACATGAGCAACACCTGCATTTGATCTTAGAACTTTTAAGGAGGGAGCAGTTGTACGCAAAGTTTTCCAAATGTGATTTCTGGATTCGGGAGGTTCAAGTTTTAGGGAATGTCATGAATGAGGCGAGTATACATGTTGACCCTGCCAAGATTGATGCTATTAAGCGTTGGGAGGCTCCTAAGACCCCTACAGAAGTGCGTCAATTTCTTGGTCTCGCGGGATATTATCGCAGGTTCATCGAGGGATTTTCAAAGATTGCACAACCCCTCACCGCCTTGACACAGAAAAGTATTACTTACAAATGGGGAGATGCCCAAGAGTCTGCTTTTCAGTTGTTAAAGACAAAACTCTGTAGTGCACCAATTCTGTCGTTACCTGAGGGCACTGATGTCTTTGTGGTGTATTGTGACGCCTCCATCCAAGGCTTAGGGTGTGTACTGATGCAACGTGATAAGGTGATCGTGTACGCATCACGGAAATTGAAAGTTCATGAGAAGAATTACCCCACTCATGACTTGGAGCTGGTAGCGGTGGTCTCCGCTTTCAAAATTTGGAGGCACTACCTCTACGGGACAAAGTACACAATTTTCACTGATCATAAGAGCCTTCAGCATATATTCGATCAGAAGGTGCTGAACATACGACAACGTCGATGGGTCGAACTTTTGAATGATTATGACTGTGCTATTAAGTATCATCCAGGGAAAGCTAATGTAGTAGCGGATGCCCTTAGCCGCAAGGAGACAAAACCCAAGCGGGTGCGAGCCTTGCAACTTACCATACACTCAAATCTTCCAGGAAAAATCCGTGATGCTCAAGTTGAGGCCTTGAAAGAGGAGAATATTGGATCGGAAACGTTACATGGTGCCGATAAACACTTGGAAATAAAATCGAATGGACTTCAATATTTTATGAATCGGGTTTGGATTCCACTTTTTGGGGATGTCAGACAGCTTGTGCTTGATGAAGCGCATACCTCTCGTTATTCGGTACATCCTTGCTCAAATAAAATGTACCAAGACCTCAAAACCCTTTATTGGTGGCCGAATATGAAAGCCGAAATAGCAACTTATGTTAGTAAGTGCTTAACTTGTGCTAAGGTCAAGATCGAATATCAAAAACCTTCGGGCTTGCTACAACAACCAGAAATCCCTATGTGGAAATGGGAGGGAATTTCCATGGATTTTATCACCAAACTTCCTAAGGCGTCTGGTGGTTATGACAAAATTTGGGTCATTGTAGACCGCCTAACGAAATCAGCTCATTCCTTGGCAATTAAGGAGACAGATACATTGGAACGTTTAGCTACCTTATACATCAAGGAAGTTGTTTCTAGGCATGGGGTGCCTACTTCAATCATATCTGACCGTGATCCTCGATTCACTTCCCGGTTCTGGACTACTCTTCACAAAGCGTTGGGCACTCGCTTAGATATGAGCACGGCTTATCACCCCCAGACAGATGGTCAGAGTGAGCGTACCATCCAGACGTTAGAAGATCTACTACGAGCATGCGTGGTGGATTTTGGTAACAACTGGGATAAGCATTTACCCCTGATTGAATTCTCGTACAACAACAGCTATCACACCTCTATACAGTGTGCGCCTTTTGAGGCACTTTATGGGCGCAAGTGTAGGTCACCAATCTGTTGGGCTGAAGTTGGGGACAGCCAGCTGACAGGCCCTGAGCTCGTGCATGAAACATCTGAAGAGATTATCCAAATTAGAAACCGTATGGCCGCTGCTCGAGATAGGCAGAAAAGCTACGCTGATAAGCGCCGAAAACCTTTAGAGTTCCAAGTTGGGGACAAAGTAGTCTTGAAGGTGTCGCCTTGGAAGGGCGTTATTCATTTCTGGAAACGAGGAAAGTTAAACCCGCGATATGTTGGACTATTCGAAATTATGGAAAGAATCGGTCCGGTGGCTTATAGGTTGAACTTACCTGACGAACTCAATGGAGTGCATAACGTATTTCATGTATCAAACCTTAAGAAATGCTTGTCTGACACAACACTGGTGGTTCCACTGGAAGAAATTCAAGTGGATGATCAGCTGAGGTTCGTGGAAGAACCAGTAGAAATCCTAGAGCAAGGTGTTAAGAAACTCCGACAAAGCACTATACCTATTGTTAAGGTACGGTGGAATTCTCGTCTAGGACCAGAATATACGTGGGAACGCAAGGACCAAATGCGACTCAAATACCCACATCTCTTTACCGAACCTGAGATTGTACATAGACCGAATGCTAAACGTAAAGAAACTCACTCAAAGTGAATTTCGGGGCAAAATTCCTTTCAACTTGGGGATGATGTGACATCCGGTAACCAAGCACACCGACTTTACTGTTTACTTGCTAAATTTTAGGACGAAATTCTTTTCAACTTGGGGATGATGTGACACCCCGCATTTTCAGGTTAACTCTTTTACTGAACTCTAGTTAATTGTCCTTGATCATATGTGGTTAAACACTTAGCTAGGGTTAGTTGAACAGGTCTTTCAGAATGTTATGTAACAATAACACATGTTAGGTGATATTAACGTACGTTATAATTAGGAAAAATAATTGTCTTGACGCACACGAATCCTGTATCCCGAACGTTGGTGATTTGTTAGGCATGCATGATTATATGAATGATTGGATGTTGATGAATGTGGAATAACACGTGTACGTGAATTGCATGCTTATGTGAACTACTGCGTGTTAGTTAACTTGTACGTAAACGTTATGAGAGATGTGCACTTAGGGTAAAAATAATATGAATTGATAAAAAAATAGTTTTATATGAGTTGGTAGGATTATTATTGTCGGGATTAATCTCGAGAGTTAGATAGGGCTATTGGGCTCGCTTATCAGATAAAAATCACTAGAGCCCGAAGACTTGGCCCATAATCCTAACCCTTAGTGTTTTATTTATAAAAAAAAAAAAACAAACCCTGATCCACCTATTTGGGCCGTGGACTAGAGCAACCCCCACAACCATTTTCCAATCTCAATCTTCATCAATTTTGCACTAGTTCAAGCAATTTCGGGTGCTATCTTGTGATTCTAGGGACTATAGCAATTCAAGGTATGCGTTTTACATGTTAAATGATGTGTTTTTAGGCTGGAAAAATTATAAAAACTTTAGGAAATATACATGCTAGAATCGCAAATCAATGTATGTGAATGTTTATGATGTTTGTTGAAAGTGTTGATGAATATTGTTGATAGAAATCATATCTAGAGTATATGGTACATAAAAACCTGAGATTAAATGTAATAATATGAATGTTATTGTGTTAATATGAGGTTATTGCATGATTATAAGGTATTGAGAATGATTACGGTATATAAGAGTCATGTTGATAAAATTCTGATGTGCTAACAGATTCATTGTGGCGAATTGTAGGGCTGTTATAGAGTGATTAGAAGGTGTAATCTGATTGTTTTCTAACGCTAAAACATAACTTATGGTGTTAGCTTTCCAAAAAGTCCAAAATCTTGCGTTTTGGACCTGTTTTGATATATATTTATGATTTTATGAGTTTAAAGGTATAATCAGATTTTCGGATATGAAAAATGGACTAACTTTAAAGGGGTATAACTTGAGTTTTACGAGTCCGTTGATCATGAAATTTGGACAGAGGTTGAGTCTCTGAGTATAAAAGCCTTTCCAATTGGATTCACCTCGTTTGTATGAATCTATGATTTTTAATTAATTTGTATGTAAGCTGCTGTCAACAACACTCTTTTTCAGAGGTGTCTGTACTAAATTAATTTTCATAAAATCTTGAGGTGTTTTTGATGGGAAATAAAAATAGTGGAGTCACGTAAAAACTTTTGAGAAGCTTCTGTTAAATTTTGGGCACTTGAAGAGTTGATTTGGTATTTTATAAAAATTTGTTTCCATGACGTAAAATCTGCCCAGAAAACACAGATTTGCGAGAAATTGATTATGTGATGATTCGAGTATGTTAATGAGTTGTAAGTTATGAAATTATATATGAAGACATGCGTATATGTTATTTATGCGTTATAGATTCCATGATAGGTTGATGGTATGCAATGTGTGATGAGAACTAGCTATGTTAAAAGTCTTAACATGTTGCATCATTTACTAGTCACCAACGATTGACGGGTTTTGCATGGTCTATTTGTGTCAAGTAAAATTATTTGAGAGGTCACTTAAGTCTTGGTGTCAAGCACACTCAAACATTTGCAACCTTGTATTTGATAGGTTATTGGTAGGCGAGTAGTCTTCCACGTTTACTATCTTTGCAGTTTATTCTTTGCACGCAACCTAAGGTGAGTTTCACTACTTTTTCTCAAAAGCATGCGTCTCGGGTTTAAGACAACTTACTAAACTTTTTCCTAGTCCGGTTGGGACTACTTTCTCATCCCGGGTTGGGATGCTATGACTCCTTGTGTTGGTCGGGTTTTTACTAGTTTACAAACTTTGTCCTTGATGAACTAAACCAACACTATCTCTGTAAGTCCTTCACGTACTGAATGAGTTGTCGGGTTATGGCAAGCGGGTTATTAGTTGATAGCGCTATTAGGTCTGACAAACCTCACACCGGCTCGGGGAGCGCGGGAGTGAACTATAACTTAACGGATTTTTATCATTGTTGATAGGCAATGATGTAAGTCATGCAGCTCACTTTTGTGACTACACGTTCTTTAGCAATTCGGTATATCGGTGTTAGTTATCATGAATTGGTTAGCTACCCTTGACATACGATGAACTAGTGTTTACATGGTTCTTGGAACCAAATCAATTACTTACTTACGTGGTTTTTGAAACCAGTACTTTTACATACTCGTTTACTTTACTATGTGAACTCACCAGCTTTATGTTGACACACGCTAGCATGCTTTTGCAGGTAACTAGGTATGGAGCACGTCTAGGACATGCATCATATCATATCATGGGCTTACAAACATTTAAACTTTCTTATCATTTAACTGGTTACTTTGGGTTTTTTTGCGCGGTGTTTTGCGCAGACGTTTATTTACTGTTTTGCAAATTCGCTTCCGCTATACTTAATTTGGTTTGGTTAAAAGTTTATACTTGATTTTACAATAATGAACTAAATGGTTGGGCATTTAGAGTCGTTCGTATAACTTATGGCTATGAGATCCTGGTGTGTCATGCGCCTCGCGGTAAAACCCCGCATTTAGAGTCGTTCGTATAACTTATGGCTATTCATCAGCCAAACACTTCTTTAAGTTCGACACATGGAAGACGTTGTGAACACTACCGAGCTCCACCGGTAAGTCAAGTCTGTATGCCACCGGTCCAATACGTTCCAGGTTTGCGAACGGTCTGACATAACGAGTGTTAAGCTTTCCACGCTTTCTAGAGCGTATTACGCCCTTCCATGGTGAAACTTTCAGAAGTACCTTGTCCCCAACCTGGAACTCCAAAGGTTTGCGACGACGATCGGCATAACTCTTCTGACGATCCCGTGCAGCAGCCAAACGGTTTCGAATTTGTACGATTTTCTCCGAAGTTTCGTACACCAGTTCCGGACCAATGAGCTGGCTCTCGCCCACCTCGGCCCAACAAAGAGGTGATCGACATTTCAGTCCGTAGAGAGCCTCGAACGGAGCTGCCTTGATACTAGAGTGATAGCTGTTGTTGTAGGAGAACTCCACCAACGGTAGGTAAATCTCCCAACTTTTGCCAAAATCGATAACACATTCTCGAAGCATGTCTTCCAAGGTTTGAATCGTCCGCTCACTCTGTCCATCAGTTTGCGGATGATAAGCCATACTCATATCCAATTGAGTACCCAAAGCCTTGTGCAGAGCCTTCCAGAAACGCGAACGAAAACGAGAATCACGATCAGAGATAATAGAAACAGGCACCCCGTGCCGAGCAACCACCTCCTTAAGGTAAAGTCGAGCTAACCGCTCAAGTCCATCGGTTTCCTTAATAGGTATGAAACGTGCCGATTTTGTCAACCTATCAACAATCACCCAGATCATATCATAGCCACTTGGTGACCTTGGTAGCTTGGTGACAAAATCCATCGTGATTCGCTCCCACTTCCATTCTGGAACCTCTGGTTGTTGTAGGAGACCAGACGGCCTCTGATACTCTACCTTGACTTTAGCACAAGTCAAGCATTTACTCACGTAAGAAGCTATATCAGCCTTCATGTTTGGCCACAAATAAGGTACCTTCAAATCCTGATACATCTTATCGGAGCCAGGGTGAATAGAATACCGGGATTTATGAGCTTCATCCAAGACAAGCTCGCGTAATCCACCGAACAAGGGAACCCAAAAACGTCCCGCGAAATAGTGTAAGCCATCGGTCCTGAGTTCAAGATGCTTGTCAGCACTATGCATAGTTTCAGCTTGAAGGTTCTCCTCCTTCAAAGCTTCCAACTGTGCAGAACGGATTCGATCAGGCAATGAGGAATGAATGGTGAGTTGTAAGGCTCGAACACGACGAGGTTTCACAGACTCCTTCCTGCTCAAGGCGTTTGCTACAACGTTCGCCTTGCCAGGATGGTACTTGATAGCACAGTCATAATCGTTCAGGAGTTCAACCCAGCGACGCTGCCGTATGTTTAACACCTTCTGGTCAAAAATATGCTGGAGACTCTTGTGATCAGTGTATACTTCACACTTGGTACCGTACAAGTAATGTCTCCAGATTTTCAACGCAAAGATCACCGCACCCAATTCCAAGTCATGAGTGGTGTAGTTCTTCTCATGAACCTTGAGTTGACGAGAAGCGTAGGCAATAACCTTCCCGCGTTGCATTAACACACAACCGAGACCATGAATAGAAGCATCACAGTACACAACGAAATCATCCGTACCCTCGGGAAAGATAAGATAGGTGCAGAACAAAGTTAAAGCTTCAGCATCTGAAATGCTGATTCCTGTGGTTCACCCCAGTCAAACTTTCGGTCTTTCTGGGTAAGAGTGGTGAGGGGTTGAGCGATCTTCAAAAATCCCTCAATGAAACGACGATAGTAACCCTCAAGACCTAGGAATTGCCGCACCTCAGATGGCGTCTTTGGTGCTTCCCAGTCCTTAATAGCTTCGATCTTAGCCGGATCGACATGAATTCCCAGTTCATTAACCACATGACCTAGGAATTGAACTTCACATAACCAGAAATCACACTTTGAGAACTTAGCATACAACTGCTCCTGTCTCAAAAGTTCCAAGACCAATCGTAAGTGTTCCTCATGATCCGTCTTGTTCTTAGAATAAACCAGAATATCGTCAATAAACACGATGACGATCTTATCAAGGTAAGGCTTGCAAACGCGGTTCATCAAGTCCATGAACACCGCCGGTGCGTTAGTGAGACCAAAAGGCATGACCAAGAACTCAAAATGGCCATAACGAGTGCGAAAAGCAGTCTTCTGGATGTCGGCTTCCTGGACGCGCAATTGGTGATAACTGGACCGCAAATCAATCTTCGAGTAGTAACTAGAGCCCTGTAGTTGGACAAAGAGATCATCAATGCGAGGGAGAGGATAACGATTCTTGATGGTCACTTTGTTCAGCTCACGATAATCAATACACATGCGAAGACTTCCGTCCTTCTTCTTCACAAACAAAATAGGAGTTCCCCACAGGGAAGAACTCGGTCGGATAAAACCCTTTTCCAAGAGTTCCTGTAACTGGCTAGACAACTCTTGCATCTCGGGAGGTGCAAGACGATACGGAGCCCGGTCAATAGGAGCTGCACCCGGAGTAAGATCAACGCCAAACTCAACCTGACGATGGGGAGGGAGACCAGGTAATTCATCAGGAAACACGTCGGGAAAATCACGAACCACTGGAATATCCTCGATCTTCTTCTCGTCGTTAGTCGAAACGTTAACAAGTGCCAGAATGGCCGAACAACCCTTCCGGAGATACTTACGGGCTTTCATGCTAGAAATGACACTCAGCGGAGCACCGCTTTTCTCGCCATGAACCGAAAGAGTCTCTCCATCAGGGAGAGGGATCCGAATAATCTTATCGAAACAAACGATCTCCGCACGATACAACGATAACCAATCCATGCCGATAAGGATATCAAAACTACCCAGGGGTACCGGCATAAGGTCAATGGGGAAAGACAAACCCGACAGTTCCAAGCGACACTCCCTAAGGGTGTGTGTTGCTTCGATTTTCTTATCATCAGCCAATTCTATTAAGTACTTAGCCTCTAAAGGTGTGGGTACTATATCTAGCAATAGACTAATGTCCACAGATACGAAACTCTTATCAGCACCAGAATCAAACAAGACAGAAACATAGCGATCATTAAGAAGGAACGTACCGGTAACTGTGTCTGGATCCTGCCTAGCCTCTGCAGATCCAATGACGAAAGCACGCGCAGTCCTGCCTCCGCCTCCGTTGTTCCCATTACCATTCCCGCCCCTCCCATTATCACGCTGCTTCAGCTTAGGACATTCACGCTTGAAGTGTCTCGTGTCACCATAGTTATAGCACCCCTGCTTTCTTGGAGTCCCCTGAGCAGCAGGAGCAGGAGTAGCAGCAGGAGTCTGAGTTGAGGTAAGTGACACCCTGCAATCCTTAGCAAGATGCCCCAACTGATGGCACCGATGACATCGAGCCTGATCACAATTCCCAGGGTGCTGATAACCACACTTGTTGCACTTGGGATGCTTCCAAATATACCCTCCCGACTTCTGCTCCGAAGAAGACCCAGACGAATCAAACTTCTTCACCGGCTGAGATGGCGCTGGCACGACACTATTCCCCACATTATCCTACTTCCTCTTGTTCCCTTCTGAACCCTTCACAGTAGTACCCTTAGGAGGCAAAACACCTTCTGCCACCTTCAGGATAGTCATCCGATGAGCCGATCGAACAACTTCAGCAAGAGTGGGAAGATTCCCAGCAACCACCAATCCTACAATCTCCGGCACTAACCCAGATACGTAGTGCTCAATCCTCCTATACTCGGGTATGTGCAAATCAGGGCACAACACTGCCAGCTCGTTCCTCCTCACAGTGTACTCCTCAATCTCGGACCCGACCATCTTGTAACTCCAGACTTCATGTTCCAACTTCTGTACCTACTCCCTCGGACAGTACTCACTCCTCAACAGATGCACAAAATCCGCCCAAGGCATAGCAATAGCCTCCCCCAATCCCATGTTCTGAGCAGTAGCATTCCACCACGACAATACAGGCCCCTCGAATGTCACAGTAGCATACTTAACCCGGTCCCCAGTGGGACAGTTACACATAACGAACACATATTCTACCTTCTCCAGCCATCGGAGCAGTCCCACCGCTCCCTCAGTTCCAGCGAAGTTATGGGGCTGACAGTCCCGAAACTTCTTATAATAGCACTGAGGTGGAGGTGGATTGACAGCGATACCTGAACCACGATACACGAATAAAATACAAACGAAAGAACATGACACCCAAGAATGAGGCAAAGTCGACAGAAATCAACTCACCACCCATGGCATTAATTCCAGCCTGGAAGTTAGCCATAGCCATATTCACTCGTTGCTGTAACAAGTTGTTCAGTTCAGCTTGGGTCATGTTGATGTTACCATGACCACCGCTGCCAGCACGGCCTCTGCCGCCACCACGGCCGCCGCCGCCACCACGAGCACCAGACATGATCTAACAAATCAAGAAATCGAGGGATTCAGATTCACCTCTAGTGTCAACCACTAGAAATTTCCAAGAGTTAACTTAGGGACAAATTCGGGACTGTACATCTAAACTCAAAGCCCACCGAGATTTTCATGCATTTCAGTTTATTATTTCGTGTGCACCCGAATTGATAAACTGCTCTACATGGTCCTCCAAATGTACTCCTAGTCCAGACTCTGGTCACCGAATATCGTCGCCTAGTAACGTGTTACGATTGGTGCAAGTATAAGAAAGTATGTGTGTGCTAGAGTCAAGAACCCAAATAAAAGCGGATGATGTAACACAGAAGTATGATGATGATGTAAGGACACCCCGACAAAGTTAGTACGTATCCCACTAAGAGACTCAAAGTATGTGACCGTCTAGTGTGTGTGACTCGGCTATAAACCAGACTCTACATGCAGTCCTAGTTCACTATAACCATTGGCTCTGATACCAATCTGTCACACCCTCAAATTTCCACTTGCGGATTTTTACCGCGATGCGCATGACAAACCAGGATCCAAGTCAACGGTCACAATAAACAACACTATATGAAATACGTAAACTCAAAACTTGGTAATCAAACCATTAAAACATAGCGGAAGCATTTAAAGATTTAATCAACTACAAAACTGTGTTCCGAAAGTATTCAAGAAACTTATTTAAATATGCCACTAAGCATAGACGCCAATACAGACCCGTGCGCCTAGACCAATCGATGCTACCTTAGCGACCTGAGAAAAACATGCCAAAAAGACGTCAACATATATAATGCTGGTGAGTTCACACGTTTGTTCAATATGTTACCAAGAGTTACCAAAACGTTACCATGTCCATACTATACCAATGTTACCAAGTACGCTAGCTAGGCGTATGTTTTATTACTACTACGATTGGAAAACCATTACTAGACACGTTTAGCAATGTTTAGCAATGTTCAGCCCGAATGTTCAGCATGTTACCAATGTTACCAGTTTGAGACAATATGCACCCACCCGGCCCTCCAAGCCGACGAGTGGGGCAGGTCACGCCCAATAGATCTATCAACATTTCCCCCGTTGTACATTCCCGCACATTCATGGTTTTCCCCGGGACTTTAAAAGATCGTATAGTAATGCAAAGTTAAAACCATAGTATGACATATGTTACCAAAATAGTTTAGCGCATGTTTTCTCCCCCAAAAGTTAAAGCAGTAAAAGTGGGGCCGTGAACTCACCTTATGTTGCGTTCTTCAGTAAATAATAGAGAGCCAAGCCCTTGATAATCCCACTACCGGAGATCTATCAAGATGTTCACATAAGTGTTCCGACTAATAACCATAAGGTTATCTAGTCCCCGATTGTCCAGATCGTAACCAAGTATGTTTTAAAATGTTTAAGTGTTCAACCGACACACTAGACCGACCCGACATCCTGTTGGTGACTCATTACCCTAACTAATCAAGTACACATAGATTACACACAAGGTTCAAGCATAAAACACTTAGTTTGTATCAAAAATCTCATTTTTGAATCAATAGGATCGAACCAGGAAATTAACTCCACCTTCGCCCCTTTTTAAGCCACCTTCGACCGTTTGAAAGCCACCTTCGACCGTTTTTAACAGATTCGACCAAACTGTCCAGGTTCGACCCTGGAATTCCACATTCGACTACTTGACCGGTCGAATGTGCCCAGGTTCGACCCTGACAGATTACTTTTCCCAAAAACGCTTCAAAAACATCCGAAAACATCCCGAAACATTATCAAACACTGTAGTCATGCATGAATAACTTATCCCTACAAAACCCCACCAATTTTGCCCCAAAACCTATTCGTTTTAGCCCTTTCCCAAAATGGCAAAGATTATGGAAGTGTCACATCATGCATATAATCTTTACCCAATTTGGAAACTTTTCAAAATCAATCCATAATCATCTTGAAACGCTCAGTTTATCATGTAATCAAAAACCCCCAATAGTTCTATTGATAATACTAACATGCAACAAGCCCTAGATTCAATAAAGTCCCCAAATTAGACATGATATCATCATCTATCTAATTATAACCTTCAATAGTCCTAAACTATCATCAATAGCAGTCCTAGATCATGTTTCTAGCATTAGCACAGCAGCAAATCATTAAACAACACATAATATCACATAACACATAATTAACATATGTTTATTGATATGAAAACCTATGTTTAATGATAGGGTTTAGGTTTAGAAAGATGTTTAAAAGGTTTTTATTGATAAAAACACCCTTAGAACAGATCTGGACATTTAGGGTTAGATAAAAACGAATTAAAATACTTGAAAAAAGGTTTAGAATTAAGAACACACCTTGGATTCTAGATTAGATGTTGTTGATAGGTTAGATTATGAAAAATAAGAGCAAAAACTCCTTCCTTAGTGATTAAAATCGTTTGAGAGTGTTTTGAGACGGTTAGGGTTTGTGAAATGGTGAAAAATGACAAAGTTTGGTATTTATACTAGTCCACATTCGCCCCTTTCACCTGGGCGAATGTACCCACATTCGCCCCTTTCATAGGGTTGAACGTGCCTTGTTCTGGTCAAATGGAATTCTTTCATTTCCACATTCCAGGTTCGCCCCTTTAGTAAGGGTCGAACCAGGGCCTATGGTTTTCTAGTTTTCCAATTTGTCGTGTTTAACGCATTTTAACGCACCTTAACATATGAGCATGCAACCTTAGTCTATGTTTAATATATTTAAGCATGGATGATTATCTACACATCATTTAAACACATCTTTGCATATAATCCACCATACGACAATTAATCTACGCATACACTTAATTAGTTTATGTAATTTCACCAACAACGGGACCCGGTACTAGTGTATTCCCAAAACGACTCCCAATGATCCTCCAGATCATTGAACCCTGGACAATCCTATCTTGACTCGACTCAACTAACCTAGTTAAGTCCGTTTATAAACGTTTCCCACTAAGGTGGACTTAGGTGTTACTAAAATGTTTAAGCCAAATATGCCGGGTGTCACAATAAATACCACACTTTGTCATTTTTCACCATTTCACAAACCCTAAACGCCTCTAAACACTCTCTAGCAACTTTAATCATTAAGGAAGGAGTTTTTGCTCTTGTTTTCCATAATCTAACCTACAAACATCTTCTAAACAAAGATCTAAGGTGTGTTCTTCATCCTAAATCATTTTTAAAGCATTTCAATTCATTTTCATTAAACCCCAAGAGTCCAGATCTAATTCAAACATGTTTTCATGGATAAAAACCTTCCTAATATCTTTCTAAACAAAACCTATTCATAAACAATGAGTTTTCATACAAATTAACATGTGTTAATGGTGTTTTATGTGGTGTTATGTATTGTTTGATGATTAATTGCTGTATAGATGTTATAACAATGATCTAGGACTATTATTGATGATGATTTATGATTGAGATAGTTACAATTGATTATTGATGATGTTTTGCTCATTTTGGGGATTTTGGGTTAGATCTAGGGCTTGTTCATGATGATAGTTATAAGGATATGATTGGGGGTTTCTTGTTCATGATAATATGAGTATATTAAGTTGATTATTGATTGATTTTAGAAAGTTTCTTAATTGGGTAAAGATTGCATGCGTTTGATGTGACATCTCCATAATTTACTATTTTGGGTAACTTGTAAAACGGACGGATTTTGGGATAAAATTGGTAGGGTTTTGTAGGAATATGTTAATGATAGTTGACTGCTGTGATTGGTGATGTTTTGTGATGTTTTCGGACCGTTTAGATGTGTTTTGGTGCGTTTTATGAAGTTTTGCAGCAAACGGTTGAACGTGGAACTCATTCGACCCTTCGTGTGGTCGAACGTGGCTCAAAAGGGTCGAACGTGGCTCAAAAGGGTCGAATGTAGAACCATAGGGTCAAATGTGGGTGTCTGGGGGTCGAATGTGGATGCCCGGGGGCGAATTAACACGTGTTAGGGTCGAATTAACATACGTTAAGGTCGAATAAACTTATGTTAGGGTCAAATAAACATGTGTTAGGTCAAATGAACTTGTGAATAGGTTAAATGAACATCATGAGGGTTGAACCAAGGGTCCATGGGTCGAACCAGAAGCCCTTGGGGGCGAACCAAACACAGGAAACTCCGATTTGACCTTACGACTTCGTATATGCGATTTTTGATGCCAACTAAGTATTTTATTCTTGAAACTTATGTGTTAACCTTATGTGCATGACTAATTGATGTAATGGGTCACCAACGGGATGTCGGGTCTGTCTGGTATGTCCGGTTAACGTTTAAACGCACTTTTTAACACACGTAGTCAAGATCTGGACAATCGGGGACTAGTTAACCTTCGGGTTAGTAGTCATCACACTTATGTAAACTCATTGATAGGTTGTCATTAGTTGGGATTATCATACACGTGTTGGATTTCCAGTTATCAAAAGACGCACTCTAAGGTGAGTTTCACGGCCACACACTTTTACTGGTTTTACATTTTCGGGGGAGAAAACATGTTGTATTCTTTAAACGTGTGTCACTATGTTTTCATAAAAGGCGTGTCAACTATGTTTTCATGAAAGGTGTGTCAACTATGTTTTGGTATTCACGAATTCATTGGGTTTTGGAGTATTCATTATGTTTTCGAGTATTCATTATGTTTTGAAGTATTCATTATATTGCTATGCGATCTTTGGAAGTCCCGGGGAGAACCATGAATGTGCGGGGATGCACAACGGGGGAAATGTGGATAGATCTATTTGGGCTTGACCGGCCCCACTCGTCGACTGGAGGTCGGACGGGTGCATGTTGTCTCCTAGGTATTCAGTATTCAGTATGCAGTATTCAGTATTCAGTATTCATTCGGGCACGTATTTAGTATTTACAGTATTCAAGTCCAGTAATGGTTTTCCAATCGCAGTAGTAACAGGTATTCATATGTTTTGCATGCATGTGGTCTGGATTGACCATGGGTATTCATTTGGGAGTCAATATTCATTGGAGTCGGTATTCATTAAAAACCTGTGAACTCACCGGCATTATTTGCTGACGTTTTTAGCATGTTTGTCTCAGGTCGCTAAGGTAGCAGCTGTCGATAGGCACACGGAGTCTCACGGCGTCTAGGAATCATAAGCATGTTTTGTTAAACATTTAAGACTTTGAGTATTATTTTTGAGTTGTAATAATACATTTTGCTTCCGCTGTGTTAGAACGGTTTTGAAACTCAATGGCAGTTTACGTTATTTTCATATCATATAGTGTCGTTTATTGTGACCGTTGACTTGGATCCTGGTTTGTCACGCGCCTCGCGGTAAAATTCCGTAAGTGAAAATTTAAGGGTGTGACACACTTTGTTCAAATTCACTATATATGTTTCGCAATGCTTTTCTATTTTTTGTCATAAGTTGCAATGTGTATTTCAAAACATTTATGTGTTGAATGATAAATGTTTTGCACACACTTTTTCACTATGTTAATATATGGAGTACCATATAAGTTAATATATATATATATATATATATATATATATATATATATATATATATATATAGGATGGGTTCCTGTACAAAGTGAATTTTTCGTACAAAGTGTGAGAAGTCTATATAGGCATTGTGTTTTAAATTTTAGGCATGATGTTTTATGTTCCTTTGACATAATATTATATAGAAAAACAAAAAAATTAACAATTTAAAACACTAATTAATGTATTCTTGACATGCAATCTAAAACACCATACGAAGAAAGTAATCAGTGTGTTTTAAATTTAATGTCTAGATTACATTTGATTGTGTTTTAAATTGTAACGTTTGGTGTTTTTCTATATAAATCAATGCAAAAGGAATAAAAAACATTATAGCCAAACTTTAAAACACAAAGTTGATAGTCATAGAAAAACAATTAAAAGAACATTCAAAATATTTAAAGATAAATATAAAGATGGACACCTAGTTAAAAGAATTAATAAACTTAAGTTTCAATTCCATTAAAGACTCAATATGTGAATGTAGATCTTCAAGTTTTTTTCCCAAAACTTCTAAATCTTTAGTCTCTGCCTCTTAATTATACAATAACAAATCACGAACAACAGTTGAAGGCATTGACTTCAAAATCCGTTATACACCATCTCGCTCTAAAGTGCCTATATGTAATCCATCAAAACACCTCTTCAAATCTCTTGCAATATTAAAATCATGATAGTATTGTGTTGTATTTTGCTTAAGAAAAACTTCCTTCATTATATCTTCTTGGTTCTTTGTTGGTGATGTAATTGTTGTCTTCATGTATTAGTTTTGAAAATTAAAAATATTAAAAGAACAAAAAAATATGATAGGCTTCTTGTAGGTGTATGTGATATTAAATAAACTAGTAATTTTGCTCGCGCGCTTTGCGGCGCGCTCTCGGCATAACAATCAACATATGCGTCCAACCATTGCACCACCAATCCTTATGTTTTCACCCAAAACCAAATTATGTGTAGAGAGCAACTTTACATGATAATGTTTGGCCAGGATATAACATGTCCTTTAAGTTCTTATCGAAAAATAGACCTAAAAACATTGAACTTGACAAATTTACCTTAGCATAAAGTCATCATCGTATAAAAGATACAAAAACGATATAAATTATAAAATCCGTGCGCGCATCTAAACCTGAATGTTTCGCCAAAACCAAGTAGCACATATAAGATGGAAAAACCAATAATTCTGAAATATCAGATGTGGACATCACCGGAAAGAATATATGCACAATTAGAATATCAAATAACTATTTGCTGAGTTAAATGTTACTCATTTTCACATGTATCAGTTATTCTGCCTTTGTATCTGAAGCTCATATTACCAGCTAATCCCAGCTCTTTGCAAGATCAAACCATACAATTATAATATCCGTAACACAGTCGACACTTCCCAACATAGTCAAACTCTCAGAAGCTTCTAATCTGTCTGTACAATAAAGAAGATAACAACTTCGAGTAAATGAGAATCTTAAAAAGCATGTATTTTCTTAAAAAAAAAAAAACATTACAACCTGCCCTTGCTACTATTAATCTAAATAACACTGTATACCCACATTAATCATCCAACCCATGTGAAAAGCAGATTTATTACCTCTAGCTGCACAACCACTGCTTCCAAAGTCATGAGACAATCATCCAAACCTCTTGAACTCCTAGGACTCTAGGGTACTTGTGCTCGGGTGGCTCAACCTTCGTTGTTCCAAAATAATAAAATTAGAAACTAAACAAAAAAATACCCTCGGATCAAATGGCAGGCATCAAGAAATATGAGAAGTTGAAGTCAGGAGGATGTCGTACGTTTTCCAGTATCGGTGTTCGGTAAAGTTCTACAAACTTCTCCCTTAGATTTCGGTTTCGTTTCATCCAAATTGCAGGCATGGTCCAGTTTAAAATTTAAATCTTGAACACCTATACCTTAAATCAAAGCTATAAGAATAAGAAAAAGCATTAAAATGAAAATTATTAATTTCCAGATTTCTGAAATCAACCTTTTGCTATTGAGTAATATGAACAAAGATTTATGCGTGCGCTAATGATCCACCCCACCTTATTCCCTTTTGTGGCGCCACTTTTGCTATTGAGTAATATGAACAAAGATTTATGCGTGCGCTAATGATCCACCCCACCTTATTCCCTTTTGTGGCGCCACTTTTTGCCACGTTTCTTGCTTAGGCTACGTGTTTGCTCCTCCCTTTTCTTCCCTGAGTTGTAGACATAAATCTTTATAATTGTTATCATCAAATAGAGAGACTTGCAATAAATTTAGGGTAATAGAATTCTATAATTAGTTTGACAAGTCAAAATATTTTTTCAGAATTACAATATCATGAGATTTCCATTATAAATAAATAGGCAATCAGTTCCATTATAGATGAATAGGCACTCGGTGCCACAACCAAAATCAATGAACAACAAATCGAAATCTATGGATACATGGAAGCGTACACTATAAGCGGCCACGCGAACCACATTGTGGCACGTCTTGGATACACTATGGTTATTACATATTTAAATCTATTCATAAACCCCAAGAATAAGAATCATGGATGTTCATATAAAGTCTAGCCTAAACATAATCTGAGATTTAAAAAAAAAAAAACTAACGTTTTTATTTTTAGAACTACTATATCTTAAACACATCAAAAAGTTCAATTATAAATAAATAAGTAATCAGAGGCACAACCAAAATCGAAGAACGATGCGAAAAAAAAAAAAACCGATATGAAAACAACCCATCAAATGGGTCACATGTTATGCTGACAAACCTTGACGTCAACAATTGATGGTGTCCGAACGCAGATTATGTTTAGGCTAGACTTTATATGAACATCCATAAGACTTGAGAAAGCAAAATTCCGTGTTACTGATTACCGTAATCCAAATTAATTATTTGAAGATTGCTAATAAGCTATATTTAATTAGAATATTAAACATAGAATGCTCAAATCTGAAAAATCTGCCACACGCATACAACCAAAAACACAAAGCCGACAATTTAAACATGAATTAACCTTTTATTCTTGAACGTTTTCTCCATCATTGCCACTAATAAATCAGTAATCACATTGATGTCTTATCTCAACCTTATTTTACTATTCAGTTGTTGGAACTCACAAATAATTCATAATGATACAAATTATTTCAACTTACTTCTCAATTTTTCCTTCTATCTTCATGGTTATGCTACTTCAAAATGCCACTGATAATATAAAAAAACAAATATAAAGTTGTTATAGAGACAATCATATCAATATATTTTATTGACATTTAATCGAACACCTGGTATGCACCCCCCATAACAACCTGTATACATCAAATTGAAAATCACAAAATCTTTTGAGAACAAAGGGAGAGAAAACTAACCAGACAGAGAGCACAACACCTCAAACACAAAGATAAAATGACAGCAGCCTATCTCTTTTCTCAGTTCCATCATATGGACGCTATTTGTCTTCATGAATAACATCGTTCACATATGCATATAAAGGTTAACATTGAACATTTTAACATCAACGTAGTCAAATTAGGATCGGGTAATTTAATAGATAAAAAGAAAAATAGAAACACAAAGCACAGAGCCAAACCTTGATGAAAGCTATCTACGTATCTTCATCTTCATCGCACAATTTGGTCAGAAAGATGTAACCACCCTCGACTGAAGATTACAACTTTTTAAGTCGTTACCTGAATATTCAACGACGGTGGAAGGTTAAACCCAGGGGTTAGAGAGTTGAAGATGAAGATGAGGGAGGATCAAAATATCGAATATGGAAGGGCACCACGTGGAGATATTTTAAACATGAAGGTGGATAAGATAGCAAGAGGTGGAGGAATAAATTGGGCTTATTCATCAGTTGTTGCACCACGTGGAGATAATTTACAAATGAGGGGAACGCGTGGCACAAAAAATTAAAAATAATTGAAACAGTGGGAAAAAAGAAGAAAAAACGGGCAGTAAAATGAGTTGAAATAACGAAAAAAATTTGGAGCAGCTAAACATGAAGAGTAGGATTCGAACCCGAGTATTTCATATGCCAAACAAACTACCTAAACACCACGCCATCACACTAATATCTGAAATCTATCCACAACCATTCATACTAATTCACTTACAAAGCTAAAAAAAAAAGCGGAAATCAAAATTACTGTTCAAAGTCACATGATTATTAATATAGTGTAATGATAAACATAAAAAAAAAAATCTAACATTAAAGATTTCAAAACAGCAATATGTAAAGGCTTAAATAAAAAACAGTAATAGAAATTTAAACTATATATTACATATGCACATATTAATGAACCGCATATAAATAATAGACAATACTTTTTTGAACGGCCAACGAATCAATTCCGAGCACTCTCGGACACTCTTTTGACGAATCAGGTATTTGAGAGTATCCGGGCCACCAATTGCCACCAATTCCCGGGAAAACCCGACCACTCACCCGCCCGAAGGCATGCCGGTGAAATAGTCGGTAAAACCGATCGGGATCAGGACTCGAACCCAAACCAATGGTCGGGCCATCCCTCATTTCCCCTCCACCAATGTCCTCCAAATGTAGCTAGTGGGAATTGAACCCAAGCCTCCCATAAAAAACATTAGGCTCTCAACCAACTAGGCTACAAGTATTTGACAAATAATAGACAATATGGTATGTAAAATGTCTATACATTATGTTTTATAAATTTACTAAAATTATGTTTTTCAACAATGTGAAATATTATTAAATGTATAATCTACATCAGTAAGCATGATTGTTACATGTCTAAGTTATGTATATATATAACTTATATTTTATAGTTCTATATAAGTTTACATTAATCTATACTATATTATAAAGGAGGAAGCATGGGTAACTACGTTTAAATTGTCTAAAGTTAAGATCACATACCAAGGGTTTCTTTACAATTTCTTAAATTTTACCACTTTTCTTCCCTAAATGCTCCTAGAAGATAATCAACTTTTATATGAAAATAGAACTCATCTATACTACATTATAAAGGATAAGGCATGGGCAAATATGTCCAAATTGTCCGAAGTTAAGATGGCATACCAAGGGTTTCTTTACAATTTCTTAAATTTTACCACTTTTCTTCCCTAAATGGCCATAGAAGATAATCAATTTTTATATGAAAATAGAATTCATCCAAATTAAAATAAACACACGGGATAACAATATTTTTGAATAAATTTCATATAATGGCGATGAAAGATAATAATTTATGTTACCACAATGAATAATTTTATCTCAGCTAAACTTGTATGAGTTTTAAAACTTTGCCATAATAATAGTTATATTATACACCCTTTTCATATATATGTGTCTACCCAGCGGCAAAGTGGACGGGATAGGTCGGCTCACTGGCTACATTGGGCAATTTTTTAGTTGCTGGGTCAGGTTGGGCAAGTCTATTACAAACTTACAAATCACACTTTTATTTTTAAATGGACGTTGACCTTCATATGATAGTGTATACAATATCATATTATTACTGCATGCTTTTGTCATGTAAATGAACTTTATCATTTAGCAAGGTGTCTTCAATGGCACAGTTATGTAGATATGCAATGACCGGAAAGCTTACACAAGATTGATGTTTATGTTCATATTGGTCTGTTACACTAACATATCTTTGGTTTATTAAAAAATTTTCAATAATGAGTACATGGTTTTTGTGTTGAACTGCAATTAGTTGTAAGTGGCGGTGCACATTTCTTTTCTTTTGTTTCTACGAATACTTGTTAAAACATAGTGTGCACATTTCTATTTTTTTTTTGCGTAACTAGCGGCAAAAAACCTAAGTATCATAATGTTGTATTGCAACCCATTTATAGATCCCGCTGCAACGCGCGGGTAAACGCACTAGTTTTTATTTAAAAGCCAACGATTTTATAGATATTTTAAAAGTTTAAAATTCAAATAATTAGACAAAAAGTCGTCTATTTTTGTGTTCTTTTAATATATATTCCAGACATAATGTTTTTAATAAATATGTTTCCAAAAAGTCTTGTTTTTTTTTTTGGGAAGGTGTACTTCAGCGGTGAAACCAATCGACAGGCAACCCCTCAACCCGAGTTTGAATCACTACCCACGCACCGGTGTCTACTTTGAAGTTATCTCAAACCGTTACAGGGAATTTTTTCGTGGTGTGCAGGATTCGAACTCAAGACCAAGCCCGGGCGGGAACCTTCCAAAGAGGTAAACCCTCCCACCTCTCCCCAGCTGGGCTGGAGGTCATTGGCAAAAAAAATATTCAAAAAGTCTTGTTTTTGTTAACTTATTTTTTGTATTAATTCATGAATAAAATATTCAAAATTATCACTAGTATGGAACTAGTTATTATGATATAGAATCATCTCGATCAGACCAATTTATATCAACTATAAATCATCCGATCAAGATATCGTAAGAGTCCCAAAGTGAACAGTCACTTAGTGGTGTACTATAACGAGTACAAGTGCAAGAGGGTGTGTGTAGGAAAGTGTGTCCATTGGAGTATAGAAGGGAGATGTCCAAATCCTTGACAGATCTCTAGAATACGCCGAAGCCACTCCAATATACACCACTATCGTGCAAGGATCTACAAGCTTTCCTCTTCGTCTTCAAAACGCGAAGAAGAAAAATAGATAGAACTAGAATTCAGAAGGAGATAAAGATAAAATGGATGATGTAACATGTATGTTATGATGATGCTGACACCCCTGCGATGTAAGTAAGTTCCCCACTTATATAACCCATAAGTGTGTGAGACTCGGCTATTGACCAGATTCTACATGCAGTCCTAGTTCACTATAACCATTGGCTCTGATACCAATCTGTCACACCCTCCAATTCCACTTGCGGGGTTTTACCGTGAGGCGCTTGACATACTAGGATCCAAGTCAACGGTCACAATAAACGACAACTATATGATGTGGAAACCACACAATAAAAACCAAACCAAACGGTTTTAAAGTTTAGACAATCATAAACAAACCATAATGGAATCAAGTGAAAGTTTACAACCCATAATCAAAAGTAAGTAGTTCAAAGTATGAAAATAATATTTGACCATGCAAGACAAATGAGACTCAGTGCGACTCCAATGCGCCTAGTCTCGCTGCTACCTTAGCGACCTAAGAAAAAATGCAATGTTAGTCAACACGTACAGTGCCGGTGAGTCACAGAGATAAAGCTTGAAAAGTATGTAAACGTTTGTAAACCAAACCCAACAATCCTTGCATCTATACCTGATGCTAGCTAGACTTCGTTACATGATACTAAAGTGTCGTGAACCACTGCTAAACATTAGAAATGCCTCAATACCCACCACTGGACAGCACCCGGTGCCGAAAGTTAGATAGGACAAATATGCACCCGTCCGACTCCCAGTCGACCCGAGTGGGGCTTGTCGGACCCAATAGATCTATTCACACTTTCCCCGCTATGTATCCACATATTAATGGTTCACAAGTTAGAAGGACTTTAAATGATGTAATGTCACTTAGTACCCATGTGATATAATGTAATATGTAGTTTAAAAGTTCATAAAGTCCATACCGCGTGTTTCTCCTCTAAATATGAAAACAGTAAAATGTGGGGATGTGATACTCACCTTAGGTTGTGTTCTTCTTAAATAGACACACCAAGGCTTGTGTAAGTGTTTTGACTAATAGCTCGTAGGTTAACTAGTCCCCGATTGTCTAGACCATGATTATGAATGTTTGAAAACGTGTTTCAGTGTTTGACTCGACCACACAAGACTCGACATCCCGTTGGTGACCCGTTACATCAGTTGATCAAGCATATATAGTTTGCATACAAGTATTGCACATAAAACACTTACTTTATATAAAATGATTCACATTTTCACACGGGTGTACAAATGGAATTCATTTCCCCTCGTTCGTACCCTTATTGGCACGAATGAGAACTTATTCCTCCCGTTCGTACCCTTATAAGCACGAATGAGAATTCTTAGCACGAATGGAAACTTTCTCCTCTCATTCATACCCTTGGATGGTACAAACGAATTCAAAATAGATTTTTGGATCTCAAAATCTAAAAAATATCTGGAAAAAAATTGCGTCCAATAGGATTTGAACCTATACTAAAGGTTTAGAAGACCTATGTCCTATCCATTAGACAATGGACGCTTTCATTGTGAGTTTTGAGTATTTTCACTCATTCGTACCTTCAATGGTATGAACGAGTCCCCATTCGACCTGCAAGTCTGCTGCACTATTTTGACGAACAAAAACCCTTCAACATTGATGGGAAACTTCACGAAATGTCACAATTCACAGCAGTCAACCTGATCTATCTTATCCACAAGTAACTACACCTATTTCACACATAAATCCGTCCATTTCACATAAATCCCTAATCATACTATCATCATCATTTTCATGAACAAACCCTAGATATAACATAAAAACCCCCAAATGGGTGGAAATCCATCAAACATCAATTAATCAACTGCACACTCATGAATCATGTTCCAAATCAGTCCCAAATCATTTATACATCATCTACACGACATTTCAATAACACATAGTACAATCCTCAATATCATCAGCACATGAGTTTTCATAACAAAATCACTTGTTTAAGTATAGATTTAGTGTAGAAAGATGTTATATATGCTTTTATTTGTGAAAACATATCATTTTCAGATTTGGACACTTAAGGTTTATAAAAAAATACTATAAAATGGACTAAAATAGGTTTAGATGATGAACACACCTTGAATCTTCACTTGATTTAGTAACTGAACTTGTTTTAGCATTATGATCTGAAAAATAAGGGCAAAAACTCATTTCTACAGGTTTGGGTTTGAGAGAGAGAGAGAGCACTTGGAGGCGAGTTAGGGTTGTGAAAGATGAAAATGAGGCAAAGTGACATATATATACCATGTTCTCATTCGTACCCTCTTGGGTACGAATGAAAACCATTTTCATTCATTCGTGCCTTTCATAGCACGCATGGGAGAGTTTCTGTTTTTCATTCGTGCCTTCTGTAACATCCGGCAAAAATCGATATGTTTCCGTACGTAATTAGTATATGTAATTAACGGTTTAAGTGCATATTTAAATTAATTGGATTAATTTAACTGATGCCTTAGAGAATAGTAAATTCCCCATGAGATGCATAGGAATGCACATGTTTAATGTTGAAACACGGCGAAAGCGCGTGCGAATAAACTTGTCCGGAACGGACGTTGGTGATTACCGGGTAAAAATTAAACAAACGAAAAGGATTACGGACACCCAGCATATAAAATAAAGGGTTTTTTTTCACAAAATATAAGGTGCTTTGGAACTCTAAAACCATAAGTGAAAACTTTACATACAAATCTCCCGGTAACGAATAAAGTGCGCGTACCGCACCCGGTACGCGTATAACTTATAATTTTACCCAACGAAAGACTAATTAATCAACCAACACTTAAACTAGGCTATGTTTAAAGGTTATTTGAGGCTATTATAATTTTTTAGCAAATAAAGTGCGCGTACCGCACCCGGTACGCGTATAACTTATAATCCGAACAATGCGTAAATAAAATCCGATTAATACCCGAACGAAACCCGAACGCTAAGTGTGAAACATAACTAATTTTTTAGCAAATGTTTTGTGTTGTGGACCCCACCAAAACCACCCCCAAAACCGGCCAAACCCTTTACCATGTTTAAATCTCCTTTCTTGTACAAACAAATACACAAAGATATTATAAAGAATTCAAGTGTGGGATGTGAGATCAAGCATGGATTATGTTGTATCCTTAAAAGATCTCATAAAATCCTCCACCCCTTGCTAGTAATCGGCCAACACACCTTCAAATCCCTTAAGGATATTGTTTGTACAACTAAATCTATGAAAGATAATATTGTAAGATATGGAGATTCATATAAAGATTTATTATGTCCTTGAAATATCTTACAAAATCCATCCATTTCCTTAATATTACTCGGCCAAACACCCTCTTTAACATATATGCAAGATCACATTGTACATCATATCCATATTTTAAGGGATTTAGAATCCAAGCAACATATGGTGTGATCTTGTAGAGATTATAAGAAATCATGTGATACTACACTTGTGAAACAAAACAAAAACTTCTTCTTTCTTCTTGATGTTGCTGTGAACATACACACTTATACACATATCCATTTTTCATGTTTTAACACTCCTAAATCAACCATAAGATTCCATTTTCCAAACCCCATTTGTGTGTTTCAAGCTTGGAGCTTAACCACATAGGAAGAACACACTAAACCCCATCAAAATCAAGTATTTTTAGCTTCCCTAGCCTTGTGCTAGTTGTAAGTATTCTTGATCTTGTTCTTGTCTTTAAAAGTTTATGTTTAATATCTTGAAGCAAGTTGTACAAGGGGTTAACTTGATTAAGCTTTTCATGATAAAACATATGATTTTAAAGACTAAAATGGTGTTTAAATGGTGTGTATGGGCTGAAAAATTGGTGATGGATGTGTGGTTATTCTTGTAGTTTTATAAAGATCATTAAGACTTAAAGAAAATGGTGATTTGAACATAATTTGTTATTGGAACTTGAATGAACTTAACTATAGTTTTAATCATCATAACATAAGCATCTAAGACTATGTATAGTGTTGATGTTGTTAGAAAAGAAGTTACACAGATTTTACATCTTCAAAGTCTACACACTTGAAAAATGTAAATTGGACATGTTGGACAAACTACACTAATTACACCTATTAGTATCCTTAATGAGATGATTAAAGGACTATTTTAGTAACTTTAAAAGTTGAGGGACTTAAAATGATAATTTTAGAAACTTGTATCTAAAAATATAACTATGAAAAGTTTAGTGTCAAAAGTGTAAAATGATAACTTTCCAAGGTGGATTTGGTAGCTAATAGCAAATATACATATGTATCTTGTATAAAAGTGTATTTTTACAAAATGAAGTTTTATAAAAATATAGATTTTCTAACATATGGAGATATATAAAAACAAAGGATTTTATGAAGATGTTAGACAAATAAAAGCTTGTTGAAACTTATATAAAAATGAACACTTTTATATAAATGGGAATATAAAAGTGTTGGAGCATTTTATATATATAAGTAACCAAGTCTTGGTAATAAAAAAAATACAAATATGTTTATAAACTTCCAAGTAATATATGTAGAAATTAAAAGGTGATTAATTTCATGGATACGTATTATAGAAACTTGGAAATTTAAAAATATATACATATATGTTAAGTAAACGGAATTGGACGTGTTAACGGACTAAGACGTAAAAACGGATGAACGAGCAAATTATTATTACGTCTAATGAAAAGATGAGTATATATATTTTAAAGGATTTAAAATATATAATTCGGGTGAAAAACACATAACATTTTCCTAAGTGTTGGGAATTTATTCGTGGGAGAAAAATAACGTAAATAATCTAACGATTAAACGTTAAAGCAAGCGTATGGACTTAACAATAAAAAAATATATATTATCGAATCGACGAGATCCTAGTATATATATCTAATGGGAAAATAAATATACGGTAAGGTGAGTCAAGTCGAGTGAAGAAAACAATATATATATATATATATAAATATATCGAATCGACGAGATCCTAGTGTATTTACTTAGTGGGAAAGTAAATATACGGTATGGTGAGTCGAGTCGAGCGTAGAAAATACATTATCGATCGACAAGACCTTAGTATATTTATTTAAATGGGAAAATAAATATGCGGTAAAGTGAGTCGAGTCGAGTGTTAAAATTATTATATCGACCGACAAGATCTTAGTATAATTATTTAATGGGAAAATAATTATACGTCAAGTAAGTCGAGTCGAGAATAATATTATACAAGTTAATTAATATTCATGAAAGTATAAATGTAACTTGTAACAAGGGTAATCCATCACCAACGGACCTAGGACATATGTTTAATTAAACGGGGAATTATACGTAAATGGTGGTGTTGGGAGTTGGATGTACAACTTGCCGGAAAAACACACGCTATAGACTTAGTGACTTACACGCACTAGGACGTTCGTAGGTGCTTGACCACGGACTTCCTATTCTCTGCTATTTGATTGTACGTTGTACATCAGGTGAGTTTCACGGCCCCATTTTACTGTTTTAATTGGGGGAAAGATATGTTTGTCAAATGTTGTCACATGTTGAAATGTTTTCAAAGGTTAAAATGTGATAAGTGGCATGATGAGTACTTGAGTTTTGTTGAATGCTCGCCACTCGGGGTTGAGTCCTCGCTACTGTAACCATTAATTCAAGAAAATGAAACCGAAGGAATATTTGGATAGTACTATTGGTGCCCGACAAGGCCCACCCCTAATTGATAGCGTCGATTATGCATCGGCGTATGCCTGGGGTGCACGTATTCTGAACTAAGTTGTTATTTGCCGAGAAACAACTGGTGATCGCGGGGCAGGATTATTAGTTTTGGTTTGGTTATGGGACTCAGGGGATTGCTCATCATCATAGTTTGTAGGAGCTAGCTACTACTTACAAGGCCACAAGTTGTGCCGGATCTGCACAGGATATAAAAATGTTGTTATTACAAAACTAAAACCTGTGAACTCACCAATATTTTATATATTGACGTCTTTTTAAACATATCTTTCAAGTAGTTAAGTGCTGAATAAATATGGGGCTAGCGCGGTGGAATTCAGGATGTCGGATACTTGTCGGGGTTTCATCTATTGTTACCATCGGGTTGGAACCTAAACAGAAAACCCCCATTCATGAACTTTTTGTTTGTGGTTTTGTGCAATATTGTAACAAGATACTCATTTTCGACATCTTAATAAAATGATCTTTTCTAATTAAATATAGTTTGTGTTAATCTTGACTTTGATATGTTTTCGAGCGTTGCGCCACGTTTTTCCGCCATTGGCGTGGTGTGACAGAAGTGGTATCAGAGCCAAGGTTATAGCGAACTAGCATTTTTGTAAAAATCTAGACTATAACCAGTTTCGGCTCGAAAACAAAGTTTTCAAAACTAAAACACAACAAAATATTTTTTTAGAAAAGAAAGAAATTTGTACATGGGATGTACAAGGGGAAATTCCGACCGACTAGCCATGTTGGTTAGTTTCTAGGTCCTATGGATACTATTTACTACATATCTAATATCTACGACGAGTCTAAGGTTTCCGCCGACCCTGCTGCTGTTGCTGCTATTATTGTTCTATCGCTCAAGTAGATCCTGATGTCTTTGTTAAGTATGTAGCTCTTGCTGAGTTGGTTGTTGTCAGTGATTCTATAGCACTTATCGGGCTTGATGTCGTTGTCTACATGCCTCTTGTTGAGCTTATTGTTGTCGTTGTCTCTGTAGTCCATGTTGGGCTTGATGTTGTTGATGTATTTGAGGCTCCTGCAGAGGTGAATGTCGTTAACAAAGACGTCTCTATGACCCATGCCAAGCCGCTATGACCATGTTTGTGTCTCTGTTAAATTCGTTGTTATTAATTCCATTTCTTCGAGGCTTTCATTGGCTCCCTCGTTATCTTTCCTTGGGCTCCTGCCAAGACTAATATTGACGATGGTTCTCAGGCTTGGGTTGAGTCTATCAATGCTGCAGTTGCCATTATTCGAATGACTTATATTGGGCCTATGATCGTCCTCTCTAAGAACAATATTGGCCTGAAAAGTCTGCTAAATTATGTGGAACCCATCATTCCCATTTCTATATGATTACGGATACCTTCGTTGACCCAATCGTTCCTACCATTGAGCCTATGGAGGATAGGCTTGAAGTCGAAGGCATGAATACAAATCCCGCCTCCACAAGTGATCTGAGATGCACGGGGATGCGTGCTCACCATAACGGATCTTTCTGTTGAGGTGGACTGTGGATTTTCCATATTGAGCGTCATATTGTCGTGTGCATTCATGCTACTGTGTTACCCCCAGCCATTGTGCATGCTTGCAGTTGCATTATTTTGCCGATTGCGTATCCATGTGGTTGCGTTGCATTGTCGACGATGCATTCCTGTTGTTGTGCTGCTCCTGCAGTAGTGTAGCCTTGCTGTCGTGCTTCTCTGTGTCAGGCGGTTCCTGTTGCGGTGTTGCCTGGTTGGCATGCTTCTCCGATGTGGAGTTGTCCTGTTACGGTGTTGCCTTGTCGTCATGCTTCTCTGTTGACGTGTCACTCCTGTGCTGTGTTCCCTAGTCGATGTGCTTCGTGGATGTGTTGCTATCATTGTTCTATTTGTTTGATTGTGTAGTGCCGACATTGATAATGTAGGATTTCGGGTGTCCAACGGACTTCCTAGAGGTCATACTAAGACACTCTAGTATGAGTGATAGCCCATGTACTCCTTTGAGTCTTGTGATTGTTTGAGTAATTGACCGAATCATGTGTCGACCCCTTGATATGCTCACGCATTTCGTGAGCGTTACATCTTCAGAATCTGAGGCATAAGTGACGCCGTGTCCAGCCTTAACTTTTTACGCGCATTTTGGTCGACTAACCACACTCGAATCATGTCGGAAAGAAATCCTATGATCCACACATGCCGAGGCGAGGCTCGTATTGTGATAAGGTATTTCGAATACGTCTCGAACCTGAAGGTATCGAGTAATTGTGAGCGATATTATGATCCATACCTTGGGACTAGCAAGAGTTGAAAGACTCAATTCCTTTATTGCTCATCCCAGTGGATTCGTTTGACGTCATACCTGCCGACGTGTCATACCGATGATTATGGAAATACCATTGTGGACCCACCCATGACGCGTGCATTGGTGAAGTCCCTGGTTCGTGAATCGAAGGTTTTATAAAAACCCTGAATCCTAAAGGGCATATGACCTTGACTATTCTATAAAGATGCTACCCTACCATGTTGAAATGGTTGGTCGTCTCGGTCCTTCGATTAATATTGTTTTCCTCTGATGGTGGGTTTATCTTGCCCTGGTGTCGTTGAGCAAATTCTTGGGATAGTGGAACCATTTCTACCTTGGGTCGATACTAGTGATCCCATTTATCGTTTAGTAGCATTGCTCGCGCTAGAATAAAAATCCCCTGTCCTTGACAGACACTGGTGGAGACACCATAGTTATGTGAGATGCCAGGTCAGTGCGTTTGGTACCTGACAAATCAAGATGAGCTTGAAGGCTTACATATTGCGCCCATATGTGTGACTATCTGAGTCGTTGAATAGGATGCTTATGGGAAGGCTCAAGACTATTGCTTGTGGTGCGATCTCAGTCTTTCGTTTATTTGTTTTATGTAACAACTTTGGGCGCAAGAAGCCGTCAAACCCAAAGGTGAAGTCTATGCCAAAGGCATACATCGATGACTCAATTTCACCTTTTACCTCAAAAGATTCCGAAGAGATGGAAACTTCGGCAAGTGAGGGTTCCGGTTTCAGGACTCCTTTCACTCAAATCTCTACATGAGACCTGATAGTCAATTCGAGGGCGTGTGACCTGTATTATTCAGAATTGACTTACTAGGTTGCTAGTGACGATAGGACACCAGTACCCGTAAGGCACATGTAACAAGACAAGTACTGGATAGCCTTGTTTTGGGTGGATACCGGTTCTCTGTATACCATTTTGGTGGAGACCAGCAGGCGAAGATGTATTGGAAACCATGTCCACTGTTTGTTGTGGCAACCATATCATGATGATTCATGTGCATCATTCTCGTGTTGACCAATGTGATAAGGTGACGTGAACCTCTAGTCAATTGTGTTTAAGTCGGCTTTAATTCACGCGGATTGTGGAATGGTACGGCCCGTGTGTCGTATATACACTGCTTACTGTTAGGGAGCTGAGGGGTGAAAGCGACGCAAAAACTTTTGACCTCCATCAGTCCATGCTAGGCGCCCTAGTACCATTAACCACAATTACTCAGGTGAAGGGTAGCAATTCAGTGCCTAGAGGATTCTACGGAAATAAAGTCCCATTTTGAATGTGGTGTTCGGTCGACAAGAACCTAGTATATTTATCTTAATGGGGAGGTAAAAATACGGTAAAGTGAGTCGAGCCGAAGAATAAATAAAATGGAATACCCGACGAGGTTTCCAAGGGGACTTTTATGACCATTATGTGGTGCGGTAAAATCACATGCTTAACATTACCATGCCACCAAAGGTGTCCTGTGGTCGGGAGGTGACCCAAGTGATGATTGATTGGCGTTTGGAACCCTCTCACTCCATACTCATCCGAAGCTCCGAGATGAGGCATGTGGATAGCTACCTATACTCTTGGAGAGTCGTGGCTAGACACTGGATTGCCGACTTACATTATATCAGATTGTAGTAGTCACTCTACCTTGAGTTCGACAAACTTTGTACACAAGCATGGGATACCCTATTTGCAATGAGCATGGCTCGTCATTCTCGAACTAATTGAATGTACTTGACAGGAACTATTTTGCGTTGACACGATTGATGTCTGTGGCACATCGAATTCGTGAGCTCCATCACCAGAATTTCCTATGTGATAGGAATTATCATCCCAGCATTCGGGGTGTACTGCTCAAAGCCTTTTTGAGGGCATACGTGTACATCTCTAGCACGTCGAATGACAGACGGAGATAGACACATAATCTGGTTCGAGTTATTCGAGGGATGGCCGATAAATCTTGTAGATTAAAGACTGCTTGGATGAGATGCGAACCTATTAAGAAGTCATACAGACAAGGCTTAGGCCTTAAAAACTTCGAACTGGTAATAGGCTTTCACTGAGAGTTATGCTCTGAGAGGGTGTCGATAAGCGTTGAAATTGTAACAGGCCAAATTCTTGATACTCCAGTGGCACGGAGATATCGATCAAAATTGGTCTTGTGACGATTAAGCTCGAACTATCATAAGAGCTTAGTGGGACTCTTGATGAATTCCCCAAGTCAAGGCCGAGGAAGTGTTGTCAATTCCTTGATCGACGGAGGTCCGGTTGACGATAAGCTCTACTATTTCGAGAAACCGAATGATGTGTCAATGTGGGATGTCCAAGAGCTTAGTCGTAGTTGGACCGTGATATTGTGTTTGTTAGAGTGCTAAGCGTGAACCTAGCATGAACATGAGTTCACTTAGGAAAGAGGAAATCTCGTGAAGTGCAAACACTCCGCCCTGTTCAAGGATACTATTGTGATGGATAACTCGAATTGAATTCCGGGACGGAATTCTCTTAACGGGGGGAGAATGTAACATCCGGCAAAAATCGATATGTTTCCGTATGTAATTAGTATATGTAATTAACGGTTTAAGTGCATATTTAAATTAATTGAATTAATTTAACTGATGCCTTAGAGAATAGCAAATTCCCCATGAGATGCATAAGAATGCACATGTTTAATGTTGAAACACGGCGAAAGCGCGTGCGAATAAACTTGTCCGGAACGGACGTTGGTGATTACCGGGTAAAAATTAAAGAAACGAAAAGGATCCCGGACACCCAGGATATAAAATAAAGGGTATTTTAACAAAATATAAGGTGTTTTGGAACTCCAAAACCATAAGTGAAAACTTTAGATACAAACCTCTCGGTAACGAATAAAGTGCGCGTACCGCATCCGGTACGCGTATAACTTATAATTACACCCAACGAAAGCCTAATTAATCAACCAACACTTAAACTAGGCTATGTTTAAAGGTTATTTGAGGCTATTATAATGTCCGAACAACGCGTAAATAAAATCCGATTAATACCCAAACGAAACCCGCATGCTAAGTGTGAAACATAACTAATGTTTTAGCAAATGTTTTGTGTTGTGGACCCCACCAAAACCACCCCCAAAACCGGCCCAACCCTTTACCATGTTTAAATCTCCTTTATTGTACAAACAAATACACAAAGATATTATAAAGAATTCAAGTGTGGGATACGAGATCTAGCATGGATTATGTTGTATCCTTAAAAGATTTCATAAAATCCTCCACCCCTTGCTAGTAATCGGCCAACACACCTTCAAATCCCTTAAGGATATTGTTTGTACAACTAAATCTATGAAAGATAATATTGTAAGATATGGAGATTCATATAAAGATTTATTATGTCCTTGAAATATCTTACAAAACCCATCCATTTCCTTAATATTACTCGGCTAAACACCCTATTTAACATATATGCAAGATCACATAGTACATCATATCCATATTTTAAGGGATTTAGAATCCAAGCAAGATATGGTGTGATCTTGGAGAGATTATAAGAAATCATGTGATACTACACTTGTGAAACAAAACAAAAACTTCTTCTTTCTTCTTGATGTTGTCGTGAACATACACACTTATACACACATCCATTTTTCAAGTTTTAACACTCCTAAATCATCCATAAGATTCTATTTTTTCCAAACCCCATTTGTGTGTTTCGAGCTTGGAGCATAACCACATAGGAAGAACACACTAAACCCCATCAAAATCAAGTATTTTTAGCTTCCCTAGCCTTGTGCTAGTTGTAAGTATTCTTGATCTTGTTCTTGTCTTTAAAAGTTTATGTTTAATATCTTGAAGCAAGTTATACAAGGGGTTAACTTGATTAAGCTTTTCATGATAAAACATATGATTTTAAAGACTAAAATGGTGTTTAAATGGTGTGTATGGGCCGAAAAATTGGGGATGGATGTGTGGTTATTCTTGTAGTTTTATAAAGATCATTAAGACTTAAAGAAAATGGTGATTTGAACATAACTTGTTATTGAAACTTGAATGAACTTAACTATAGTTTAATCATCATAACATAAGCATCTAAGACTATGTATAGTGTTGATGTTGTTGGACATGTTGAAAAATGTAAATTGGACATGTTGGACAAACTACACTAATTACACCTATTAGTATCCTTAATGAGATGATTAAAGGACTATTTTAGTAACTTTAAAAGTTGAGGGACTTAAAATGATATTTTTAGAAACTTGTATCTAAAAATATAACTATGAAAAGTTTAGTGTCAAAAGTGTAAAATGATAACTTTCCAAGGTGGATTTGGTAGCTAATAGCAAATATACATATGTATCTTGTATAAAAGTGTATTTTTATAAAATGGAGTTTTATAAAAATATAGATTTTCTAACATATGGAGATATATAAAAACAAAGGTTTTTATGAAAATGTTAGACAAATAAAAGCTTGGTGGAAACTTATGAAAAAATGAACACTTTTATATAAATGGGAATATAAAATTGTTGGAGCATTTTATATATATAAGTAACCAAGTCTTGGTAATAAAAAAAATACAAATATGTTTATAAACTTCCAAGTAATATATGTAGAAAGTAAAAGGTGATTAATTTCATGGATACATATTATTGAAACTTGGAAATTTAACAATATATACAACGTACTAAGACATAAAAACGGACGAACGAGCAAATTATTATTACGTCTAATGAAAAGATGAGTATATATATTTTAAAGGATTTAAAATATATAATTCGGGTGAAAAACACATAATACTTTCCTAAGTGTTGGGAATTTATTCGTGGGAGAAAAATAACGTAAATAATCTAACGATTAAACGTTAAAGCATGCGTATGGACTTAACAATAAAAAAATATATATTATCGAATCGACGAGATCCTAGTATATTTATTTAATGGGAAAATAAATATACGGTAAGGTGAGTCAAGTCGAGTGAAGAAAACAATATATATATATATATATAATTATATCGAATCGACGAGATCCTAGTGTATTTACTTAATGGGAAAGTAAATATACGGTATGGTGAGTCGAGCCGAGCGTAGAAAATACATTATCGATCAACAAGATCTTAGTGTATTTATTTAAATGGGAAAATAAATATGCGGTAAAGTGAGTCGAGTCGAGCGTTAAAAATATTATATCCATCGACAAGATCTTAGTATAATTATTTAATGGGAAAATAATTATACGTCAAGTAAGTCGAGTCGAGAATAATATTATACAAGTTAATTAATATTCATGAAAGTATAAATGTAACTTGTAACAAGGGTAATCCATCACCAATGGACCTAGCACATATGTTTAATAAAACGGGGAATTATATGTAAATGGTGGTGTTGGGAGTTAGGTGTACAACTTGCCGGAAAAACACACGCTATAGACTTAGTGACTTACACGAACTAGGACGTTCGTAGGTTCTTGACCACGGACTTGCTATTCTCTGCTATTTGATTGTACGTTGTACATCAGGTGAGTTTCACGGCCCCATTTTACTGTTTTAATTGGGGGAAAGATATGTTTGTCAAATGTTGTCTAATGTTGAAATGTTTTCAAAGGTTAAAATGTGATAAGTGGCATGGTGAGTACTTGAGTTTTGTTGAATGTTCGCCACTCGGGATTGAGTCCTCGCTACTGTAACCATTAATTCAGGGAAATGAAACCGAAGGAATATTTGGATAGTACTATTGGTGCCTGACAAGGCCCAACCCTAATCGATAGCGTCGATTATGCATCGGCGTATGCTTGGGGTGCACGTATTCTGAACTAAGTTGTTATTTGCCGAGAAACAACTGGTGATCGCGGGGCAGGATTATTAGTCTTGGTTTGGTTATGGGACTCAGGGGATTGCTCATCATCATAGTTTGTAGGAGCTAGCTACTCCTTACAAAGGCCACAAGTTGTGCTGGATTTGCACAGGATGTAAAAATGTTGTTATTACAAAACTAAAACCTGTGAACTCACCAATATTTTATATATTGACGTCTTTTTAAACATATCTTTCAGGTAGCTAAGTGCTGAATAGATATGGGGCTAGTGCGGTGGAATTCAGGAAGTCGGATACTTGTCAGGGTTTCATCTATTGTTACCATCGGGTTGGAACCTAAACGGAAAAACCCCATTCATGAACTTCTTGTTTGTGGTTTTGTGCAATATTGTAACAAGATACTCATTTTCGACATCTTAATAAAATGATCTTTTCTAATTAAATATAGTTTGTGTTAATCTTGACTTTGATATGCTTTCGAGCGTTGCGCCACGTGTTTCCACCATTGGCGTGGTGTGACACCTTCGATGGCACGAATGGAAACCTAGAATTCCTATTTGATCCTTCAACTCAAAATATTGTCATTTTAACATATGTTATCACACCAAATCACATAAATATGCATTTACAAGTTATCAATCATTCATAGCACATATAATACTTGATAAGTTATCCCAACCATGTAATTTCACCAACATCGGGACTCAAGACTCATGTGTATGTGTGTGTTTCCCCCCAATGATTCCCCGAACCATTTAACCCTGGACAATACGTAATTGTAAACCAAATCTCGATGATTCCCCGAAGCATCGAAGCGACTCAACTAAACCGGTTAAGTTCATTAAATAAATGTTTTGCTAAGGTAGACTTATAAGTTTGTAAAAAGTATTGACCTGAGTTTGTCGGGTGTCACACAATTTATGGAAAAAAGGAAATTAACGGTTGCTTTAGAAACTGAATAGCTGAAATATTTACTCATTTGTACTAAATCAAATATTTCAATGATTACCATAAATTGTGTTCAGTTTAAATTCGTTCAAAATTCTATCTATAAATATGTTCATATCTAACTAAAATTGTTATATAAAATCTACTCAATACATATTCTCCACTTCATCTCTAAAAATGGCAAACAGATCATACTACCATTATGCTGATACATTAGAGATTAAGACAATCTTCAGTAGTTGGTCACTAAAGGGGAAGAGAGGAGACACACATGTAAGGGATGAAGTGGAGAATATGGAAGAAAAAGTGAAGGAACAATTATGGATAAACTTTGGTTTGATAGATATGGTGTTGCAAGAACCTGAATCTGATTTAAGAGAGAAGATAGAAGAGTACTTGACATAACAACTAACACTCGACAACAACATTTGTGTTTCTTAACATGCACTTATGACTAAACGTTTTGATGTAATAACCTTAAAAACTAGATCATCACTAGAAGGGGTATAGAGCATTGAGTCTCACCTTTAGCTAATTGGCTACTATATCTCCATTAGGGATGACCTTGGGACCTTCACTATGGTTTTTGGATTTGGTTGCTTAGAATTTGGTTCACACATTTGGTATTTTGAACTTATACTTAATTTTTCTATTGTTGTGTTATAATAACTCACATGTATGAGGACTGTAAAGTATGTGATTGTGCAAGTGATATCTATTCATGATACGTATGTTGTACAGACACACTTTTAGTTATACTTGTGAATACTTTATAAGAATCAATGAATTATGATTAAGAAAAAAGGATTTTGTACTTGGTATTTGGTTATACGAGGGATATCTTAAGCATCTTAGTCTTGTAGTTGAATCATTGTAGGTAGCTACTTGGAGATTTTTCTCAATTTCATGGCTCTCGTACAACCTTTAAAAAAATTATAAATAAGGATATTCTAGGAATTGTAACCTCAAGATAAATTGACAGGTCTAAGGTGGTCCAATGATAAAAGTTTCGGCATAAGTGTTTTTCATATTTTACAAACTCTCTATCTATTAAGTTAGTTTTATTTGTGTGTATAATGTTCATGTTTAGACAATACATGTACATCATCTCTAATGAAAAGTTTGAGGTTATCTGTGATCTATGTGTAGGAGAGAAGGAGGGAAACTCATTCGAATTCCCTAATGATTAGTTCCTAAGATTGTAATGGAAACATGGAGGAGAAATGAGATAGTAATTATAAGGTGACAAGGATTGGGCATCTAGGATTGGGAAAATCTAAATCTAAATCTAAGTGTTAAAGTTGTTTTGTTATATTATTGAGTTATTTGAGACAACTTTTTTGGAATCAATTTAGGTAGATAAATTATATAAACTGTCATTTATTTATATAGGATGTTGCACTCTCTATAATTTGTCTTCAATAAATATGAAGAATGTCAATATGAAGAATGTCCTTTTTGACTAAATTTTGCACGTTCTTTGTCATTTACACTAACCAATGTTACTTTTTAGTTAGCTTTAAGGTAAAACAATCATTTTGCCCAATATACATAGTCTGTTATTTATTATAAAAGAACATAGTCTGTTATTTATTATAAAAGATATAAGTTCTTTAATTTTCTTTTCTTGATTTTTATTTTATTATTTTTATTGTTACTTTTTATCATATACTTAAAAAAGTTCTTAATTAATTGATTAGTGTAATCAAGTTATTTTTATCACTTACATTCTATGGCCTAAAACCCTAAAACTTCAATAGTTGGCTCTTCACAATAAAGCGTAGTTCTTAAACTGATAACATCAAACAGACACAACATAAATAATGTCATTAAGTACAAAATATCAAGTCTCACAGCAAATGTCAAAGACACCAAGGTCTACTATGGTATATAGAATGCTAGTTCATTTGTTTCTTTAGGGTAGCTTTTTATCCATGCCAAGGATCTCCTAGGAAGTAACCACTTTCTTCTTACCTCACATACATGCTAAAAGTCAGCTATGGTAAAGGAGTTATAGTTTTATTAAAACTAAGAAGAAAACATTTTGCAAAAGCTTTAATATTTTCATTGGGAACATGTTTTAAAATCAAGCATACACATTAACTACAACTGTAGGTAACCAAAGGAACGTTATCCATCAATTAGAATAGTAACGTTTATCATGTACTTTGGTCGTGATACCAACATCATATGAATATCATAGATTGCCAAGACTTCGCCAGATAGGCTTACACTGGTATAAAACTTCCTCCCTGCTTACGCAGTCGCAATTGCATGTTGTAACATCAAATCATTTATAAGATTACGTCAATTCCCTAATTTGGCAACCAGTCAACTGTTGAACATCAAAACATCAATCAGTTAAAGATTCAAATAAATATAAGGAAACAATCGCCTAGATTTGATAAAAAAATGTGTATTGTTAATCATTTAAATATCACCTAGTACCTAAAAGGTGCTCTAGCTTTGCAAAGTTTCATATCAGTGAAACTATTGAAACCTTTGAACGCTTTATCATATAGGACTCGATACTCTTAAAAAAATCATGCAAAACCGTTTTGAACGCTACATGGTCGAGATCATTGTCTTATAGGCACTACTTTATTAGGAGCATATATATATATATATATATATATAATTGTTTTTTAGTGCCTACTTCTAACATTTTTTGTAAACCTATAGGTAAACATGTATATCAGCTAAAAACGATAAAAATTGTAAAAAGGTGGTTATGTGATGCAAACCACATGTATTTATCCTATGTATTTAATGTAGTTATTGTATAGCTTTGAATCGTTTTTATTAGTTTATTACTCTGATTTATTTACTTTGTATTTTGCAGTTGTTGGTATGCTAAAGGAGCATAAGCGAGCCTAAATCAAGAAGAAACGAGCACACGAGTGAAACTGGGGAAGAATCCAAGAAGAGTAATATAAAAATCCGGTATTTGACTTCGCACCACGAAGAAGCCTGAAGGGAGTTTGCATCACGTAAGTTTGCTGAATTGTGGTCAGTACTATTTTGTTCCTTGTGTAGCAAGGGGATCATTATTATCAGTTCGCGATGTAAGTCGGCAAAAAATTATAGGAAGTGAGTATAAATTCAATACAACCGATCCTAGAACTCATAGTTCAACTTCCAGAGGTTAATTTGAGAGCTTAGGAGCTGATTTAAGCAGAAGAAGCAGTTGGAGTTGAAGAATCAAACAAAGATTAAGTTCTAGTAACCCTTTAGTTAACATTATCGAATTATTTTGTAAAAGACTTATTTAAGATTATAATTGTAACACCCCAACTGATGGCGGAATCATCGAGGTGTCACGTAGTGACGATTGTTCAAAAGCACATGGTACTAAAATGTAAATATATTATTGAATAATTTAAATTGTCTTACATGGATGAAATGGGAAAAATAAAAAAGTCTGAACAAAACATGAAATTTGAAATAAATTATTAAAAGCAAGCACTAAAATCCAATGCTATGGAACTAACATCAAAATGCACCTGAAACATGTACAAAATAAGTTTTGTCAACATATGAAATGTTGGTGAGCATTCCTAGTTTTAATACATATAGTAAGTTGGAAAATGTTATACAATTCAAGTGCAAAGCTACAGTGTGATTATGTAAACTATGTATCATACAAATGAGCGAAATCAATCTTGTGACTGTATAATGTACTAAATGAATGGCGGTGTACTTATCCAAATAATTGGATAATAACTTAACAATGACCATGGATTCTCCGATAAAAAGGGGGAGAATCAACCTAGGCGGGTTGTCAATCCAATAGCGCTATCCAATGTTAAGGTCGGCTTGTACAATATTAATGATTTCACTAAGTACAAATGTATTCTACATGTAATGTCTAAGCATAAAGCACGTTTGTAAGCAAATGCACATAGTACTAGAATTGTATTGTAAAAATGTGAACTTGTATTTGTAATTTGTATAAGTGTACATGTAACACCCCAAAAGTGAATAAAAGCAAAAAGGGGATAGGAAATACTCACTTTCTCCAAATGACTAGATGACTAAGCGAGCGTGAAAATGCGAGCAATCCAACGATTCAACAACGAAACTAGTCCAATTTAGAAGAAAAGAAATCGAATAGGGAAAATATCAAGCTTCCAATTCGCCAATTACAAGAGCTTATAATCAAAGCTTCAAATGTAGAAGTAATATACTCTAGAAGAAAGGTATGAGGGAGAGTTTAATCGAATTGAAACAATCGATTTAGAGGTGCAAAGTGTAATGGGTCATAGGTGGGTTTTTATACTAGTTTTGGATTCAATTAGGCTTTAAATTTGGTCAACACCATAAAGTAAGGTTTTATGATGAATTGACTATTTGACTAGGACTTTGACTAGGACTTTGACTAAGACTTTGACTAGGACTTTTGACTAGGACTTTGACTAGAACTTTGACTGTCTTAGCGGACCGCGAGAGCTAAAAAAATAATTTTTCTAATTTTAATCAATTTTAAGTTATAGACTTGTTTCCTTCTGTTTCTAAGTTGTTTTAGGACCGAAAATTAAGGGCTTTGAGTATCAAGGTCTAAAACATACGTGCTCGGGTGTAGATGTGAGTATAAAACATGCATACTTTTACTTATAAAAATTATAAGTTTTATTAAATTGTGAATTTTGGTCCTATTAAAATACGAGGGTTAAAAATAAAAATTTTGAAATAGTTAAGGAACCAATTATGCACATTTATGAAAAGTGAAGGGTGCAGGTTGTCACAGTCTCCCCTACTTTAGAAAATTTCGTTCCGAAATTACTTTCAAGTGAAGGTTTCCATGAAACAAAAGATATTTGTAAAAAGGCAAGTAGATTTTAAGAAATGCATCAGCCATGATTTGGCAAAGTTTGAAGTCGTTGTTTAATACCCAAAATAAGAGTTTGAAAATCCTTAATGTTTGACCCAAGGTTAGAGAATTAAGAGTTTATAATGAGCAAGGTTTGGGAAAAGTATGAAACTGGTGAGGGCAGGACAGTGTTATAGTAGCTTCCCTTACTTTAGAGAAGTTTCTGACCGAACTTTATTAAGGACGTGCAACAGGATTTCGACAAACAGAGAGTGTAAGAGTATACAAAGTTTGTGTTTTCTGTGTGGATGGTCCAGATAAAGACTCTAGGAAGTCGAATTGAAGCTCGTGTAAGAACATTCTTATCGAAAAATGCTAGCTATTAGTCAACGATCTAATAAAGAGATAGTAATGGGTTCTTGGTCAGACTCCTAGTCCGCTCCCGCAGTATCGCTCGTGCTTATATATAGAGTGTACCGCAGCTAACCCACCACACTACTGATACTTTGGACTCGTACTAATTGTCTACCAATAGCCTAAGTAGAATCACACACCACCCCCATGTACCTGTAAATCCATGATTGCGTTCCGGACCGTAATTATCGATTTACCTTACACTAGGGTGTTATGCTTTTCCATAACACTAACATAAGTAATACAAGAAAAAATGCGTGCAACCAAAATTTGTTAAGTAGTAGATACTGCTCAAGTATAAGATGCGGTTAGATGTTCTTCCCCTTTCAGGTTCACCCTTTAACCGGTAAATTTCTGTTCACATCATTGGGCTCTAAACAACCATATTGATAAACTCTGAGGATTACACCGTTCCCCTCGGGTTAGAGAAATACTCTGAACCGAGTCGTACATGGGAACTGGCTTAGATCTCATACGAGCTATCAATTAGTATGTTCGTTGGCTATGATGATGAACAAAATAATGTAAAGTATAACAGGGTTTTGCTCACAACAAAAAAAAAATATGCATACCAAATATGCGTTCATGTAAGTATATAAGTATAGCATAAAATTTCGATTGAAAGAATAGCATAACGTAAACCGAGTAAATCGCACAATTTGCACAAAATGAAAGTAAACGAGTTAAATTAATGCTCAAAACTAGTGTTGTAAGAATAACTACTAATAACTAGTGCGAGAATAGTTGCGAATAACGCGTGAAAATAACTACCAACAAAAGAATAATACAAAAATAATAAGATAATGTACGAACGTAACTATAAATAGAATGGTGTAAAAAAAATAATGAAATTTACTGTAAATGAAAGTGCGCACGTATAGTCTACTGGTATGAGGATAACTTTTTGGAAACCGAAGAATGTTTTAAGTTCAAAACTGGTTCACTTGAAAAGATTTCGTAGGTACACATTTTCATGTGTTTACGAGAAGTCGAGTTTGAAAAGTGTTATAAGGTATATTATTAGTTGCAAATTCCTCCCGAATACATATGTTGGATACGTTATATGAAAACATGCAGATTTACATTTGATTTGTAAAATATGCAATGCAAGTTTATAAAATGCAAGATGAAACCATTTCATGAAGTGTGTCTAATGTGTTTCGAAAGGCCAAGATTTAAAATGATGTGAAGGTTGTGAATGATCCCAGATGCCTTGACGAATTTTGGAAAATAAAATTTTCTGTATTTAAACATTTCTTTAACTTGTGGGTTGAAAAGTCAGAAATTTTTAATTGTTATGAAATGTTGAGAAAATCGAAGTGTTACCCGTTAAGACTGGGTAAACTTGAAACCTTTTAAATTTTCAAACTTTTACGAAATTTATACATTGAAAGATCATTTATTTGCAGGATCGTTAAGGCATCTCTTTGGGCTCATAGCGAGCTATTTGTTTCAAGGCACAAGGTGTATGAAAAGTGTGTTCTAATTTGGCGAATAGGCTTTCTGAAAAGACTTATAGAATAAGTTGTCAAATTAATCGTTTTAGAGAGTAGTGTACTAGTGCGTATCGTGTAGGTAGGCATTTATGTATGAGTTTAGTCTGACTAAGAAGTTCTAACTAATGGTAATTGGCTATGGCTTAGGAGACTGGGTGCAGCAATATTAGTATTAGGTATATGAGGATATGCTGTGACTTCGATCAAGTAAGTTTGTAAACATGAAGGTATAAAACAGGTTGAAATAATAAGTTTGGAAAAACCATGTTCATTTTTAAGTGTATGATGACGCAACATTCCTAAAATCAGGATGTGATCAAAGTTAAACACAGAGTTTAAAACTTAAGTCGTGGGTACAAATGTTTTAGCGCAAAACGAGTAATACCTTATAGTGTAAAAATCTTGAGCATAAGTGAAATAGTGTAAACTTTAATGCGATAATATATCGAACAAAAGTTTTAGTAATGATGATAAGGGATTCAAAAGCGAATGATCAATGAATAATGGCATATGAAACATCAAGTGATTAAATGGAATCTTCAAATGATAACAAACATAAATATCAATGATATAAAACATTGGAATTGTTTCCATAGGAAACTTTGACCAACTCAAGTATTTGAAATTTCCTAGTGACTTGTGGGGGCGTACTTTAGCCAATAAGTGAATGCTCATCCCAAGAGTTCCCAGGTAGGTATACAGGTCCCTCGTCTGATTGGGATTTATACGAAATACCAGGCCTAGACAGAAAACTCAGGATACAGGCGCTCACCCTTCCAGATTGCACGTGCCCCATCACTAGTAAATTCCAAAACTTTAGCGAGATTAAAAACGAGATGCAAAAATAGATCCTTGATATTTGGATTTCACTCCTAACTCAAAGATGTATTTCAAAATGAAAACGATTGTGGAATGAAACCAATCACTATGTTAAGAATATCACTCCAAGCTTAGTGGTTAAGTTCCTTTTTGAAAGAAATACTCTTTGAGGTGTGGATGTCACCCCTATCTCAAAGATATATTCCTAAGATATATAACATATAGAGGAGTGAAACTAGTCACCAAGGTATGGATGTCACTCCTAACTTGGTGATATCGTTTCGTTTCTGAAATACGAGTATCTTCTTCTCTAAACAAAACACCGAAAGAATATCGAGAAAGAATCATAGCGAAAATATCTTGAAAGAAAATAATAGGATAAAGAGAAATAAACACGAGAGGACTCGTGAATGTAAGCTTGGTTATAGACTAGGCTAAAAGGCATTCTAATAACCTAATTCCCTATAACCATGGCTCTGATACCAATCTGTAACACTCCAACCGATGGCGGAATCATCGAGGTGTCACGTAGTGACGATTGTTCAAAAGCACATGGTACTAAAATGTAAATATATTATTGAATAATTTAAATTGTCTTACATGGATGAAATGGAAAAAATACAAAAGTCTGAACAAAACATGAAATTTGAAATAAATTATTAAAAGCAAGCACTAAAATCCAATGCTATGGAACTAACATCAAACTGCACCTGAAACATGTACAAAATAAGTTTTGTCAACATATGAAATGTTGGTGAGTATTCCTAGTTTTAATACATATAGTAAGTTAGAAAATGTTATACAATTCAAGTGCAAAGCTACAGTGTGATTATGTAAACTATGTATCATACAAATGAGCGAAATCAATCCTGTAACTGTATAATATACTAAATGAACGGCGGTGTACTTATCCAAATAATTGGATAATAACTTAACAATGACCATGGATTCTCCGATAAAAGGGGGAGAATCAACCTAGGCGGGTTGTCAATCCAATAGCGTTATCCAATGTTAAGGTCGGCTTGTACAATGTTAATGATTTCACTAAGTACAAATGTATTCTACATGTAATGTCTAAGCATAAAGCACGTTTGTAAGCAAATGCACATAGTACTAGAATTGTATTGTAAAAATGTGAACTTGTATTTCTAATTTGTATAAGTGTACATGTAACACCCCAAAAGTGAATAAAAGCAAAAAGGGGATAGGAAATACTCACTTTCTCCAAATGACTAGATGACTAAGCGAGCGTGAAAATGCGAGCAATCCAACGATTCAACAACGAAACTAGTCCAATTTAGAAGAAAAGAAATCGAATAGGGAAAATATCAAGCTTCCAATTCGCCAATTACAAGAGCTTATAATCAAAGCATCAAATGTAGAAGTAATATACTCTAGAAGAAAGGTATGAGGGAGAGTTTAATCGAATTGAAACAATCGATTTAGAGGTGCAAAGTGTAATGGGTCATAGGTGGGTTTTTAAACTAGTTTTGGATTCAATTAGGCTTTAAAATTGGTCAACACCATAAAGTAAGGTTTTATGATGAATTGACTATTTGACTAGGACTTTGACTAGGACTTTGACTGAGACTTTGACTAGGACTTTTGACTAGGACTTTGACTAGAACTTTGAATGTCTTAGCGGACCGCGAGAGCTAAAAAAATAATTTTTCTAATTTTAATCAATTTTAAGTTATAGACTTGTTTCCTTCTGTTTCTAAGTTGTTTTAGGACCGAAAATTAAGGGCTTTGAATATCAAGGTCTAAAACATACGTGCTCGGGTGTAGATGTGAGTATAAAACATGCATACTTTTACTTATAAAAATTATAAGTTTTATTAAATTGTGAATTTTGGTCCTATTAAAATACGAGGGTTAAAAATAAAAATTTTGAAATAGTTAAGGAACCAATTATGCACATTTATGAAAAGTGAAGGGTGCAGGTTGTCACAATAATGATGTGTGTGCATGCTTATTTTACTCACCATCTTCGCCCACTAGCTCGCTACCGCCACACACCACTAACTGCCATAGCCGCCACCGCCACCACTCACTATCGTCGCTCACCCACCATAACGGCTATCCATCTCCAGCTTCCAACGTCGCCACCACCACCGTCGCCGCCGCTACCGCCAAATATCACCACCCACCATTACCATCACCATCACCGCCACTGACCACCACCCTCCACAACCATTCACCATCGATTTTATTCCTTCTTCTTTTCCTGCCTATCCAACAACACGAAGTAATTTTTTGTTTCATTCCCACATGGCAACCAAACAAGACATGGAATGGTAATGATTCATTCTATTACCTTGTCTATCCCATTCTCCATCCATTCTATTACCTTATACTAAATAGACCCTTATTGAATACAACTGACATATGGTGCAATTTCCTGTATTAATAAAGGGTAATTTGTGTATTTTGTCATTTAGGTATTTTATTAATCATAATTGAATGACAATGTTTCAATAAAAGTCTTAAATTGAAAGAGATAAAAAGTAAACTTAGGGTTTGTTTGGAATGGGGTAATAAAATGGATGAGGGAATGAAATAGACGAGATAAAGGAATGGACAAGGTAATGGAATGGATCATTACCATTCCATGTCTTGTTTGGTTGCCATGTGGGAATGAAACAAAACATTACTTTGTGTTGTTGGATAGACAGGAAAAGACGAAGGAATAAAATCAATGGTGAGTGGCGGTGGTGGGTGGTGGTTAGTGGTTAGTGGCGGTGATGGTGGGTGGTGATATGTGACGGTAACGAAGGTGGTGGCAACGGTGAAAGGTGGAGATGGATGGTCGTGATGGTGGGTGGGCGACGATGGTGTAGTGGTGGTGGTGGGTGGCGGTGGGTGGCCGGTGATTGGTGCGGTGATGGTAGGTGGTGGTAGCGTGGTGATGGGTAGCGATAGGGGTGGTGGGTGGTGGCGGTGATGGAGGGTGGGTAACGTTGGTGAGTAGTGACGGTGGTTGGAGGCGGCGGTAGTGGTGGGTAGAGAAAATTATGGTGAGTGACGGTCTTAGGTGGTGAAGGCAGTGGTGGGTAAGTGGCGGCGGTGTACGGTGGTGGCGGCATTGGGTGGTGTTGGATGGCGGCGGTGGTGGGTGGGTGGGTGAAGGTAGTGGGTGGCGGAGGCGACGGTGTTGGTGGTGGGAGACGGTGGTGGGTGGTGGTAGCAGCGGTGGTGGGTGGTGGTGGTGGTGGTGGGTGGTGAGTGGTGGCTTATGGTGTTGTTTAATGAAGGATGAATGAGGGATTGAATTAAAAAAAAACATGGGGGATGGATGGAATGGTTTTGAGGGAATGGAATGACTTGTTGAATAGGTGATTCCATTCCTTTAACCAACAAAAACAAACTATTTTTCAGAATCTACTGTTTATCGGTAAATTTTGGGTTCTTTGGGAATCTTTTGGGAAAAACGGGAAAACTGTATTTATTTTTTAATATTTGTTGAAAGTGGTTGTGAGTGGAGGAGAGAGAAACTCTAATAAGGTTTTGTGTAATATGTGGTTGTGATTGGTTATGAGTGGATGAGGGATAGGGAAACTACTGTGAATGCTCTTACATCCTAATGCATTAAGTATAGTCAACGATACCATTACTCTTTTAGAGCATTTATCCTTTTGTTACATTAAACATCATTCATACTAAAGATATGCAAAGATTGGAACTCCCGTTTTACGGTAAGCAAAGCATACTTTTACCCTATATATAAACATTAACTGATTACTCCGGGAGGGTCCCGGGGTTGAAAAATCTAATTTTACGTGATAACCTATTGCAAATGGCTCAAGTTAACTAACCACAAAATCTCTCAATCATTGCATGTTCATAATATTCTAATCAGTAATAACTCATATTCCCTAATCTAAAACCTAATCAGTAATCATCTAAATAATCACTTATGTAAGCTGCAACTATTAAAAAACTCATCACACCTCTTTAATTTCTCACATTCTAATGGCTCTTATAATTCCTAACCTAATCAACTAAACAAACACTTAAGTTGGAAGTTGTAATCATTGCATCTCATTATGCCACGTGGCATAATCAAGAGATGGTTGAGGCCACCATTGAACGTCACGTCAGCAACTATCAATTCTTTCCGAGCGTCCCGGGGTTGAAAAATATAACCATTCTAATAATACTAATACTAATAGTAATAATTATTACTCTTGTAATTAAATAAATAAAAAAATAACCTTGCTATAAGGTGACACCATGTGTTGCAGTGTTGCGCGATTCTTTTTCCTAACTTCTCTTGATGAAGTATACCTAGTAAAATTCCAATGATAACATGACGATTGGGCTGATTTTCAACATCGTAGATAAGAACCTGTTTTAAAAGAAAAAAACATGATTAATCAATAACATGAACACTTTGTGTGTTTTTTTCTTGTATGAACGAAACCCCACAAAAAATAGTCGATTTTTCTCCGTTTTTTAATAGGACTATGGTACTCGTTGGAAAGATAATAAAACGCTCGTTAACTTGGTGTAATTTTTTTCTTTAAAAAATCTCGTATATAAAAGATATAAACGTTTAAAAATTATGGGAGGAAACATGAGAGAGAAAATTTTAAGTTTATTTTAAAATTCATTTTTTCCTAAAATAACTCAATTTAATTTAGGGTTTTATGTTTATCTTTTTTTTTTTAATTAAAAAGGAAATAGTTCAAAAACACTAAAATCTTTCAATTATGATGTCACGGGACACTCTCAAGAGGAGATGAGGTCTCCATTGCACGCCACGTCAGCATATACGTTTTCTTTTATATATATATATATATATATATATAGATATAGATATAGATAAATAGATAACTACACAACTATTTTTCTTAATTATATTGAATTTAAGGGGTAAATCCAATTTATTTATGAACATAAACTTGCTAGTAAGATATTTGATATCGGTTTGTTAAAAGAGTGTAGAGCCGATCCGAACACATGTAAGAAAAAGTCAAGCCTAAGGCCCTAAACTAGAGCATATTCACAAAAAAATATCGATCTTAGTTTTAAACATCAAATTTGATAGGACTCATGAGCCTAAATATAATAGTATTTTCATGACATGCAATTAAATTTCATTATTTTAGTTATCGCATATACATAAATATAAATATACATATATAAGTATGATAAAAATATTAAATAATACACATCATGCAAATTTTAACTATAAATATAGATAAGAATTACATGTATATATAGATTAAAAAAATTAAACAATAAATAATTGAATTGAGCATAAGTTTTGCACATATAAGGTTCGAATTACTTCGAAATTAACTAATACTTTGTAATCAGAGTTTAGTAGAGTTCAAACGCAACTCCTTACTCATTTTAATCCAAAGGACAAATACACAATCTTTATTGTTTGAAGAAGTTGCCCTCATAAAAAGAGAGAGGGAGCGAGTATGTAACTAATAATATAAAACTTATAAAATCTAACATACGGTTTCATACCTCCATATCATGAAAGAATTAAAGAAAACCGATCGTGTATGTGATTAAGTTTACACGTTATGCGTTACAAACACCTAAAAATGATTATTTAAACACTAAAAAGTTGAAAATAAGTTTAGTTTTCTTGAATTTAACCCGAGATTATGTTTATTGTTTATCAATAAAATAACTTATACGAGGGGAGAAGACTCTACATACATGTTATTTTTTTACTCTCATAAAAGAAGAAAAATCTGAAAACGGAAACATTTTTACCCTCCCATAATTATAGTTGGGCCTATAATAATTGGAGCCAACCCTAAAAGTACAGAACTAAATCTGAAAATAATTATAAATATTTGCAATTGATGGCGATTTGACTGTTATGACAATTTTGTCGATAAAAAGTTAAAAAAAAGGTGATGCTTATATTGTTAAATATAGATATAGATATAAATATAGGCGTCAATGATCTACAGCCCAGCTATTTGATGTGGGAATGTTTACCTTTTTGAAGGGTTCCTGTTCGGATTTAGTCTCAGGTTAGAATCTCACGTTCCACCGAAAAAATAATCGCTTGGGTTTGAAAAGAGAAACCCGTATAGTGCTATGGTATTCGATCCTAAGCAGTGATCACTTTGCAACACAGGATTTACCGCTGAAACACTATTATCCAAAAAAAAAAGATATAAATATATGCATTCTATATTTGGAAGGCTAAGGGGACGGGGCGCTACCAGATTTGGTCACGGGTACCCTACTACCAGCACGGTAACACCGCCGTCACTCGTGCTGGTAGGGTTCCGTGAACCATTTCCTAGTCCTTTCTAAATGGCTGGTAACCGTTTATTATTTAATTTTAAATTAGTATAATTCATTTTTTTTAATTATAACCGTTTTCAAAACACATTTTAGTTATTTTTTATTTATATCGTGTGTTTTAAACATAAAGGAAAACAAAATTAAATAAAAACTATAAAACATAATTTATTAATATTAAACATAAATAAAACTATATCAAAACATAAAAAATAAAGTTAGAGTTGACGCATAAGTTGCCAGGCCTTGAGATGCTCAAAGTTGTCGCGGTAACGACCCGCATAGTTCACCTGGGTCAACTCCACATCCAACTCCAGCACAATGCCTGGGTACCGGCTCATGGTGCGCTCATAGCAGGTATTCCACCGATCACATTTGTTTAGATTGGTCCATTTTCTCTGTAAGCTCTCAATTGTGCCGTCACTTTTGCCGATTTATTGTTTAAAGTCAGCCAAGACACTGTCCCAGAAGCCTGTTTCCATACCTCCTGAGCCCATACGGGGTTGGCGTTGCAAGGATGGGTCGTTTTGTGCGTCTTTAAGGCACACGACCAGAGCCATTTTTTCATTTTCAGTCTAGCGAGTCATTTTGAAGGTATGGGTGTTTTTTTATGTTGAAGTGTGTTTTCACCACCGTGGTATGGTGATTTATATACAAAAAAATCTCAACCGTATTGCATGTGAAATTCAATATTTCTGACGGTTAGATGAAACTGATTTTAATGCACATAATTCTTTTTGACCGTGTTTGTAGGACCGTTTATGAGTAATCTTGCTGTTTGGTGGTAAAACCGTATGAATTTAAAAAAAACAAAAATTAAGATTTGAATTTAAATAAAAATAAATAAAAGAATCAGTGGAGTGTTGCCTCCAAAAAAGTGTTTCAGTGAGTAAATCAGTGAAGTGATGTAGCAGTGCATGATTAGTTAAAATCAGTTGAGTGAAAACTATTTCCTATGGGCGCCACTCCCCCTAACAATAACTTGGTTTGTAAGCACTGGGGATGTAATTCTGGAATACACTTATTTCCTTAAATTCTGCATTAACATGTTACTAATTCAATGATTCATTGCTTTGAAATCAGTGGCAAAGCTTGACACGAGATTTCGGGGGGTCAGAAATCACTAGTTTCGGGGGGTCGAAAACTAGTTTCAGAGGGTCAAAACCGTATATACCAAAAAATTTCTATACGAATACTATATAATCGAAACTATTGAACGAAAATTTGGACGCAAGGATCAGCCGCCCCTTAAAAGCAACGCCCATGTTGAAATACAATTTGAAAATAGCATAACCCTAAACCACTATTTTGATATATTTATTTTATTACAAACAACCATTATCTATATATATTAATACAAAGACACTTCAACAGTGTCTTTGTTTTAATATATATATTGGCCACTAACTTTTACGTTAACTTTATTTCTGCCACTAACTTTTAAGTTAACTTTATTTTCTTCTAATTTGACCACTAAACTTAGACCCACAAACTTTTAGTCTTTAGGATTTAAAACTTTGGCCACTAACTTTTAGCTTAACTTTATTTTCTTTCAATTTGATCACCTAATATATATATATATATATATTGGCCACTAACTTTTACGTTAACTTTATTTCTGCCACTAACTTTTAGGTTAACTTTATTTTCTTCTAATTTGACCACCAAACTTAGACGAACTAACTTTTAGCTTTTAAGATTTAAAACTTTGGCCACTATTTTTTAGCTTAACTTTATTTTCTTCCAATTTGACCATCAAACTTTTAGGTTTTGGGATTTCAAACTTTAACCACCAAACTTTTAGCTTTTAGGATTTCAAACTTTGACCATCAAACTTTTAGCTTTTAGGATTTCAAACTTTGACCACTCAACATTTTTAAACTTGCATTGCACTTTGGCCAAAATTTTAGCTTTTAGGATTTCAAACTTTGACCACCAAGCTTTTAGCTTTTAGCTGCGAGTATTTTTTTGAAGCTCACGCAAGAATAACAGTCACTTAATATTATCTTTTATGTCCACGAAACGCTCCACGCAATAGGAGCTCCCACAGCGACGCGCGATCTTTAACATCCGCCAAACACTCAACGCAAGAGGAGCTCCCGCCGCGGTTCGCACAACAGCCGCACCCGCAGTGAAGCACGGGCAACTAATACCTAGTTTTAATTAGAAAACAAATGAAACATTTAATTAAAAAAAAACCAAGATCATGACATGTTTAACACTAATGGGAAATTAGGGGACCAGGTACCATCCGTGTTGTTCACATATAGACATTTTTTTTCTTGTTCTATTTAACAGGCGTGAATGAGCTAAAACAATTAGCATTCAAATGCAACAATCATAATTATTTATCCTATTTGGCTGGCGGTCAAATTTTATTTAACCGTTTACAAATTAAAAAAAATAACCACCTTATATAAACACCATATACTTTATTTCACACAAACACATCAAATTTTATACAATTACATACATTTTATCAAATGGGTGGTGGTAATTTGTTCCCGATTACATATCGTCATCGATCATCCCGTGCAAATCGCCAACCCATAAACGACCAACCAACAACAAGCCCTCCGAATTTACACCTACCGACTACCAATCGATCGTGGTCAAACCCTCAAATATTTGAAATTTATGAGCCACAACTTCCTGGAGATTCGCCGACAAAAATATTGCATTACATATATGATTACACAATGTCTCTACTACAACTAGGAGTGATACGAATAGGAGACGTTGTTACAGTGCCAGTGCGTAATACTGCTACAGTATTGAACCCACGGGCTGCAGCGACAACTATTCCAAGTTGGGCTAAAGGTTACGAAACTGATCCTGGGGCCGAATACATAATGTATTCGGATGAGGAAATGTCTTCTCCGATACCCGAAATTGAGGGATATCGATACGAGAGGTTGGACGAACGTGATAGTGACCGTGACTGCTCTTTGCCCGAGTCAATTACGTATTCTTTCTTTTGATTTAACTTTAGCTATGTATTTCTTTAATTTTAGGTATGTAGTAATTTTAATTTTAGTTATGTAATAGTTTAAATTTTAGGCATGTATTAAAACAATAATATCATAGAAATTTTAAATAACTAAAATAGAAATCAAACATTAATATCATAGAAATCACAAATTGCCATGCCGAAACGTGTTCGAAATTGATGGCGCTCGTAGCCACATAGTTGATTTGTGTGAGTTAGATTACTATATCCTTGGCAAACTCAGGGTGGTCTGCCATTGTTGCTTCAAAGAGAGTGTTCCATCAATTACATTTGGTGTTGAGATCCACTCACTTATTAACAACCGAATCAATGGTGCGGTCATTTATACCCTCTATTTGGTTGAATTCCACCAACAAGTTGTGCCCAAACGAATTCCTCCCTTAGCGGCAACGATGGTGGTTTTTGACATCTAGCCACCCCGTCACTAACACAATCTCCTCATCTACATTCTAACAGACCATTTTTTTCGAGATGATTATAGATGATTTTGGTTTTGGCATTAGAAATTATGGGGTTTTATAGGGTAAAAAGTGGGGTATAAATTTCTAAACGTCAGGTACGATAATATTACCGTTGGGATAAAATATATTCGTTACTTTTATTAAATTTAAATAAAAATAAACAAATGAATCAGTGAAATACTGCCTCCAAAACTATGTTTTAGTAAAATGATGTGGCAATATAGAATTGGTTGAAATTAGTGAAGTTGAAAAAAATTATGCCCCTGATACCCTTAGTAAATAGATCCATCAACAAGTTGTTAACACCTTATCATTCATATATCACAACAAACCATCAGATTATTATATAAAACCTCAGTTGAAAACAGTGCCGTACTTCCACCACTCCACCACCTCCTCTTCCGCCCCCTACCAACGTCCTCCGTCATCACCAAAAAAAAATATATTTTTTTAATTATAGCTAACGACTTGCTTTATAACCGGTAAAAACTTCAACACATCATGGTCTACAACCTGAGATTGATACCAGGAACCTCCTAAGACTATCTGGTGTAGAATGGAGCCCCGAGGGGTTTCATTGCGCCACCTTAGCTCCATCTCAGCTCCACGTCATCACGGGGCTTCATTGTTTGCTTCAAATGGTGTCCAAGAAATGGCATGGTGCCCCTACACTATTTTCCTATTTTATTAGCTTAATTAAAGCGAGGCACACCAAAAGTATCTGTTGTCCTTTGTTATTGTGCCGGAATGCCAGCAAGGGTTCAATAGCGCCCATGAAATAGAGGACGGGACGCTATTGATGGAAAAAATGATGAGGTGGTAGGGGCGTCACCCCTTGCACCGTCCAACCTAACTGGGACACCAGCAACGGTGTTCCCGAACAGGTAGTGGGTGCCCTCCCCCTAACAATACTCTAGTCAAGATTCCCAAGTTATTGGAATAAATAAAGGCTATTGGTTTCTTATGTATCCCAAATTGTTCTAAGCTTCAAAGCTTGGTGTGGTCAAATTTCTGTAAATTATGTAACAAATAAAAGCTAGATGGTTCTGTTTGGTTTTAAATGAAACGATGTCTTTCAAAAGATAAATTATGCCGTATATAAGTTCACTTTAAATAAGATTTTAATATACTTATAAAAATAATAAAGTATGCTGCCTAGTAGCATAAGGGCGTGTAAAATGGTGTTGTCCATGAGGTCGATGCAAAGTTATGATTCGCAATGGACAATGATGTAGAGTTTGTAGTAGATTAAATTGTCGTAAACAAAGATATATTTAAAACAAATAAGTAATTTTGAATCGAAAACATGATATCATACATTTAATGGAATCTTTTTATGTTTGCAACAAACAAGCAGAACTTAATATGCTGTAATTTTTTTTTACTTTGATTGAAGAGTTTAGGTGTTGGTCAGAGTCCGTTCACGATTGTTGACTTATGGTTTTGTCTTACATGTCGGTAATTACTATTCCATCTTTAAATCAAACGGCCATATGCCATATCACTATATCAGGTCACCGTCTATCTACTCATGTCCCATTGCATTTGTGAGTCCCACCACTTAAAAGTTATTGAATTTATGTCGCATCAAATGCATAACGTATACTAGTTATTATATATATTTATTACACAACAAGAGAACCATAGAATAATTTCGCAAGTGTAATCATAGAATACGTGAAAGTGTTGATAGATTCTTATATATAGATCAACAACCATAATAAACATAATTCACGTATGGAATCTATTAATTCTTTATTTGAACAGCTAGTTATTCTAACTTGGGGCTGTTTGATAGCCTCTGAATCAGCCTCTTAACCATTCAGGTCTGAATCATTCAGCATTTAGACTGTTTGTTTCAGCATCTGAATGGAATGATTAAGTGCTGAACCATTAAGCTAATAAGGGATGCTGAATGATTCAGCTCTTAATTATTCAGAGCCTCTTAGCCATTCAGACCATCTTAGTGATTCAGCTCTTAACTATTCAGAGCCTCTTAACCATTAAGTATTGATGAAACAGCTGCACATTTATTCACAGGATGCATTTTAGCTTGCAGCGTTTGGCAAGCGGTTGCGAATTTGTGTCATCCCCCTCCTATATTCGCTTTCGACACCAAGGACCTTTTGGAGATCAAGATTACATCCGGTTGGCCTGAAATATATCGAGAAGTTATTTGAGGTATTATCATATTATTAATTGTTGGAGATTATTGAAGGCTCGCAACGAATTCATCTTCAATGCAAAGGAGGTTATTAGATCGGAAATACTTTCGGACGTAAAATCTCTTGGTTTTTATGGTACAAGCATAGGCGAAAAGACAATGTATGTGATTGGGAGTCATGGTGTAAATTTAATTTTATGTAAGGTTGTGTTCGGCGGCTCGTTCTCTTCCCTGGAGACGAGTTGTCAGCCGTTTCTAATGAAGTTCAATTTTTTTTTTTTTTAAAAGTACTTATACAGTTATACCTACACATTGTAGAATTTAAACCCTCTACCTATTATAAAATGCACGTATATATAAATCATAAATGGGTATATTAATCTTACTTTGTTTACGTGTATGAACATCACCATTACAAGTGAACATCAATAAGCATCATGCATCGTTTGAGTCAAGAGCCTTGTGAAGCTTATTTTTGGGAATTCTATGTATGGAAATTATTAACTTCTCAACATTTTTGAAACATTTAATTATGTTTTTTTGAACGGCAAATTTCTTCTTCTTGTGAGACTTGAACCCATAACCTCCTCTTGTGTTTTTTAGAAGTTTTGCTTCTATCATTGGGCCACCAACCCCAATGACAAACATTTAATTATATGTCTTCACATTCAAATTCTTGTTTTCTTAAAGTACATTTTCATCTATCATACCAAGTTATAGATTATGTAATTATATTGGACTAGATATATGATATGAGAATAATGGTATACGTGACTACATAATCATGTACATACGGCTGGCTATATGTGTGAAATTGTTATCAACAAGACCGTAGATTTACATCTCATTAAATATGATTACTTTCGTGACTTCATCCAGTCATCCTAACTTATAATATTGAGTCTATGTTTAGGTTTATTTGAGTTTCTTCTCATTGTGTGAAAACATGAATATACAATTTTTATCCTAAGAGAACAAAAATAACCTCATTAATTATATTCTTCTTAAAATTCTTCAATTAGACAACTTATTTTCTAGGGACACTCTTTCTCACTAGTCCTCTTTCTCAAAAGGATCTTTCACTACTTTTCAAATCTTTCCTCCCTAATATCAAATCACACGACATAACCACACACCTCCACTGTGTTTGGGATCATTTTTCAGCTAACACCGACAAGTTTCAAGCACGCGGAGGTCCCCACTTGCCATACCTTTAATTAGTTGACGTATATGATGTTACATAAATATATGTATGTATAAATGTACATACAATATATCGACACAACTTGAGGTTCTTGAACAAGTGGTAGGTGAATAGTTCTGAAACCATAACTCATGGCACCAGATCATACGGTGGTGGATGTATGTACACTCACTTTTATCTAGCAGGTTATAGGTATTTGAAATCGAATTCAACATGAGAATATTACGAGATCGATCAACTAGAACACAGATATTTAATTAAAAGCAAAATGATTATTTCAACCATTATGTGATTGCAAAAAGATAAACGAAATGACATATAAAACCCCACAAGAAATCATTAGCTCCTATTTAGAAGGAACTGTTGTTGTTAACATGCTAACAACTTGATTAACAAATAAATTATACATACATTACATCCTCAGTGCTTCTAAGTTCTACCTCTATAAGACATCTAGTAATCTCCATCTTAAGGGTTAAAGACACTAATTAATAAGCGAGGTTAGTTAGATGACACACTAGATTTAGATTAACAATTCAATAACACATGTTTTCTCTACATACATACAAGCATCCATAGCAAATCCTTGCATTTTCACATCATCACTACTTTTTAATTAACTTAATGTTTATACCATATAAAATTATGAATAAAATTTTCATATAACTTATTATGATAAATGAACTTTATTAATTAAATTTATAAAAGTATTGTGCACAAAAGATAACAAATTGGTGTAAACCCTATACAAAATTAATGTTTTCAAAATTAATTCATTAACACTTAAAATAATTTAAAACTAAAAGCCTAAAACAAATGTGTTGTAATCAATGCACTTAAAGGTGTGTTAAAACAATTAGTGTTGATTATATCATAATAACCTGAGTGAAACACAAAACTAATCATAAACTGATTAGCTGATAACCGTAACAGAAATGTAATGCACTATGGTCTTAGTCAAGTTCCCTTTAGGGTGTACAGTTTTGATGGCTTTAGGTGTTCTTGATTAACACGGTCGAGAGAGAAAAAGAAAGGAAATCGTGAAAGGGTTCTTTATTATGATACACAAGGGAACACCCTATTAAGTTAGTATGAGAAATTATGATAGTCAAGGAAATACGAGTTATAAACATAGGGATACATTAATAATTGATCACAATGTCAAGACAAATAATATATATAACTAAGATATATTTGTTCTTACATTCTCCCACTTGGTCGAGTTACTTTGAGCATTAGATTAGTATGTAGATGTTAATACTCACTTTAATTCTAAACCCAAACTATAGTAGAGAAATACAATCATTGAGTCAGTGTTAACACACCATTTTCATCAAGACATTCTTCAATATGTCTTATAATTTGGAGACCTTCCCTCACACTAGCAAGAAGCCCCTTGAAATGAGCATTTGTACTATTAGGAACTGCAATGGCAATTGTTGTCAATGTTACTACTACAATGCTCCAACAATAGTGGGTTTCTACTGGAAATAAAGGTTGGACTATGTTGCTGTCGAACTCTACTACTCCAGTGAATCCTTTAGATTTCCTTAAAAGCATCATAAGATTACTCGGATCTTTTTCTGCATTAAGGAGTTGAGTTATAGAATTTAGATTACTTCTTAATATTTTCTTTGTATGTTTCTCCTCCTCTTCGATCAGGACATCATACCTTGCATATTCTTCTATTTATGAGCTCGTATTATTATCACGCGTGTTGGCTACCTTTCTAAACCATTTTAAAACGGATTTGTAGAATCTCCCACAACACAGAGACTAAGATTAGCAAAGTTCGCGAAACAAGCCATGTTGTTTTACATAAAATGAAAACTACAATATGAATTGCTATACAAAAGTTCAAAATGTATTTTTATGTAATGAAGAATTATTTTTAAATGGCGGCCTGGAATATGTGAATTGACATGGTTACGTTTCCATTGTTGAAGCATTTGGATCCAATGTTTCTCAACTCGAAACCCGTTTAACTGGGTCTTTCTTAATTTCTTGGAGAGGCGATAATGGCTGCTAGATGTGAAACATCTGAATATTGGTGCAATGCTTCCTACTGAAACCCCAACTAATAACACGACACGAATTACTGTGAGAGGCCACTTAAATTTTCTAAACAAAAAATTGTATATCCCTTTTTCATTAGAATATCCTATGAGAGCACATTTCTCAGCTTTACTACTTAACTTATTAGATTCATTTAAAATTGTTGCAAAACACAAATACCCAAATATATTTAAATAACCTAGGAATGGTTCAAAACCATATATTAGTTCACAGGGAGTTCTACCATCCAAGACTGACGAATGAGTCCTATTAATTAGATAAGAAGCACTTACCGCACATTCAGTTCAAATCTAATAGGTAAATTACTCTGAAATAGTAGTGCCCCAGTGACATTAAGTAAGTGCCTATGCTTTGTTTCAACAATTCCATAACTAGGGGGTGCAAATGAGCCGAGTAGCTCGCAAAGTACTCGAGCTCTGGTCGTTAAATTTTAGAAACGAGTTGAGCCTTATCAAGCCTGAGCCAATCCGAGCTTGAGCCTAAAACAAAGCTCGTTTATTAATCAAGCCCAAGCTCGAGCTTGACATGCAAGGCTCATCAGGCTCGTCAAGCCTTAGTGTAATATTAGTTTTATTAATATTTAATAGTATTTACCCATTATTTAAACTTGTTTACTAACGAGCCAAGATGAGCTTCATAAATCAAGCTTGCGAGCCTATAATATATATTATTTTTATTTAATATATTAACTCATAGATAGTAAACGACTCGAGCCCGGGTCGAGATCAAGCTTAAGAAAATTCCATCAAGCCGAGCTTGAGCTTTGAAAAGAAAAATCCAATCGAGTCGAACTCGAGCTCTCATAAGTTTTTCTAGCTCGAGCTCTAGCTTGGTCGAGCTTGAGCTTGGCTCGTTTGCACCCTTACCTAAAATACTTGACAATTTTATTAAATTGACTTTATAAAACATTCACAAATTCTTGAATATTTTCAAAGACTTCAATTTTGTGCATCATTGACCATACCCATACAGCCCTAGAATAATCATCAACAATAATAAAAAAGTTCCAAGGCCTTCCCTACTTTGAACCCTATATGGCCCCATACATTTTAGTGAATTAGTTCACCTGCACTTGTGGACTTTTGATCACTTAATTGAAAAAGGATCGCTGTGTTTTTTAGCCTTGTGACACACATCACAATGTAAATCATTCTTAACAACTTTAACTCCTATAATAGACTCAGGTTTCTTACTAACAATATCAGAAGGGTGTCCTAGTTTAGCATATCAAAGATTATACTTTTTATTACTAACACCTACCTTATTGCTAATAAAAGATCAACCACAAAAGTATAGACCTTTAAGTTGATTACCAGTCAGTAGGATTTTCTTTGTTGACAAATCTTGTATATAACAATTATGTTCATCAAATCCAGCATACAAACGATTGTCTTTAACCAACTTATGAACAAAAATGAGATTAACACAATACTCAGGTACTACAAACACATAATGTAAAACAACACCATTTCCTAGTTTTAAAGTACCAATTTCAGTAACTAAAGCATTAGTCCTATTAGGATGCTTAACTTGATCATTTGAATCAGACACATCAACATAATATGATAACTCATGTTCACTTGTAACCATGTGTTGGTTAGCATCTGAGTATATTATCCAACCCATTCTAAATTTATTTCTACTCGCATTAACACAAAATATAGGTTTAGCAAACACACTTGCACATAATGGAGAAAATAAACTACCTGGAACATTATGACTTTGAGGAGCATCAATTATCCTATCATAAATCAAACTTAACAACTTAGACAGTTGATCACTAGTCAAAGAAGTAATAGGTATGTACGTTATCAGAAGTACAACTATTATTAGCAATTACCTTTTTTCTTGTATCCCTCTTGGTTTTTCCCAAGAAGGAGACCCAATTAACGCAAAACATTTCTCAATTGTTGTGACAACCAGCACCCTTCACTTTTCATAAATGTGCATAATTGGTTCCTCAACTATTTCAAAATTTTCATTTTTAATCCTCGTATTTTAATAGGACCAAAATTCACAATTTAATAAAACTTATAATTTTTTTAAGTAAAAGTATGCACGTTTTATATTCACATCTACACCCGAGCACGTATGTTTCAGACCTTGATACTCAAAGCCCTTAATTTTCAGTCCCTAAACAACTTACAAATCGAAGGAAACAAGTCCAGAACTTAAATCCTCAGAGTTTATCAATATGGTTGTTTAGAGCCCAATGATGTGAACAAAAATTTACCGACTAAGGGTGAACCCGAAAGGTGAAGAACCCCTAATCATGTCTTATACTTACACATTAATCTCATTACGGTTAAAAGGTGAACCTGAAAGGGGAAGAACCTTTAACCACATCTTATACTTGAGCAGTATCTACTACTTAACACATTTTGGTTGCACGCATTGTTTCTTATATCATTTATGTTAGTGTCGTGGAAGAGTATAACACCCTAGTGTAAGGTAAACCGGTGATTACGGTCCGGAACGTAATCATGGATTTACAGGTACATGGGGGTGGTGTGTGATTCTACTTAGGCTATTGGTAGACAATCAGTACGAGTCCAAAGTATCAGTAGTATGGTGGGTTAGCTGCGGTACACCCTATATATAAGCACGAGCGATACTGCGGGAGCGGACTAGGAGTCTGACCAATAAAGAGATAGTAATGGGTAGCTTCTTGGTGTTGACCAATTTTAAAGCCTAATTGAATCCAAAACTAGTATAAAAACCCACCTATGACCCATTACACTTTGCACCTCTAAATAGATTGTTTCAATTCGATTAAACTCTCCCTCATACCTTTCTTCTAGAGTATATTACTTCTACATTTGAAGCTTTTGTAATTGGCGAATTGGAAGCTTGATATTTTTTCCTATTCGGTTTCTTTTCTTCTAAATTGAACTAGTTTCGTTGTTGAATCTTTGGATTGCTCGCATTTTCACGCTCGCTTAGTCATCTAGTCATTTGGTGAAAGTAAGTATTTCCTATCCCCTTTTTGTCTTTATTCACTTTTGGGGTGTTACATGTACACTTATACAAAATACACATACAAGTTCACATTTTTACAATACAATTCTAGTACATTGTGCATTTGCTTACAAACGTGCTTTATGCTTAGACATTACATGTAGAATACATTTGTACTTAGTGAAATCATTAACCATGTACAAGCCGACCTTAACATTGGATAGCGCTACTGGATTGACAACCCACCTAAATGATTCTCCCCCTTTTTCATCGGAGAATCCATGGTCATTGTTAAGTTATTATCCATTTATTGGATAAGTACACAGCCGTTCATTCTTGTACATTTATACAGTCACAGGATTGATTTCGCTCATTTGTATGATACATAGTTTACATAAATGCACGGTAGCTTTGCACTTGAATTGTATAACATTTTCCAAGTTACTATATATATTAAAAATAGGAATGCTCACCAACATTTCATATGTTGACAAAACTTATTTTGTACATGTTTCAGGTGCAGTTTGATCTTAGTTCCATAGCATTGGATTTTAGTGCTTGCTTTTAATAATTTATTTCAAATTTCATGTTTTGTTCAGACTTTTGTATTTTTCCCATTTCATCCATGTAAGACAATTTAAATTATACAATAATATTTACATTTTAGTACCATGTGCTTTTGAACAATCGTCACTACGTGACACCTCGATGATTCCGCCATCGGTTGGGGTGTTACAGATTGGTATCAGAGCCATGATTATAGGGAATTAGGTTATTAGAATGCCTTTTAGCCTCGTCTATAACCAAGCTTACATTCACGAGTCCTCTCGTGTTTATTTCTCTTTTTCCTATTATTTTCTTTCAAGATATTTTCGCTATGATTTTTTTCTCGTTATTCTTTCGGTGTGTTGTTTAAAGAAGAATATACTCGTATTTCACAAACGAAACGATATCACCATGTTAGGAGTGACATCCATACCTTGATGATTAGTTTCACTCCTTAACTTAGTGACTGGTTCATTTCCACCGTAGTTTTCAATTTTGAAATACATCTTTGAGTTAGGAGTTAAATTCCATATCTCAAGGATCTATTTCTACGCCTCATTTTTAATCTCGCTAAAGTTTTGGAATTCACTAGTGATGGGGCACGTGCAATCTGGAAGAGTGAGCGCCTGTATCCTGAGTTTTCTGTCTGGGCTTGGTGTTTCGTATAAATCCCAATCAGACGAGGGACCCGTATACCTACCTGGGAATTCTTGGGATGAGCATTCACTTATAGGCTAAAGTACGCCCCCACAAGTCACTAGAAAATTTCAAATATTGGGGTTAGTCAAAGTTTCCTATGGAAACAATCCCGATGTTTTATGTTATTGGTAGTTATGTCTTGTTTATCATTTGAAGACTCAACTTCATCCCTTGTTGTTCCATATGTTTTATTCTGTTGGATCAGTATGCTCTTTGTTTAAGTAAGAACTTGCTATCTTTGACACTTAAGTTTTTAGCAAGCTCTTGTATATCAAATTGTAAGCACAGCGGAATGTATAAGTTAAAGCAACACTTTTTATACTTAAGAGGAGTTATTACTCCCTCTTGATGATTGAAACTAATAATGACAAGTATTTATTATGAATCTAAGCAGTAAATGAGAATTAGATACTTAGGCAGATTCACAATAAATACTGAAATGGAATAGAACAGTGAAAGTGTTTGAAGGATTTTTCTGTTAAAATCAATGTCTAAAATAGAAGGTTGAAGCCTCCTATTTATAGACGTTTACATACATGTATCTTGCCAATAAAGCAAGTACAGAAACATCAGAAACAAGTTGCACAAGTTGCAACATTAAAACAAACAATTACAGCTAAAAGTAATAATAAACAATAAACTACTGATACAAAAGGCGGTGGAAAATATCTGATGCTAAGTGCTGATGAATGACAAACTACTGATGAGTAGTTTGTCTTCAGTACTTCTGAAGTGAACTTGTCTGGTTTGGACTTCAGAACTTCTGATGAAGTTTCTTCTTCAGCACTTCTCATATCTTCTCTTCAGCAGTTTCTTGTCTTCTCTTCAGTTCTTCTATACTTAGCCAAAATTGACAGAAGTGAATTAGACTAAGGTTTCCAAAAGTGGTTTCACCAATCCTCTTTGTCCTAACAATCTCCCCCTGGATTGATGAACCCAAAACCTTACTAATTCCTTATGATCTTCTTCTGTCTTGAACAATCTTCCATATTTCTTTATACATGGTGTTCTTTAGCTGGTTTAACTGTCCATCAGATAGAGATCCTTTCTGTGGTTCCAGATGTTGAATTGTGAGCAGGTCTTGTGTTGACAGTTTCTTTAGATCACTGATCTTCTTGTAAGCCCTGCTTGAAAGGTCTCTTCTTGTCAATAATACTGAGTTGTTAGCAGTAAGTGACCATCTGATGATAGGTACCTTTGACTTGTTAAAGTCAGAGGTATAGGGAACCAGACTTGTCCCTTGGGTTGATGATCCTGAGTGTTGGATGCTTTCTATTTTACTAAGCCTCAGGTGGGAGTCTCTTCCTTGTTGTTGTTGTTTTTGTTGCATATTAGGCATCTGAATAGTTGGGAGATGGTGTTCAGTCACTACCTTGGTATGCATCTTGTCTTTGATAGTCTTTTGAATTTGGTAGGCAAAGGTGGAAGGATTCTGAATTGTGTTATCAGAGGTTTCTCATCAATGTCAAAATCTGAGTGAACTACTGAACTTCCTTCAAGTAGTACAATTTTGAAATCAGTTTTGACATTGTCCTCTGATTTCTTCCTTTGAGTAGCAGGCCTTCTTGTTAAAACACCAGAAGTTCTAACTACTGATCTTGAAGGTTCAGCAGTTTGAAACTTCTCTGGATTTGCAGCCTTGGCAGCCTTATATTTTCGATAAGTATCCACCAGTCTTTCTTCTTTCCATCTGGATACTGAGGCTTTTGAACCATAGCCATCTGCTACTAATTCATCTATCATCTGGGCTCTCTTGGCCTTTCCTTCTTTACTTGTGGCCAGTTTGTCTGCAATTAGTTGTGCCCTTCTTGTCAGCTCTTGCATAGAGAGTCCCTTGAGTGTGTAGGCTTTAGTCTTGCTGTTCTTTGTGATGTAAGACACCAGTTGTTGTCTTTTGTCTTCTTCAGCAACATGATCAATTTCAGCCTGTCTTTCCAGTTCAGCTTGATAAGCCTGGAGCTTCTCTTCATACTCTAAGTCATCCCTTTGTTCCAGATTTTTCCAAATCTGGTCTTCCTTGGCTTTTTGTTGAACTGCCTTTAACCTCTGCTCAAGAAGTTCAGTAGATTGAGAGATTGGAGCAGGGGTTAGGACAGTCATAGTAGTGGTTGTTGTAGGCCTTGGAGGAGCAGAAGTTGGTTTGATTTGTTCAGTGGATCTGGAAGTATTAGTTTGTTGAGATTTGGAAGTGTTAACCTCTGATGGGTTGACAACTGCTGATGGTTTGTCAACTACTGAAGGATTGTCTTCAGTATCTTCTGAGTCATTAGGACTTTGACCATCAGAGGTTTCTTTATTATGCCTTAGGGATTTTTCAGAGGTTTGGGTCTCATCTTCCTTTTCTGTGGCTTCAGTATCTTCCACTGAGACACCAAACTGTTTGGCCAATGCTTCTTTTCTGGCCTGGTTTTTCTGATCTCTCTCTAGGATAGCAAGTCTTGCCTTTCTTCTGGCTTCAACTGTATCCATTGGTTCCTTCATCTTCTCCCTCGTTTTGGATTCATCAAATAGGCTTCAGAGGTTTGATCTGATCTGTCAGATTGGCAATTTGTTTGCTGTTGAAGTCAATCTTGGTCTGCAGATCATTCATCTTTGTCTGAATCACCCCAAATTGGTTCTTGATGGACAGCTCCAAGTTAGCTGTATAGGTTTGGAGGTGATTCTTGATGAGGGCATTCATCATAAGATAAAGGTCACCACCTGGGCTGCATAGTTGGTTCATGTCTATGCTTGAAGGCCCAGGGAATTGGGTAGGCATTTGATGTGAAGGGTCTATTTTTGGGAGATCCTCATGTTGTACAGAGGATGCCACTCTAGGGGTTTTAGGGATTGAGTGGACTTTAACCTGTTCAGGGGTGACTAGCTTCTTGAGCTTGGATACCCCTGAAGCAGGACCTTCATAAAGTGCCGTCAATTCAGTAGTTTTGGTTGTTGAATCATCATCCAAATTAATGGAATCATCTGAATCCCTGATGTTGTCCTCAATGAGGACTGTCTCAGTTAAATCATGAGCTGAGCCCAACTCAGTTCTCTCATGAACCTCTTGTTCTTGGTTCTGAGGATTTCCTACCTCAGGCATTAAGCCTTCATCAGTAGTTGCTACATCTGAGGTCTTAGCTTTTTTACTTCTATCCTCAGATCCACCACTGGGTGGTAACTGAGTAGTAGCAGCCTCAGATGCCCCAAGAGTCTCTAAGATTGGGCTTAAAGACCCTGGTCCACCCTCATCTCTTGGGTTAGGGCTAGTGATGTCCATATCCATGTCTGATTCTGTGGTTATGTCCCCTGTTTGTTGTGGTTGTAGGGGACTGACATTATCAGATGGGACTATCTCTTTTAGCCCAGAGAGAAGTTTGGTAATCTCTATTGCCTCCGGTTCAGAAATTTGAGGGGTTGGTTCAGAAGTTTGGGCAATAGGTTGAATAGGTTGGTCAGCAGTTTCAAAAGAAGTGTCAGTTACAACAGTTTTTCTAAGTCTTTTTCTTTTGAATAATATTGTTATGGGTGCTCTTGGTGGGGTTTGAGATGGATGAGACTGAGAGGGTGTTTCAGTCTCACCTATTTGAAGAGCAGATTGCTCATGAGCATGTTCAGGCATCTCAACCTCCTGAACAGCTTTTCTTTTGGGTTGGTGGGTTTCTGTCTTTGTTGGCTTGGGCTTTTTGGCTTTTGATGATGTGAGTTTGGAAGATGTGGGTTTCAGGGGGACTTTTTGTTGTTCTCCCTGATCATCTTCTGGCCAGGTAGCCGGTTTGTTATGCCTAGAGTATGCTTGTGAGGTTAATGGATTTAAAGTTGAAACTTTTCCCACAAGCACCTCATTACCCAGTTCCCCTATTATGCATTGCATAATGAACCTTGGGTATAACAAAAACTTTTTCTTGGTATTATTATGATGTAACACCAACTCATTGAAAAATAATTTTGATGCCCTGAATTTGGTTTCATTCACTATGGAATGAAATATTGGTTGAAAAGTAGAGGGCATCTGGTCATAAGACCCTGTCTTTGGACTCAAACACATAATAATATAATGAAACAAAAGCTTGTATTTTGGTTCAAAATATTTTTTGAAGATAGTAGCATGGGAGAGAGTACCTTGATAACCACACTCTGTCATGGTTAAGTGAATGTCAGAGTTAGCAACATGATCAGGGGCAGCTACATCATTCAGGCCCAGTCTTGTTGCCAGTGTGGCCGGTGTGATGGTCAGTGGTTTCCCTTTTATTCTTGAGTTGAGGGAGATAATTTCACCATCAGCCGTCACCGTCTCAGCATTAGCCCAGAACTCATTTAGAGTTTTAGTATGAATTGGTGGGTCGATTGTGAGAGCAGTAAAATATTGGGATTTTACGACAAGATCAATGATCTCATCGTATTGGGACCAGCCTTCTTGTTTTTCAAGAAAGGCCCTTTGATTGTGACCCTGTTTTAGAACGAGAGCCATGTGGTTTGGGTTTTTGTTGATCGAACAGTTGATTTGCAGGTTTAGGTTTTTGAGAGACAAGGAGGGAATTTTTGAGTTTGAAAGGATAAGTGTTGAAAAAAGGTATTTATCAGAAGTTTTTAACCGCTTGAATCTTCTTTATTAGAAGTTTTTAAACCGCCTAGGTTAAAAATCTCTTTATCAGAAGTTTTAAACCGCCTAGGTTAAACTTCTGATGATGGGAAAAGTCAGATTTGCCCTTTTTGACTAAACTGCTGATGAAGGATTATCTTCATCAGTAGTTCCCATTTCCTCTTCAGTAGTTTTAACAGCTAATGAGAAATGTTTTATAAATACTTTTATTCACAACTTCTGAAGGTTATTTTATCAGAAGTTATTCACTTTTCAGAAATTATCCCCATACTGATGTTTTGTTCATCAGTAGTTTCTCTCTTTTCAGAAGTTTTGTTTCAGACTTTTTGTCTTTTTGTAAGTGGAAAATGAAAAATATGTGCAGAACAATAAAATAAACACTTACAAATTTAGCATCCCAAGCATGGATACTAACTTCTGAAATGTTGATGTGTCAAGGGGTTTTGTGAAGATGTCAGCTATTTGATTAGCTGTTGCTACATGCTTCACCTCAATCTTGCCTTTTTCATAGCAATCTCTTATGAAATGGTACCTGATCTCAATATGTTTAGTTTTTGAGAAATGTACTGGATTTTGAATGATGCTAATGGCAGATCTGCTGTCTACAAGCAATGGTGTCTTGGTCTCTTTGATTCCATAATCAAGAAGTTGATATTGGAGCCATTGTATCTGTGATGTACAACTTGCAGCTGCAATGTATTCAGCTTCAGCAGTTGAAGTTGCAACAGATGTTTGCTTCTTTGATTGCCATGACACTAGACAGTTACCCAAGAATTGACAACCACCAGATGTTGACTTTTTTGTCATCTTACACCCTGCATAGTCACTATCTGAAAAAGCTGATAACTTGGTATTGCTTGAAGCAGGATACCAAATTCCAAGTGTTGGAGTTCCTTTCAGATATCTGAAAATTCTTTTGACTGCTATAAGGTGTGATTCCCTTGGTGCTGATTGATATCTAGCACAAGACACATGTTGAAAACATAATATCTGGTCTAGAAGCAGTTAGATATAAAAGGGAACCTATCATGCATCTGTACATGGTTTGATCAACCTGTTTTCCTTGATCATCAGGTTCAACTTGTGTGATTGGTGTCATGGGAGTGGAACATGATTTACAGTCTTGTAAAGAAAATTTGTTTAATAATTCTTTAACATATTTTGATTGATGTATAAAAGTTCCATTTGTTTGTTGCTTGATCTGCAGTCCCAGAAAGTACTGCAGTTCTCCCATGGTACTCATCTCAAATTTTGATTGCATGAGTTTCTTAAAATCATCACACAGTTTTGTGTTTGTTGAACCAAAAATGATATCATCAACATAAATTTGAACAAGTAGGACATGATTTCCAACATGTTTAATGAAAAGAGTTTTATCAATGGCACCTCTTGTAAAGTTATTTTTGAGTAAAAAGGTGGAGAGTGTATCATACCAGGCTCTTGGAGCCTGTTTGAGCCCATAAAGAGCTTTGTCCAGTCTGTACACCCACTCAGGATGAGAAGGATCCTCAAACCCAGGTGGCTGACAGACATACACCTCCTCTTTTATCTTTCCATACAAAAATGCACTTTTTACATCCATTTGATAAACTTTAATTTTGTTGGAAATGGCATAGGCCAGAAATAACCTGATGGCCTCAAGCCTTGCAACTGGAGCAAAGGTTTCATCATAGTCAATTCCCTCTTCTTGAGAGTACCCTTGAACTACCAGTCGTGCCTTGTTCTTGATTATCATACCAGCTTCATCTTGTTTGTTCCTGAAAACCCATCTTGTGCCAATTGGTTGCTTGTTTGGAGGTAAGGGACAGATTTCCCAGACCTGTTGCTTGTTGAACTGAAGCAGTTCATCTTGCATAGCTTGCACCCAATTATTGTCTTTGAGGGCTTCCTGGTACTTCTTTGGTTCCAACTGTGAGATAAAGGCTGAAAATAGGCAAAAGTTGGAGAGCTGGTTTCTGGTAAGAACACCTGAAGCTATATCACCCATGATTTGATGAAGTGGATGATCTCTGTGTTCAATCAGTTGTTGTAAACCACTGACAGGTGTAGGTGGCTCATGTTCTTCAAACAAACTACTGAGGTCTATAATATCTGGTTCAGATGTTCCTTGATCTTCAGTAGTTGGATCTACTGAACCAGAAGTTTGAGTTTGTTCCTCAGTACTTGTTTGATCAGAAGTTTGTGGAACTTCTGATGATTTTGAAGTTGACTTGATAACTGTTTGAGGAGTCCATGGTGTGGGATCCTCATCATCAAACCTTTTGTCACCATAATAAGTAGGTTTTGATGAAGTAACAGCCTTCTCAGGTCCAAAATGGAAGTTGTCAAGGTCAAAAAGTTCAGCAGGATGTGCTGGAATAAGAGTGTGTTTTGACTCATTGAACTTGACATTCAATGTTTCTTCTACTATCCTGGTATGAGAATTAAAAACCTTGTAAGCTTTTCTAGTTGAAGAGTAACCAAGAAAGTAACCTGAGTCAACTTTGGCAGCAAACTTTGAAATAGATTCCTTGATGTTCAAGATGAAACATTGACACCCAAAAGCCCTGAAAAAGGAGATAAGGGGCTTCATGCCATGAAGAACTTCATAGGCAGTCTTGGAATGTCTCTTGACCACAAGAACTCTATTCTGAACATAACATGATGTGTTAACTGCTTCTGCCCAAAAGTACAAGGGTAGCCTAGAATCAGCTAACATTGTTCTTGCTCCCTCTATTAAGGTTCTGTTCTTCCTTTCTACTACACCATTTTGTTCAGGAGTTCTGGGAACACTGTATTGTCTAATAATCCCTTTAGACAAACAGAATTCATCCAGAGTTTTGTTCCTGAACTCTATCCCATTATCACTTCTAATGGTTTTGACAGGTAGAGAATATTGTTTCTCCACTTGTAGAATGAAGAACTTGATGATTTCAGCAGCTCATCCTTGGAGAATAAGAAGAATACCCATGTGAATCTTGAGTAGTCATCAATGATGACTAAGCAGTACTTCTTCTTACCAAGGCTCATAATCTTGACAGGTCCAAATAAGTCCATATGGAGTAGTTGAAGACATGCAGTTGTTTTTGATTCTTCAATAGACTTATAGGAGGACTTATGCTGTTTTCCCTTTAAACAGGATACACAGTGTTCTTGACACTGGTATACTTTCAAAGGTAGACCTCTGACCAAGCCCATTTTTGTGACTTTATTTATGGTTTTAAAGTTCACATGGCCAAGTCTCCTGTGCCAGAGATCAGTTTCTGAAGTTGATGCCCTTGAGAAGAAACAGGCAGTGTTGTTCAATACCTTGTCTTTCTCAATGTCCACTGCATAAACATTGCCACATCTTTTGGCAATCAGCTAAGTATGATCTTCAATGATCTTCTCTATCAACTTCTGGCCTTCTGGTGAGATGATCTTGCATGCTGTCTTTGTGAAAAAGGAAGAATATCCTTTATCACACATTTGTGACACACTTAGCAAGTTGTATTCAAGGTTTTCAACCAGATTGACCTTGTCAAACTGTATTTTGCCAGAGGAGACATTGCCATGTCCTAGCACATATCCCTTAGCATTGTTCCCAAAGGATACAGATCCTTCTCTTTGGCTGATAAAATTGTTTATCAGGTATCTGCATCCAGTCATGTGCATAGAGCCTCCACTATCAACGTACCATATGCTGTTTAAGCCCCTGGAAACTCTCTGCACACAATAGCAAATTAGTTAGATTTAGGAACCCAAGCCTGTTTGGCTTTGGGTTTGCTCTTGAGAACAGTTACAGTTTGTTTTTGACCAGGTTGAGAAATCCATGTCTTTTTGGCAATGGATTTTTCATTAAGAGCCATGGTGGTATCCTTTTCAGGACCACCATCAACCTTGGTCATCAGTAGTTGTACCAAGTTCATTAGATTTTGAATCTCAGCAGTTTGTAAAACTGCTGATGATTCAGGTCTAACTACTGACAAAGAATTTTGAGAAAAAGATTTTAGTTGAGATTTTATCTTTTTCTGAGAAAAGGTGTTTTCAGGTTGTTGTTTCTTGGGATTAAAGATTCTTTCATAATCATTTCTGATTTGATTTCCCATAACCTGTTGTTTAATTTTTTGATTGAACTGAATTCCTTTTCTGTATCTACAAAACTCTGTTTTATGGTTGAACAGACCACAAATTTCACACTCTTTTGCCTTTTGTTTTTGATCTAAAGGCAAATTTCTGACATTAGTGTAAAGATTTTGCTCATCAGTAGTTTTCAGGGTCTTAACTCCTGATGTAGATGAAACTACTGATGGCTTGTTGTCAGATTTTGTTAATACTTCTGAAGTACTTTCTTTGAAAATACCAGGATTTCTGTTTAGAAAGTTTTCATGGAAAGATGTGCAGTCTTTCCCTTCAGAAGTTTCATTTGAAACAATTTTTCTCCCATCTTCAGTAATTTTGGGAGAGAAATCTGTTGGTGTTTCAACATGATGGTACCCTATGCCAAACTTAACATTTGAAGCACTCTGTTTGTTTAGCAATAGCTGGTACCCCTTACAAGAATCCACCCATTTTTCACAACTGATCTTGGTGTCAGCAAGCTCTTTTCTGACATTCCCAAGATCTTCTATCATCATTTTAATTTGTGCTTGGGTTTCAATAGCTGAGTTAGTTAATTTAGAGACTTCTTTTGTTTTAGTAGTAAGTTTTCTCTCTAAATCACATTTCATTTGAGTGTATTTTCTTTCTAAATCATTGGCTTTTCCTTGTAAGTGCACATTTGTCTCTCTTATGAGAGCAAAAGATTCTTTGCAAGAATTTGAGCAAAGTTTTGTCAAAGACTCTTTTGATACCTGTGACAATGCAGATTTTGAAGTACAACCTTCTAATGCCATCAAGGCAAAGTTCTTTCTGCCATTGTCTGGTTCTCCCCAGTTGATGTCAAACAACTTGTTGTCTGCATCAGGATTGCACTCTGTGGTGTCAAAAAGAAGACTGCTCCAGTCAACATACCCTGAGGTGAAAAGACTTGTTGAGAGGGTTGTTGAGGCTGTGGAGGTTGTTGAGCAGCTGGAAAGGGAGGGATTGATTGTTGGCTCTGCATCTGTTGAGCAGGCATTTGAACATATTGTACTTGTGGCATGTATTGCTGTTGAGGAGCTTGTGCCTGTACAAAATGAGCACTCCCTTGAGTACCATTATTCCTATTATAATTGGGGTTAAAGTTATTTCCAGATTGTGATTGGTTAAAGCTAGAGTTTCTACACTCTCTAGCAAAGTGTCCCAACTTCTGACACTTGTGACATCTTAGTTTAGATTTGTCAAAACCAATTTTTGTATTACTGGTCAATCCTGGAAATTTCCTTCCTGAACTTTTATAAAACTTGTTAGTTTTAATGCTTAGCATGGCCAGCTGGTGTAAAATGTCCATTTCTTCTAAGTCATCACTGCTAAAGTTTTTCAAATCATCCATGATAAAACATAGATTATCAGCAGTTTGACTTTGGTCATCATTGTCATAACCTGGGAAAGATCTTTCTGATGAGATCCCAGTTGTTATGTCAATGTTGTCATAAGATCCATAGGAACAAGTTGGTGAGTCTTGTCCCAAAAGTGCTGTACTACCTGGTAGGTAGTCATCAGCAGTTTTACCAGATGATTGTAATTTCTTCTTTTGATCAATTTCTCTCTCAAAAGTAAGTAATCTCCCATGGAGTTTTGTAAGAGTGAGGGAGCCAAAATCTGGTGAGGATCTTAAAACAATGGAGTATGTTTCCCATTTGTCTAGTAAAGACCTTAAAAATCTATGTAGCATAGATATTGTTGTATAGGTCTGACCATTTAACTTTAGCTCAGATATTAATGAGGAGAATCTTTCAAATTGTTGAGTTAAAGTTTCCCCATTAATGTGAGCAAATGTCTCATATTGTTGAGCTAAAATCTCTCTGGTGTTGGCAATCACCTCTTCAGTTCCTCCAAACTGTTCTTTAAGACAATCCCAGAGTTCTTTGGCACTTTCACAATGTAAAAGGCCAGAGTATATCTCATTTGGGAGAGCCATTGCCAACATAGAGAATGCTTTTGCATCTAGCTCAAGTTTTAGGAAATCATCATCTGTATATTCTTTTGGGTCTTTAGGGACCTCAACTTTAGTTTCAAGATTGATATTTACTGGTTTATGTGGTCCATATATCACAGATTTCCAGCAACCTGTGTTGGTCTGTGATAATGTATGCGTCATCCTTCTTTGCCAGATGTTATATTCATTTCTTACTAGCATAGCAGGTTTAGTCGCAGAACCAGTATTATGTGGATCCATTTTAAAGAGTATTGATTTGTCAGATGACTCTTTTAAGTGATGGATGTTGATAAAAAGTGAACTTTTGTTCTTTTATTGAGTATCAATAAGAGCTTTGTGTCTGATTCTCAATTTGTTAGATTGATATGTGATCAGATAAACCAACGCTCTGATACCAATTGTTGGATCAGTATGCTCTTTGTTTAAGTAAGAACTTGCTATCTTTGACACTTAAGTGTTTAGCAAGCTCTTGTATATCAGATTGTAAGCACAGCGGAATGTATAAGTTAAAGCAACACTTTTTATACTTAAGAGGAGTTATTACTCCCTCTTGATGATTGAAACTAATAATGACAAGTATTTATTATGAATCTAAGCAGTAAATGAGAATTAGATACTTAGGCAGATTCACAATAAATACTGAAATGGAATAGAATAGTGAAAGTGTTTGAAGGATTTTTCTCTTAAAATCAATGTCTAAAATAGAAGGTTGAAGCCTCCTATTTATAGACGTTTACATACATGTATCTTGCCAATAAAGCAAGTACAGAAACATCAGAAACAAGTTGCACAAGTTGCAACATTGAAACAAACAATTACAGCTAAAAGTAATAATAAACAATAAACTACTGATACAAAAGGCGGTGGAAAATATCTGATGCTAAGTGCTGATGAATGACAAACTACTGATGAGTAGTTTGTCTTCAGTACTTCTGAAGTGAACTTGTCTGGTTTGGACTTCAGAACTTCTGATGAAGTTTCTTCTTCAGCACTTCTCATATCTTCTCTTCAGCAGTTTCTTGTCTTCTCTTCAGTTCTTCTATACTTAGCCAAAATTGACAGAAGTGAATTAGACTAAGGTTTCCAAAAGTGGTTTCACCAACCCTCTTTGTCCTAACATATTCAATGATCATTCGTTTTGGATTCTTCAACATCATTATTAAAACTTTTTATTGCATTGAAACTTACACTATTTCACTTATGCTTTGTGACTTTTACACTATAAAGCATCACTTCCCTTAACGACTTAAGTTTTAAACTCTGTGTTTAACTTTGATCACATCCTGATTTTAGGAATGTTGCGTCATCATACAGTTAAAAATGAATATCGTTTTTCCAAACTTATTATTTCAACCTGTTTTATACCTTCATGTTTACAAACTTACTTGATCGAAGTCACAGTATATCCTCATATACCTAATACTAATATTGCTGCACCCAGTCTCCTAAGCCATAGCCAACTACCATTAGTTAGAACTTCTTAGTCAGACTAAACTCATACATAAATGCCTACCTACACGATACGCACTAGTACACTACTCTCTAAAACGATTAATTTGACAACTTATTCTATAAGTCTTTTCACAAAGCCTATTCGCCAAATTAGAACACACTTTTCATACACCTTGTGCCTTGAAACAAATAGCACGCTATGAGCCCAAAGAGATGCCTTAACGATCCTGCAAATAAATGATCTTTCAATGTATAAATTCGTAAAAGTTTGAAAATTTAAAATGTTTCAAGTTTACCCAGTCTTAACGGGTAACACTTCGATTTTCTCAACATTTCATAACAATTAAAAATTTCCGACTTTTCAACCCACAAGTTAAAGAAATGTTTAAATACAGAAAATTTTATTTTCCAAAATTCGTCAAGGCATCTGGGATCATTCACAAGCTTCACATCATTTTAAATCTTGGTCTTTCGAAACACATTAGATTTACACACACTTCATAAAATGGTTTCATCTTGCATTTTATAAACTTGCATTGCATATTTTACAAATCAAATGTAAATCTGCATGTTTTCATATAACGTATCAAATATATGTTTCCGGGAGGAATTTGCAACTAATAATATACCTTATAACACTTTTCAAACTCGACTTCTCGTAAACACATGAAAATGTGTACCTACGAAATCTTTTCAAGTGAACCTGTTTTGAACTTAAAACATTCTTCGGTTTCCAAAAAGTTATCCTCATACTAGTAGATTATACGTCTGTTCTGCGCACTTTCATTTACAGTAAATTTCATTATTTTTTTACACCATTCTATTTATAGTTACGTTCGTACATTATCTTATTATTTTTGTATTATTCTTTTGTTTGTAGTTATTTTCACGCGTTATTCACAACTATTCTCGCACTTGTTATTAGTAGTTATTCTTACAACACTAGTTTTGAGCATTAATTTAACTCGTTTACTTTCATTTTGTGCAAATTGTGCGATTTACTCGATTTACGTTATGCTATTATTTCAATCAAAAATTTATGCTATACTTATACACTTACATGAACGCATATTTGGTATGCGTATTTTTTTTGTTGTGAGCAAAACCCTGTTATACTTTACATTATTTTGTTCATCATCATGACCAACGAACATACTAATTGATAGCTCGTATGAGATCTAAGCCAGTTCCCATGTACGACTCGGTTCAGAGTATTCCTCTAACCCAAGGGGAACGGTGTAATCCTCAGAGTTTATCAATATGGTTGTTTAGAGCCCAATGATGTGAACAAAAATTTACCGGCTAAGGGTGAACCCGAAAGGTGAAGAACCCCTAATCATGTCTTATACTTACACATTAATCTCATTACGGTTAAAAGGTGAACCTGAAAGGGGAAGAACCTTTAACCACATCTTATACTTGAGCAGTATCTACTACTTAACACATTTTGGTTGCACGCATTGTTTCTTATATCATTTATGTTAGTGTCGTGGAAGAGTATAACACCCTAGTGTAAGGTAAACCGGTGATTACGGTCCGGAACGTAATCATGGATTTACAGGTACATGGGGGTGGTGTGTGATTCTACTTAGGCTATTGGTAGACAATCAGTACGAGTCCAAAGTATCAGTAGTATGGTGGGTTAGCTGCGGTACACCCTATATATAAGCACGAGCGATACTGCGGGAGCGGACTAGGAGTCTGACCAATAAAGAGATAGTAATGGGTAGCTTCTTGGTGTTGACCAATTTTAAAGCCTAATTGAATCCAAAACTAGTACAAAAACCCACCTATGACCCATTACACTTTGCACCTCTAAATCGATTGTTTCAATTCGATTAAACTCTCCCTCATACCTTTCTTCTAGAGTATATTACTTCTACATTTGAAGCTTTTGTAATTGGCGAATTGGAAGCTTGATATTTTTTCCTATTCGGTTTCTTTTCTTCTAAATTGAACTAGTTTCGTTGTTGAATCTTTTGGATTGCTCGCATTTTCACGCTCGCTTAGTCATCTAGTCATTTGGCGAAAGTAAGTATTTCCTATCCCCTTTTTGTCTTTATTCACTTTTGGGGTGTTACATGTACACTTATACAAAATACACATACAAGTTCAAAATTTTACAATACAATTCTAGTACATTGTGCATTTGCTTACAAACGTGCTTTATGCTTAGACATTACATGTAGAATACATTTGTACTTAGTGAAATCATTAACCATGTACAAGCCGACCTTAACATTGGATAGCGCTACTGGATTGACAACCCACCTAAATGATTCTCCCCCTTTTTCATCGGAGAATCCATGGTCATTGTTAAGTTATTATCCATTTATTGGATAAGTACACAGCCGTTCATTCTTGTACATTTATACAGTCACAGGATTGATTTCGCTCATTTGTATGATACATAGTTTACATAAATGCACGGTAGCTTTGCACTTGAATTGTATAACATTTTCCAAGTTACTATATATATTAAAAATAGGAATGCTCACCAACATTTCATATGTTGACAAAACTTATTTTGTACATGTTTCAGGTGCAGTTTGATCTTAGTTCCATAGCATTGGATTTTAGTGCTTGCTTTTAATAATTTATTTCAAATTTCATGTTTTGTTCAGACTTTTGTATTTTTCCCATTTCATCCATGTAAGACAATTTAGATTATACAATAATATTTACATTTTAGTACCATGTGCTTTTGAACAATCGTCACTACGTGACACCTCGATGATTCCGCCATCGGTTGGGGTGTTACAATTGTGTGCCCAGACTTGTTAGCATGTGTACATTTCATATTCTGATTTAAGCTTTTATTTGTTTTCTTATTGAAATCTACAATTTGATTAAACTTAGAAACAAAACCCATTGTTTAACCTTATTTAGAAAGACCACTTGAGTTTCTATGAGATTCCTCTCTAAAAACTATGGCAAAAGCTTCTTTAACAGTAGGTAAGACATCTTTTATTAATAAACTTGTTCTTACGCTTTGATACACATTGTCTATACCCATGAGAAATTGCATGAGTTTGATAATCCTGTTAAAACTATTAAATTCTTTTGCAACATCATAAGTACAAGCAAGTAATTGCAAGTTTTGATCAAGTTATTTCCACATATGTTTAATTTATGATAGTACTTAGAGACAGGAATACTATTTTGATTAAATGTATTGATTTTCTGATAAAGATCAAACACAATAGGCCCATCAACCTTATCATAAGTTTCTTTTAATTTCGTCCAAACATCACAAGAAAGTCTAAAAAATACATGACCCATATACAATTCTTCACTTATAGAGTTTAGTATCCAAGTTAAAACTATAGAATTGAATCTGTCCCATTGTCTAGCAAGTACTATATGAATTTCAGATTGTACACACATTTTGTCAATAAAACCCTATTTGTTTTTAACTTGTAAAGCAAGTATCATAGCATTTGACAAAACATAATAATTCTCAGACCTTTTAGGTTTCACGAAATTATAGTTAGGTTACTTGAATCAGATGCATGTAAATACAAAGGGTCACTAGTATCATGTTTACTAACTAAACTTTTATTCACAACAAGGTTTCTATCATTATTACTACTATCATTATTATTATTAGGATCAATATTATCACCCATTTTAATCAATCATGTAACAAAAGCAATAACAAGATGAGATTTTTTTTTCTAGAATAATTTATAGTCATTTATAATTAAAACCAACAAGTTTACAAGTGGGCGGCAGGTAAACGGGCTATAAGTTGTGCTGCTACCCCTTTTGAGAATTATCAACAAAATTCAGACTAACAATAAACCTACTTAATACAGAGAAAAACTGCTCAAACAATATTACTCAACAAATAACATAACCAATTTTATCACAGATAAATGGTCAAATAATTTTCCATACAACTATGAATAATAGTAAACACTTTTAGCCACAAAACACAGTCAAGTAATCAACAACAATATCTCAAGAAACCAAAACAAGATCAAATACTACTAACAAATAACAGGCAAAACAAAACACTAAAAACAACAAAACAAACAAACTGACACAAACTTAGACTGGCGAAACCAATCCAGGGACCCGATCAGTGGTTCGTCATTCAAGAGTTCCACCGCAGGCCTTAACTTAGGAGCCCCTAGACCCAAGACACAACACAGACACAATCGCCAAAAGACAGTCTTAACCACCGGTACCCCTAACCTAGCCAAGCAACTTCTAGACTCAACTAGAAATATAAAAAAAGTAGGAGAAAGAAAAATTTCATTAGGATGGTTGCCCAAGTTAGAGTTCTCCAAATATAACTCACAGCCTGCATCCTTCACTTAGGGTTACAAGACTGTAAGGCAGAAGATATGCACTCCGACCATAGAAGATCCACCACCACAACACCAAATCTACACAGATTTGGGTAAATCTCACCACAACTTCTCTGAATAAGACATAATCAGGTGACTGATGATAAGCACACCAAGTCACAAAACACCTTACATAGAAGACAGATAAGTCCAGATCCACAGAATTCCAGAATCAAGATTGAACTACAAGTTCAACCACAAAATCTAAAAACCGAGATGTAGCCTAGGGCTCTGATACCATGTAAAAAACATGATATCCAAGACATTTTCTATATTGAATATAACCCAAACCAAAAAGTTTTACACCCAAAAGATTGAATACAAAGGTGACAAATACAAAGAATACAAACGGACAACTTTCACAACTCTCAGATCTAACAAATCAACATCTAAACATAAAAGGATTTTACCAAGAACTCCAAAAACAAGTCATTTTACTGGAACAGAAGCCATAATCTAGATGAACACGAGAGAGAATGAATAGTGAAAGATGATAATTTTCTAAGGGAATCAATGATTGAAGAGAGAGAATCCTTTTTTATATGTGGCTCTCGAAACTTCTTTAACAAATATCTTTATAACAAACTTCAGACGGATCCCCCATTTTAACTGCTTAAAGCTAAGCCCATTAACATGCTTTGGCCCAATCTGCCACAATCCATAGGTTTTTAGCTAACGAACCATGTGCACATTGTTAGTCCATGAACAATTAGCCCACTATCAACAAAAGTCCATTTATTACAACTATCACACATTCACAAGTTGTATCAACACTTTTAAACCTGCATAAATTCTCATGCAACATGTTCAAACATCTATATCTATATATATATATATATATGTATATATATATATATATATATAACAAAGTAAATAGGGTGGGGACACATAACACTTAATGAGGCAATCCTCACCCTTGAATTCCCTCCAAAAGTATTAAAGCTGCATTTTTCTTTCTCATGTGCATGTATGGCACATGCCCTTTCCCTTGCGATTTTTAAACATTAAAAACTTTTTATACCACATATTTTTAAAAAAAATACATCAAATTATCAAGGATGTTATTATCTTTACAACGAGTGCCATAATGCTATTGGTTTTTGTTCATGCTGGAAAAAAAAAAAACACAATGCAGTACTATAAAAAAACACAAATCTATAGTAGAAAAAACCACAATGTGTTATTTCGTCTGTCCGTTGTGTTATTTTCAACTGTTTATTGTGTTTTTTTGTCCCGTTCATTGTGTTTTTCAATTATAATCATTGTTTTTTTATGCAGATTGTGTTTTCTCTCTGAATACGATGTTTTTTTTTGTACTGTGCATTGTGTTTTCCTGAGATGTCATTTGTGTGTTTTTCTTAACTGTCATTTGTGTGTTTTTATGTTAATGTCATATTTTAGACGTAATAGTCAATTTAGTTTCAGTTGCCATTTGTGTGTTTTTCTGAACTGTCATTTATATATTTAGAGGACTGAAGAAAAAAAAAATACCAAAGTGTAGCTTCTTTTTATACCCTAATATTATGCGTTGACTTAATTTATTGAAATTCAGACCTATCTAAATTTGGTTTGGGGATGATTGCTTCCATTTTGTCACTTTGTCATACCTTTTGGCCAATGAATCCTTTTTATTTAAAGTTAAGGTTGTGGCCATGATGGTTTTGTACATGTATTCATTGTGTTTGTGTCCAAGTGATTAATTAATCATGTCTAGGTAAGTCACTAATCATGTTAAGATAGTATATATATGTTTTTGAACATATTATTACATATAACAACCAGCTAAGTACATATATATTCACAAATATAGTCAGTTAATATGAATTTAATTTTTTGAATTTTGATTGGTCTTGCTAGGAACATTGACTACAAATGTTGCTAAGTTGGTCAGATGTAGCCTATGATTCTTAGACACCGGATAAATACACTAGCCGTAAGTGATAATTAATCACCCACCATGCACGTGTCTTAGATCATTTTTAATGTGTGTACTTTGCAGTCAACTAACACGTGGTGATTACTGAAATATATACTTAAATTATGTATGAGTAAAGAAAATAGTCAGACGACATGAAAAGTTATTATCCTACAATCTTTTTAGTCGATAGCAGTTAGATTATTTTTATTTATTTTCAAAATTAGGGGTGTAAACGATGATCAGTAGCTCGAGAGCTACTCTGGATTGAATTGGTAATAAGCTCGAACCAGCCGATCCATAACAAGCCCGAGCTCGAGCTTGAAATATGACTCGTTTAGTTATCGAGACCGAGCTCGAGCTTTACATACTACACTGGTATAGGCTTGCGAGCCTAAACGAACCCAACCAAACTTCCTATTATTTTTCTATGTATGCAATTTTGTCTATTTGAACATGTTTATTTTTAACTAATAAAAATGACGAGCTGAGCTCGAGTTGACCTTTGGCTCATTTAAGCTACCGAAGCGAACTTGAGCCGAGCTTTTAGATCGTTTTAAACTCAAATTATCTCTAGTCGAGCTCTTGGCTATTATTTTCGAGCCGAGCTCAAAAAAGTAGGCTAAAACCGAGCCGAGCTCATGCTCGAGCCTCATAAAAGTATGACAAGCCGAGCTCGAGCCTCGTCAGGCTCGGGCTCGGCTCATTTACACTCCTATTTAACATGGATTTTTACTACTTACCTATTGATTGTTTTATCCGGTGTAATCCAAGATGATCGATTGTATATCCATAACAAAGATTGAATAAGTATGTAATTATTTTACATATGCTCACTTTACACATCAAAATCGCCTATCATCATCATCATGAACTATCATTGATACCGATTTAGTGTTTTTTTTTCAGGTTCACATTATAGCTTTAGAGTGTCTTAAGGAAGTGACAAAGTTGTATATAGACTTCACTCGAGCAAGAGATGCACACGTAGAATTAGAAATAAGTTTTATAAGTTATTGAGTGTTGATCCTTTAAAACAAAATAAAAAATCTTTCGAAAAACAGCGTTTATGATACACATTTTATCACTTTATATTAGATTTGTCTATTCCGGAAAGCTCGCAAATCATAAACTAGTTCATAATAAAAAGATATATATTAAATTGGAACTTTTATATTTTCGTATATCAATGAAACATTCAACAGTAGATTTCAATATTGTTGGAACCTATGAATCGAAATTAAGTAGCAATATTCTCAAAGAGCCAAGAAGGTTCACTAGGTGATGTCGTGATAAATGGGCTCATTAAATTGAATGTTCTTTTTTATTTAAAAACTGCACGGTTTAATTCAAGGATAAATGGGCTTATCGAACTGGGCTTAGTTTTCTTGAAATATAAAAAGTTTAACCGGGGTAACATCACAAAGTTTCATTGTATCTATATCTATACTATATTATAAAGCATTTTCTAAGGACTTCTTAAATTTTAAAAGGTATAAGTCTAAATGCCTATGATACAACACATAATGCATAAAATAACTACTTTTTAAGGGTAAATATGTCTTTTAAACACCATATTTAATTAAAAGAAAGTCAAGAGTCATGAGATGTTTATGAAACTACATGACATTCAATTTTATAATTACTTTAAACATATTAAATAGAAAACATATAAAAAACAATTCATGATGTTATATGTTATGTTATAACATTTTATATAGAGTTGGGTACTTTAAAAAACATAGAGTTTTATAAACTTGATCATACTATATAGAAATAGAAAAATCAATATTGAAAGTTGTGTTTTTAATCATGAGGTAACGATTTGAATTGAGAAATTATTACGTTATACTCATACACACAAACATGCCTAATTTGATCTAAACTATATGATCATCGGATTGAATAACTGAAGAAGAAAGCTTCTGTTTATAATGAATTTCAAACAAGGGTATTTAGAAATATTCATGTAATGGTGGTTAGGTTTATAGTAGGTATGTTAGGTTAGTATGTGCTCTACAAAAGAGTTTCGGTTACACCCGCTGCATCGCGCGGGCCAACCCACTAGTATGTATTAAACGGAGAGGTAATTTAAATAGTTAATTCTTAACTTTTTCTGTTTCGCCCCTTTTTTTTCTTTCTTTATTAATTTTTTTTTTTTTTTTTACGTTTTGACCATCAACTTTTTTATTAAGTTTATCTTTTCCTATTTTGGCCACATTTTTTTACTTTTCCTTTGCTACCAACTTTTTGGTTAGGTTTTTCTCCCACAATTTTTATTTTTCCACCGTTTTGACCACCAACTTTTTGGTTAGTTTTTTTTCCCCTTTTTTGTCACATTTTATTTCTTTCTTTTTTACGTAATGTTCGTCTACGTTCGTGTAGTACTTTCATTTCCGTTCGTCTGTAACACCCTTTTTGGTTAAGTTTTTTTTCCCCTATTTTTGCCACATTTTATTTCTTTCTTTTTTACGTAGTGTCCGCCTACGTTCGTATAGTACTTTCGTCTCTGTTCGTTTGTAACGCCCGATCTTTAACCCACATTGCTCTACGTTCGTATAGTATTTTCGTCTACGTTCGTATAGTAATTTTTTTGTGCGGCGTTAGTCTGCGTTCGTACAGTACGTTCGTCTTCGTTCGTCAACGTAAGTTGTTTTAATTTTCTTTCCTAATCTGGACAGCGACTTTTTGGTTAAGTTTTTTTTTCCCATTTTGGCCACCGACTTTCGTTTACGTTCGTATAATACTTTCATCTATGTTTGTGTACGTTTGTATAATTCTGTCGTCTACGTTCACGTTCATATAGTTCTTTCGTCTATGCAACGATTGATCTTTGCCATTTGATTTCTCAACAACATTACAAGTGATGCACCCTTTATGGGTGGATTTTTTTTTTTTTTTGAAGATGACTTTCTTTTTAACAGAAGTTTGTCATACCCACTTATGCAGGCTCTGACTCTCCACTCCCCACTCTCCAGTTTATGTTGTCTGAACCGGGTCCACGCTGGTGGTAGTGTGGGTTGTTATCAGCTTCCGCCCGAAAATCATACCGCCTCCACACGAGCTCAGTTTTACTATCGCCCGCTGGAGTAACGGCCGGATGAAAACCGAGTCAGCTTAGGTTCAAATTCCCTCCACCAGGAAGGTCAAACTCTCCCATCATTGCATATGCCCCTCCAAATGGTTACAATGGGGATCGAACCCGAGTCTCGCGAGGAGAAACCCGGGCCGCCTACCACTACACCCTAAGTGAAGGACCCCTTTTATGGATGGGTTTACTCCCAAAAAATAGAGGAGGAAAGACAAGTTCTTTGGAACAATTTTATAGGCTTTTTTCATTAAACAAAACAATGCAAACAAGGAATTAAATACTCCACAACCATGATTCAAGGAATCACTCATACCACTCATGCATGTTCACAACTACCTAGACATGTGTATAATTAAAAATATATAACAAACAAACAATTTGCTAAACTCTGAAAGAGATTGGTTTCTAGGCCAAACGTTTGGGCCTATTCTGTTGGGCCAAACTTGTCTATTGTGTGCCAACCTGAAAATTTTCTTTCACTTTCTTAGCGACGTTGAGCTATTTTCAGGGCGAAAATTCTTTCAATAAGGGGATGATGTGACACATGAAAAATTCGGGTTAACTTTCTACAAACATATACTATTTAATTTGGTTAACTTTTATATATTTAGTTTAATTCGGAGGAATTAAATTGGTTAAACATATGGAAAAAAGACACGAACAGGCACCAACAGATAATCTGGTGAATTATCGAGACATACATACGAATAACTGCCCCTGAACGTTTGTGAAATAACAAAACTAATAATTGTAGAATAGCTCGTTTGATATTATTTACAATTATGTGCTTATGCGAATTTATGTGGAACTACATGTTATTATGCGAAATGCGTTACGAAGTCTGTAATCGACACAAGACGGATTAATGAATTGTTGGTTAATATAAAAAGAAGAAGTTTTCTTATAAGAAGAAAAAGAAGAAATTTAGACCAATAGAAATATTCCATTTTAATAGTTGTATTTAATGTTAAATAAATTTGTAAGTTTTTGTAATTCCCATAAACTAGTTAAATCATAATTCATTTTTAAATATATATCTTTAAAGCAAAGATAATTTATAATGAAGGATAAATTTCGTTATGTGTAGGATGAATTTCTACATGTGTAGGATATACCTAATGATAATTTCGATATGTGTAGAATAAAAGTATGGCAATTTCGATGGGTGTAGGATGAATTTTGATATGTGTAGGACAATTTTTTATGTGTGTAAGATAAAATATTTAAAAGTAATTACTTGAATAACTAATGTGAAATGAGTTAAAGTATTTAATGTTATTTCTTCTTTTTCTTTTCAAATAAAAATTCTTCTCAAATGATCCCCTATATATAATCTATATATGTTACTACTTGAAAAAAAAAAATGTCAACCTGATATGAAAATTTCTACTGCATTAAAGTAACAAACGACAAGAGCAATAATTAGTGGCCAAGATGAATTTTAATTTTGGATGGGAATTGAAATAACCCACAAACGACAAAGAAAAAAGGATTAATTATATATATCCCCCTATTTTCAATTATAATTACATATATACCTAACTCAAAATTTAAATTACATATATCCCTCTATAAAACTTCATAAATTACATATATACCCATCCTATTAAAAATACATTGGAAAATAACTATTTTACCCCAATTCTTTTACTAAACTATATTCACAACAAGTCATACAACACATTCCATGCATTATACAACTTATATCTTATATGATCTTTTCAACTTAGTAAGTTATGAATACAAAGAACATGTAACATGCAAAATGTTTCCATGCATCATACAACTTGATTTCACCGAAACGAGTGTTCTAACACTCTTACATAATCATTACTAAGCCCTCATATCATTACATTCATCATAATATGTAATGATATGAGGTGCTTAATAATAGAATGGGTATATTTGGTATTTTTAGTTTTTGGGAAGGGGAAATATGTAAATAAAATTTTGACTTGCGTATATATGTAATTTATGAAGTTTGGAGGGGGATATATGTAATTGCCCCAATAAAAAAAATAGAAACAGGAATGGCGCGTGGGGATTAGGTAGCCTTGGGATGTTTTGCGCGGACTAGGCCTGGTGTGGCCCAACAACCAGTTCAGGTCCCAATTTCGTTGGGAAGTTTATAAAACAACATTTTTAATCAAAATTTAACCTAATTACACAAATCTAATCACCCCTAACCTGTTAATTACGAAAATAAAACCTCTACCATTTGCCATAAACATATTCTAAGGATCTTAGGAGCTTAAGGTGGTTTAGGATTAAAAAAAAAGTGAAGGATTAAGGTGTGCACCCAACTCTTCAAACCCTACTGGTATGCTGCCCAAATTCGTGCTAATCAACAAGAAGCTTTAAGGAAAGAGAATGTTAAAGCTGAAACCATACATAGAGTTGATAAACATTTTGAAATTAAATCCGATGGTATTCATTACCTCAAGGGACAATTTGGGTTCCAATTCTTGGCAATCTCGGAGAGCTAGTGATGGGCGAAACACACAAGTCTCGATACTATGTTCACCATGATTCTAACAAGGTGTGCATTGATCTCAAGGTACTCTACCGGTAACTTGGTAGGAAAGCTGAAATAGATACCTATGTCAATGAATGTTGATCTGTGCGAAGCTCAAAGTCGAACACCAAAAACCTTCCGGTATTCTCCAACAACCTGAAATCCCAATGTGGAAATGGAAACAAATCTAAATGGACTTGATTCCATGTCACCCGACTACCTAGCGATTACATGCCATTTGGGTTATCGTAGACCACCTGATTAAGTATGCACACTTTCTAGTCATCAAGAGGACTGATTAGATTGAAAAGCTAACTCACACCTACCTTAAGCAAGTTGTTCTCTCCATGGTGTGCCAATCCTTATCAAATCAAACTATAATGCTCGCTTCTTGTAAACTTTACAGATCCTTTGGGTACTAGGTTGGATAGGAGTACTGCATACTACCCACAAACTGATGGCCAGAGCGAGTGATCAATCCAAACTCTAGAAGACATGTTACGAGCCTGTGTAACTTGTATTAACAATGGTGAAACTACCATGTTGACGAAACGTTCTCTTACAAGTATCACCTTAGAAAGGTGTCATTATTTTCGGCAACTTGGCATGAGTATGGTGTATGGAGATGTGTTAAAAGGTGGAACTTGTTGTGTTGACAAATGTGTTGTGATACAGGTTCCTATACTCAAACTTGCATATTTGGCATGAGTATGGTTGAGTTAAAAGACAAAAGGTTGGAGGCAATGTTTTAAAAAACGGTAAATACCGGCTGGTTATACCGGTATTACCGTTTTTGGATGAAAATCCGAAACGAAACACTTCGGTAAATATGATAAACGGTATCGATTTTATACCGTCGGTAAAATCCGGTATTCCGGTTTGAACCGCTATACCGGTACCGGTATAGGTTAGTTTTTGGGTTATTTTTAGATTATTTTTTTTTTCAAGGAATAACTTTAAAAAAAGTAAAAAAATTTAGATTATCTTTTGGATTATTTTTTAATTATTGATTAACTTTTTTATAGTATTTTAGTATGTAGTTATGTACTTTTAGATTATTTTTTTATGTTAATGTTGTAATTTATGAAATTATATAGCTAACTAATTAACCCGGTTGAATCGTCCAGTACAACACGGTTTAACCGGTTAAACCATTTTTTAGACGAATTCGGTATAATTAAAAAACTGGTTTTTATAACATTGGTTTAAGGTGAATATCCATGAATTTAAATACACCATGATGCTACTTCATAATATCTCCAAGACTTATAATTATTAAAATTTTAGCATTAACTGCTTGTATCAATTAGCTGCATGTGTTGATTTCAAAATCTACTTTAGGAACCATATTAAGCATGTATAAACGTATAGTATTATAAGGTCAAGTTATTTTATACAGTGTAATAAAAATGAGAAGGGTGAGAAAGATACAAAAAACACAATATATCATGAAATATGACACAATGAGCCACAAAATATAACATGGTGCCGAAATATATAATACAATGCTAGAGAAAAAAGACAAAATGAATTGAAAAAAAATGGCACAATGATGAAAATACGAAAAAGACATAATGCTACATAAAAAAACACAATGATATAATGTGACACCCCGCATTTTCGGGTTAACAGTTTAACCTAACTCTAGTTAACCCACACGATAGTTCATGCATTGCACTTGATTAGGATTAGTTAAATGAGTCGCACGATACACGGTTATATGTTAATAACAATATAAATGGTAATTCAGGGAATTACCGGATTTTATACACGAGTCTTGAACCCCGAACGTTGGTCAAATGATACAACTAATAATTATAGAATAACTCATTTAATATTTACTAGATATTTGCCCGCGTGGACACGCGGTTCACCAACGTACAATTATTTGGAGTAGTATAACGTATAAGAAAAATACAGTAGAAATATTTTATTAAAATTTAAAACCAACGAATACAAATTTTATTCAAATATCACTAAATATTTCCTTATACACCACATTTTCTTTTTTAGTTTTGACATTCCCATCACCATAAAGTATAAGTAATTTCACCTCTGCCCTGCTTTTAACTCTTGACAATGCGACATAAAGTTGCCATGTGAGAATACAGTGTCTCTTAAATACAATCCAACCTTCGATAGAGACTGTCTTTGGCTTTTATTGATGGTCATTGCAAAACATAAGGATATTGGGAATTAATGCCTTTGGAACTTCACTGGAATCTTGTTATCAGATTGTATTTGAGGAGCATTATCTAGTAAAAAATAAATAGTAGTAAAAAATATTTATGATAAAATTTTAAAAGTAAGACACCGTTTGAGTCAGATCATTTAAAATTCGAATTAAATGTTATAATTAAGTCTAATTGTTACCATTATAGATATTAAAATATGAAATACGTAAATAGAACATTTAATATTTGAATATTTATAAAGTTTAACTGAAATCTATCAATTCAAATTTTTTTATTCAAAGTTTGAATTTTAACTTGTAAATAATTTATGAAATTTGTAACTAAAACTATTATTTGTTAAATTTTAAATATATAAAGAAATATCTAATTATATATCTCTATTTTAAAGGTAATAGTAGGATTGTTTGTTACAATTATTAACTTAACTTTAAAAGTTTGAAAATTTTTAAAATATTCAGATCATTCAAAATTCGAATTAAATGCTATAATTAAGTTTAATTGTTACCTTTATTATCTAGAATTCAAAATTTAGAATTTTTATAATGTTAACAAAATTTTAAAATTTATATTATAGATATTGAAATATGAAATTATATATTTAAATAGAATATTTAATATTTAATATTTGAATAGATATAAATTTTAACTGAAATCTATCAATTCAAATTCTAATAAGCAAATTTTGAATTTAAACTTGTAACTGATTGGAGAAGTTTATAATCAAAACTATTATTTGTTAAATTTTAAATATATTAGGAAATCTCTAATTATAATAACTCTATTTTAATGGTCATAGTAGGATTAATTGTTACAACTCTTAATTTAAATTCAAAGTTTGATATTTTTTAAAATATTCAGATAATGCAAAATTTGAATTAAATGTTATAATTAAGTATTATTGTTACCATTATTATTCAAAATTTAGAATTCTCTAATGTTAAAAAAATTTAAAATTATAGATATCGAAATATGAAATTATATACTTAAATAGAACATTTAATATTTGAATATTTATAAAGTTTAATTGAAATCTATCAATTCAAATTCTATAAATCAAAATTTGAAAGATTCAAATCATTCAAAAATTTGAATTAAATATTTTAAATGTGTTAATTAAATCTAAATATAAATGTTACCATAAATCTTAAATTCAATTTTTTGAGATTAAATATTTAAATAAAACATTTAGTATTCAAATATTTTTAAAATTTAACATAAATCTATAATTTTAAATTATAGTATTTAAAATTTTAATTTTTACTTGTAATTAATTTGAGAAAGTTACAACCAAAATTATTAATTGTTATATTTTAAATATAGTAGGAAATCATAATTTAAAAATAATAAATAGTTTTGTAATGGTGACCATTATTAACTTTAATTCAAAATTTTAATTTTTTAAAAACATTAAGTCATTCAAAATGTGTAATTAAAAACATAATTAGTATGTGTAATTTGTTACCATTATTAAACAAAATTCAAATTTTGAAATTTTGTCTAATTCGTATTTAAATATTTTGAATTTTAATTTGTAATTTGAAATTGATAATTCGCCATTTAATTGATTACCAATATAAACTAAACTAATATTAGGATAATATAGGGCAATTAATAGGATCATTTAATGTATTAATAAGAGTTGACACAACTTATGTAAGGACTTTGAATCATAGTAACTGTGTAAATAAAAGGATAATTAGTATGTGTAAAAAAAGGATAATTTGTTTGTGTAATCATAATTATTAACATTGGATGTTTCCAATATTGTGTAAATCATGATAAATGCTAATTATATGCTAAAAATAGTAATGTGACAAATCAAAGAATTAAGCATTTATTTTGTGTTTAAATGTCTTTAATTTTGAAATCTGGATTTTTTTTTTTTAAATTTTGATTTTGAATGTTTGAAAACAAAGTAATTCAAATGAAAATAGGCGTATTAATTATGATGAAAAAAATACAAATTTAACGTTGTTTATAAATGTATTTATATTTATATAGGATTAATAATTTTGTGTTTAAAGGTTATTAATGAAATGGTAATCATAATTATTAACATTAGAGGTTTCCAATATTGTGTAAATCATGATAAATGCTAATTATATGCTAAAAATAGTAATGTGACAAATCAAAGAATTAAGCATTTATTTTGTGTTTAAATGTCTTTAATTTTAAAAACCGGATTTTTTTAAAATTTTGATTTTGAATGTTTAAAAATACATTTAGATATGTATTTATATATGATTAATAATTTTGTGTTTAAAGGTTATCAATGAAATGGTAATCATAATTATAAACATTAGATGTTTCCAATATTGTGTAAATCATAATAAATGCTAATTATACACTAAAAATAGTAATGTGACAAATTAAAGAATTAAGCATTTATTTTGTGTTTAAATGTCTTTAATTTTAAAAACCAGATTTTTTTTTAAAAAAAATTTGTGCTTAAAGGTTATTAATGAAATGGTAATCATAATTATTAACATTAGATGTTTTCAATGTTGCGTAAATCATGATAAATATTAATTATACGGTAAAAATAGTAATGTGACAAATCAAATAATTAAGCATTTATTTTGTGTTTAAATGTAATTCAAATGAAATTAGGCGTATTAATTATGATGAATTTAACTTATTACCAGAAGCGTTAATGTTTCAAAGAAAAAAAATATTATAAGTAGTAGAAATAAAATGGCGAGGCAAAGGAAAAGAACACAGAAGCGTGTGGGGAGCAGGAGCTGCACTTGGGCCTATCTTTGGTGGAGCCTTGACTACTGGCCCAACAACCCAATTCCTTTTTCTTTTGGCCCAATTGCTGGAAGTTTATAAAATAACGATTCTTAATCAGAATTTTTATGATTAGCAACCCTAATTATGCCTCTACAACCCCAAATACGAAGTATTAAACCCTACCCTCTGCCATTAACATAATCTAAAGATCCTAGGAGCTTGAGAAGGTTTAGGATCAAGAAGATTAAAGGCTTAAGGTATACAACAACTCTACATATGTTTTAATCCCTTTTTCTATGTTTTAATTATGATTTTAAACAACAAAATCTGTTTATTCAGATATGATGTGAAGTTTTGAAACATAAAATTTGGGGTTTTATAAAGATTAACATGGTAGGTTAACATGATAATGTGATATTATGTTGTATATTGCATGTTATTGCATGGTTATGATTATTAAACAAGTAGGGTTTATAAATAATAATATTTGTGATAAAAACTTGCATGTTGGGACTGTTATGTTGTATGACCATGATGTATTACATGTTTATGATAATATTTAGGTGATATTATGGTTATTTGATGTGTTAATAATAAGATCTTAACAAGAATAAAAACGGACAGATTGCATGTTTCGACTTGCCGGCTCTATAACGTGATCTTAAACTACTTGTTTTGATTGTTTCTTGGTTTGGGAAACCTACACTTTTACTTACCTTACTTTGTTAACTCACCGACTTTATGTTGACACACACTAGCATGCTTTTGCATGTCTCTAGGTTCGGAGCACGATAGGACATGCATCATTGTGTCATGGGTTGTGAACATTACTTAACTTATACATTGCTTTACATTAAATGGTTTTATTTTGGGCGCGTGGTTTTGCGCATGAACTTAAACGATTATGTTTGATTTACGCTTCTGCAACTTTACTAAACTTTTTGGTAAACGCTAAACTTGATTTTCAATAACGAACTAAATGGTTTGGGCATTTACAGTTGTTCTTATGACTTATGGGTATGGGATCCTGGTATGTCACGCACCTCGCTGTATAAACCCTGCAGTGGAAATTTGAGGGTGTGACATATAACGTATATTTCTAAAAACTACAAGCTAAAACCCCAAAAAACGAAGATCTAAAAACTAACATCATAGGGTTCGATGAGACGATTCCAATGTCGCTTGAATGAGTTCAATCTGTAAAGTAGGATCCTTGCCCTTTGCCTTTCATTCCTCACATTAAATAATACAACTATACACCTCTATTTTACGAGGTGATAAATACAAAGTTAATGATATAACATAAATACAATGTTGCCTAATATGTGTCAATCAATCATGTCAATTATACTCTAATATTCCCCCGCAGTAAATGGCACTTACGTTGTCACAGTAGACCAACGTGGCACGAGATAAAGGGCGGTTCAGCTTGAGGAGAAGGTTACGGAGCCAGCAAATTTCCGCCATAACATTAGCGACTCCCCTGTATTCGGCTTCGGCACTGGATCTGGAAACTGTGCTCTGTCGCTTGGAGGACCAGGAAATGATGTTGTCCCCAAAATAAATGCAGTAACCACTAGTTGACCTGCGCATGTCAGGGCACCCAGCCCAATCTGCATCAGTATAGGCGATGAGAGAAGAACCGGAGGAGTTGATGGTGAGACCAAGGCAGGCCGTGCCTTTTACATATCTTATTATACATTTCAAAGCGTTCCAGAGATCGGTGTGTGGGGAGTGCATATGCATGCAGACTTGCTGGACAGCATAAGTGATGTCAGGCCGTGTGAAGATGAGGTACTGAAGAGCACCAGCCAAGCTACGATATAGAGTGGGATCATGGAATGGAGTACCTGAGGTCGCGCCCAGTTTGGTGTTAGTGTCAACCGGGGTAGCGAATGGATTACATGACTGCATGCCTACTGTGTTGATAATATCTTTGGCATAGGCCTGTTGTGAAAGAAACATGGTGTTGGTGATTCGTTTGACAGAGATGCCAAGAAAATAGCTGAGAGGACCAAGGTCCTTCATGGCGAATTCAGTTGCAAGTTTTGCCATGAGTTGTTGACGTAGAAGAGTAGAAGATGTGACGAGCAAGATGTCATCCACATAGAGAAGGAGAAAGGCTGTGTTGCGGCCCTGATGGAGAGTGAATAAGGAGGCGTCATAGCGGCTATGATTGAACCCCAATGTTAACACGTAATCAGTAAATCTTTGGTACCATGACCTTGGTGCCTGTTTTAGTCCGTAGAGTGACTTCTTAAGGGAGCATACGTAGTCCGAATAGTTCTTGTCACGAAAACCCATTGGCTGGTACATATATACTGTCTCATGAAGATGACCGTGTAAAAAAGCGTTAGTAACGGCTAGTTGATGGACGTCCCAACGTTTAGATAGTGCAATTGATAGTACAGTACGTATGGTCGCTGGCTTGACCACTTGACTAAATGTTTCCCCACAATCCATGCCAACCTATTGTAACCTGCCATCACAAACACGACGCTCCTTATAGCGCTCTAAAGAACCGTCAGATTTAAATTTATGTTTGAACAACCACATGCTACGAATGACATTCATGTAGGGTTGACGTGGCACTAAGTCCCAAGTACCATTTCTAAGAAGTGCATGATATTCCGTAGTCATGGCGTCGTGCCATTCCGGTATATTAAGGGCATCGGTGGGGTTCTTTGGGATTGGTTTAATGTTTGGAGGAGTGGTGGATGTATGAAGGTTGAACGGGTGTTTGGGCTTGTGAATTTCGCTCATCGAACGGGTATGAATTGTTCGTTGTGGAGCGGCAGTGGGATTGGCGAGGTTTGGTGCGGTGCTGTTGGGTTGGGCGGGTTGGTTGGATTGGGCCGTTGAATTGGCTGAAGTGGACAAGGGTGTGGAATGTGTTGATTGGGCCTGTGAGGGGTTGGCAGAGGTGTGGGCTGTCGGAAGTGGAGATGGGCCGTGAGGTGTAGGAGGGGTGGGAGGTGTTGGGCCATGAGAGGGTGGGTTGAGGTCGATGTGGGGGTTGGTAGGAGAGTCAACGTGTGGGCCTGGATTTGAGTTGTGTGGTTCGAACAATTTTGGAATGGTGACGTGGGGCCATATGTGGGGCGGTAGTGGGTCCTGGAGGAAGGTATAGGATGGTTTAGGTGCATGGGTGAGGGTGAAAGGGAAGGTCGTTTCGTCAAAGGCGACATGACGTGAGATAATGACCTGTTTGGATTGGATGTGAAGGCATTTATAACCTCGATGAGTTGAGGGATAGCCAAGGAAAACACACGGGTGAGAGCGATGGTCAAGTTTGTGTATAGTGGTGGAGGGGGTGAGTGGGTAGCAAAGGCAACCTAACGCCCGAAGGTGATCGTAGGTGGGGGTTTGTTGGTATAATAGTTCGGTGGGGGTCTTATGTTTGGTGATGGGAGATAGTAGAATATTGAAAAGATAGGTAGCCGTGTCAACGACATGGTGCCAGAAATTGGTGGGTAGGGAGGCATGGGCCAAAAGGGTGCGGACCATTTTTTTGATTGTGCGGATTTTCCTCTCAGCTTTGCCATTCCGAGAGGATGTGTGTGGGCACGATAAACGATAGAGGATACTGTTGGTTTTGAAAAATGTTTGGAAGGCGGAATTGACATATTCGCCTCCATTGTCACATTGAAAAGTTTTGATGGTCCGGTTAAACTGTGTTTTTATTTGTTTTTCAAATTGAAAAAAAATGGTGAAGGTTTGTGATTTATGTGACATTGGATACACCCAAAGAAAATTGGTGTAGTCATTAAGAAATATAACATAATATTTGTGACCCCCCGAACTGATGATCGGGGATGTCCATAGATCACTATGAATTATATCAAAAGGGTGAGTTGTAATATTAAGTGATGAACTAAAAGGCAAACGAGTACTTTTTCCACAAACACACGACTGGCATACATTATTATTGAGTTTATTGAAAGAAATAGAACTAGAATCTTTTAAAGAATGCAAGGTGGGACGTCCTGTGTGTCCAAGACGTTGATGCCAGAGTGAGGAGGAAATAGCAGTAAATGCGGACAGTGATGTGGAAGTGGGGCCCAGTACTAGGGGGTACAAATCACCGTTGTTGTTGCATCTGAGCAGAGGGGTCTTGGTCTTGTAGTCCTTCACAAGAAAACCAAATTCGTCAAATTCAATAGAAACAGAATTTTCTCTAGTAAATTTGCGGAAGAAATGAGATTTTTTAAAAGTTTGGGAGATGAAAGGACGTTTTTGAGGGCAAAAGGTGGGAATGTTTTGGGTAGGTATTTGGTGCCCTGTCCTAATACCGGGATGGTGTCACCATTACCTACAACAATATTATTAGACATGCAATTAGTAGAAAAGGTTTGATAATCACCTGAATCATGGGACATGGTAGATGCTGCACCAGTGTCAAAATATTGAGTCAGATTCGGTTGATTAAGAGACATGGTGTATAACGCCTGCTCTATGTCAGTGGGCGAATAAGCATAATTGGCCGAAGCAGGCCGAGAACCAAGTATACTTGCCGAGGTAGGGTTATTGGGTCGGGCAGGGACAGTTGGGGATGGGCAAGGTGGAGCGGGCCATGGGCTAAAATTTTGTGATTGGGCCGGTTGTGATGAAGCTTGTTGTTGGGCCCACTGAAAGAAACTCCACATGTTTTGTGGAGACCAAGTATGATTCCTTGTATATCGTCCCCTGCCATAAGAGTTCCTGCCTCTTCCTCTTCCGCGAGAACGACCACCGCGACCACGCGAATATGAATAGGACTTGTCATCTGAACGAGCTGTGGAGTCGGATGATGATTGTTTGGTGGAGGTCGCTAACGCGGTTACGGCAGACTTCAAGGCGTGAACGGCTTGTTCCGCTTTCTGGCTTTCGACTTCAATAACCTTTGAACGGGCTTTGTAGAACGATGGTAACGGTTCAGTTTGGGTCAGGATGGTTCCGATTCCTTCATACTGTTCACTGAGGCCCGAGATCAATTGTAACACGAGGCGATCATTGTCAACCGGAGCATCGACATTGGCGAGTTGATCCGCCAACACCTTTAATTCTTGACAGTAAGTAGACATTGAAGATAAGTTATCGAGACGGGTATTCGAGAACTTATTCATGAGGTGTTTCGCACGGGCCGCTTTATTATCTTGGAAGAGATCCTCGATAGCGACCCGGGCTTCGTGTGCGGTACTCGTTTTGGTTATGATGGTGTTTAGGAGATCTGTAGATACAGTACTATATAACCATTGAAGAACGATAGCGTCGAGACGCTCCCCTTCATCAAGTGGTTTATTAGGGTCAGTGGAGGTGGTGGTAGAAGAAGACGCGGGTCGGGGCAGAAGGCGGTCATAGACGAGGCAAGTTTTGCAGTGGATTTTGAATAGGGTGGACCAAGTTATATATTGGCTTGACTCGATTTCAAGGGTTATAGGGATGTGGTTTTTGATGTTTGATATTGTGGTAGCGGGATGGATTTTTGATTCAAAGGTGATTGGAGTTGTGATAGAATCAGACATGATGAGGGACTGCAGAGTATACAGCGGCAGAATATGGTGGACAAGGGAAGAAAACTTGGCAGAATATGGTGGACAAGGGAAGGAAATCGGGTAGAGGAAGAAGGAAGGGATCAAAAGAGTACTCTTGATACCATGTAAAGTAGGATCCTTGCCCTTTGCCTTTCATTCCTCACATTAAATAATACAACTATACACCTCTATTTTAGGAGGTGATAAATATAAAGTTAATGATATAACATAAATACAATGTTACCTAATATGTGTCAATCAATCATGTCAATTATACTCTAATACAATCGGAGTCCGTGTGATACCCTTCCTACGACTTTCTATTTGATGCTAACCCTAGTATTATAATCCATATCGACATCGATTTTGCTTCCTATTTAGTTAAATGTTTCAGTATGATATATAGGAGTTTAGCTTTCTCACGTGTTGAGATTGAAGTTGTTTTCTTTCGTGACAAAGTTGTGGTTAATAACTATAAATTAATGACAGTGTAGGATACACGTAGGTGCGCATCAACACTACATCAAAAGTCTACCAAATCGTTATATACTATAGAGCCAAGTTAATTTGTAACAGGGCTACCCTGATTGATATTAAAAATAATCATCATAGTAACGATTTAACACAAGTTGGATTATTCAAAATATATAAAAGAGCATGGAAACATTAATATATCCAAACATATTACATAACAGTTATTGTGATTGATATTAAAAATAATCATCATAGTAACGATTTAACACAAGTATAATTATTCAAAATATATAAAAGAGCATGGAAACATTAATAATGGTTGTAGAAGCACCACAATTGACATCAATGGGTGTGTGACCGCCATTGGGTAGCTCATTGATCATGATTTCACACCATTTATCTATGTATGCCATTGAGTCTAGATCTATGTTAGGAAGTTAACGTGCTTTAAGGATCTTCAGGATCTTTTTTGATTTATCAAGAAGCCGAGCTGCATCTTGGATGTTGCTTCCTCTCTTCTCGATTGCATGGTGATGAAACTTCATTGTTATCACACGCGGTAAGTTGGTAAAGCAAGCAGATAATATATCAACAAGTTCTTCATCATTTGACAACTTTTCTTGCTCATTGCATTCTAGCAACACAGTCTGGCTAATTCTGTACATGGAACTTGCAAGTATAAATTTAAAAGGTGAGTGATCTATGCTTGGCTTTTTGCTACTCTTAAGCTATATCACAGCTGCTTCATCTCCTAACCATTTAAGAATCTCCTTCAAACTTTTTCCTTTATGAGCCTTTTTTTGAAGTTCAATTTGAAGCCATGTGCGGTGTACTTCAACTTCTGTCCATAGGTCTTGCTGCTTTTCTTGCCTTTACCAAGTCACCATCTATACAGAGATATTCTTCAATGTTTCTTATTATTTGAAGGCATTCCCTCATGCTAACAAGTAACCCTTGAAGTGACCATTTGCAATGCTAGGAAGTATCATGGCAATTGATGTCAGAGTTGCCACTACAAGGCTCCAACTGTTGGGTTTGTGAAGTCCTTTGTTATTGGGCTTTTGAGGTTGACATTATAAGACATGGGCCAGGCCCGGTTTTGTTTTCTTGGCCCCTAAGTTGTTTAACCTAATTGTTTTCTATATATACCCTAGTCATGTATTGTAATCTTGTGTGCCTTGAGCTTAATGAAATGACCTAGTTGCAGCCCATGGACGTAGGTCCCCCACTGGGACCGAACCACGTAAAATTCTGGTGTCGTGTTTATTATTTTTTGTTCATCGCGTGATAATCGTGTGTGTCGTTTGTGTGTTTGATTTCGCTGCGCCGACTGATACCTAACAAGTGGTATCAGAGCTTTGGCTCGTTAACAAACTGAGATTTGCACGAACGATTGCGAGACGAGGTGACGAAGGTAAGTGCTAATTATTTTAATCCTTGAGCTACATGTTTAGTTTGTTGAATTGGATCCACTGATTAAGTTTATTCAGTTGTTGTTCGAGTTTGGGTTGCGGGCTATGTAGGATTGGTTTTCTAAGTTCGGGGTTTGACAATTATTATTATCAATCGTGATTATATAACCGGATTTGTGATAACAGTTGGGTTGGGCCAAATTTGTCTACATGGTTATTTTTAGGAACAAATCGGTTTGATTGACAGTGTTCAGTAGAGCAGTCGTCAAGTTCAGGCCCGTGCCATTACTATGTCTGTTAACTAGTTTCTGATTTGTTCTCATTTGTTATTGTCATAACTGAAGACGGGATGGTTATGATCAGAATGTTCGACGGGTTTGAGTGTCGGTTGATTAGTTTATTAAGGGAAATTGGATGTGGTACTTAACGATGGTAAAACCTGTAGAAAATGGAACCAGCTGGTTTGGAATACTCTGGGTGTAAGGTATTCCTGCTCGGGCATGCTGGTGACGACATAAGTGAAAAAAAAAGGTTATTGTCAAGTTATGTGAACTATTTCTAGCTAGTTGGATGATCTTTCGGTTAGGGTTTGTGTTAACTGGTCGTGTGTACGGTCATAGAACCCTTGGTACCGCTTGCTTTCCATGAAAGCTCGACTGCTTATAACCATTTTCCTGTTAGCTGGCCTGGAACTGTGATGTTATTTCTTGTTCGGTGATGATCAGTGGTTTGACATTTGAGGGAATCATTGTACTGGTACTGGGTGAAGGTTTTCGCTGGGGAAGTACGAGTGGAGGTTCGACTCATGAGTGTTGGTTTGGCATGGATTGGGATAACGGGGACAGTGGGAGCTGGGCGTAGTTGTCTTGTTTGGGCTACATGGAGGTGTGGACATTTTTTTTGTGTCGATGTCATATATAGGAAATTCTACTACTGAGAATGTGTCGGGGTTTGATACATTGGGACTTAGTGGAAAGTAGTGAGACTCTTGGGTTCGAGATTCTATTTGGCTTCATTTCTTGTTACCTACTTCAATGAAGCATTAGTGAATCTATTGTTGAAGACTTTTGAAGTGTGCAGATTGCTGCGCAACCGGAAGAAGAGAACCAACTTTCGTGTAGTAAAGTCTTGGCTCGCTGATTCGAGAGTTAAACGAGTCTAGTTTACAGCAAAGGACTCTAGGACTCCAGGTAATCTGCTTGAGCGTATTCGGAGGTCTGAGCATGGACGAGATTTTTGTAACAGTGGGAGCATATGGGGTGTTCTGACACATTCTGTAAATCGACGTTAGGTTTGGAAGACCAAGGATCCTAATGAAATCTTTCCTGGGAGGTTGTTGTTAGTGGAGAGTGTTCTTTCCTCGGGAGTCTCTGGAGTCGGCGATTTGAGTAAGTAGGGGTCGGTTGAGATTGAGGATGTGTCCATGGCGGGTTTTGCCATGTCTGGGTCTTTGATGACCATATTGGAGTTGTTGGGAGCTTCAATGGGCCTTTTAGGTTACTGATGAGAAGGGCCGCTACAGCTAGGTGGATACATGGCAGGTTTGGAGTTTGGTTTGTTCTTTGGGAGTTGGACCTGGAAGTCTTCTGTTCCTGTGTGTTTAGAGATTACTGAGTACTAGATGATTGGGTTGTTGTTTACTTGTTGGTAGGCTGGAGTTCCTCGCAAGGCCTTCAAGTGGGAGATTGTTGGGTTTGTGAAGTCCTTGGTTATTGGGCTTTTGAGGTTGACATTAGAAGACATGGGCCAGGCCCGGTTTAGTTTTCTTGGTCCCTAAGTTGTTAAACCTAATTGTTCTCTATATATACCCTAGTCATGTATTGTAATCTTGTGTGCCTTGAGCTTAATGAAATAACCTAGTTGCAGCCCGTGGACGTAGGTCCCCCACTGGGACCGAACCACGTAAAATTCTTGTGTCGTGTTTATTATTTTCTGTTCACCGCGTGATAATCGTGTGTGCCGTTTGTGTGTTTGATTCCGCTGCGCTGACTGATACCTACCACCAACACTTGTGGGTTTCTTCTGGATATAAAGATGGGACTAGGTCATCGTCAACCTTTAGTACTCCATTGAATCCTGTTGATTTCTCTAGAAGTTTTAAAAGATTTTGTGGCTCTTTCTTTTCTGGCTCATCTAGGAGTTGAAAAATGTAGGGTATTTCTTAATATTCTATTTGAAAGTTTCACATCCTCTTCAATTTGTACAACAAACTTAGTATATTCATATATTTCTGATCTAACATGGCTACTTGACGCAGTTGCTACTTTTTTGAACCTTTTCAAAAACAACTTAATGAATTGTCAACAACAAGAGAGAAGGAACATACAAAAGAGTTATTGATCGAACGAACATACAAAAGAAATTGGAATGAAAACGGTTACAGACAATTAACCCTAAATGGTGACCTAATCTGGATATAAAGACCTAATCAGATGTTAACGATTTCCTAACAACCATACTTCTATTTTTACACAAACGGTCCTTCAAGTTCTAGACTTTTATTACAAACAGAGTTGTTGGGTCTGCTGACCTGGAGAAGAACAGATGATTGGAAAGCCAAATTATACTGCTCAGTTGATCCTTAGAAATAAACAGCAGTTTACAAGATACTTCTCCCAAAAGACTGTTGACCCTAACATATGCTGTACTCAACAACTGTTGGAAACAACTGCTGCTGCAAAGGACTGCTGGATAAACAACTGCTAGAGAACAACTGCTGACTAAAGGTCTGATGAAGAAATGCTGACTAAAGTGCTGAAGGCTAAAGGTCTGTTGGAGCCAACAACACTTAGGCTCCAACAGATGATACAAGACCATCAGAGTTTTCCCCAACAGCAGTTTACCTTACAGTGTTTTACAATGTAACAGTAGTTTGTATTTAACAGATGTTTTATGTTGTTATTCTTTTAGAGGTTGCTGTCTTAGGTGACGTCAGCTTAGATCATCAGTGGTTTAGATTTGTCTATAAATAGAACAGTGCTTGTACTGTTCTATTTATCACTCGAAACATTCTCTCAGACAAACAATCACAGAGTGATCAGGCTGAGGGGGAGTACTTGTAATATTGTAATCTTTCAATTAATGAAAGCTTTCGATTAAAAACAATTATTCTCTTGTTTTGATTTATAGTTTATCATTCCGCTGCACTTTCCATTTATATTCACTTCATTCTTCTCATCTTAACTTAAACAAATCAAAACAATCAAACTTATATCCTAACAATTGGTATCAGAGCTTGGTCAATTAAATTCGATCTAACCAATCAATTTAATATAAACAGATCAGCTCACAATTATTGATATCGTTTGTTTGTCGGATTAAAAACAAAGTAATAGTTTATTTGTGATTCAACCGTTTGCAAACAGACTTTGTTTTTGAAAAATCAGAGAATGGCTTCAATCAATCACGATCCACACAACACTGGCACGAACAACAAGCCACCGATGCTTGTCAGATCTGAATACAATATCTGGCAACGTCGGATGAGCCATGTTCTAGCTCAACAGAACACTGGGTGTTGGAAGTCGGTTATCTTCGGACCACATGTTCCGATGGTGCCGAGTACTGAAGACCCCAAGGTTCTGGAGCCTAAGAAACTTGAAAACTACTTTGACCAGGATTTTCAGAAAATTGAGTTAGATCCTAAGGCCTTTAGTATTGTGGCCATGGCTCTACCCAATGATCTATATGCTCGGCTGTTACACTGTAACAGTGCAAAGGAGTTGTGTGATGCACTGAAAGAACAATTTGGTGGGACTGAAGAGGTTATTGAAAACAACCGTGAAATACTTAACCAACAATATGAAACATTCAGTCATGTTATGGGAGAGTCATTAACTCAACAATTTGAGAGGTTTAACTGTCTCATTAGTGAACTAAAACTGGTTGGTCTAACTTACCCTCATTCAACTTTGAACCATAGGTTTTTAAGATCACTACCAGATAAATGGGACACTATTGCTATAGTTATGAGAAACTCAATTGGATTCAAGGACCTATCACTGACCCAGCTTCATGGTAAGCTCTTGACCTATGAGAGAGAGCTTAACCAGAAAAAGAAGCTCCAGGACTCTGGAAAAGTGTCTAATGACTATGTATTTGATAATACAACACTTCTGGGTCATGATGAGGTGCCTGGTAATAGTAAGGATCAGAGTTATGATCATTTCATTGACATAACTTCAGGTTTTAATTCAGGTTTTAACTTTGACTCTTATTCACCAAACTATGCTTTTACAGCAAGTGGTGGTGATATCCAGGCATCTGATAACATATCCTTTGAGTATGATGACTTAAAATAGTTTAACCCTGATGATTTGGAAGAAATGGACATTATGCACCAATTGGCCCTTTTTAGTGTAAGAACTAATAATTTTTACAAGAAAACTGGGAGAAGGTTTCCAGGGTTAACGGCAAGTCAAAAGTGGGGTAGGATAAATCTAAGATTAAGTGTTATAAATGTCATAGACTTGGTCATTTTGCTAGGGAATGTAGGAGTCAACATGGTACACCTATGATTACCTATCCAAATCAGAGGCCACAGACCAACACTTATCAAATTTCCCATAATACCCCTAGACCACATGTGTAAAACACTGCTCATTTTGCACAGTCCTCAAACACTGTTCCTGTCCAGTATGTCCAAACCACTATTCCTCAGATCCACTATGTGCAAACACCTGTTGCTCAGGCACAAGTACCAATGACTGCTGCACCACCCTCTGCCCCTGCAGAGACCAGTCAACAGAGTTTCTTCACACAAGGCTTTGTTGATTGGAGCAGTCTACCAGATGAGTTGACAGATGAAAATTTTGCACTAGTTGCCAAAGCTGAAAATGAACCAGAATTTTTTTGTTTCATAGCTATGGTAGAAGAAGTTGAATCTGAGGAGGTGGTGACTGAATCTATAGTTGTGACTGATGATGTTGTTGATGAGGTAGTTGCAGGTGAAAATCTGAAGAAGAGGTTGTGAATCTCTCAGATCCCTGGGGTGCATCTGATGATTGTGAGTGCAAGTGTGATTGTGCATTGATGGCTGCTGCTAAGGTATCTCCTCAAATCCTTAAAGATTTGTGTTCTGACAAATGTGTAATAGCATTTGCTAACATCAAAGAGGTGAATGAAAACCTTAGGAAGAAATTTTAGATGATGAAGTTAAATTTGAGAAACTTTCAAAAGAGTTAAAATCAAATCTGACTGAAAAAGAATCTGAAATAGGCAGTTTAAAACATGAAGCAACTATAACCAAAGACCAGCTCCAAACTATGATAACTAAATATCATAGTTTCAAAAGTGAGCTTGAGTCCACCCAAGTTGAATGTCAGAAATGGGTGGAATCATCTAAAGGTTTTGAGATGCTACTCAACAAACAAACCAAAAGTCATGTGAAGTTTGGGTTTGGTTTTGAAACCACTGCTCCAGCTTTTGAAAACACTGACAAAAGGGATCAAAAGTTTGTTGAGGTAGTACCAACTAATTTGAAGGGTCAGGAGATTAAAATCACTGAACCTAATGGCTAGAAAATTGTTCTTGAAAAACCAGAAGGTTCCTTATCATTCACTGAACTTGAAAAATATGAATTTAAACCTACTTGGTCTGATGAGTGTGGTACTCTTGAGAACTTCAAACCAGTTGAATTCAGAACCCCTGATGGTAAGAAAGCACCACAGGCAAATGTCATTCCCTTGATAGATCTTCCAACAGATGATCAAACATCTGTTGAAAAGAAGACTGAAAAAGAGAAAAAGAAAGAAAAGTCTGTTCACTTGTTCTGTGATTTATGTGAAAAGAAGAATCATGTTACTAAAAACTGTTTTCTTCTAAAAGCATATGATATCAACAAAGGAACAAATGTGTGTGTGTGATTCTAAGACCACATGCTCAATATGTGGTAAGAAGAATCACAAATCCAAAGAGTGCCTGTATCTCAAAAATTTTGATGTCAAAATACAAGAGTACAAGGCTAAAACTCTTGCAAACCAAGTGGTGAGTACTTCAAAAGGAAAATCCAAACAAACTTTTGCTCCAGTTCAAACATCTGTTACCAAAAACTTGGAAATATCTGCTTCCAGAGATGTTCAAGTAACAGATGCTCCACCCACCAACAAGTACCCAAGGGGATTTGGACAACCTCCTTGTCATAATCTGCCACATGTTTATGAAGAACGCAAGAGGCCTTCTAAACCAAGAGTGAACAGAAATCCCTATGGATACTATCATCTGTCAGGAAGTGATCAAACATCTGTTGCACCAAGTGTTGACATCCAAGCACTGGCAAATGGTCAGCAACAGTTGTTGAACTTGATTCAAAAACTAGTTCAAACCACTGATCACCTTCCTAAGCTTGAGGCTGAAAAGTCTGTGGACCCATCCAAAGCCAACTTGGCTTTGGACACTCACCAAAACTAATCAATTACTGATGTGCAGGGAGCTTCTGCATGCTTAGATAGCCTTTGGTATGTAGATAGTGGAGGCTCCAGGCACATGATAGGATGTAGAGCCCTTCTTCTGGACTTCTTAGCTCATGGAGGGGGTGATATATCCTTTGGTAATGATTCAAAAGGTAAGGTGTGGGGTTCAGGGACTGTTCAGGCTGGGAAACTCAAGTTTGAAAATGTCAATCTTATTGATAATCTTAAATTTAATCTTCTTAGTGTATCACAAATGAGTGACAAAGGGTATGGCTCATTCTTCACTAAGAAAACTTGTAAGATTATTGGGCCAGAAGTGGTGAAAAGATTGATACCATCATTGCTGAGAGCAAACCACAACTTGTTGCTCATAGAAGTGGCAATGTGTATGTAGTTGATATGTTGAAGGATAAGCCTATGGCTAATGTCTGTCTGTTTTCTGTTGCCTCCACTAAAGAGACAGAATTGTGGCATAGGAGACTGGGTCACACCAACCTTCAAACTATCAACTCACTCTCCAAACAAAGCCTTGTCAAAGGTTTACCATCAAAAGAATTCAAATGTGACGAGCATTGTGTTTCCTGCTTAAAATGAAAACAACCTAAAAGCTCTTACAAATCCATTAATGAGTCCAAAACAAGTCAATGTCTACAATTGTTGCACATGGACTTGTTTGGCCCAGTTAAAATCACGAGTCTAAGAAGAAAGAGATTTTGTCTTGTCATAGTTGATGATTTCTCTAGGTTTACATGGACTTACTTTTTACACTCTAAGGATGAGACTGCAGGTATCTTGAAGGACTTTGTCATCAAAGTTGAAAAACAATATGACTTGCCAGTAAAAGTCTTTAGAAGTGACAATGGAACAGAGTTTAAAAATAAGGAGTTGGATTATTTCTGTGTGTCAAAAGGGATTGTGAGGCAGTACAGCATCCCAAGAACACCAGAGCAAAATGGGGTGGTTGAGAGAAAAAATAGAACTCTCATTGAAGCTGCTAGAACCATGCTAGCAGATTTTGGTTTGCCACTGTCCTTCTGGGCAGAAGCTGTAAACACTGCTTGCTATGTTCAAAACAGAGTTTTAATCAACCCAAGACATCAAAAGACTGCTTATGAAATTTTGTTCAAAATCAAACCATTAATCTCATTTTTTAAAATCTTTGGTTGCCCATATTTCATCTTAAATCTTAAAGATTCCATTTCAAAATTTGCAGCCAAAGTAGATTGTGGATATTTTCTGGGATATTCTTCTACTGCCAAGGCCTATAAAGTATTTAACGCAAGGACCAAGACAATTGAAGAAACTCTGAATGTAAAGTTCAATGAACTTTCATCCCTAAAAATCCCAGCAAATCCTGCTGAGTTGTTTGATTTAGATAAATTCAAATTTGAAGATGTTACTATCAAAACTAACAATGCAGGTATTTCACAATCTCCACAACAAGATTACAGAATAGATGTTGTGATCCCAAGTCACTATAAAGTCTATTCTACATCAGAGGAAGCAACTGTTCAAAACACCTGTCAAAACTCTGTCACGGCTGAGTCAGCCACTGTTGGCCAGTCCTACCCTCAAACCACTGCTTCACCTATTACATCCACTGCTCAATCATCTGTTGACAAAAGTCAAACCTCTGTTGACAAAAGTCAGTCCAATTTTACACCACTTGGACCCATTCCCCCACTTCCATTTCAAACATCTGTTGGCACTACAGAAGTGCAAACAGATGTTACATCAACAGAGTCACCAAACCTCTGTCCTTCACCTCAAAATGCCATCATACCATATCAGGGAGATCTAATCTACCTAAGAGATCATCCACCAAATCAAATCATTGGCAACATCAGAGAGGGTGTGCTCACAAGAAGCCAATCCTCAAATATCTGTCTTTTTGCAGGCTTTCTATCTCTCACACAACCTGTCAAGTACCAAGAGGCACTAAAAGACAACAGTTGGGTAGAATCTATGCAGGAAGAGCTCTTTCAGTTTAAAAGACAACAAGTATGGGAACTTGTACCACTGCCTAAGGATGTTTGTCCAATTGGCACAAAGTGGGTCTTCAAAAACAAAACTGATGAAAGGGGTATAGTTGTCAAGAATAAAGCCAGGCTTGTGGTTCAAGGCTTCAGACAAGAAGAAGGGATGGAGTATGATGAAACCTTTGCTCCTGTAGCTAGGTTAGAAGCTATCAGACTCTTTCTAGCCTTTGCTGTCAACCACAACATCAAGGTGTATCAGATGGACATCAAATATGCATTCTTATATGGCAAAATTCAGGAGGCGGTATATGTATGTCAACCGCCTGGTTTTGAAGACACATTCCATCCTGATTATGTCTACAAGCTTAACAAAGCTTTGTATGGACTCAAGCAAGCACCTAGGGCCTGGTATGAAACTCTTTCCACCTTTCTCTTATCCATTGGTTTCACAAGAGGTAAAATTGATAAAACCTTATTTTTGAAATGGAGAGGGAAAGACTTAATGATTGTTCAAATATATGTGGATGACATCATTTTTGGATCCACATGTAACAAAGTGTGTGAAGAGTTTAGGGAACTCATGACAGCAGAGTTTGAAATGAGTGCTATGGGTGAACTTCAGTGCTTCCTTGGTCTACAAGTAAAGCAGCTGCAAAATGGCACATTCATTCATCAAAACAAATATGTGAAAATTTTGTTAACTAGATTTGAGATGAATGACTGTAAGCTATGTAGTACACCCATGAGTACAGTCAAGCTACTCACTATTGATGACAAGGATGAACTGGTTGACCAGACACATTACAGATGCATGATTGGGTCTTTATTGTACTTAAATGCATCTAGGCCGAACATTATGTTTGCCACTTGTGTTTGTGCTAGATCCCAGGCTTCACCCAGAAAGTCAAACCTTATTGCTGTAAAAAGGATATTTAGATACCTGAAAGGTGCTCCCACACTTGGTATCTGGTATCCTGCTAATGGAAACATTGAGCTTTCAGGTTATTCAGATAGTGATTTTGCTGGCTGCCACACCACAAGGAAGTCTACATCAGGAGGGTGCCAGTTTCTAGGGAATGCCTTAGTCTCTTGGCAAAGCAAAAAGCAAGCAGCTGTTTCAACTTCAACAGCTGAGGCTGAATACATTGCTGCTGCAAGCTGTACAGCCCAACTCACGTGGCTTCAAAATCAACTGCTGGATTTTGGGATAACTGCACTAAGAACTCCACTCATGTTGGACAGTCAAGCTGCTAAAAATATCATCAAAAATCCAGTATCTCACTCCACAACAAAGCACATAGACATCAGACATCATTTTGTCAGAGATAGCTATGAAAAAGGTTTGATTTCTCTGCACCATGTTCCAACAGAGGATCAGTTGGCAGATGTGTTGACAAAAGCTTTAGACACATCTACCTTCACAAATCTGATTTCTAGAATTGGTATGCTAAACATGGACTAAATAACAAAGATGTTTTAAATAAAAACATTAAAATGTTTCAGAAAAATCAAAATTCATCCTTAAAAATAGCATTTTGGTTGAAAAATCTGTTAAAGATAAAACAACCACTGTTTCATCCACTCTATCCACTGTTAGTTGAAAAATCTGTTTCAAACATCTAATCAGATAAAACAACCACTGTTTGGTTGAAAAATCTGTTTCAAACCTCTGATCATATAAAACAACTGTTTCATTATATATATATATACACATATATATACATATATCCATCTATAATTAAAAAAAACCCAAGTGCTGTTAGCATCAGCACTTTGGTAAGACAACAACTGTTTGCATCAGACCTTTAGCAATAGTTGTATGCCACCAGATGTTTGTCCATCAGATGTTTGCCACGTCTGCTCTCAAAAGCAGAGTTTTGGCCACATCAGCCGTTTCAACAGAGCCTTTAAACCCCATGTTTTACCACAACAGTTGTTACACTCTCATTGTATTCAAAATACTGAAACCGCCTTCTTCAACCTCAAATCCTTACTCAAATTCCACTCATCGTCACACTCGAAATCCATTATAATGGATCTTCAAGCAAAATCCACCCACAATTATCTCCCATATCTGGTAAAAACAGATGAAAACGTTCCATTCAATTCCACCATCGACATCATCTTAAATTCCAAATACCTGAAAATCCTAACCGCTGATGCTCCCAATTATCTCGATACCCTCCAAGAATTTTGGTTGAATGCTGAGTTTCTTCTCCAAGACAAAAAGCCTACAGCCATTATCTCAAAAATTGGAGAGTCAAGTATCGCCATTACCCTTGAACTAATATCCACAACCTTCTCACTCAATGACCTGTCAGGTAACGACTTTTTCCCTAAGGCAGAGCTTCACACAGAGTTTTAGGAAAGAGGTTAAAATGACTGGGTCAACTATGTTTAAAAAGTTTTTCCCACCAGTCATGAAATTTTTCTTTCATACCCTCCTTCTCTGTGTCTCTGCTAAGTCCACTTCATTCAATGAAATCCCATTGAGGATTCAGTACTTGGGATATGCTATGTTGTCAAACTCTGACTTCAATTTATCCCTGGGACTGTTTATGGACTTAGTCTCAAATGTGAAAGCCAAAAAGTCTGGGTCTAATAATGCTTTTCTGATTTACCCAAGAATTTTGAGTGTAATCCTTCAAAAGGTTTTACCAGAAAAAGATTTCAAAAAGGGTGAGTCTGTTCAAATGAAGTGTCTAACTGATGAAACTTTCATAAGAATGTTGGGTTCAACTACCTAAGAAAAAGTGTCAAAAGTGTCAAAAGTTACAAAAACACAAACAAAGAGGACTAAGACAACAACTGTTGTCCAAACCTCTATTGTTGAGCCCACTGCTCCTGGTGATCATGGGACTACAACCAGTGCTGTGAAACCCACACCAGCCACCTCCAAAAGAAAACGTCCATCCACAAAAACCACCACTAAACCCAAAAAGGGGCCTCTAGAAGATGAGATACCAGAGGAAAACCCTGTTGCAACACAAAAGCAACAAGAAACCACTGTTGTTACTTCATCACAACAGATGGATATATCTCAACCTGAACAAACTCCTCATGAATCCTCACAAAAGGATCATGTTGTAAGCCAAATGGAAACACATCATGATGCATATGAGTCACTTGACCATATGTTCACAAGCCCCTCTCCCAGGGCTAATTCTCTTTTCACTCTTCCACCCTCAGCAAAACATGTCCCTCCAACCATGCAACCTCTGTTTGAGGCTATTGATAAAACTCATGACAATCCCAGTTCCTCTCCTTCACCCATCAATGAGAGTATACCCCCACAAGTGACTGGGACTGAGGAAAATCAATCAGCCATCCCACAAGCAAAAGAGGAGGTTACACCCCTAGAGTTCAATGAAACTCTAGGTGAGTTTTCAAGTGAAGCAGCCACTACTGATGTAGAGACCATTGTCTCACAACAGGACAGTGGTTACATAGCTAAGACTTCCTTGAAGGCAACTACTGATGAGGCCACTATAGTGTCCCCAAAATCAGTTGGAAGTCCCTAGAACCAAGAAAAAGGGGCATCTGGTTCTCATCCTTTGGACTCACCTCCTAGGACTGAACCAGTTACAACTACCACTGGTAGGAATCCAGATGATCCTATTAACTTAGGTGATGGGTTAAAATACCAAGAATTGATGGCCAGAGTACAGTCAATAGAAACCTTTGTTGCTGATATCAAATCAGATATCAAGACAATATTGGGATCATTGGCTACTCTTACCAAGAGTCAACCATCCACAGCTGATATTTCTAGTGAGCTATGGAAATCTGTTTGCCCCATCATCATAGCTCACAGAAAACTAGCAGATCAGACACATGAAACTTACATGGCTGAAATCAGAAATATGGTGGATGCTAGGTACAAAGATATCTAAGATGATATTAAAGCCATTAAAGACCATCTGCTGAAGACCACTGGCTCTGCCCCTACCACAATTCTCACAGATGAAGATGATGATGACTTCACTGCTGATGATGCCAAAAAGGGGGAGAGTGGCAGAGTTAGGTTGCCAAAGCTAGATCCCTTTGGTTGTCCACCCCGACAAAAGGGAAAATCAAAGTCTGCCAACAAACTAGGGTCTACCCATACAACACCATAACAACAACAACAACAACAACAACAACAACCAAATGTTCAATCCCCTACTGCTACTGAAACTGCCAAAACCAGCAAAGCAAAGGAAGTTGATACCTCTGCTAATGAAGAAGCTGAAAAGTCCGCTGAGGAAAAGCAAAAGAGGGCTGACACTTTGGAAGTTAAAGCAGAGTTCTTGGTACAATTAAAGAAAGAACAGCAACAAGAAGTTGAAGATGTGGGTTCCTCTAAAAGGAAGAAAATCCCTGCCAAACATGTCAGACAACCACCATCCAAACTTGCTGCTAAAACCACTGCTACCAAAACCACTGCTGCCACCAAAACCATTGATACCACCACAACATCTGAACCTATCACTACAACTACCAAACCAACCACTGAACCTACTACCACAACCACCAACACACCATCTACAATCACTCTACCACCCAAATCCCAAACATCTGCTGGTTCTACAAAAGTGCCAACAGATGTTAACACAACCACTGCTTCAACATCACCATCACCAAAAATCTTGTACAAAAGGAAGAGAAAATCTACCTTTGTGGTACAGGATGAAAACATTCACACATCACCACCTATTACTTCAACCACACATTCTACACCCATATCTGCCATTACACTTTCATAATTCTCACCACACACCTCACAATTTACATCCCATAGACCACCACCAACCATTACACCATTGGCTGTTCAGTATCCTCTTGAACTTGATCTACTCAAGGGGGAAATGCAATCCTTCTACAATACTGAACAACCATCTAAAAGATCTTTCCCATCTCTTCCAAATTTTTTGACGTTCCCCTAAACATAGACCAATATCTTAAATTCAAGGCTGAACAGGCAGATGCAATCATCAAAGAGAAATGCAAAGGGAAAGATGACAGGAGTGTTCAGGGCATCCATTCAGCAGAGCTTAGCAAACTGAGAAGGATTGAAGATTTTGCTAAGACCCTGAGCAATTCCATGTCTACCATGCCTCTCAGCAGTGACATAGAAAGGGAGGTTAGGGAATCAGTTTTTGAACGGATCTTGGCAACCATGCCTTACAAAGCAAACAGGAAACAGTTTGCAGGCTGGACCACTCATGCTCTCAGAGAAGAACTCATAAGAATTGAGGACATGACCAAGAATCCCCCAACTAAGGTCTTTGCCCCAGATTTCAGTAAAGGCAGAGATCCAGCCAGAGCCTTAAAATTCAGAAGAATGGGACAAGAGATTGTGGCTACAAAGTATGGGGAGATGAAGTCTGTTGCAAGATGGTCAGAGCTGAGGCTGGTTGAAGCTTACAAGAAATTGGAAGAAAATAGGAAGAAAGACCCTACCTTTCCCAAAAAACCTGTCTACTCTGATGAACCCTTGATGAAGAGACCTTAACAGGCTTTTACATTAGACAGCTTACTTGACACTTCTGATCTATCTGCTGCTGTAAGAAGACAGTTCAAAAAGAAGAAAGAAATGTCTGAAGAAGATCAGAAGAAGTTTGTTGATACGTTTATAAAGGAGGGCCTCTACAATCAAATACACTTTTTCTCTGATCCCACTACTGAAAAACTCAGAGAACTCATTGGGAGACCTCCATCACCAAACTCATCCAGAATAAAAGTGCATCTCAGCAAATCCACTGATTCAAAAATTTTAAAATGGAAGGTCAACAAAGACACCCATGAATTGACTCTGCTCAGATCAGATGGAGAAGCTCAAAAGCTAAGCATGGATGATGCATATAGCCTGTGTGCAGATGACCTCCAAACACTGCTGAACTTTGAGCTTGAAAGAGATGCAGAAGACCTCTACTCTCTGAACTTTGAGTTACAATTCAAAGGCCAAATCAGAGAAAGTCTGATGAGGAAATAAAGATCAACAATAAAGCTTAGTTTTGGCATCATCTGTTCTAGGGGGAGATTGTTGGGTCTGCTGACCTGGAGAAGAACAGATGATTGGAAAGCCAAAATAAACTACTCAATTGATCCTTAGAAATAAACAGCAGTTTACAAGATACTTCTCCCAAAAGACTGTTCACCCTAACATCTGTTGTACTCAACAACTGTTGGAAACAACTGCTGCTGCAAAGGACTGCTGGATAAACAACTGCTAGAGAACAACTGCTGACTAAAGGTCTGATGAAGAACAACTGCTGACTAAAGTGCTGAAGGCTAAAGGTCTGTTGGAGCCAACAGCACTTAGGCTCCAACAGATGATACAAGACCATCAGAGTTTTCCCCAACAGCAGTTTACCTTACAGTGTTTTACAATGTAACAGTAGTTTGTATTTAACAGATGTTTTATGTTGTTATTCTGTTAGAGGTCGCTGTCTTAGGTGACGTCAGCTTAGATCATCAGTGGTTTAGATTTGTCTATAAATAGAACAGTGCTTGTATTGTTCTATTTATCACTATAGACATTCTCTCAGACAAACAATCACAGAGTGATCAGGCTGAGGGGGAGTACTTGTAATATTGTAATCTTTCAATTAATGAAAGCTTTCGATTAAAAACAATTATTCTCTTGTTTTGATTTATAGTTTATCATTCCGTTGCACTTTCCATTTATATTCACTTCATTCTTCTCATCTTTACTTAAACAAATCAAAACAATCAAACTCAGATCCTAACAAGACTAAAACAAAATATAACACTAAAACCACTTTAAAACATCGGCAGAAAACCCCCCTAAACTTTCAGCAGCCCTTTCGAACAGATGTTTATCAGTTGACTCTTGATTTTAACTCACATTTCTAACACATATCTTGGACGTCTAATCCCATTAGGAAGCTGGACATATTGGGCTTTGACTTTCTTTTTTAAGGGAAAATTTGTTTTTGATACTAATGCGCTAAGTTGCTAGATTTTTCGGATACTAATTGAGTTCATTAAAGTACGCTCATTTTATTTTGTTAAATTAAGACCCCCTTTTGTTATGTGGAATTCAATGGGTTTGTTATCTAAAATCATGTTTGGTTAGCTGAAATCTCCAAATTGATTTTTTGTTATCATCTTCGACCTATGAATCTTCAGATGACGAATGGAGAAATACAAAATCTATTATTTGTTGCTCATTCCAATTCGTTTGAAATTCAAAATTGATTGTTTATTCCATATCAAATGAATGCAGATGCGAACAAAAATCATCAATGAAGGTGCACTTCTCACACCAAAACAAAATAAGTAACTCAAATCAAAAGCGAACTTGATGAGTAAGAAAACTCAAATCGACCTATAAATCGATGAATAAAAAGATTAAAATTAAACAAACGATCAATTGATTCAATTGAATTATGGATCCCATGTCCTTCAAATTTTAAGTTTTAGGTGGTTCTTATTTTAATATGCAAGTTGCAATGTTTCATCTTAGATGTTGCAATGATGATGGTGAGAATTTGTGATAGAAAATGGGGGAGAGGAAGTTTAATTTTGTAATTTAATATTTTTAGTATTTCGAGTTCCGTTATATTTTTTACAAACCAAACACAATACAAAATTTGTTGGATTTAATTCCAATTCCTTTAAAAATCATTCTATGAACCAAACGACCCCGAAGCTTTTTACTCATTGTTTTGGGCAATTACATCCACAACACACACCCCAAACATAAGAAGAACTAAAAGTACGTTTATCCAAGACACATATGCTAAATCATGAGAATATCAATATATATATATATATATACACACACACAAACATACTTTTACATAATAGTTACAATGTGCGACGCATTAAAACTTGAAGAACCTCGTTGAACCCTAGCCAACAAATCTCCATCATTGGGTATATGAACATCATTTGATAGTTGACTTGTTGATAGTACACGCCACTTATCAATGTATGCCATCGAGTCTTGATCTATGTCAGGAAGTTGACGTGCTTTAAAAATCTTAAGGATCTTTTTAGATTTACCAAGAAGCTGGGCTGCAATTCGGATGTTGTCTCCCATTTTCCCTATTACATGGTGATGGCACTTGACTTTTATGACATGTTCTAAGTTTGTAAAGCAAGCAACTAACAAATCTGCGATTACGATTGATATCCAATCAAAAAGTTCATCATCGCAAGGCCAATTTTCTTTCTCATTGCAGTACAACAACATAGTCTCACTGATTCTATACATGGAACTTGCAAGTGTGAACTTATTAGGTGAGTGATCTATACTTGGACTTTTGTTGCTCTTAAACCATATCACATTTTTTGCTGCTTCATGACCCAACCATTTAAGAATCTCCTTTGACGTTTTCCCTTCACGCACCTTCTTTTGAAGATCAAGTTGTTGCCACGTGCCATATATTTCAACTTCTGTCCATGCATGTCTTGCTGTTTTTCTTGCATTTACCAAGTCACCATCTGCATTAAGGCATTCTTCAACATGTCTTACAAATTGAAGGCCTTCTCTCATGCTACCAAGTAACCATTTGCAACGATCATTCCCAATGTGCGGAAGTGCAGTCGCAATTGCTGTCAATGTTACTAGTACAAGGCTCCAACAATAGTGGGTTTCTTCTGCACATAAAGGTGGGACTTTAATATTGTCGAACTCTAATACCCCATTGAATCCTTTAGATTTCTCTAGAAGTTTCATAAGCTCTCGTGGCTCTTTCTCTTCATATTCTTTAAGGAGTTTACTTATAGAATGAAACATGTTCCTTACTATACAATTTGAAAGTTTTGCCTCATCTTCAATTTGTACCACATACCTTTTATATTCTTCTATTTCTGATCTTGGAGTGCTATTAGATATATTTGCCACCTTTCTAAACATTTTTAAAAATGACTTGAAGAAATACCAACAACAAGAGAGCAAGACAATGAATATTCTCGGAACGAGACATATAATTTTACATATAACCAAAACCGTCATATGAAGAGCTATACAAAAGTTCAAAAAGATGTTGTTTACTATATGAAATACTATTTTACAGTGGCGACCTGGAATATATGAATGGATATGGTTGCGTTTCCATTGCTGAAGTCTCTGGACCCAATGCTTTTCGATTAGGAACACATTTAACTCGTTCTTGCTCCATTTCTTAGAGAAAATGTAACTACCGTTTGAGGTGAAATATCTAAAAATTGGTGCAATACTACCTATTGCAACTCCAATTGATTCCACGAAAATAATTACCTTTATTGACCACTTATAATCTGAATTACCAAAAAAATCATCTTTCTTCATACTTAGAAATGAAACCAAATACAAACCTGATAAGATAGCAAGGCCTGAGCATATATCCCCACAAGCAGAAGAAACTGGTGAGTAAGCAATTACAAGTTGGGGTCACAACTTTCTGCCATCATCCAATATTTTTTTACATAACATCTTAGTTCCTTGTAAGAAAACCTTTTCTCTTGACGGCATGAAACCAATCCTTGTAACTCTTTGTATTGGTGTTCTAATTTTTTTCTAGATGTTGAAGCTGCCATAGCTACTGAAAATGGCCATAGGATGGGGAATATAGTATCGGAATAACTGGTACAAAAAGTGCATGAGTAAAAACTTGGATCAATATATTTACAATAACGGTTATGACAAGAATTTCCAAGGCCACAATGTTCATTAGAAGCTCTTTATCATTCATAAGCCCTAAAGAAGGTAGAAAATTAGCTAACATGATGACCAAGAAAAATATGCTGCAATTCTTTGCGGTAGAAACTTCAATGCGAGACATTTCAGTAGTAAGATCAACAGGCAACTTCATTGCTATTGCAATAAGCGTGAGTGTAGCGGCGTTGAGAGTGAAAAACTTGTTAGGAAACCATAATTTCCATTGCCAAAGCCCACGTACAAGATCGGCTGCCATTGCAAGGGTGCATATCAATGATGCTATAACAGTATACAAGCCCACCCATGGCACAACGTCCTGAGGTGATTCCAAACTCATTATGATCATGGCCGGCCATGGTGGGGTGCGGGGAGGACTCCCGGCCCGGGCCCAATTTCTAGCGGGGCACATCCGGCCGGTCACAATGGCGGATTTACATGTATTGGAGGGTTGGCAATAACCTTATTGAACCGGTTGGAAATGGTTCATATCTGATCTGTGCAAATTTACATATTTGCCAAAAAATTTATAGGGTAAAGGTTTATTAAGGAAGACGATGGTAAATGCGTAAATACTCAAAGATGATGGAGGTATTTTAGTGAAGTTATGAATTTATGAGGTTTTTTTTTTAAAGTGACTTTAGGAGTACTTGACCATTAGTCCATTAGTCAATAATCATGAAGCGTTATCCCACTTAAGTAAAAAAAAACTTTGCGGATTGGCAATGATGGTTATCGAGAACAAAATGTTGGATAATATTAGGGGTGTAAACGAGCCGAGCCGAGCCTGAGCCTGACTGGGCTCGAGCTCGGCTCGTTATGGTTTTATGAAGCTCGAGCTCGAGCTCGGCTCGCTAGCAAAATCAAAAGCTCGAGCTCGGCTCGGCTCGGCTCGAGGTGATTTGAGAACAATCTCAAACGAGCTCAAAGCTCGGCTCGAGATCGCAAAAGGTTGGCTCGCAAGTGTTATTAAATGGGCCTTATGAAATAAGGACTTCGGCTTTGGAGATGTGGGCTATAAATTATAAGAGATATATAAATAACTTATAATTATGTTTGGGCTCGTTTAGGCTCGCGAGCCCAATCGAGCTTTGTATCTAGGGCTCGAGCTCGGGCTCGATAACTAAGCGAGCCATATTTCAGGCTCGGGCTCATTAAGGCTCGACTCGTTCGGGCTTTTTGCCGAGCCGATCCCGGGTAGCTCTCGAGCCGTTACGTGTCATTTACACCCCTAGATAATATAAACAGTGAAAATGTTGATCTATCGATTTGATATTACTTTACCCGTCGTTTAAAAAATAGTTCACGTTTATTTATTTTGTTAACGTCTAAGGCTAAGGGGCACCCTTTTTCATGACTCGGCCTGGGCACCTGAATTCTCAAGACCGGCCCTGATTATGATACACTACGGATAAACTACGATTGTGCTAAAAAATGAAGAGAAATATCCAACATCAAGTTTACAAAGATATCTGTTCATAAGTTCGTGGAAGTAGATATCAAGGTTTCATTTTACAATTTTATCCCTTTGAATGCTTCTTCCCTGTTCCTTCCTAAGGTCGGCTGTGCAATATATATTTAATTTATGAATGTCACTATGTGATTGAAAGCTTAGTAAATGCATTGTTTATCTAAGCATGAACCAAAGTAAACGCATACTTAAAAATTTTGAATATTTCCTACTAGATATATGTAGTGATTTACTTCCCAATTATAAAAAATGCATATTGTCCAAAAAAAAAAAAAGTGCTTTGTGGCTAACTTAACTAGAAGTTATATTCTTAATATATATTAAATATGTAAATAATAGGCTTGGTTAGACTCTATATGAAGCTCACAAGCTCGAGTCCTATTTACTAAACGTGTACCAATGTAGTCTTGAAATCAAGTGAAACTCGTTTAATCTCAACTCATTTTTTTATGTGCTTCTCTCAATTGGGTCATGGGCTACTTGGATCGTTTACATACCTACCTTCATTTCGAGAGATGAAAAGAAAGTCATTTTACAGAGAAGTATGAAAATAACTTAAATAAAGGCAGATGTAATAGGTCATTAGGACCACCTAGAACGTAAGCCTAAGGACTCCATCTCTAACAGACACCCAATTAGTTTGTTGTTTTTGCACATGTATTATACTTTTGGCAAAAGTCCATAATTAATTACGTGCGCTCACACACCAATATCATATTATTTGATTAGATAGAACACAATCCTTGCAAATGCAATGTGAAATGAAATAAAGGTGTAATAAAAATTTGACGTTGAAAAAAAGATAGAACACATATTTCGATTTTATAATAAAATTCCTTTTAAAAATAATAAAGTATATGAAAAAGAAAAATCAACATAAGTGGACTTTTATTTTAACTTAACATGACTCTCTCTCCCTCTCTATATATATAGGGTAGGGATCATACGAGAACAACTTTAAGGAGAGAACCAATGTAAACAGAGGGCATTATTATAAATAACTCTCAACCTAAAATAAAACAACCCTATATTCATCCTCTACCTCCCTTCTCTGTAAAAAAAAAAAAAAAAAAAAAAAAAAAAAAAAAAAACCTCTTCATCCTCGATCTAACTTCCATCACTAGAGATTCCATCGATCTATCGCCAGAGCTTCATCTATAACTTACAATCGATCCGTTTATGTTGTAGAGTCTGTTGCATCAGCATTACAAGTGGTAACCTATGCATCTGGGTAAAAGATGATACTCTATGTTTATGTTGTATCGGTGTAATTATTGTTTAATTTCGTAGATTTATTTGTTGTATAGTGTGTACTATTATGAGACAGCTCCCCGCTGGTTTTTAATTTTAATTTAATTTTATTCTGACTGTTTAAAAAAATCGTTAACGAAATTGTTCAACAAATGACAGAGAAGAGTTTTGTTCTTCTTGTTGACCTTTATGCTGAGCATTTGGGCATGGAAAATTAAATGCCTTAGGAGTTAGGATAACCTGATTGGAGTTAAGAAAAATTATTAAATAGAGATTATAATAAACAACAAAAAGCTCAAATGCACAGGCAGGTTCAATAACTAGATACTTAAATGCTTACCAAACATGTTATTCTCGACACATTTTTCAACAAGCCAAGTGAGAATATGTCTTGTGTATTATGTTTGTTACTATTTGCAACATTTTATGAAATAATTAAGAAGTTAGAGCAATATAGATGTGTTTTTGTTAGGTTTAGGATTATTTTTTTGTTACAGAATGTGGTTAATGATTGTTTTTATGTGTGTGTTTTGTGAATATAATTAGTTGAATTGTTTATTATTGTTAGTTTTAGGATTCTTATTTTGTTACAGAATGTGGCTAATGATTATTTTTATGTGCATGTGAATTAAAAAAAAGAGTTAATGCACATGTGCATAACGTAGTTGTTACTGATAAAAGTAATGTTAATGCACATGTGCATTTATACTAGTATCATCAATGTCTTTCGCTCTAACGCACATGTTCATTTATTATGTGGTAATAAAAAAGTAATGTTAATGCACATGTGCATTAAGATTGAAAATCTAGTTTTCTTATGTGTTGTTTATTATTTGTAGACAAAGATGGGATAAACATAAAAGAATATAACTTTTGTGTTATAATCGAGGGAGAAATGGTCAAACAAAGCTTCCGGATGCGATTGAGGATGATGACACAATCATTGATCCGTAAGTTAAAAAAGGTCGTTATTATTTATTTAAGCAATTTAGGTATATATGCACATGTGCGTATATGTATATGTACATGTGCATATATGTATATTTTTCATGTTAACTAATAAATGTTAATTGTTAGTTGTTTAAAGCGAACAATGTGATAAATTTGATAAGTATATGATGTTCAGGTTGACAAATGAAAACACAAGGGAGATGTTAGATAAAGGATCAATGAAGTGTGAAGAGTGTTGAAAGAAGATAAGTAAAAGGGTAAGAAGATGAAAAGAGGCAAATAAGCAATAGAAGGGGACATTGTTGGTGGACGTGAGATTGTGATATAATTAGAAGTTTGTAGGTAGGTGGTTAGCGGTAACATGGTTGGTTTGTAATATGGATATTTTGTTGTTGTTATCGTTTGTTTTATTGATTTAATACGTTTGGTAGAGACTACATGTAGTTGTATGATAAAGACAAATTGGTATAAAAACTTTGTTATTTGAAGAATGATGCATGCATATATATATATGCCCGAAAGTTAAACCACTAAAAAAATCTAACAATATTAGTGAAATGCACATGTGCATACAGTATACGTTTCTTATTTTATAGGTCTTATATAGAGTTGTTTTAAGTTTATTCATGTTTGTTGTCATACACATGTTTTATTTTCAATTTATGTTATAATATGCATGAATAAACACTTGACGAGTTCGAGTGTATTTTATATCTCACTTTGCGTCCATTTAATGATCATTGAATAGAATTTGTGACCCCTAATATATCTATATCGCGTCCATTTTATAATCACATAAGTATGGTAATTGACAATTCATTCAAAAGTGTGATTTAATAGTGAAATGCATATGTGCATACGCTGTATTTCTATCTATATAACAGCGAAATACACATGTGCATCAGGGATGACGTCATATGACGTCATAACAGCCATTTTTTATTATTTTTTATTTTTTTTCGAATTAATAATGCAAAATAATCATTTTTGTGTTTTTACTTTTTTATTTATTTAGGTTATATAATTTTTTTTATTTTTTTTTAATTTTTGATGGAGGGGTTTTTGTTGACACCCTTCATATTTACAAAAATGTCATCTGTTCACACTGGTTCCTTGGTTCTCTCCCTAAATGGTGGTTCTCAAATGATCCAAATCCTATATATATATATATATATATATATATATATATATATATATATATATATACTAGTTTATACCCTGGGAGCGTCCCGGGTTGACCAACCTAAGTAAGGTGAATAAAATTAGAAGTATCTAAACTATAAAAATGGCATATATGTATCAACTTACATTGAATACCTTTTTACAGAGAAAATACCAAAAGATCCATTTCACCCGGGAGCGTCCCAGGTTGAAAATATAACAATTCTAATAATACTAATACTAATAGTAATAATTATTACTTTTGTAATTAAATAAATAAAAAAATAACATTGCTATAAGGTGACACCATGTGTTGCACTGTTGCGCGATTTTTTCTCCTAGGTTCTCTTGATGAAGTATACCTATGCATCTTTAGAAGAGTAAAATTCCAATGATAGCATGGCGATTGGGCTGAATTTCAACATCGTAGATAAGAACATGGTTTAAAAGAAAAAACATGATTAATTAATAACTTGAACACTTTGTGTTTTTTTCCTGTATGAACGAAACCCCACAAAAATAGTCGGGTTTTTTCTCCGTTTTTTATATAGCACTATGGTACTCATTGGAAAGATAATAAAACGCTCGTTAATTTGGTGTAATTTTTTTCTTTAAAAATCTCGTATATAAAAGATATTAACGTTTAAAAATTATGGGAGGAAACATAAGAGAGAAAAATTTAAATTTGTTTTTAAATTCTTTTTTCCTAAAATAACTCAATTTAATTTTAGTAGATTAGGTTTTATATTATTATTTATTTTTTTTAACTTGTCACATGGCATGACACATGGCACACTCAATGAGGAAAATGTCTTCTTAAGTGCCATGTCATCAAAAATGTTTTGGTTTATTATATATAGATAGGGGAAAGTTAATTTGAGAACACCTATAATTCGTGTGAACCGCGAGAACGGCATCTAAAACCATTCAAATTCAAAATTTCTTTTTGTATTTATCTTTATTACAAAAATACAATCTCAAAAACACAATTTACGCGTAAAAATTCAAACGTATACGGAAATAAATTGTTTTTACACATGTGTAAATTTACTGTTTATACATGTGTAAACTGTTTCATTTACACATGTGTAAAAAGTTAATTTGAAAGTGTTTTTGCAAGAAAAAATAAATTATTTGGAAATAAAATTCATTTATTAATGTTATATTTTGATTATAATGAGGTTTGTATTAAAATTTTTTTTATTTTGATTGATTTTTTTACTTGTTCTCACGGTTCTCACAATATTTAGCGTTCTCAAGATAACCCTCCCCTATATATATATATATATATATATATATATATATATATATATATATATATATATATATATATATATATATATATATAGGGAAGGGATAATATGGAAACCCACCCTTAGATGGTAAACCTTGGAAACTCCATCTAGACCATCCATCTCTTTAGATCAATGGATATGATTCAATCTTTGTACTTGATGTTAGATATAATATTATTTTAATGTTCAAAAGGACATGCAAGGGTAGTTTGGGAAAAGAAATATGTGTGTAAGACATACACTCTCTCTATCATATCACAAGTCATGGCACATTTTTCAGAAAAGTTATGACACATTCTCTTTCCCCTCTCCTCTTTCTTTTCACCTTTATAATATTATTATAATGGGTCATATCACACAATCTCTCTCCTCTCTCCTACTTTTTGTTTAAGAAAATATTATTATAATGGGTCATGTCACACACTCTCTCCTACTTTTTGTTTAAGAAAATATTATTATAATAAGGCAAGTACAAATAATGTGTTAATGTTGCATACGAGGGTAACATGTGTTAGTTGGTCATAAAGGGCTAACATGTGTTATCTAATCTGATAAAGAAAATATTATTATAATGGGTCATGTCACACCATCTCTCTCTTCTCTCCTACTTTTTGTTTAAGAAAATATTATTATAATGGGTCATGTCACACCCTTTCTCCTACTTTTTGTTTAAGAAAATATTATTATAATGGGGCAAGTACAAATAATGTGTTAAATGTTGCATACGAGGGTAACATGTGTTAGTTGGTCATAAAGGGCTAACATGTGTTATCTAATCTGATAAAGAAAATATTATTATAATGGGTCATGTCACGCCATCTCTCTCATCTCTCCTACTTTTTGTTTAAGAAAAAATATTATTATAATGGGTCATGTCACACACTCTCTCCTACTTTTTGTTTAATAAAATATTATTATAATGGGACAAGTACAAATAATGTGTTAATGTTGCATACGAGGGTAACATGTGTTAGTTGGTCATAAAGGGCTAACATGTGTTATCTAATCTGATAAAGTTAAACCTGTTGCCCCATATACCCATGAGAAGATCTAACATTGGTTAGTATGAGTGGTGTGGTAACATATGTTAAACCTGTATTATTTGACAACCTTTTTGTTTTTCTTACCACTCTTGTTTTCACTTCATAAGTTTACAAAAGAAATAAGTAAACATAGCATACAAACTATTAACACACATTAGGTTAACACATGTTATTTAGTAACACGTGTTATTACAAAGTATCATTACAAGCTATTGAACAAGAGATAAACATACCCCAAGACATTCATATGAACTGCATGTAAAGGGTAACATGTGTTAATGTTGCATGAGAGGTTAACATGTGTTATTTTGGTAACATTTATTAAACTTGTATTTAATGTCAGCCCTTTTTTTTGTCTTGCTTACCACTATAGTTTTTACTTCATAAGTTTACTAAGAAAAAAATATATACAAACTATTAACACACGTTATTACAAAGTATCATTACAAACTATTGAACCACACAAAAACCTACCCATGACATTCAAATGAACTGCATGGAAGGTTAACATGTGTTAATGTTGCATAAGAGGTTAACATGTGTTATTTGGTACTATATGTTAAACTTGTGTTTATTTTGTCAGCCTTTTTTTTGTCTTGCTTACCCCTATAGTTTTCACATCATAAGTTTACTAAGAAATAAAGCACACAAACTATTAACACACGTTATTACAAAGTATCATTACAAACTATTGTCCATTTTAACAAAATAAATCTAGTAACTCTATATATTGAGTACAAAAAAACGTTATTAAAAGTTTTTCTACATATTTTTCTTGGCTTCCTTCGACTTCGTATGTTAACATATGTTAACCAGTGGAGGGTCTTCGTTATCAACTGCAAAACAATAGATGAGATATTAACCGGCGTGACCAACTCATCATCTAACATACTAAACAGGAGTAACACATGTTAGTCGGGGCCCAAATGTGAACATGTGTTAACTGGGGATAAATGTGTAACACTTGTTACCCTTTGCATAAGAGGGTAACATGTGTTTTTTGCCTAAGTCAACATGCCTAGAAGCAAAACTCAAGATGAAAAAGGGATAAAACTTTACCACCACAAATAATGATTAATTTATTATACAACTATTTAGTGCTTAAATTTACAATTTTCAAGGCTATACTAGTTTAGTGGTGAATCAAAAGTATTGTCTGTATCATAAGATAATTAAATTTTATTGTTGTAACCTTCCAAATTGGACTTCAAATAAACTATAAAATGTTCAACACATAAACAGAAAATTTATTTTTATTTTTATTATGTCTAAATTAGAAAGCACTTTAATGAATCTACACACCACATGTACACCTATTACAACGTGGAATAAAACTCATCCCCAAATTAAAATCAACATTTAAAAAAAAATATCCAGATCCATGGTCCACGGTCCACCAAATAACTCAACCCCAAATTAAAACCAACATTTAAAAAAATAAAAAAAAATTAATAACATACCTTTCCAAATATATTATTTCCACCACCATAGCCATGGATCTTATCAACCTCATAGATCGTAGCATGAAGAGTTCCATGGAGATGGGTTTCCTCCATTATTATTATTAATCCAATAAAAAAAGATTCATCAAGTTCCAATCTTATCCCTCCATTCTCCTCTTTCATGGATATGTGCTATTTATAGGGTTTACAATTACGATACTTGAAACAAGGAATTTATCTTCAGCTACAAGCAGTGGTTGAGAAGAAGGTGTGGCGGGCACAGGGACGGTGGTTGTCTGGTCGTTGGTGGCGTCTCAGTTGGTGAGGTTTTGCTCAGAGATCTCCACGTGGAGAAGATGAAAATGAAGCAAACATGTTTGAAGGTGGATCTTGTATGTTAAAATCCATGGGGAAAAAGAAAATGAGAAAAGATGAAGAAGATGATATGATTTTTAACTTTTAGGTACATAAGAAAATGGTGTGGGTTGTGGGTTGGTAAAAAAGGTGGTGAGAGATTACATAGGGTTTGACAAAAGATTCTAGAGGTAAATTTACCTCAATACCCTTATCTTATTATTATATTGGTTTTGAATTGTGGTGATGTGGCTTCATTGTAGCCACAAGTTGGGTTTCAAGGGTTTACCATATAACTAAGGTTTTCCATAGATACTCATACTATATATATATATATATATATATATATATATATATATTACAATTTTCATGTGCAATGTTTCTTTTCCTTTCGTTTTCAAAGGGCCACCTAGTTTTTGGACATACATAATTTGTAAATATTATTGAAAACGTTATTTAGCTAGCTTGACCAAAGTAAATGATTCCTTGTTGGAATTCTCCTTCTATATAATACAAATGACATGCACTTTTAGATGTTGGTCGAACATCTAAACATTAAAAAAATAATAATAAATAAATAATACCCTCAAGAAATATATGCAGAAAAATTGATCGCAAAAAAATAAAAATAAAAAAAAGAAAGCTTTGTCCTCATAAATACGCGCAGATTTTTTTTAAACGGCAAAAAACTCATCTCATATCACCAAAGAATTATATATACAACGGTATTAACCTAGTGAGCACTAGAAATACCGAAACACACCTGAAATCATTTACCAAAATCATTTACCACAATTTATATAACAATTTCCGATTGAAAGACACTCAATTTTCCCAAGCCAAACCACTTTGCTTTAAGCGCTTCTTCACCCAAATAAACGTCAACGCTTGGAGTCCTCCAAAAATGGCATCAATGTTAACCCGCTTCCCTGCAAAAATAACATCATTCTTAGCCTTCCACAATAACGAACAAGCACCAAGAATCACCATTCTAAGTAGAAAATTCTTCATATTGTTGACTTTACCATCTTGTGACACAAGAAAAGATCTCTAATCGTGAAGGCGTAAACCTATGGGATATGACACGAAACGCTAACCATATTCCACACCATGGAGGACACGTGACAAGACACACACAAATGATCAGCGTCCTCCGCATAACCTACATATAGTCGACCCACTAAGAATATTCCTTTTCTGGAGACCCTTCGTCGTGGCCAACCTACTCTCCACTACTTATCTTTTTTGGTACGCCTTCCACCCATTCAAACGGATAACAAGGCACACAATGGGCTACGAGTAACTGGCGACAAGAGGAAACCGAGAACTCACCATCTTTCGTAACCGCCCACTTCCAATGATCCTTACCTTGCGTAAGGTTCACAACATCAACAATCTGACCACATTCCTGCAGCGCCGCCAACTCCACAAGAGAAGTCACATGACGCTTCCAATCCCAACCCATATATCGCATCACTAATGATGCATTTTTATTAAATTCAAGAGCAAACAAACTAGGAAAACGATCCATAAGAAGTTCCTCACCATTTCAGTTATCTAAAATATCTTATGCTTTTCCACTACCAACTATCCCTTTAAATAAAACTTTCACATTAATATTCTCATTCCACAACTCCTTTTCTATCTTCGTTATCCCAGTCCAAGCCCACCCAGCCCGGATTTTATAGGTAAATAAGACCACGCATTCCTAGTATGATGAATAGAAAAGATCACCTTATACCAAATAGCCGAATTTCATTCTTGAACCGCCACCACAATTTAAGAAGTAAGCTTTCGTTCATTGCTTTTAGAGAACCCAACCCAAGTCCACCTTTGTCAATCTGCCCAATTATCCTTTCCCAACATACCCAATTAGTCTTGGCCCTATCCTCATCACCGCCCCAAAACAACCATTTCCTAAGGTCTTCTAAAGCATCAATAATACCCTTAGGCACTTCAAAAATACAGAAATAATATATCGGTAAACTATCCAAACCGCCTTTGATAATACTAACCTTCCCCCAATCGACAAAGTCTTCGCTTTCCATTTAGACAACCTTGCCTTGAAACACTCTACAACCCCATCCCAATTCCGAATACGGTTCATATTTGCGCCTACCACCATCCCCAAATATTTAAATGGCAAACTTCCAACTTTACATCTAATCCATGTATCGTATATTTCGCTCAGAAATTAATCAATTCATTGGCAATACTATCCTTGTTTCTTTGCTTTTGCTCTGTGTCAAGATCAAAACCCATATTTTGAAACCTTGATGTGCAATGTTTAGGTGGTTACGATGTAGGCCGATTTTACCAAAGCAAGGCCGGATTTCAAAATTTACAAAAATGATTATTACTTTCGACAAAATACACATCATAGGCAAATGTACTTATCGTATGTATTAAAGTTTATGTAAGAACCAAGTAGGGGTGTAAACGAGCCAAGCCCAGCCTCAGCCTTGCAGTACTTGAGCTCGGCTTGTGACAATTTTCAGAAGCTCGAGCTCTGAGCTTGATCCGAGCCTATTATTTTTGGCTCAAGCTCGGTTCACTAGTAAATTTAGGAACTCGAGCTTGGCTCGAATGCTCGATCAAAGTATATGTAGCAAGAGTTTAAACGAGCCAAGTTCGGTTTGATCTCGTTTTAGACCATTAAGAAGCCCAAGACCCAACGTAACTTAGTTAATGCATGGGCTGCAATACAATTGGGCTATATAGTATTAATTGACATAAAATAAGGAAAGCTCGACAAGCCCAACCGAGCTTTACATTCGAGGCTCGAGCTCGGGGTCGATAACTAAATGAGCTTTATTTCAGGCTCGAGCACGGTAAGGCTCGGCTTTTTTGAGCTTTTACCGAGCTAGTTATAGTAGCTCGCAAGCGGTCAGCTTGTTTGTACCCCTAGAACCAAGTATCGAACCCAATGGACACGAATTTTACTGCTCAGTTTTAATTACCAATTAGTCAAATTAAGTTGATTTGTTTGTTTGTTGATGATGATTAAGACATCAAAGTAAATAAAAGTAAAAAAAATAGTGACAGAGGATGAGGAGAATATCATAGCAGTCAAAGGTATTGCTTGGAATGGAATTTACCTGGGATGAAATAACAACAAGTACATAGTTCAATGGTGTGGAAAACAATACGTTAATGGATTATTTTCTTGAGGTTATTGTCGAAGAGCTCCTAGTCTAGTCATTCCTTCCCTCAGTCTTTCAATAGATCTTTTGATTAAACCGTCAACAAGCTTATTAATTAAACTAATTAAAGGTCTGGAAAGACATCAACCTACTATTTTCTTTTATGGTAACTTTGCTAAGAGCACATAACAAATAACAAAGTTAGCATTCATATGACAAGGGCAATCGTCTTGTAACGGAATTACCAAATGATGCAAGTGATGCCTTACGAAAAAAACACAAAGAGCAAAACAAGAAGGATAAGAAGGCACTTCACTATTTATTTCAAGCATCAACTGAAACAATATTTGAAAAAATTGCTAGTGCAAAATCATCTAAGGAAGCATGGAAAATATTATACAAATCATATCATGGAGAGCGTCGTGTAAAGACAGTAAAATTACAAACCCTTATATGCGAATTTGATATCCTAAGAATGTCAGAAACATAAACAATAGAAGGATATTTTGATAGCGTTACCACAATAGTTAACCAGTTAAGAATGAATGAAGAGGAGTTAAGTGATAAGCGAGTAGTTGAGAAAATATTGCGTAGTATGACCAGAAAATACGAATCTGTAGTAGTAGATGTAGAAGAGTCCAAAGATTTAGAAGAATTATCAATTGAAGAACTTATGGGAATACTACAATCCCATGAATTAAGACTTAAACAATATGACACACATGTCATTGATCAAGCATTCCAAGTACAAAGTGGGACTCAAGTAAGAAATAGAGGAGGGAATAGATATAATAACAGCTACAAAGGAAGAGGAAGAGAAAGAGGAGGTAGATCAGGGCGACACGGACCCATTGTATGTCACAATTGTCAAGGATTGGGTCATATAGCTAGAAATTGTCCACATAAGGAAGAAAATGAGAAAGATGAA